>OZ021728.1:18104892-18852392 GCA_963978545.1 Linyphia triangularis
TGACACGAGGAACAAATGGTAAATAGCATACTTAAAAAAAATAATATTTAGTCTAAAATTTAAAAAAAAAAAAAAATTGTAAACATATATTTAGAAAATCATAATTACTTTAATTTTCAAAAAATAATAAATATCTCGAGTTAAAATATTCAAGTGTCTAAATATTATACTGTGAAAGTTTCATAATGATTGAAGAATTGGTTATCAAATGACATGTCCCCAAAGTTGTTGAATTTAACATGGGCTCCTATGGAAGTGTCGGAACCCCTTAATTTTCACTCGCTTCTAGGTAAATTACACTATCTTTATAGGAGAGTTGCCGAAATTCCTGAAATTGCTGTTCTTCTCTTGCTATTGTTACTCTTTTAAAATGATACCTTCTTTACATTGCCTAAAATGAAATAGTGTTGTATACCTCTTGAAAGAAAATGAGAAACACGGAATCATAATTTGAAATTCGGAAAAATGGAAACAGTTCACTTTATCTCAGGGCTACAATTTTATTAAAAGTTCTAGATATGGTCGATGTTAAAAGTATCTAGATATTTTTAAGGAGAGTTGATTCCCTAAAATTTATAAAACATATATTTTGAGTTAGTTTATTATTGTTAAAATTTAAATTCTTCCCTTTAGAATGATACCTTATTTGTAATAATACCTCATTTAGAAGTATTTTTAATAATTTTTTGAAGATAAGATTGAGAATTATTAGTGTAAGTAAATTTTTCTTTAAATGGCGTTTTTCACAAAACTATTAAAATTTTTTATTAATCATTTACAGTAGTATAAGTGTGTGTGTGGGGAGGGGGGAGGTGGGGGATGTCAAAAAGTTGGTGAAAAGTGCACCCCTCCCCTAAAGATAAATTTAATTTTACAATTTCGTATCTTTAAAATAAAAGTATTAACTACCAAGGAAATAATTTTTACTTCCTAACACTAACACTGAAAAAGGGTCCAAAATATTTTTTCATTATAATGAATTTTCTGCGACTTAGTTTTTTTACTTGGAAGTAAGAGATAAAATTAAGTAATAATTCAACGTTAAATACATAACCGTTCATTTAGATTATTTAAATAGTGCTTATAAATGTGCATACTTTCATGAAATTTAATTAATAGAGAACTCTAAAAATTTTTTTTTTTTTAAATATTTTGTCTTTATATTAAACAAGAATAGACATTTAATTTAAAAGAAAATTTTATCCAAAGTTAAAAGCTGACCAAGTGTAATAAGTATTTGTGAATAAACATACTTATATCTTTATACAAAGTAGCATAATACATTTTTATAATAGCATTATATATACAATAAATAGTTTTTTAAAGTTTTCAAATGTAAAAAAGATCGCTTTTTCTCAGTGTCACTACATTTAAAGTTTAATGTTATTTTTCATTAGTAGTTTCTAGGCGGAGTGAGTGTTTTTAAAAGTGGGGGAGCTGGATTTCAGGGGTTTTATGGCGAGTGGGAGGCTTGAGTATTTTCTTGAAACGAGGGGGGGGGGACGCACCCCCCTTCGTCTACCCACACTTCTATCACTGCTTATTTACCTTTCTCTTAGAAACTGCAAAAAGTGTCTACCTAAAATTAGTATAACAGATTCCTTTTATGAATTTGTATGTACTTAAGTGAGATTTTGTTGCTATTTTTGAAATATTTTTTTATTTTGACTTATTTCGTCAAAAAATCTGAGCATTTTTCACGATAATTCTCTTGAAAAAATGAATTACAATAAAAAACTAACTTCAGTAGAATAACAAGTGTCTACTAATTGCTGTGGAAAAAAAATTCGGTTTCCATATCAAGTACTTTCTAACAAAAAGGTACATGAAATATGTCAATTAACATTACCGGTATCGAGGGTACCGACTCCCCTTAAGAAATTGGTATGAGATAGTAATTTCTGTTCACTTCTAACCCATAGCGAAATCTTGGTTAAATTGCAGTACCTTAATTCTTGTATCAGTGTTAATCATATTTTGCGCATTCGTCTTTTCAAATCACAATGGACAATTCCCGTATTTCTTAACAACGACTGAAATTATTTTGTATCTATAAAGAATTTCTTTCTGATTCTAAATATTTAAACGAAAGTTCTTTAGAAAATAGTTATTTAAATATTAAGTAAAGGAAATGTACAAAACCCCCTCAAATTACGATCCCGACAAAAACGACCTGTTACGTCATGACATCCTTCCGTTAACACGAGGAGCACGTGACATCATAGGAACGATTTTGTCGAAATTTGATCATTCAGACCCATTCTAGGAACCGGTATTTATCCCCCTGGATTTGCTTAGTTGGTAAACACGCCCCTCGAGTATCATGAGGTTGTTATAGTTGTCTAAGGCAGCAGTTCCCATCCTTTTTAGTTGTGCGGACCACCTATTTTGGAAGAAAAAATTTGCGGCCTACTAACTTATAGAATGCGTGCATGCATTAGTAAAATATAATTTACAAGAAGGATTAAGGTGTACGTATACCCTACCATTCACGAAAATCAATATGGATATCCATTTTTTTGTGTTATTAAATAATAATATTTTCTGATACTTTAGCTTTCAAACAATACTAAACTTTTGAAAATATCCTTAATAGTTTTTATGTTACAATCAATTATAGGTAGGTACTTCCCCAGTTAGATGCCACGTTTTTAAAACTTTAAACCTGTTTTCTGACGAATTGTATTTTGATTACGTCACGCTTTATTCAAACAATGATAATTCAACAACAAAACGTTCATTTATAATTTTTTTATATCATAGTAATCTACATAATATGCTAGATGTTTTGAATCTCAATTATATAAAATTGGTTGAAAAATTGATTTTTTTAGAGATTTTTAAAACTTAGAATTTATTGAAAATATTGATTTTTTTTCATGTTTTCACACAAAATATATCGTTAAAAAAAAACTATTCTATATAAGAGACTTAATTGAGTTTCAAAACATTATGAATAGTATTTCGAATGGTTTCCAAGTATAATTGCGTTTCTAAGTAAATTCGAATTTGATATATCATTGTTTGAAAAAGGTACTAATTATCTAATTAAAGCTTAATTAACAAATTAACAATTGCCGAAATTTGATTTTTTTTATGAAATGATTTTAATCATATACTTTTTAACTAATGTAAAAAAGAATTGGATTTTTAAACTCAGAATAAAAAAATTAATTTCTAGGGTATACACACACCTTAAGAAATAATTTTTGATAAAGAAAGGATCTTTATTGTATTTTATTTGCTGTCACAAATATATAAGAAAACTAAAAAAAGTGGTCAAAGTTAAAAATAATGGTATTTTTATATTATTTTTCCCCCGAGAAAGATTCAATATCTGGATTAAAATTGGATAGTTTTAATCTCAAATAAATGTCAACTTCAATTTATTTCCATGTTTGTTTTTCAAAAAAGTAAATTCGAAAAAGCTCGTTCAGATGTTAGGCTGTCTAAAAGCCTATCAAGCCTATTAATACAATTTTGGCAATTACTGGATATTCTTACCAAACATTTATTCAAAACGGGACCAATGGTGTTAATAATTCCATTAACGAGTCTTCACTTGAAGATACTTTCTATATTTTAGGTATTCTTCTTTAAATGGAATTCACTCGTTAAACTATCGAAGAATACATTCGAATAATTCGATTGTTACTAATCATTGAGGGACTCGATTGTTTCCATCTCTATCCCTAAAGCTCCTATAATATTTATACGGTATAGTGGTTAGCGTGCTAGCTTCTAGACCGCGAGGTTGCGGGTTCGAGTCCCATGTAAGGCATGGGTGTTTGTAAATGTATGTTGGCTTGTCAAATGATGAACGTTTCGGCGCATTATAGCCCTCGTGTTGCTGACGGCGCCAGATAATCTGAAAACAAGCAACCAACCTATAATATTTATCTTCGGTTAGACTCTTGATTAGCTTCCACGATCCAGTACCACGCTACTCGCGGACCACAAATGGGCCGTGGCCCATGGGTTAGAAATCACTGGTCTAAAGAGGTGTTTCGGATGAAGTGACGTCATGCGTCGTTTTCCAGCAAAATATGGGAGGCGAACTTATATTGAAAATTAAAAAATAAAAAAAGTGCGAAGAATTGAAATAATTGTGTTTATGGCCTTTTCGAAACACCTATAATTGAATAAAAAAAATGTTGGTATTATCCATTGCGTGTGCATCCATTATTAATGTAATGGTGAGCCTTATTTCTGATAATTCTAGTGTTATTGATAATTTCTTTTTCATTTCTGTTACTAGGTACGAGACTTCCTCTCTCGATTCGCCTCAATTCCCGACATTTTGGAACTTGACCATTTGACCGTGTCAGGTGACGTCACCTTCGGAAGGGGCGTGTCGTTAAAGGTGAGTGTTTCTTTCTTTGAGTTCACTTTATAATTCAGTTAGATACTATCTCACTCTTTGGCTCAGTGTCATGAGTATGCAGTACTATAGCTAGGGTTGTGACATTTAGAATTCCGCTATTAGAATATTACTTTTCCTGACATTAGAATATTACTTTTCCTGACATTAGAATAATACTTTTATCAAAAATAAATTTTTGTTTCGGTTATTTGCATCACTGTTGCTTTCATCTGTAGAATTACACGAAAGAAGGGTGTGAACAACGGACACTGCGCCAAATTTACAAGACAAATAGTACTAAATTTGAGAAGTATTTTAAATGAATAGTTTCTCTACTCATTTGACACAGCTTACTGTAGACTGAAACAGTATTGCAAAATTAAATAATATAACCCATGAAAACAATTCTTTTTAATATAAATCCTTTAGATGTATTGCCAATTTTTATATTCATTAACATAGCGCCGTTTCTGTTGCCAACGTCTGCTGGGTGTTTGCATTTAATTTTAAATTATAAAAACATTTCTATCGGCAAAATATGCGGCAAACTACTTTTCAAAATTTATTCCTTAAAATTAGTATAAATTTATGTATTCACATCCAAATATTTGTTATTTATTCTAGTTAAAACAAATTTTGGCAACAGGAAAGAGTTTCTTCAATGATTGGTTAAATGCTATTTCAACGCGATTGGAGGACGGCAAGTTGGTTTATTACTATTCCGTAAAAGCCACTTTTTAGTGATACCCCCCCCCCCAATTTTATAGAGTGTATTGTCATCGGATCTATATGCCAAGTTACAGGCCGATTGGATGAAATCAAGTGGATTAATTTAGCCTTCGCAATTTTGACCGACAGCAGCACGTAAACAAAATCCAACTTAATATAAGGGATTTAAAAACAACTTTAAGATAAATTCGTTTGATCTTTAAATACTAATTTTATAGTATGCATTGTTTTAACCCTAGAACTACAAACCGGGGTAGATATCTACCCCAGGTAAACTTTGAACTACGTTTTTAAGTTAGTCAGTGACATTATCAACTGAAGACGTATACCATAATTTAGTTCAAGGTTGTAACAATAAGGCGAGGTCGCCAGACCCTTCAGTTTCTTATCTACTGTGACGCAGTGAAGACATGAATCTTGTGTGGGGTTGATAGTTACCCCGGTTTGTAGTTCACGTTAGTGTTTTGTGTAGGTAAGTTAAGTGCAAGCGACCGACCTGCGAGAGTCACAGAGTAATCTACTGCATCGATTGTGGTGCCCTTGAATAAGTCAAATTGTAACTTTACTTTTGAATATTTTTTATATGTATCAAATTTCTCTTTTTTTTTACAGTTTGTATGACAGAAACCGAAATATATTCCTAAAAACCAATATTTGATTGATTTTCATTTGACTTTTCCATAGATAAGAATAAATAGACTTTTTGGGCAAAAAAATCATGATCGTATTTTTTTTCTAAAAGTCTCATGTGTCTTCTTTAAAATTCCGGTGAAAATTTGAAAATCGGTTGTTTAAAAAAATAGTTGCAAATTTTGGTTTGTTAAATGACGGTTTGACCATTTTTCAACACTTTTAGCTATTCAAATCAATTTTTCACCAACTAAACCTTGATAAAATTGAATTTGCACTTCACCATTCTCTTCAGCGTGAAAAGTTCAAGTACTTAAAAGTCAGAACGGTTTTACTAGCAAAAAACACGTGGGGTTAATATTTACCCCAGTTTGTAGTTTACAGGTAAAAAAAAATGGGTTTGTGGTTCTAGGGTTAAAATAGAAATTGAGGATTTTGCGGAAAATCTCTTTAATCACTTTTTATTAAAGTGCTTGCCGACGTTGAAAAGGTAAATTTTTATGAAATTTGACAAAAAAAATAAATAATAATAATAAATTATTCGTGAATATTTTAGCCCAGATCTATAAGTTTCTAAAACTGTCTTTCTTTTAACTCTGCTTTGATTTGAAAAAAAGTTATGACAATTTGAAACTGATCTGAAACTCTAAATTGTAACCAGAAATGACCGGAAATAACATGCCAAAACCAAAAGTTGCCGATTAAAAAGTGATTTCCTTCTAAGTATTAATATTTTCTTCTTTTTAATAAATAATAAAAAAAAAAATTGAAAAAGGAGGTACATATTAAGTGTGTAAGTAATATGGTTTATACAGAAATTTATAGTTTTAAAGTTTAAGCATTTTTCTCGGAATTAATTTTCACACAAATATTGCTAATTTGAAATGTCATAACTCAAGAAATTATTCATGAATCATTATTAAATATTTTGTACTTCTCTTGTTGATTTTTATACAGGGCATCTGCTATAGAAATTGAGATTGGACCATTATTTTATAAAATACCACCTTTAGTTTGAATATAAACAAGATGAAATTGTCAAAAAAATCATTAACGTATTTTTCGAGTATCTATAAAAAAGTTTTAATGAATATATTTTTTCTTAATGTATTATATGATTTAGATATAAGCATGTAGTTTATTTATATACAATTTATTTACCAAAAAAACTTAATAGTTTTTCATTTATCTTATTTTAAGTTTTTGAAATATTTCATTAAAATTTCATGCAAAATTGCAATTTTTGAAAAATAATAATAATAATAAATTTGAAACTAATTATTACTAATCTATAGTATTACTAATCTATAGTAGTACTAAATATAAAAAGGCACTTAAAATATTCTTACACAAAGTTGTTTTAAAAAAAAAAAAAAATACTCCGAACGTAGGCGTACTTTAAAACAAATTCGATTAAAATATGAAGAGTCATATATGTCATGATGTAATCTGACATTTCCTACGATTTGCATGGGGGGTTAAACAACAGCAACTATTACACATCCCCCCAAGTAAAGCTGTGTTAGTCAACCAATTAAAAGATGTGACGGGGGTCAGAAAAGGTCGGGAGAAAGTTGAGATCGAGGGAAACGAGGAGACGTTTTTCCGGTGTGTAGGAGTGAAGACTGTGGTTTTGGAGCGGGGAAGGGTTCTTAAGAGAGAGAGAAGATGACCCACTGCCGATCGCTTACCCCTGAAATTCCATGTGAGTTAATTACCTTTCTTCCTCTATTCTCGGCCTGCTTCGATTTAAGTAACTATAACAATGCCTGAATTTAATTGCATATTTTAGTATTTATTGAATATTTACCTATTTGGAGAATTTTTACCTTTTATTTCATTTTAATTTTAATACTTGGATGCATGACAGTAAACTTGTGTTACTGTCATTTGAGGAATTTAATCTGTGCGTTTATAGTGTATATTGAATAAACTAGTAGATTGATTATGCCGGCCTGGTTATTTTGGTTAGAAATTTAAAATTATGAAGTATTTTAACTTTGGTTTATCTGATGTTGTTAATTTAATACTCTAACATCTTACGGTCCAACGCCTTTTACCAAATCACACTAAAGATCACGACATTATTTATGGTGCCTTGATCCAGTCTTCTATCTACGGTTTGTTCAGATACGCTATTAATGTGGAAACGTAAAATGAATTGTGGTTCACAATTACTCAAAGGGAAATCATCGAGTGTTTTTGGTAAGGTCAATAAAAATGGTTAGAGTCAAAAAAAAATCGAGTGCGCATATCAGAAAGTTTTGCCACAAGGCATAGCGCCTATTCCAACAGAAATTGGTTCAGTAATTTCAACTGATATTCTGGGACCTTTGAAATCTGGCGATTACGTGATTACATTCATCGATAATTTTTCACGTCATATTGAATTGTATCCCATTGGAAACATCGGTGCTAAACAGGTTACTGAGTGTTTGTTGAGATATATATGTAGTTATGGCACTCCTAAACAGACCATTAGCGATAATGGAGGCTGTTATATATCGAACGGTTTCAAAGAGTTGAATGAAAAGCTGGGGGTGAAATTAATTAAGATTCCCGCACTGACACCCTCTCTAAATGGGAAATCTGAAAAAATTAATGCAGAATTAAAGAATACAATTTTGGCATTGAAAGAATCTGGTATGGACTTAGAAATTGCGATAAATCTTCATAAAAATTGGTATAATAACGTTAAGCATTCAGTATTACAATATACACCAAATGAACTGTTTTTCGGTAGAGAAATGAAGCCTATATTTCAAGCTATGGTTAAAGATAACGTCGACTGGTTGAACTTGCCACACTGGTTTGAGAATAGGATACAAATCTTGGAAACCTGCAGGCAAAATGCTTATCATAACATTGAAAAACAACAGATTATTCAGCAAAATTATGCTAAATTTAAATCTGTCAAGAGACAGATTAAATTGGGTGATAAGGTATTTTTTAAGAATCCTGGAATCCTGGGAGATTTCAAAAGCGATTCTTGGGTCCCTATACTGTTATTTCTGAGAGATCACCAAATTTACTTAATATTAAATTAGACGCTGATCCATTTCAAGAGCGTACAGTGCATATAAGCCGACTCAAACTAGCTGAGAATAGATTATCTAAGCTTCAGGACAACTATACACCGCTTGCTGGGACAACCCGCCCATCCATTTATTACAATTTGAGACACAGGAAGTAGCGTTGTAAACAAGAACGTTTGCCGATAATCAGGTGTGAGAAGGGAGAGAGTGAAAGCTAGCAGGAAAGTTCGTTTGTAAACAAACATAGTGAAATAAGGGTTAACTTGATACTTGTGGGACACTGGGCTTGAAGTCAAATCCATAGGGGTTGTCCAGTTTCGGATATTTAGTGCTTTATTTGGTTTTTAAGGGTCCTGTGAATCTCTGTCGTTATCTCCGACTAAACATGTGCTGTAGATAAAGTTGGCGTTTCCTGGGCTAACATATCACTAACGGATACACCTTTGACCCTGAAGAGTCGCCCCAACTGGTTTTGGCAAGGGGGGGCGTCACTTCTAGGCCGCTCTGTTGGTTTGCAAAAGGGGTCGGAGTATTGAAACGAGATCCGAGGTGGGTGATTTTTTTCTCCTTCTCGTTTCGGAGGCGAGTGGGTTTCTTTTTTGTTGTTGTTTTGTTTGTTTTGTCGAGGCAAAAAGGGGGATTTTTGTAGACCGTGCGCGGTGAGAGAAATATTGGATGTCGGAGAGAGAGAGGATATCGGAGAATAAATTTTAATGATACGTGGGGGCGAAATTTGTTTTCGGCCGCTATAGAAATGGATAGGTTGCGAGATAAACATTTTGGCTGGGGGTTCTTGACATAGAAAAACTTTGATGGTTTTTTTTTTTTTTTCTTTGGGGGTTTTGTGAACCATTTTTTCATTTAATGGATCAAAATTTAGGAAATTTATGTTGTTAAAAGACAGGAATTTTGAGTTTGGATTTTGATACTGCTTAGGGTGTGTAGGAAGTACTGTTGATTTCATTTAAATAACGTAAAAACTATGAGTTTTAAGACATTAAGGATTCTAATAGAATTAATGTAAAAACTATTAAGAATTTTTTTTTTTATCTGAGGTACGTGTAATTCATATTTGAAGTGAGCGTTTTGTTCACATTTTGGATTAATTATGGCATTGATTTAATTTAAGTTTGGCTGAGAAGTGGGGAAGATGGTTTTTCTACTTGCTGTAGATCTTCTTTCATAAAAACTAGTGGATTCTAGACTTTAGTTTTGCTGAAGGGTGGATTGGTGTACAACATTCCACTTTTGATATCAGAAATTATTGCAACTTCTGCTGGACAGAAATTGTGTGTTATATTTGATGTCTTGATGCTTGGCTCAGGGATAGAGTTCAACAGAGAGGGAACGATTTTCAAAATCACTTAAAAGCAGCCAGTTCAGACGAGCAGCGAGATCATCGCAGTTAAAAGATTGGTGATGGAAATCACAAACCACACCAAATCTAAACCACCTGAGGAGTCTCAGTGAATAGCAGTCACAGACCACATCGAGAGAGGGACGGAAATCCAGAAAAGATATGACAACAAGGACCAACACCAGGACCACGGAAGCAACGCAAAAGGGTGACATCACCACCGGCAGGCCACTCCCACAGAATGACCATACGAATGACATCATGGAGGGAGCAACTTAGCAAGACTCGTTTTAAAGGCAACAAACAGCTGGTCGCCGATTAAGCGTCACTGCCCACAGAGGGGATCATCAATACGTCACAGAGATTGCACAGCGGTGTGCCAACAATCCGAAGGAAGAAAGCCAATCGCCAAATCTTCACCTCGACTGGCACGGTAGCCCCGCCTTCTTGGTCAAGATGTACCTATGTCAACACGTCGGATCCCAGGCAGCGAAACCAAGGGACGGAACGACTTCACATACTGAAAGGAAAAGGGCGTACCATCCATGCCAAATGGATAAAACCTCAAGTGGACTAACACAGGAGGAGGAGCAATGTAAAAAGACAAGAACTTTATCATTGACTCGAGAAACCGAATCACCTACTTATGACTGAGTGCGGCATCGGATATTCGTGGAAACTACCTAAACGGTAAAAATAAGATGTAGTTACATTTTTCAACCACACTGGAGATTGACACATGTGGGTAATAACTTTTACTTACTGACTCAATGGAAGAAGTAATGAAACTTTATATTTCATACAAACATTTCAGACAATTTTTAGGAACTGATGGTTATTTGAACTTTTAAAATAACTTTTAATTTCCCGTAAATAATTTTTTATATCCTTACTTATATATTTAAGGTATATTTTGTGAAGTGTTTTTTTTCTCTTTAAGTGATTAAATAGGTACACAGATCTTGTTTGCTATAAAATGCTAAATCATATGGTATATAACACTACATATGCTATTTTCTGATTTCCTGCATTGTTTTTTCTTTTAATCAAAAGGAATTTTTTTTATGATTCTCGTACATTGTGCTTTTATATTGGTTACTTGTATATGAGCGATATTTTGTTTGGCAAGAGGTGAGGAAGGAAGGTTTCTTTAAAAAAATTAAAGGTGGGGTGATAATGTCATGATGTAATCTGACATTTCCTACGATTTGCATGGGGGGTTAAACAACAGCAACTATTACACATCCCCCCAAGTAAAGCTGTGTTAGTCAACCAATTAAAAGATGTGACGGGGGTCAGAAAAGGTCGGGAGAAAGTTGAGATCGAGGGAAACGAGGAGACGTTTTTCCGGTGTGTAGGAGTGAAGACTGTGGTTTTGGAGCGGGGAAGGGTTCTTAAGAGAGAGAGAAGATGACCCACTGCCGATCGCTTACCCCTGAAATTCCATGTGAGTTAATTACCTTTCTTCCTCTATTCTCGGCCTGCTTCGATTTAAGTAACTATAACAATGCCTGAATTTAATTGCATATTTTAGTATTTATTGAATATTTACCTATTTGGAGAATTTTTACCTTTTATTTCATTTTAATTTTAATACTTGGATGCATGACAGTAAACTTGTGTTACTGTCATTTGAGGAATTTAATCTGTGCGTTTATAGTGTATATTGAATAAACTAGTAGATTGATTATGCCGGCCTGGTTATTTTGGTTAGAAATTTAAAATTATGAAGTATTTTAACTTTGGTTTATCTGATGTTGTTAATTTAATACTCTAACATCTTACGGTCCAACGCCTTTTACCAAATCACACTAAAGATCACGACAATATAAAGGTACTTACGTATTTTGACCATCTACGGACCCTTCTTGTGTAAAGTCTCATCTGCGCGGCAAACCGTGTATTCAGACCATGCGTTTCGACGAAATAGGAAACCCATTTGGTAAACTTTTTATTCCGCCTATGGTCGACGGGATAGTACTAAGTATAATAATTTGTAATGGAGTCAATGGTATTTGTAATCAATTGTCTACCAACGCCAACTATTTGCCAGACACCTCACGATAGCCATAGAAACGATCGAAGCTCTTGACGTCACGGATTTTGTTGAATGTTTTGATCGGACTGGTTTTGGGGCATTTTCTTTTCTTCGTATTTAAATAACTAATTTTTTATCAAGAACTTTTGTTTTAGTATTTGGAATCAGAAAGAAATTCTTCATAAATATATACTAATTTTCCTCGTTTTTAAAAAATTTCCATTGGACGGGGTTTCGGTGCTGTTTCTTTTCTTAATATTTAAATAAGTAATTTTTTTAATGAACTATTGTTTGAATATTTGGAAACAGGAAGAAATTCTTTTCTTCAATTAATTCAATTTCCGTTTAATACTTTCTGATGTAATGCTTACAAATATCTACTCCCGGTTTACGAAGGACATCAACTATTTTTTATTTTTTTTAATCATTTATTTAAGTTATTTTTAATGGGCGACTTAATTCTGCATTCGCCTTTTTCTACAAACATTTATGGTCTAGCGTGTTGTGCATGCTATTATCCTAACGATTTTTATTTTAATAGGGTACTGTCATCATTATTGCCAACCACGGAGACCGTATTGACATTCCGAACGGTGCCTGCCTAGAGAACAAGATAGTGTCTGGAAATCTCCGCATACTTGACCATTGACCCCCCCCCCCCACGCACAAACTTGACCACAGTTTCTTCAAAATTATTTTTTTATTCATTTGATACTCTCCGATGTAATTTTTACAAATATCTACTCCCGGTTTATGAAGGGAAATTAAATACGCTCTCTTTTACTTGGATGTGCCATAGAGTATATTTGACGGACATGTCGTGTTATATTCGACATGTCTCAGCTGTTAATGTGTATACAGATATATATGAATAAAGTACTATATTATTTTGGATACTAGGTGTATTTTGTTGTAACTGAAATTGTCTCTTGAATTATCCTGTCGACTGTTGGCGAACTTTTTGTTTCTCCACCTGTCGACGGGATAGTACCTAAGCACTCATTTAGCATTTAATCTTTAACTCTACCGTGACAAAAATTTATAGTCCGAGAGGCGACTGCAATTTTTGGACCCCATCGAACATCATTCTGAATTATTTAGAGAAAAGTGAGTAGTTTAGGAATCCAGTGGTCTGCCGTGGCAAAAATGGCCGAAACTGATCAAAAATCGACTTGGAATGAGTTGAACTAAAATCCGATTGCCAAATATGCGATAGCTTGCCAAAAAAGAGAACAAACTTTTTCGTCTGGCAACCATGCATTTTGATTTTCAATGAGAAAAAGCGCAAACGATTTCTGACCTTTGGCTTGGAAAACTTGTATCTTTTAAAAGTAAGCCAAATTGACGACATTAGTTACGTCATCAGTGACGTAATGTTTCTTGCCAATTTGGCTCATTTGTGAAAGATGCAAGTAAGCCATAGCCACACATCCGAATCGTCTGCAACCTTCTAAATTGAAAATTAAAGAGTGAGGGTTACCAAATAAAACAAAACGCTCATTATTTGGCAAGTTATGGCTCATTTGGCAATTGGATTTAGTTCAACTTATTAAAAGTCGATTTTTGGCCAGTTTCGGCTATTTTTGCCACGGCAGA
The DNA here is from genome assembly GCA_963978545.1 of Linyphia triangularis. NCBI lineage: Eukaryota > Metazoa > Arthropoda > Arachnida > Araneae > Linyphiidae > Linyphia > Linyphia triangularis. The sequence continues at coordinate 18,118,641 of OZ021728.1, forward strand.
CCAGTGGATTCGTAATCTACTCACTTTTCTCTAATTTCTATAAAAAATTCAGAATGATGTTGAATGGGGTCCAAAAATTGCAGTCGCCTCTCAGTCTATTACATAAGCTGCCCGTTTTTCCCAACATTATCGAATCATTGTCAAACCCATTTTAAACAACATTGTAAAAACAAAACAAAACCCTGTCTTGTTGGATGGACTTGTTTCTTATCGAATATCATCAAAATGGGTGGAGCGGAATTTTTATCTCCATACATCCCCATATTTATAACTTTCTCTACTCCTAATAAACAATTTCACAACCAAATAAAGAAACTGATAGATACTGGCATTAATACGCTATAGTGAGTTATATAATTCAGGGTTCCCACACTCAAATCACAGAATGAAAATCAATGACTTTTAAGGACCTAAATAATGTTTTTAAGGTCCTTTGAAAATTTGTTTTTAGGTATCATGACTATATATAAATTTTTAATAAAGTAGATTCTACAGAAAAAGTTACAAGTTGGCTAATACAATAATTCCGATACAGTGCAGATAAGTGTCGGTCACTAGTCTGAATTATATTTTTATAAATTTTGCAGCTGGTCCCAAAACATCTGCAATAATTGAGGACTTTTAAGGACCTTGAAAACAAATTCAAATATTAGGCACTTTTAATGACTCGTGGGAACCCTGTAAATGAGTTGATTAGTTCCAGGTGAAATGAAATGGATTTGCGTAGATGCTACCTTTCAGTTACAGTGACTGTTACAATAAAACTTGTTTAATAGTAACTACGCACTACTCATTAAGCTGAATGTACACGCTACCAGTCGGCGTTCCAGTTGAGATCCCGGGTCGTGTGATGTCACCGCTGGTAGCGTGTAAACGTATCATTCCAGTCTCAGAATAAGCCAGTTTGTCACGTGATCGCCTCTGGCTGGTGATTCCAATAGATAAAAAATTTTCTATTTACTGGCGCGTCAACTCGTGACCATCGATATTATTCAAGGCCATCCAACTACGCCATGTTTTACCTTCTACGTCATCAGCGGTGGATATAAATATTAGGATCGCGCGCTAAAAATTTTATAGAAAGTGGATACACTGATCTTCAAATTATGCTTTTAAGCTTGGCGTCCACTATCGCTAAGCAGAGCAGATCAGAGCGGAGTGAATTAGAGCCAATTACAAGGCGGTCAACGTCCATTATAGCTCGAGGATCGTGCTATAGTAGACATTGGCAGCCTTGTAATTGGCTCTAATCCACTCCGCTCTGATCTGCTCTGCTTAGCGATAGTGGATGCCAAGCTTTACTAGTCGTTGTTCGATGGTTGTTATGGACGATTTATACTTTTAATATAAGTGAAACTTTAAAAATGCCGAGTCCTTGTACCGTTCCTAAGTGCAAGGGGAATTCTAAAACCAGGTCAAAAGTTTCTGTCTTTAAATTCTCGAAGGATGAGGCCGATCAAACGGTATAGTGGTTAGCGTGCTAGCTTCTAGACAGCGAGGTTGCGGGTTCGAGTCCCGTGCAAGGAATGGGTGTTTGTAAATGTATGTTGGCTTGTCTAATGACGAATGTTTCGGCGTATTATAGCCCTCGTGTTGCTGACTGCGCCAGATAATCTGAATACAACCAACCAACCCGAAGGATGAGAGTATTAGAAAAAAGTGGTGCCATGCGATACATCGGAACATTTTTGTCCCAACAAAATATAGCAAGGCAAATGTAACTTTTTGATGTATTTTTTAATATGTTTTTAAATATAAGTGTATCATTTTTTGAGAAGTTGTTACTAAAATGTTGAAAAGAAATGCTAACTATTTACGATAGAGATAACTTTTCTTCGGCTTCAACTTTTTTGTTGTTGTTTTTAAGTGAAAATTTAGGAAACAATCTTTGATTGAAATTTCGGTAAAATTCTAGTATACGTAACAATCTTGGCGCGATTTTGAAAAATGTTGCCAACGTCGAAATGACGCTTTGACGCTTGTCGCCAAACTCAACCTCACCTTCACACCATGAATTCCAAAATGCAAATGCAAAATGACTAGAAAGCAATAACCCACCGAATCTGGCTAAATCTACAAGTGCGGATAGCAAACTTTATCCCCCTTCCAATTATCACCAAACATCGCCAAATCCAACGTGTTTAGTATACTAGGATGAAGCCTCCACCGTGTAACGTATACTAGGATCAAGTCGAAATTTCAAGTACGGTACGAATTCTGCGCCCAAGTGATTTTCGCCAGCAAATTGCGGCCACCGTCATTTTTTTTGAATAACAAGTATTCTTGGTGTAGAATCCGTACTGTACTTGGAAGTTTTACCCAATCTTTACTAGCCTTTCAAAATGAATTTTTGAAATTTTTTTAATGGCTGCAATAGTACTTTCATTGCCCTCTGTTAACATATGAGTAATTTAAAGTAAAAACGAAGTATGCTTTCTCATGATATCGTTGCGATTCAAATAAAATTGAAATCAAATGCTTAACGCAGCCATATACGTCTCGTAATTTTGAGCATCCAGAAGAATACATGATCGAAATATTCTAGTGTAAATCCATTTCTCCGACTCCACTACACCAACGAGAGGACATTGAAGCAACGACAGATTTAATGTGCACCAGCCCCCATTAGGTACACACTGATCTTTGGTCACCATCGTGGACCGAACTCACAACACTCTAACCCCCAGGATAGCGAGGCCTATGAAAACTGTTTATTTTGTTTGATTTCCGAAGAAGTTCTACTACGCTGCTACACTGTCCCCGCTTAACTTATGTCTGGATATAAGCATTAGGATGGTGACGTCAGAATGATGCTATAAGTATTGTATATCATGGTAAATAATCCTACATTTTCAGTTCCATATAATATAAAGAGAGTTTCATGGAACAATATCGCTTTTCATGAATTTTCTTGACTGCTGAAATAGTTTTTTTGCTAGGGATTTTAAATGCTTCTTCGCTTCACTTTCGATAAGGATTTTCACGAGTAGAAAAGTGATTGGAAAATACACAACTTACGGAGGATTTTTGCGTTAATTTGACGAAAATCGTTGAGCAGTTACACTGCAATGAAAAAATAAGTACGAGTGGCATTTGAGTGTCAGTGACTATCAACATCTAAGTTGCATAAAACTGTTTAGGTAAAAAAAACACCGAAGAAATATCAATTATTAAACGAAATCTATATATATAATTCTCTTGCGTAACGTCCAAATTCGGCTGTATTTCTGTGAGCAGAATGGCAATGACTTAAAACAAATCTTCTAAATGTACTTTATGCACAAATTCCCAAATTCAGCAATTCAGCCAATCACAATATATCTTTTGAAATTTGACTAATACATCTGGCAACAGCAACAACTTGGATTCGCTATATTTTTGGTTTTCCTTATTACAGTCTACAAATAAAATTATAGCCTATTTAAAACGTATTGATTTAATAGTTACGATGATGCAAGAATAAATAGATTCAAGATGTGTATATTTCTTTTGGATTGGAATTCCGGATAAACCAGACTTTTCGGAAAAGTTATCTGCTGGAGCATGTTCCGGAGGACGCCGGGTTGCAAATCACCAACTTTCAAAAAGTCGCTAAGAGGCATTGTGCAGTAAATCTGAACCTATATTCATATCTAATCAGTGCAAATTCAGCTATTACAAATTGAAAACTATCAAAATAACGAATAAAACCACTCGCTCAACTTCAAAATCTCATATGAAATAAATAAACTTTTGGCGAAATAGGGCTAACTTTCTGGCCAAATTTGATTTTCAAAAAATTCCTGTTTGTTGAATGCTGGATAATTGGCCTTTCACTGTTTTAATTTATTTTCTAAGTATCGCAAAAATGATTATGCGAACATATGATTTCTTTTCTAGAAATTTCGATAAAAACTTTAATTATTTTAGCGCTTCATACGATAGCCCGTAATTTGTAATTGTTCAATGAAATAACCGATCTTTTTTAAATATATGTACGATACTGTTCATTTTTGTTGTTTTCCAAGAACTTTCTACTACGCTACCACACTGTCCCTGCTTAACGCGTCTTGATAGCCGTAGGATAATGACGTGGCAAGTATTCTGGCTTTTCATAAATAACAAAACGTTTTCAATTTCATGGCATTATGCAGTTGATATAGCTTTTTGCTAGGGCATATTTTAAATGCTTCATTTTGAGGCGAGCAAAGCGAGTCAAGGGGATTGCATAGCAATTCAGGGGGTTGGCGAGCGTTAGCGAGCAGGGGGAGGAGCCCCCTAGTGAATGATAGAATAGTTATTTATGCAACTAGTGGGGGAACTGATACTTTTTCAAACGAGGTAAAACGCTTATATGACGAATGCGACGTATATGTATTAACTCTGGCAACTCGAGTCAATGAATTTCTTCATTGCCAAGACTGTATGATATTTGAGTGCGAGGCGTGCTGATTTCGCCACTATTTGTGATAGTTATTTATGCAACAAGTAGGAACAGTAATACTTTTTCAAAAAAGGTAAAAAGCTAATTAAACGAGTGCGATAGCACGAGTCATATAATTTAACGAGTTTGAAAAAGTGTTGCATAAAAAATATTGTTGCGAATTTCTGTATATTTGTAAATATTTCGTAGTATTAATTATGTAAAAAGGAAAATTTATGTACATTTCACATAAGGCAGTGCATGAGTTTGTCTTTACTTCGCTTTCCTGCAATGCTCCTCTTAATGCTTGAAAACGACTTTTACTAGGAGAGGGCCATTTAACATTATGGTTAATGGCAATCTCGCTAAGTTGGCAAAGGTTTTGGAGACTAATTTTGGTCACCAAATTTGTCGAGAAATCGCCAAATGTCGCCAAACTTGGTGACATTTGCCGACATTTTCGGTCTCAATGTACCTGAATAGGGCTTCTCGACTACGATCTCGAAAATTCTCCACATTTCTATCTCTAAAAAATTCGCGAAAGAAGCTTTCCTATAGAAACCCATTAGAGAGTTGAGTCAGTTAGTTAGTTGTCTCTCAGTGAGCATTCAGAGTAGTTCCAAAAGCGAACTGTATTGCATTGTATTTTGCGGTGATTTTAGCAGTTGTGTATCAAGTATTTAACTGCTGTTTGTGCTCTGTTGTTGAGTAAAGAACGGTATTGAGTCTATTACAACGAGAAGTTTTGGAGTTGTAAAAGAATCTGCAAAGAGTTATATCGGAATAAATTTCTGCAAGTTTTGATCTGCTTTGGATTCAAGTCTTTCGAAACCATCCACACACGTGTTCACGTGGGTATGCACGTCCACGTTTTCCTACGTGTTACTTATAATATTTTTTTAAATCATGTGCAACAAATATTTTTAATACATATATTTATTAACGTTGACAACTTCAGTCAATGAATTTCTTCTGAAAATAAGTTATTTCAATGCCAAGACTATAAAATATTTGAGCACGAGGCGTGCGAGAAAGTACTGTTGTACACAAGTGCGAAAAAGTTACTTTTCCGCACTCATCGCTAAAAAATGCTACTTTACCGCGATTTTTTATTCAAAATGATTAAAAAATGTTTAATTTTTTGCACGTTGCTATAAAAAATATATTAAAATGCATGAGATTCTTAGTCTGAGCAAGGTTTTAGAAATAAATAATTCATTAATGTTTGTTGCTTATTGTGTATTTGCAAAAGTACATGAAATTTTTTTTCAAAATCAGGTTGCTCCAAACCACTTGTATATGGTTTCTGAACATTAAAGCTTTTTTTTTTTACCATTTCCTTTCAATCGAAAGAATTTAAAACTCTAAATTCAAGTAATTGTGCGCAATTCTTCACGAAATACCTTTTTGTCAGTTTTCTCGATAATCCATATAAAGATTTTTTTCCAACAATCTCCGAAGAAGGCTTTTTTTCCACAAAATATTTTGTTAAGTTACAAATAGGAAGTCTCCGATAAAGCTCTGATGGAAGTGTCTCCAACGTTGACAAAAGTATTTATTGATTACACTTTCAGTGAGATAAAATTTCAAGCTGAAGTAATGGACAGGCAATAATTAAAGGAGCTGTGTTTTGTTATCTAAGTCCTTGATATATTTATTTCAAACGGAATATAATGGTAACTTACTGAGAAATGGTAACTTACCAACAATTCTCACTTAGAAAATGTGAGAATTGTTTGTTGACAAAAAAAGTATTTAAAAGTTAATCCAGGTTGAATAATTTTCTAGGACGAATGATTATTACTTCACATAATTCATATTTGAAATTTAAATAAATCAAATGTGCAGTAAAAAGTTTTAGTCTTTGCATTAGTTTTTCAAATAATGCATTCGTTTTTTGTGATACACATACCGTTCCAACCCTCTTAATGGTTTTCGCATGCGCTGAGCATTTTGCGATGGTAAAAAGTGGGTGTTGCAATTCTAAAATTTCTAGTTTCTGTACCTATAACCGTAACCGTGAGAGTCATTTTGTCGCCGTTCACAGAATCTCGAGCTTACACCTCTGAATAACCATACCTGAAAACTCATCTTGATCTGTTGAACGGAACGATCACTAGAAGTTCACAAATCGGCAAAGTTTCAAAGAGACCGCCCTTGTATTTATTTCTTAAATTATTCGGTTGCGCTAACTCTTACCGAGTTGAATCGTAGGCCACACTTTTGTCGGTTTGGTGATATAAATTTGTTGCTTTTTGGCAATGGCAATTTATTCAAATTGAAATCATGCTTATAAATCGCCTTGATTTGCAACTTTGAAACACTTAAAGCGACAGAAAGGGGGGAAATTGCATTTAAATCTCTTACTTGGTAATGCATCCAAAAACCTGTTTTCCGTATATTTTTAACAAAAAAATAATTAAAAAAAAATATATATATAGAATATGTCATGGCCATCTATTTCAAAATTAGTATTGGAAAATAAATTCAGAAATGTCATAACGCCCTTTCACTTTCAGAAAAAAAATTCCACAAACACCGAAAAAATTCTTTTTAGAACTTAAAGTACTTATTCTATCGTTGCCATTTTTTATTTTTGAGGGAAGGATTTTCCAACTATTATTTCGCTACCAAACGATTTTATTTGCGTCGGTGAAAAGATTGTCGGAGGGGGAAAAAAAAAATAGATAAGGCATCCACCGATGTCAAAACGCCAATTCCTAAGTCACCCGAATGTCAACGTAGCATTTGCGTAGAGGGTATGGACAAAGACGTTTTCGAAATTTAAATTCCTGCCCAACCTTCCATCCAACTTGCCGCTTCTCATACAAATTCTCTTTTTTTTTTTTTTAGCTCTTTTCTTTATATTTGGAACCTTTCGCTAGCTGTGAAACATTTTCGCCCATTTTGAATTCAGGGTTTTGACATTTCTGTAAAGGCAACAATTTGAAATTCCGTAGAGGGGTTGAAGGGAGGGAGAGGTTCAGTGGCAGATGAAAAGTAAAAAGTCAAAATTTAAGCGGAGGAGTGAAAGAGGAGGTCGTGTGGAACGAGTGAGACGAAGATTGTGTTTATATAAGAAGATAAAAATAGCTTTCAGCTGTTCTTGACCGCTGCTGAGAATGGGTGTGAACAGAATATTTTTCATTCCACATTTAAAATCTTTACATCGTGTGTTGTAATGACGAAGATTTTCTCTCTCATTTAGCTTAACTACTCAAATGTGGTGATATAAACATGTACGCTTAACTCCACTAGTGCATGATTTTTTCTTTTTGCATCCGGACAAGCGAAAAGAAAAAAAAAAGCTCAAGTGACTGTGTAAATAAATAATTTATTAAAACCGTTGTGTAGTATATATGCCACAATACCTTTAAAAACAGAAGCTAATTTTCATATTCTTTTAGCTAATTATAATTAGCATTTCATTTTAAGAGCTCATAGCAGTTGACTGTTACGTCTCAAGCGTAAGTTCTATTCCACGTGACCTTTTAGTTATTGGTTCCAAACCAGAATTCTGTATGGCTACACGCTGGCTGTTGAATTTATATTTGGAGGGCGATTGATAAGCTTCTTTAAAGATTAGAAAATGTTTTTGACAATTGTGTCAGAAAATGTGACAAATGTAATCTTCGGGTTATAGCATCGCGTGAGAATTTTTTTAATCCAAACCACCTAAATACTTAGGCATAAACTTGTTGATTTTTCGTAACCATTATTTTATGATTGTGTTTTCTGTACATTGAGACGGTTATTAATAATATGTTTTAATAGTTCGATTTCTAATGAAAAGCATTTAAATAAAAGTAATGTTACTTAACATTTTCCTTAGAAATGTTTTAACCCATTAAAATTTAATGTCATTGATAATAATGATTTATTTTTGCATGTGGTTGAATTCTATAAACTTTCTTAACTTGGATTACGTATTGTATTAGTCAAGTAGAATTCTATAAACTTTATAAATTCTGTAAACTTTGAATTATGTATTTTACTTTTCCAGTATGTTTAGATGTCAAATGCTGTGAGAACTTTGTATATTATATTGTATCATTCCTTCCTGTATGTTTCTGTAAACTTTATCTTGTATAATTGTATGTGTATAATTATTTTAACTTTGTAAAATTAATTCCATATACTTTGTTCTTTATATTATTTGTAATAACGTTATGTAATATTATGTAGTCTGTAAATTCTGCATTTTCTGTTACGTTATTCCGTAAATTCGGTATTATGTTTTGTCTCGACCAACCTTTGTTAGGCATTTAGCCAGTTTTTGGTTTTTAAATTTGTATTTGTATCTAATGGCATTATCCAAATTTCTAATGACTAAATTAAACTAATTACTGATTTGAAACTGTAACTTCCAGATAGATCATATGCGGTTTCTACTCTGCAAGCAGATGATGTCAATTAAATATCTGTCATACCATCTAATGTTGCATAATGTTTTTATTTAGTAAAAATTGCGTCGTCATATCCGTGGAGAAAAATTCATAAAAATGTATTGCCCTTGGTTACCTCCAATATAAAGTGGTTAGTGTGTGTGTGGGGGGGGGGGGGGGGGGAGCGCTGTTAATATTGATCCCTCAGATAATTCTCAGTTTTCTTCAGCTTCAAGCACTGATTTCTACAACTTCTGGATAGCGCATGCTCGGTCAAGTTTAAGAAGGCTTGATTATGACCATAGAGTTCTATGCTAACCAACTTACCCCAAAACTAAAATATGTTTGTAGGTATGGTAAACCTATTTCGTAGGAACTTAAAGGAGATTCAGTACCTTAAAAATAAAAATAAATCGTTTTTTTTTTTTTAATTTCATGTTATTCTATGTTTCTTTGCCTTACCATTGATGTATTACTTTTGTTTCTTACACAATATTATTGAACAAAATAAAGTAAAAATTAAAAATAACTTGGAGAGGGGGAAAAAAAAAAAAAAGCAAAAAAATAAATAACTGTGGGTGTGGAATATCACACAGCTTTCAATTACACTATAATACTGAAGTGGAATTTTGTCATTTACCAAATCGCTAAAAAAAATCGTTAAAGCCATTTTTTAGCAATTGCTGAAAAACATGATTTTTTCAATGGCAGCTACCTTACGCGCATGCGCGATTTTGACGAAAACCTTAATGGTAGGTCCCATGGCTACCACCAATCCGCACACCAAATTTGAACATCGTAGGTCAATTTGTTCGGGAGTTAGGCTGACCACATACACGCAGACACGCAGACACACACACACAGACAGACATTTTTTCTAGATCACTTTTTTATATCAGGATGTTTCAAAACGTGGAGAAAAGCAAAATCACATTAAACATTGTTGATAAAATTATTGTGAAAATATAAATTTACATCTAAAATAGCGTAAAAATAATTATATAAGGCAGAGAAATAAATTTGATCCTAAAAAGCCATTCAGTGCCCTCGTCAACATCCGCGCAATTTGCACATATTTCAGTCTGAATTAAGTGGTCTTTGCAGATCCATTCTACACATTTTCACTATTGCTTGAAATAATAATAATAAAAAAAAAATCTTGTAAAAAAAAATTGCATAATGTTTTTTATTGCTGGTGAATAATGTATCAGTCAATTCATATCACAAAAAACAACATGCCCCACTCACGAAGCATAAAAACTATAAAAATATAGTAAAAATAAAAATAATAATAAAAAAAAAACCTTTTAGATTACTTACTAAAATTAGAACACAGGGTTGGTCGCGTAGGGGACAAACGTCAACCAAATAGGTTCTGTGAAGCCTGAGAACACGCATGGAACTGAATAAATACAAGTAGGCAAACTTCAAAGTTAGATAGAAAGATACTGGGACGAACTATGATCATGGGCTTCTATCTATTGAGAAATTGACAAAACAATTTTTGTGGGGGACATTTGTCAACAGCACGACTAACTAAGGGTTAAGAAATTTCGATTTTGTATTGTTCACACTGACATTTTTATACAATTTATCCAAAGTATTAACTATTTTTTAAGTTGATCATCTCAGGCTTTTAATATACTTATTTAATCATTTTTTTTTTTAAAGAAAAAATCGAGTAAGTTAAAAGTTTTCCATTAATTTTATGAAATTCCATTAAAAATGATACTCATTTACCGTAACACAAGAAACATACTTTACTTACAACACAAAAGAAAAATTCACGATGAAAGATGCTTAAGTGTTTAAAGAAATTCTCTTAATAAAAGATTCATGATCAAAGAAATTAAAGATTATGAACTATTGTAGAAGAATTCTGAACTAGGAAACAAAAGCAACTCGTCTATGAAAAACCATTCAAAGAAACAGGAAATTGCTTCCATGCCTGAACAAACTTTACATATTTTAATAAATTTACTATAATCGGAAGCTCTTTTTAAGGTTAGGAGACAAAGATAATGCGCGTCTTTTATTTTTCGCCATTTTTCATTGTAGAGAATTCCACTGTTCTTTAAAAAAAATACCGCATTGTCGAAGCGGATGCACAAATGCCAGTGCATTGTTATTTACTTGGTTAGAAATTAGATGAACGCGCAAAAAACGAAGCTTTTGTCTTTTTATTTCCTTGCACAATGTGTCGAAATTTTCTGTGAACTACCGGATTGTGCCCTTATTGTCTTTGCTAGACGAAATTCGGGGAACGGAAATTAAATTTCCATATTTTCGGTCACAGTATATTTTACTACTATCTGACAAAAAAAAAATAAATTGTTTTGTATATTAAGTTAATACCTTGTGAATTTTTTGAACAATACAAAATATCAGAAATATACCTCATTTTTAGAAAACTACAACTTAAAATACTAAGCGGAAAAATGTATGTGGAAATGAGGAACATACATTAGAGGACGACGATATTTTTATCGATATTATTTCTATAAAAATATCGATATTAAAAATATTGATAAAAGTCACCGATATATCGATATTTTCAAACATTTTTAGCTTTTTAATTATCTTTTTTGTAGTTCCATGTGTTTTTTCGATTTTCTTTATACCCTTCTCAAAAATTTCAAACTTAAAATTTGAACTTGTCTGAGAGACAGTTAAAATGGCACCAATATTCAATATTTTGCCATACACTTAAAAGCTATTGAAAATTATCTCAATTTTTCTTAAAATCACTGCACCAATTAAGCGAAAATATAACTTTTTTTTGTAGTAGATCCATTTCAGTTGAAAAAGTAATCACCTTACAAAAAAGCAATCATGAAAAGTAGACATTCACCCCGAAAAACTTTGTTTCTCGCAAAATTGAAAATCAAATTAAAAAAACAAAAAAAACATGTATCGATGTATCGATATTTTATCGATATTTTTTTCTATGCAACGATATAGTATCGATATTTGTTTTGATCGATATTTCCGACGTCTAATATACATTTGACGTCACTGTCAACTCCTGAGAAATTCTGACCAATCAAGGCACAGCTTGGAACTTTGTTATTGGTCGCAAATCCTCATTAAGTTTCCAATGACGTATCCATGCATAATCATACTACAGTAGTAATAAAACTACTACATGTGATAACACTTCATTTTCTCTTCTAAACATGGGAAGATAATTAAATTAAAATAGTCATATTGGCGTCTCTATTTTAATAATTTGAGTTCTGATTTTTTTAATTGAATCGTGGTAATTTTGTCTATGTTAGTGGTATAATTTATTAAAAGAAATTAATCTATTTTCGATAATTTTCTGCTGTTTATAAAAACATAAACATCAATCGTGCCAAATTAAAATGCAATTTTTTGAAATTTAGATATTTTTAACTCCAAAGCCTGTATCGAAATAAAAAAAAAAAGGACAACGCTAGTGTTTTTGTAAGAAATCCAGTGTCAGCAAAATATTAGATTTCTACAGTACTTACTTTTCTCTGGAGAGGTCGGCAAGTAAAAAAACCTCTTTCACTTTGTGATATAACAACAAGTATTATATGTCAACTCAAAAATTAGAGTTTGCATATCTAAAATTTTCTTATCAGCAGTTTTCAAACATTTCTCTGCCAATGTGCAAAATTTCCTATTTTTAAAACTAATAGCTTTTGTATTGTGAGACAGAAAAGTGTTTGTAACTGAAAAGTTAGGAGTCTCTTCTTCCTGACACTTTTTTTTTTTTTTGACTCCTTCATATAATGAGTGGCAAAGTATGTTTCAAAATGTATTTATTAAAAATGAACGGGAATTTACACATTAACTCCTAAATATATTTAATTTATTTAACAGAATTTTGACACCAGGAAAGAGTTTCATCCATGTTCTGTTATAATTTAGTCACTTACAGAGTTATCTTGCGACGCAACGTTGAATTGACTGGACCACACTCCTTAATGAATTTATGCATTCACGTGATTATATCTTTTATTTATTCCAATTAAAACAATTTTGGAAACGGGAAAGAGTTTCAACAATAATCGTTCAAAATTTAACTTACAGCGTTACAGAATCGAGCAGTGAGTGAGTGAGCCTGTGATCAAGGAAACTCTTATAGTAATTTGAAATGTTATGAATCGGATACAAGGTGGCAATAAAAAGTATTTGTTTAACTTACAATTTGATTTGATGGAATTAATGCATGATAACATCACTTACATCCGCCCTCCAAATGTGACAAACCGCATTAGTAAAAGTAACCTATCAAGTAGCCTCTGATAGCAGGTTGGTTGTTTTCAGATTATCTGGCGCCGTCAGCAACACGAGGGCTATAATGCGCCGAAACATTCGTCATTAGACAAGCCAACATACATTTACAAACACCCATGCCTAACACGAGACTCGAACCCGCAACCTCGCGGTCTAGAAGCTAGCACGCTAACCACTATTCCGTTTGATCGGCAGCCTCTGATAGCATTCATATAACAATCGATCACAACAACTCATGATGGCAACAGAGTTAGAATTTCTGTGATCATAATCGCATGACATTCATGATTAAAATTCAATACTTCCATAAAGTAGATTGTGTGTGAATTTAATATTTTAAATAGGCATTTGGTATTGTTATTTGAAGTAGCAGTTTGGTTTATATTTTTCTCGTCTAGAAAAAAAGCTGAAATTTAAAAAAAAAAAAAAAAAAAAAAACTTGATTGTCTTTACATTACTATTCTTACTTAGTTCATTAAATTGCTATCTTGTAGAATTTAGAAGACAAATTCTCGAAGGCCAGCAAATGTCCTTATTGTCTGTTACTCAATTGATGTGAAACTTTGAAAACCTGGCAGTTACATTCGTTGTTGATGACATTGCTTTCTATCAAGTGTTGGGACCATCACGCAAAAGTCACTTTTACACATGTTCCTTTTCCCTTACGACAGACTTATCCGCTTTTAGTCGCGTTATATTATCCAGATGCCAAGATTAATTCAAACATGTCAAATTCAGCAATATTTAATGACTGATACATTTCCTTATTAAAGTTAACGAGGCGAAATCTCCCTTGCTGTCATCCAATAGAGCTGAATCATGGCAGGTAGACTTGTTGTGGATAACTATACATGCAATAAAATTTTAGTAAACATAAGTTATTAAATAGTTTGGAATAAATGTTTCATTCGTAGTGCTCAAACACTTTGAAAACTCGATCTGATTCCAATAAGTTGAAAATGCACACAAAAATTGACAATGCATATAAAGGATTGATATTAAAAACTTTGTTTTATGAGTTTGTTATTAATTCTTTAAATGTCTAAGGTCAATCATTTCTTTTTTAACACACCAATGCAGAATTTTGTTTAAAGTTTCTTTAAATATTATGAAATTACGCAATGGTTATTATTATTATTTTTAAATTTGAAAATCTTTTGAGTTTTTTAACTTTACAACTCACAAAATAGCAAATTAGAAATGTAATGAACTAATTCCGAATAGTGATGAGCAAAGAAAAATCTTCATTAATTAAAACTTTTCATTTCTAAAGTCTTGACAATAATATAAATACTTTTGAAAAATCTACACAGCCAGAGCAAATGCCCTTTTTCATTTGACAAAATTTGCTTTTTAGGAAAAGTTCAACTTCTTTTACTATTTGTCTTCAATTCTCGAAATTGTTTCGGAAAAGTATTGGAAGATTGAATGTAAAGGTTCCCTGTATTAAGCCTTCTTGAAGAAACATTAATCACAGAACGGGGTTCACTTGTCAATAAAAGCTGTTTCGTTTGCTGACAGACATTCCACACACTATTTTCTAACTTCTTCAGACAAACTTCAAATCGTTCATTAGTTTGAAACTAGGATTATCTTAATTCATCTTATTTTTAGCTTCTAAACACAAAGGAAGTGAGAAGCTTGGCTACGCCTGACTGAGGTCTATTTTCAAGGACTTAATTTTAAAATACAGAATGAATATCCAAATAAAATGTCTCATTGAAAGAGTCGAATGTCATAGTTCGACCAGAAATGAACACTAGATGCCAATTGGAAACTGTTAGATCTTACCTTTACATGCTACAGATATATGTTAGACCACGGCTAAACTCAATCACGTTTTCACAAGTTCACTTATACGGCTGCTGCAATCGCTTAAAAACCCAGAATTGGCAGGTGGAGCTGGATACTCACTCTATTTTACCAATGCCAACTGCCGACCAAACGGTGTAGTGGTTAGCGTGCTAGCTTCTAGACCGCGAGGTTGCGGGTTCGAGTCCCGTGTTAGGCATGGGTGTTTGTAAATGTATGTTGGCTTGTCTAATGACGAATGTTTCGGCGCATTATAGCCCTCGTGTTGCTGACGGTGCCAGATAATCTGAATACAACCAACCAATGCCAACTCTACTTTGTGAAACAGTGGTCGATCGGTATTAAACTAGGAGCGTGGAGCATCGCACAACTTTCAATTGCACTTTAGTACTGATGTGGATTTGTGTCAGTTACCGTTTTTATATTTCAATCATTCGCTTTGAAAAAATGGCCAGTTTGGCGATATTTTTGACAATAATTCTTGTATGGATCTTAAAAGAAAAAACCACCCACACTTTACTAAAATGGCGATTTTGGCGATATACTTTTCGATAATTCTTATATTTTCCTTTCTTATAAGTGAAACTGAGAAGAGGAGAAAAAACGATAGTTCATAAGCTATGTTCAAGCAAAGAGAACTCTGGGTAAAGGCATTCGCTTTTTCCACTTTTTACACCATTAGAGCATTTTCAGACCAGGATGTTCCAAAACGTAGAGAAATGTAAAAAAAATCGACATTTTTTGTTGTTGACCGAATCCTATACTTTCATTACTCTATGTATTACATATGGGTAACTGAAAGTAAACTAGGGATGTGGCACATCGCACAACTTTCAATTACACTATAATACTGATGTAAATTTGTGTCATTTACCGTTTTTATACTTTCATCGTTCATTTTGAAAAAATGGCCAGTTTGTCGATATTTTTGAGATAATTCTTGTAGGGGTAAAAAAAAAAAAAAAAAAAAAAAAAACACACACACTTTGCTAAAATAGTGATTTCGTTTATATACTTTTCGATAATCCTTATTGTAAGTGATAATCCTTATTGTAATCCTTTATTTTAAGTGAAACAGAGAGGAGGAGAAAAACGATCGTTGAAGAGGTATGCTAAAGGAATGAAAACTCTGTGTTAAAGGTATTCGTTTTTCAACTTTTTACGCCATTAAAGCAATTTTCCAGCAACTATTTTTATCAAAATCGTTGAAGCCGTTTCTTAGCAATCATTGGTTGGTTGTTTTCAGATTATCTGGCGCCGTCAGCAACACGAGGGCTATAATGCGCCGAAACATTCGTCATTAGACAAGCCAACATACATTTACAAACACCCATGCCTAACACGGGACTAGAACCCACAACCTCGCGGTCTAGAAGCTAGCACGCTAATCACTATACCGTTTGGTCGGCCTTAGCAACCATTGAAAAACATGATTTTTTCAATGGCAGAGCTACCTTATGCGAGTTCGCGATTGTGACGAAAACCTTAATGGTAGGTCCCATGGCCACCAGCAGCCGGTATGCCAAATTTGAACATCGTAGGTCAATTTGTTTGGGAGTTATGCTGACCACAGACACTCATACATACACACAGACATACATTTTTTCTAGATCACATTTTTCAGATCAGGATGTTCCAAAACGTGGAGAAATGCAAGAAAATCGATTTTTTTTTTTGACTGAATACTTTACTTTCATTACCCCATGTATACATATGGGTAATTGAAAGTAAAAATATAATTTTGTAGTTTCAAAAATGAAATTGATTTTCTAGAAATGAAAATGTTTAAGCTTTTTTTTTATTTCCTTAGAAAATGACTTTAGGTTTAATCCATGATTCATGTAATCGATAAATTTACATTGATACTAAACGTTAGATTTAGGTTAGTTGGTTGTTTTCAGATTATCTGGCACCATCAGCAACACAAGGGCTATAATGCGCCGAAACTTTCGTCATTAGACAAGCCAACATACATTTACAAACACCCATGCCTAACACGGGACTCGAACCCGCAACCTCGCTGTCTAGAAGCTAGCACGTTAACCACTATACCGTTTGGTCGGCTAGATTTAGGTTAGACTAAGGCCACATGTGCGTTTTTTCATGCTGTGTAAACACTACTTCTTTTTATGCAGCTTGAAAATCTACAAAAGCTAGCCATCCGTGAGTGTTTTTTAATCGCTTGTTTGCGATTTCCAGTGCAACATGATTCCATTTACAATCCAAGCAACTCTTTTCAGTTCACTGTTTCTGAAAGCATTGCACCTTGTGTCTTAAAGATGTGGATATTTTTCAATTTCAAGAATGATAAGTTCACAATCCAAGCAGTATTCCATTATATAGTTATTTTAAATATAAAAAATTTAAGACGATGACACACGAATATAGCTACATGAATAGCTATCTGCAGGAAAGTGTTTTGACTGATCTTGAAAAATATGTCTGCATCCTCCGGGGGGGGGGGGGGGGATCTTGAGAATCGGACAGACGATCAATAAGTTACCTCTGGCCACGTATGCAGCCAGCGTGTCAATAAGTTACCTCTGGCCACGTGTATGTTACATCAGATTGTCTAAATTTTGTAGCTTAATTTCAAGCTGCGTTTCAGCTTGCAAAAACGCTCGTGTGACTTTAGCCCAGCGTTTGCCACTAACTTTTAGGGACGGGCTGTATGACTTATGTTGGAACTCTCCGCGGGCCACAGATTTATACCGAATATGTCAATAAATATATTGCTTTATTACATATGTTCAATATTAGAAATGTGATGATTACTAAAGATTCAACAATATAAAACAATTTTGAAAACTGAAACAATAATTTAACTTTTTTATAGTAATAAAATAACAATTGATATTTGATTCTTGTTTCAAATAATTAAAAAAATCATTTTCTTTACATTGTTAATCAAAGTCATAAAAGAAGTTAATCTTTTGTGACAATATTACATTGTGACTTGACATAAACTCATAATCAATAAAGATATTTAAACCATACCTCCTAAATCTTCCATTTTAGTCGATGTTAATTGCAAGACAATGACGACCTGTCCGCTTTTCACTATCTACTTTGCTTTTAAAACTAGTCTTCGACGCTATTATTGCACTGGAATTATAGAGATCGCGAATCTTCTTTTCACTTCAAAACAAAAGAGGCCAGTATGCATTAAAACACCAACTCCTGCCCATCGCATTCAGAAAAGCAGAAATCGAATTGTGTCATTCACGAATTGAGGGGGTTGGGTATCACAAGTACAAAACTAAGCAATGCGAAGGAAGGCGTCATTGGTAATAATTCAAACTATTGCTTTTTTTATTACTTTTTCTGGAAGTCTCAGGGGGGAAAAAAGGATTTTTCAGACTTACTGACGCGGACCACTTAACGGAAAACGCGGTTTTTAATAGTAAACACATACTATTGTAGACAAATTAAAATTATTTCCTCAAAAATTGATTTTTACTCTTCTGTACTGCCGGCGGGCCGGAGAAAAAGTTATCGCGGGCCGCCTAGTGACTGACGCTGCTTTAGCCTAAAGAGTCAATTACACGGGGTGAGTTTACTAGTTGATAAGTAAACTAGCTTCGTGCCATCCAATCACTAGCAGGGCTAGCAGCTAGTAAAAAAAGCTGGGGAAAAAGTTGAAAGCTGGGCTACTTTACTCGCTACTCGCCGGTGTTTGAGCGATCTAGCGAGTAAATTAGCAGTGTGTTATCAGAGTTGCTAGTTCAAAAGCGGCATGTCGGTGCCAAAGAACAAAAACACGTGGTTTTTACACACCAGCTAGTGAGCGTGTGGAAAGCTTTTAGTGTCATCGTCAACTAGCGCACTCGCCGATTCGTCGGCGACTAAACTAGCTGGCTAGTAGCTAGTAAACTCGCCAAATGTAATTGACCCTTTAGAGATAGGTTTCGGTAGGCTTAGTAGAATTTTGTAATATTCAATTGGAAATGCGACCTGAAGCGTGCTTAACACGTTGACTGCTACTAAATTTTTCACGATTCCGCGGTACGAAGATAAGGCGAGAAACAACGCTTCTTCTGTCCAACCTGTCAAGAGAAGCCAGGATTTGCGTGGAAGGTTACTTTAAAAATTATCACAAAACATAAAGTTTATTTCCTTGCATAAACTTTTTCTCTTTGAATAAACTTTGTTCAATTGTATTTTCTGTTCATTTGAGCCAAATCTGATTTTTTATTCTCTTTCCTGGTTGTATTCAGATTACCTGGCGCCGTCAGCAGAACGAGGGCTATAATGCGCCAAACATTCGTCATTAGACAAGCCAACATACATTTACAAACACCCATAGGGAACCAAGGAGGAAACCCCCCTCTTTCCTCCTTGTAGGGAACACGGGACTCGAACCCGCAACCTCGCGGTTTTTAGAAGCTAGCACGCTAACCACTATACCGTTCGGTCGGCTATTCTCTTTCCTGAGGCCATCTATTCATATTTACACTGTTAACTGTTATGCAACGAGTTTTTTCGTAGCTGTACAAATATGGCAAGTACTGAAGAGACGAGATTAATCGTAGTAGACGTCCTAGGCAAATAACAACCTACGAGATATCTCGTAGTTGACAGTCAACGTGCTAAGAGAAGTTCACGTTGATGATACAACAAACAGTGCAGAATGTGTCGTAGGAAAAGGTCAATAACTTTCAATTAGTTTTTCTCAACACCATGATTGTTATTAATAAGGATTGGTTGGTTTGTGCTCTCAACGCCTATACTTATGCACAATAGCGACTAATCTGACTGGATCCAACAGCTTAAAGTAGATTTCGAACCATAACGAACACCTATGCCTTACACAGGATTCGAGCCCGGCATCTTTGGCTTGCGAAGCTCGAGCTCTAACCAGATACGTATCAGGTGGGCTATAAATAAGGAAACATTCTACTACTATCTGAAATCGGGGTTTTTCATTCACTTTTCCCGCTTTCGAGAAATATTCCCTAGATCTAGATCACCGATAAGTAACCATCGCAAGGATTTTTAACGTGACAAAATACTAACATGACATATTTACTCATATGACATCACATAGTCACAATACACTTTTAAAATAAGTTTAAGTTTTAAGTTTTACAAAATCCCAAATATGTCAATAACAACGCAATGGCAAACTTGTATTTTTCCCTTCTCAGACTTTGCGAAAATTTCACATAGCATTTAGAGAATTATAAGAGAATTGACGCCAAGTTCCGCTTATAAAATATTTCGAATTCATTCGTATCATATGTCAAGCATTTATCTAATTAAAATACATATAGCATACACCTAATATTCAGCACTTAAACTAGAATAAAAATACGTTGGCATGTATTCATATACTAATATTAAGTTAATTTAAAATGGTCTTCCAAACCTTACAAGTATAATTTTGTTGAAATCTTTTCTTGGAAATCATTTCTTTAGGAAGGTTGCAATTTTGACATCTGGATTTTGTTCGAACGTGGCCTTTCAAGGCACATATTTTTTCTTTTCTTGCGATATTCCAGGAAAAAGATGGAAGAAAAAGAGTGGCACGTTGCCACTCTCTTTAAAAAAGTGTTTGTTTTTGAAGTTCTTCGATACAACGAAGAAAAAAATTCAACACGCAATATAACAGTGCTAAAAAATTTAGTCAATGGGATCTATTTTGGTGCTAAAGACAAACATCAGAAACTTTTCAGGGAAAAAAAATCGAACTTCAAACTAAAAAAAAAGATAGAAAATGAGGAAACGAACTTTTCAAAGAAAGAAATGGCGATAGTCAGATTTCGTGGAGATGACGAAAAAAGTTCTACTCGCATTTTATACCATGAAAGCATACTTTAGTTTTGTATTTTGGAAAGACAAATATTTGTTCTTTACAAAAGTTTGTATTTTATGTATGGAATATTTTGGATTTGAATTTTAAATGCCTAGGGAAGTTTACTTAGCAGATATTCAGATTTCGTATAAAAATCAAAGATGATAAAATTATTTTGTAAATGTGATTTAGAATTTTCAAAAGGCTTCCAGTTTATGAAAATATTGAATGGACAATTCCCGCATTTCATTCAATACTAAATGTTTCGAAAAGGCTATAAACATAAAAATTTCTGCTCAATGCGTTTTTTTTTTTTTTTAAATTTCCAATCAAACTTCTCCTGTTACACATTAGCGAGAAAATGATTCATTCGGCTCGAATTGAACGTGACGTCAAGGTTTCACAAACATCTTGGCTTGAAATGTTGCAGCGGAAACCAGTTTTGCAAGTTTCTCGCAAATCATGCCAATTGTACGGGATATGGCAATGGTCTACTACAAATATTTGGCAGAAACCTCACGATAACAATAGAAACGGAAGGAAGTTTTGACGTCACAGATTTCATTGAGTGTTTTGATCGGATTGGTTTTGGCTCGGTTTTAAGGCATTTTCTTTTCTTAATATTTAAATGAATAATTTCTTAAGAACTTTTGTTTAAATATGTGGAATCACAAAGACATTCTTCATAAATATAAACTAATTTCACTCGTTTTTAAAAAATGATGGAGTTGTTCATTGACTAAACTTTATAACGCAGTATGTTTCTATCTGCTTATGCTTGGTTGGGTCCTAAATGGATTGTTGTTTGGTTTGTGCGCTCAACGACCTATACTTGTGCACAATAACGGCTAATAAGGGAGGGACCTACAGCTTAACGTGGATTCCGAACCACAACGAACATCTATGCCTAACCCGGGATAAGAACTCCGCACCTTTGGCATGTGAAGCCAGAGCGCTACCCATACAGTCAACAGTTGGGCTGTATCTGTTAATGTGTTTGACTTTTTGATGAGCTCACTAATATGCATTCCCGCATTAAAGTTTTAGCCCCACGAAATTTAATCAGTGTACATTATTTTGGATTTGTGAGTCAGCACTTTATACTTTCAGAACGGTATATTCTTTCTAGTTAATTAAATTCTAAAATCATTTAAAGCAACTAAATAAATCCTATCTTTATATATTTAGCCCCTTCGTCTCTTAAATTGACAAAATCATAGTACCTGAATTCGTTTTATTCCCAAATTGTATAAAACCTCTTATGATTTCCTAAGGTTATTTCAATATACTTTTTAAGTGTTAGTTGATGGTCTCACAGGCCCTTCACGTTAATGAAGGGAGGGAATGGATCTCATGCATGGTGACGTCATATTCAGCTACTATGAGAGCAATAAAATGAAATGCGCATTGAGATTGACATTGCGCTTTGGGTTATGCTACGAAACAGACAACTTTTTTTTTTTTTTTTTTTTTTTTTGAAAAATCATGAGTACAAAATATAAAAATCTGAATGGCAAAACGATAAAGCTATAAATTACACCAATCTCTAATAAATTTAAATACAGTGGTCAGTATTTGTAATTGAAAGCTGCACGATGGTCCACACTCCTAATTATATATGTGACTAAAAATTCGACTTTTTCGAAGTTCATTCATGTGTAAAGTACAAGAATATCACTTTTTCCATATAACTTCTTAATGGGGCAACACAGACACATGAAATTTACAATACAGAGAATTTTTTATGTAACATAGCGATAAGCAAAACAACACAGTTGTAAAATGGACTGCAAAGTGTGCCAGGGGGGAGGGGGGGAATCACAAATGGCCATAGCTTCCTGCCTTGTAATGGCCAAGTGACTGCGAGCACATTGCAACTGACTAAGTGAGTACTTGGACCCACCATTTGATATAAAAACAAGGGGACAAATGTAAAAGAAAGGAGTGTCCTTTGTCCGTTCCATTACAGATGTATTCATATTAAAAAAAAATCATATAACTCAAAAGATTGAATTTTAGTAAGAGATATGATTGTTCTAGTCTTCAATGTTTACTTTAACACCAGCGTTCACCACTAACTTTTAGAGGCGGGCCGTTAAACTTATTTTGGACCTTTTCACATGCCGGATATATGTATCTTTAATTATTATCGATTTGACATTATATAGCATTTCTGAAAACTGATAAAAAAAATATTGATTTTTTTTTTATCTTAATAAAATTACAATTGATATTTGATTTTTTTTTTCCCTTCAAATAATTAAAAAAAATAATAATTTTCATTATTAGTAAATTAAAGTTTAAAAAAAAGAAGTGAGTCTTTTGTTTCAACGTGACGATGGGACTTGATCTAACTTTTAATAAAAGTATTTAAACTGTACATTCAGATTACTCTGTTTTAATCGATGTCAATAGTGAGACGATGGCGGTTGAAATCGCTCAGTTTATTTTAGAATAGAGTCAATGTCTGTCACAGTATTTGTTGCAGCCAGTCTTAATAAATTGTCCAAAGGTTGGTTGGTTGTTTCAGATTATCTGGCGCCGTCAGCAACACGAGGGCTATAACACGCCGAAACATTCGTCATTAGACAAGCCAACATGCATTTACAAACATTCATGCCAGACACGGGACTCGAACCCGCAACCTCGCGGTCTAGAAACTAGCACTCTAACCACTATACCGTTAAATTGTCCAAAGGAGATTCAGTTATGTTTTTCCTGTATTTATTCTTGATGATAACCCTCTAGCAGAAAACTTCTTCATATAGTTTCTTTGGGCACGAGTGGAGAACTCTGTTTTACGCAGTTAACACATACTATTTTGGACAAATTACAATTATGTAAAGTAAAAAAAGTCTATACTGTGAAATTTGATTTTTTAATTTTCTGCGCTGTCGGCGGGCTGCAGAAAAATCTTCCGTGGGTCAAATCCGGCCCGCGGGTCGCGTAGTGGCTAATGCTGCTTTACACTGTATTTTCACACTTAACAAGGGGTTCTTTATAGCTACAGTGGTAAAATTACTCTTCCCACCTTAACACCAGTTTTCACGATGGTTGGTTGGTTGTTTTCAGATTATCTGGCACCCTCAGCAACACGATGGCTATAATGCACCGAAACATTCGTCATTAGACAAGCCAACATACATTTACAAGCACCCATGCCTAACGCGGGACTCGAACCAGCAACATCGCAGTCTAGAAGCTAGCACGCTAACCACTATACCGTTTGGTCGGCCAGTTTTCACGATGAAAAGTTCCTTATACATTGAATATTTACAAATGTTTTCCCTTGAAGGGTTCCACACATGGTTAATGTAATTTGGATTAGCAGAGTTGTCTGGCGTGCGTACAGGAACGATATTCATATTTTTTAATCATTTATCTAAAGCAACAGAGTAATAAAATACTACTTAAGTTCCAATAAATAGAATTTACAAACCAATATTTCATAATAATACAGTTTTTTTGTATTAGGAAACACAATTACAGTGAAAATTTTTAGTTTAAATATATTTTTGCTGGGAGGATCAATAAAGCAATCCTACATTATGCACCACACTTTTTTAATATCATGAGACCAACACTTTTCTAACACCATATATTTTTGACTAAAAGGAATGTGTAATTTTAGAAATCAGAGGATCTACAGAAAGGTGGAAAGATGATATTACGTGGTAAATGAATATTTAAAACGTTTTGCCGAGAAAAGAGTTTTGATCATTGGATGCAATATGTTGGATTGCTTTACTAAGCTCCCAAGGAACGCGAAAGATAATTAAAATAGTCTTTTTTACAATAATTGCGTTACATAGATCTAGTTAAATCTAAAATGGTGAAATAATGGTTTCTATACCGTTTTTATTGATAACTAGTTCATATTTGTCCCACTTACGCTTTAAATAAATGATTACAAACTATGAACATCGCTATTAAGTCAGATCACTCCGGTATCAAAACATCATCAAAACGGGTGCGGTACGTTTTCGAGAGATACGTTACGAATAGATTCAATGTATTAGGAACTTTCCATGCCTTGAAAGCAGTTCTAAAGGTGAGAAGAGCAATTTAGTCACTACAGCTTATAAAGAACCTTATTTTAAGTATGAAAATACAGTGCAAAGTAAACACAGATGGCGGTGGAGATCATATCTCCTACTAAAGGTCAAATCATTGAATGAGAAATTTTGACTTTTTTTATTTTATTTTAAAACTAGCTAAATACCCGTGCAAATTTTAACATGTGCAATATTTTAGCTAGCTGTGAGGCCTCGCGTTGCGGAAATCTGTCATTCGTGTATAGGACCCAGTTTTTGGCGCTTCGCTCGCAGGAAGGTTCATCGCTACGCAAAATCGAGCTAGCTTCATTCGCTGATAAGTTCATGGACACATAAACACAGGCTTATTTCACTCGTTAAAAGGTTCATTGCAATGCAAGCATAGGCTCGCTTCGCTCGCCGAAAGTTTCATTGCTAAAATCTAATTGCTAAGTAAAGACTTATTATTGGAAGCCTCTCACTTGTCAAGAAAAAAAAAATCCTTCTTTAATACAATAATACAACACCCCTTTAATATTATTTACCACGTGTTTGTGGAAAGCAAAATTAGAGGCTAAAATTACTTATTACTTATGTTGAAACTTTCAGAGATCAAGGCCTATTCGAAGTCGCTTTTTGTGGAAAAAATTAATTGAAAAACAAATTAAAATTTTAACATTCTTTTTGTCAGTCCAATTAGAAGGCCAAAACTACTTATGTCGAAATTTTCAGAGCTGTAGCCCTATTAGCAATCGTTTTATAAAATGTTAATTAATTAAAAAAGAACAAAATAAAAATTTAAAATTCTGCTTTTTAAAAGTCCGATTAAAAGGCCAAAACTACTTATGTTGAAAATTTCAGAGCTCTAGCCTTATTAGATATCGTTTTGTAACATATTTATTAATTAATTAAAATAATTAATTAAAAAATAACTAATTAAAATTTTAACATTCTGTTTGTGATGCATAAAATTAGAAGGCCAAAACTACATATGCTGAAAATTTCAAAGCTCTACTCCAATTTTAAGTAAGTTTCTATAGATCCACAGATAGACAGACAGACAGACAGACAGACAGACACACACACAGCTTGTTTTATTATTATAGATAAAAGTAGAGAAAAAAATTATGAAAAACATTACTATTCTTACTAAAATTTGAGCTCGGATAGATAGTTAAAGAAAAACATTTACTTTTTCACTTTACGATTTGGCGGGGAAAAGCTACTTTTGCCTGTGACGTCAATGCGCAGATGAAGATTCAGTCTAAAACCTGTTTTAGACGACGAAGGAGAGAGGTTCCTCTTTTTATTTTCGACAGAATCTATGCGTAACTACGTCACGTTTTTTATGCGTTTTTGGTCACGTGACCTTTGCTTTGATTTCAGCTAATTTCCAACTCTATTTCTTATTAATTGAAAGCATAAAGATAAAAAATTATTGCACTGCTCAAATATATTCGTTGGAAAACATTAGAAAATACAAAAAATATTCATTTTCCTTACTTGTGCAAGTTCCTCATTGTATAATTTTAAATATGGATACATATGCACAACTGCACACTAATGACACTCATTCTTTTACATATGTTCACACTGAACACTTTGCATTTCATTATGCGACTGTTCTAGCTTTACATACCGTTACGTTACATAAAGATGTCACTTTGCTGTGCATTTTATGTTTTTATGCTATACTTTATGCGAAGTTATTGGGGAAAAACTGGCATTCCTTTAGCCGACCAAACGGTATAGTGGTTAGCATACTAGCTTCTAGACCTTGAGGTTGCGGGTTCGAGTCCCGTGCAAGGCATGGGTGTTTGTAAATGTATGTTGGCTTATCAAATGACGAATGTTTCGACGCATTATAGCCTTCGTGTTGTTGACGGCACAAGATAATCTGAAGACAATCAACCTGGAATGGCACATGAACTTATAAATGAATAGATTATAGTAAGAGGGATCTAAGTCACTTAATTTTCATTTAATAAAATATAAAAGTTTTTATTTTTCACAAAACAGATGTTTTTAAACTCTTTATATTAACTTCGATTTTGTGTGTGTGTCGATGGGTGGCAAATCTGCGGAAGCTTAATTAACCCTCTTGCCGTCATCCGATCAGTCTGAAACTTGGCAGATAAATTCGATGTTGATGAAAATGCATTCCATAAAATTTTGGGGCTGTTACTGTGACTAAAAGGTCACTTTTACGGAATACTAATAAACAAACTTGCTGTCATTCAATCGTATTAAAATAGTGTTGAACAGATCATTGCTGAAACTCTTTCCTGTTGCCAAAATGTTTTTTTAATAAATAATTAATTAATTAAATAATTAATTAATTAAATAAATAAATAAGTAGATAAGTAAATAAATAAATAAATAAATAAATAAATTATTTCATTCAGGATAAATAAATGATGTTTGGATGACGTTCACGTTCATTTTTAATAAATAAATTTTGAAACTTAGTTTTCAGCGTATTTTGGTGATAGAAATGTTTTTGATATCGGCGCTGTGTTAATGAATATAAAAATTGACAAAATGCATGTAAAGGATTTTTTAAAAACTCTTTTTTTTTGTTTTGTTATATTTTATTTTACAGTCGGTTTCGAGCAGAAAGTCTGTCGGTGAACTATTATTGAGGTTGGGGCTTAGTTAATTTTTCATTCAACAAATTACTCTCACGATTTAATTTCTGAACTCAAGTCACAATATCTGAAAATATGACTACTTTTGGTTTTAATCTCCTTAATTGTCATTAGTAAGTAGATATTAACTTAAATTGAGTGACTTCAACTCCTTCTTCCTATCTTGCAGTTGCCACAGTACTATGCTGAACTATGCCAAAAAAATGTGAAGAGATTAAAATAATTGCTGGTAATCTAATCACAATAAGTCAATTAGATAATTGAGCATCTACGAACTGACCACACTGAAGTTAGTTGAACTAATATTTATCTTCTAGTTCCCATGTCTAATTTAATTTGGGTCGAACAATGATTTTTTTTATGTAACCGAAGAAATGAGAACTGCTGCGTTTTATTGGTTCAGTATAGCGTCCTGTATTTTTTCGTTAATATACATTCGTTATTAAAAAAAAAAAAAATTAAACATAACCTGAAGGAAATTTTAGTATAAAAATGCTTAATTTAATAAAGTACAACTAATCTATTAATTAGATTGCGTTATCATAACCAATAACTTTTGCGATATATTTGAAACGGAGAATTTGTAAAAAAATTATTTTTTTTAAAAATAGGAAGTAAAACAGTTTATGATTCGATTTGTGTGTGAAAAATGCTTTGATTGAAAATCGTTAGAAAATGTAACGTTGTTTTGAAATTTTCCTTGCACAAGAAATACATTGCGCAAATACATGCTATTCAAAATACCTGTATAGTGAAATTCAACATTTCAAAGAGAAAGACACTCCGAGGCCATTCGAAATAAAACTACCTACCATTTGCGTCTAGACTAGAGCAAAAATCACAGTTAGAAGGCTAAATAATAGGTAGCAGTAACTCTTTCCTGTCCCATACAATGATTTAAGGAAATTACATTGACATTGTGGCTTTAGAAAGAGATCTTGAACTTTATTTCAAAAAAGCAGCTTCTGGAAATTTAGCGTCGTAGGACATTTCGTCAGAAATTGTTACTCTTAAGCCAGTTACTATTAACCAGTATGTGATTCACCTTTCTAATGCATTCTTTACCTCTTGATGTATTCTCTACCTTTTTAATGCTTATTTCACCATTTTTATGCATGTTTCACATTTTTTTAGACATTCTTAACCTTTTCAAAGCATTCTTAACTTTTTAAAGGTATTCTTAACCTTTTTAAGGCATTCTCCACGTTTTCAATGCGTGCTTCACCATTTTGATGCGTGGTTTTATTGTGGTGTAGAGTAATTAAAATGGAATAATTTCAATTGATCTTCGGTGACGGCTTAAATTAATTTGCCGTTATTGAGTACAAAAGTTGGCAGTTCAGCAGAAAAACCAACCAATCAATCGAGCTTTATTAGCATTGCTTATTCTTATTAAGGTTTTCTAACAAAACCCTTTTCGAAATATAAACCATAAAAAAATAGATGAGTTAATAACATTTTTATGTACTAGTTTTAATTGTTGCTTTCTTCATTCAAAGTTTATTGCATATACATCCAGGAAAAAGACATTAAATTAGTATTTTATAATTAAGAAACTCACATCTTTGGCATTCCCAAACTTATCAAGTTTCCAGAAAATTAAATTTCTCAGAAACAGCACCTATCAAAACACATTATGGAAAAAGAAATTAAACTTCCAACTTAAATTGCATCTTTACTTTTGCAAAGAGGTTTTCGGGGTGAAATTTATTTTAATTTTAAATTACTTTCTTGAAGTGTTAAAAAACTGTGAGTGTTTATGTACCACATTAATCAAAATATTTGAAGGAAAAAAAGTATGCTAATGCTTTGAATGAGTGTCTTCGGAAACATAAACATTTCAAGTAACACAAACAAAATATTAATTTCTTTTGGCTCGTAAATTAGAAATGGGAGTATACATTTCTTCCAAGAAATTGCATCTGCATCGAAAAGGAATATCTGAAAGTATAAATTACTTTAAAGAAAGTGTATCGTCAACGTTTCCAATAAATTCTAGATATTATTTTATTTTTTCTTAAAATGAACGCATTTTTGACGAAAAATATAATAATGAATTCATCAGAACTCTCATTAAAAGGTTGCTGGAGCGAAGCAACTACACCTCAACTTCTCTTCTACCACCCACGCATGACTCAAAATACGTCATACGTCGTGACGTCAAGGTTGGTAATTTTTAACAAATCCATTTGCTGGAAATTACGTGACTTCCAGTGAAGTCATGGAAAATGATTGTTCTTTTGAATGTCTGTTAATGTTAACTTCACATAGATTTCTATTATGTACCCGCAGAAATATTTGCAGGGGGGTGCAAGACTAGATTTTTATCAAAATCATTAATTTTTTTATAAATTTTAATTAATAGTTATGCATTTTAAATTATACTCTCTGAGAATAGTTTAAAAAAATGTATGGTATATATTTTTAAAAGCACAAACCTGTTAAAAAAAAGTAAAAATATTTTTAACGATTTTTTATCATCCAACTAGATCTCACGGAATTCAAAAGACAGTGTTTAGAACAGAGGAACACGAAGATGCAAAAATACAGAAGAGTAACATTATATTTCTTCCAAGTTTTGGAAATAATTATTAAAAAAAAAAAAATCAAAATGAAATACAAAGGCAGTATTGGATATGTGTAATTATACTTTAAAAATAGATTTGAAGGTAGTATTTCTGATGACTTAAAAAGCAAAACATTTTTCCTAGAATTTTGAGAACTACACAGGAAATGATTATATAATAAAAGAAATAAATAATTCTACTCAGCCTCCAATGATCCTAGACAATAGGCGCCAGTAGCTATAATAAACGACATAGAAAAGAAAATGCTTATTGTAACATAAAAACCGAAACGGCATATGTGCTTTTCTTTTTATCTTAGAATTTGCACCTTTTCTCTCTCTCTCTCTTTTTTTTTTTAATTTTCAAGAGCAAGGGTGGTGCGATTGCACCTCCTTGCACCCTCCTGGGGGCGCCCATGTGTAGAGACTAGCTGAATACCCTCGCTTCTCTACGAAATTTTACCACGTGCATTTTAGCAATCAAAAGACATTCATGTATTCCACATTTCAGACGTTTGATCCTGACAAATTAATTTATCGAAATAAGCATATCTTACTTTATCTATGCTTGGATATGTTGACATTTGTTTAAAATTTATAATAGTGAATATGTTGGAAATGAGACATTTGAATATCCCTCGTTTAGAACGTTTAACTCCCTTTTGACCCTTTTTAATTAGTTAATCGGGATTGCAATAGTCTATTGTGTTTATGTTTGTTCTTAGCTGTAATTTTCAAAGATGTAACTGTAATGGAAGTGAAACATTAAGATATTCCTAGTATAGTTTAAATGTTGCGTTGACTTTTTATCACTTAGAAATTCATATTAGTCGATTTTGAAATAACTTATTTTTTTCTATATTTGCACTTGTTAACATTTCCACCAAATATCAGTGTTGTGATTACATTGGAAGTGGGACATTCAAATATCCATCGTTTGGAACGTTTAACCCCTTTTCCACCCCTTAAAGTGGGTGAATCGAGATCGGAATAGCTTACTTTTTCTATGTTTACCATTGTTGATATTTGTACCAATTTTCAAAATTATTACCATTTGGGAAGTGGGACATTCGAATATCCTTCGTTTGAAACGTTTAACCCCTTTTCGACACCTTAAAATGGGTTAATCGAGATCGGAATACCTTACTTTTTCTACGTTTGTCTTTGCTGACATTGGACAATTCCGCATTTTTTTTAAAAGGAGTGAAATTAGTACATATTCATGAAGAATTTCTTTCTGATTCCAGATATTTAAACAAAAGTTCTTTAAACAAATTAGTTAATTAAATATTAAGAAAAGAAAATACCCCATAACCGAGCCAAAACCAGTCCGATCAAAACAGTCAACAAAATTCGTGACGTAAAGAAGCCCTATCGTTTCTATGGTTATCGTGAGGTTTCTGCCAAATAGTTAGAGTTAAAAAAGTTGGCGTTGGTAGATCATTGCCACATTCCTTACAGGTTGGCGTGATTTGCGAGAAACTTGTAAATCTGGTTTCTGCTGCTGCATTTCAAGCCAAGATGTTTGCGAAGCCGTGGCGTCACAACCACTAACAAGGTAATTTTGATAGCAAATTAAAAAAAAAAAAAAAAGAAAAAACGTATTGAGCAGAAATTTTTATGCTTATGGCCATTTCGAAACATTTAGAATTTTTTCTTACTACGTGAATAGTGATATACTCCATAAGAGTACACATTTTTGTCTGAAATTTCGCCAAAGGATACTTTTAATATGTTATAAAACATAAGAAACATTTATTTTCTTCAGATTTGCAAAAAAAATGCAATGAATTTTTAACAGAAATCTGTGTGATGGATCAGATATTCAAATACGTAATTTATTTAAAAAGTATAAAACCGTTACAGAATTGCTTACAAGGTTTACACATTAAAGAAGGTAGTATCTTAAATTACAAAAAAAAAAAAAAAAAAAAAAAAAAAGTTGCACTTTTTTTTTATTCATGTTTTGAGTAAAATTTTCCATTGGTTTTATTGAACATCGATATGTGTAACAAATAACGGGCGCATCGCATGAAAATTAATTTTGATAACTGCACAAATTAAATAAAAATAGGCTGTGGTATCGAAACTTTTACAAATGTTTGGAAGCAACCAGTACTGTTTTTTAATCTTATGCTCCGTAGGGGAGGAAAGTTCTTCATTCACAGGACAAATTAAGCTGATAGCGAAGTGCAATCCATTGACTTAAATAATTATAAGTTAAATTTTTTAAAAATTAAATAAAAGATAGAAGGAAAGCAAGCTGAAAAAAATAAATAAAAGATTTATTGTGTTTGGAGGGGATACCGAATAAGAAGATTGTTATACCTCAAAAGAAAGTGCTTTAATGACTTTTCCCTCACAACTCTGTTATTGTGATTTTCTCATTCCAACAAATTTAATATTATAAAATAAAGTGTGTTTTTCTTTTAATAATTCCGATTTTTTTTTCTAACCTAAGTATTTGGAATTAAAATAGACTGCTATACAACATAACTCCCAGTAAAAATACATACATACTATTTTAAAAGCTTATAAAAAATTGTTTAACAATACCTTTTTTTTTCCTTTAAAAAAAAATAAAAAAATTACCAAATCGTTAATTAAAGATTATTTGACATGATACGCAGGTGAGAAATAAGGCTCATTATATTCTAATGTAAAATGACATTAATTTGAGATAAGTCATGGGGGATTTTATAATAAACAACACTCATACGTCCTCCTTACAGATCATTTCCCTGGTCTTCAAATTTGCATAAACCAATGACTTGTCACTGTTCATATTCATTTATTTTTTTAATTAAAAGTTGATTGCTATTTACTTTCAATTGCCCATATGTTAACATAGATCAACAAAAGTTATGTTTTCGTTCAAAAAAAAAAAATTTCGATTTTTTTTTTTGCGTGATTCTACGTTTTGAAAAATTTTGAATTAAAAAAAGTGGTCGAGAAAAAATGTCTCTCTGTGGTCAGTATACGGGTTAGAGATGTCCATGGAATCTACCACTAAGGTTTTCGTCAAAATCGTGTCATGGGAATTTTTTTTTAATTCAACACGTTCCAAAAGTGTGTAGAAATCGAATATCGATTTTTTTTTTTACCTAATGCCATGTGTTAACATTTGGTTATGAAAAGTAAAAATTGACATGTAGCTATTTAATTTTCGTGCTAACAAATAATCCAACCATCAATACTATAAAAATTAAGTTTCAAGCTGTAGTGTGGGGGTATAAAATGAAAAACGGAAATTGGTGGATGGAAAATAAAACAAATTATAATTTTTGGTAGAGGGTTCAAGTGTGGTTTGAGTTTATTAAGTTGAAACAAGAAAAAGAAGTTGGAGACCATTCTGGAAATTTCATTATGTCTTTGTTTAATGAGTGGCAAATGCAAAATCAAATGAATCCGAACAAAGAAGTGCGAGTCATATTATTGCTGCACTTTAATGAGTACAGCCAATCTGAGATGGGATAAAATGAATAATTAGATTTATTGAATTGTTGGTATGTGACGATAATTAAGTATAACTTTTTTTTATGCATTTCATGATGTATTTAGGAACAAAAGTTAACAAAAGAATACCCTTTATGCTTAGAATTTTTTTTTTCTTTTTCAAAGTAGAGAGATAAGAAAAGCTTCCAGCATATTTATTTTTGGATGACAAGATAGTTCAGGTGTACAAGTTGCATGCTCAGTGTTCTTTAACTTTTTAATTTTTAATTTGAATTTAAATTTCTTTCTGAACAAACGCAGTAAGCTGGTGTTTCGATTAAACTCGATTTCCACTCCTTCTAGGAAGTTTTTGTTAAAGTAGTTTTTTTAAACGACATGGTGTACGTACACATTCTAACTTTTTATTACCATTTTAAAAAAAATCTGATTTGGTTCACTTAAAAGTACATAAATACTACAAATACCTGTACGAAAATGACGACCAACTACAGGCACAAGGCTCATCAAGGTTGGTCTAATTTAACCTTTGTGAACCATCCCCCGGTGTAGATCCAGCTGTCTTTTAAAACTGTTGACACCGGTACAATTTACGATGTGGTCCAGCAGATTGACAATGCATTCTATCAAATTTTGGAGTTGTTACTTTTGGGATTTAAGCTTGGCGTCCACTATCGCTAAGCAGAGCAGAGCAGATCAGAGCGGAGTGGATTAGAGCCAATTACAAGGCTGTCAACGTCCATTGTACCTCGAGGCTCGTGCTATAATAGACATTGGCAGCCTTGTAATTGGCTCTAATCCACTCCGCTCTGCTCTGCTCTGCTCAGTGATAGTGGACGCCAAGCTTAAAAGGTCGCTTTTACAGAATACTAATATATTCTCGTTAAAATATCATAGCACCGATTATCGTTGAAACTCTTTCTTTTTGCCAATTTTTTTTTAATCAATAAATAATAAAATTACTTTAGTCAGAATTAATATATGATATTTGGATGTCAGAGCATAAATTCACTTTCATTTTTAATAAATAAACTTTTAAACGTGGTTTGCAGTACATTTTGTTGATAGAAATGTTTTTGATATTGGCGATTTAATTATATAAAAATTGGCAATGCATATGCATGATTTTTTAAAAACTTTGTTTTTATGGCTTATATTATTTAAAAGCAATTTTCACAAGGTGTAACAAATTTACAACTTTAAATGAAAAGTTTTATATAATAACGTGCAAAAACAATTACCCATATGATAACATAGTATTAAAGTATTGGTACGTACGTTGGTATTGGTTGTACAAAATATTATTCAATTTTTTTGCATTTCTGCAGTTTTTGGAACGTGCTGAGATAAAAAAAATTGGTAATAGAAAAATGTATGTGTGTCTATCTGTGGTCAGCATAACTATCGAACGGATTGACGTACGATGCTCAAATTTTGCATAGGACCTGGTGTTAAAATTTTCTTCAAAATCACTCATGCGCATAAGGCGATTTTTTTTAGCAACTGTTCGAATTTGGCTCTAACGATTTTAATCAAAATCGAGATGGTAAATGCCTTTTAAGGAGCTCTAAGCACCCAACCCTCGAAATTTCCGTAGAAATGAGATATAGGCGTAAAAAGAAGAAAAAACGAATGTCTTTGACCCAAGAGTTTTCTTCTCTTGCTTCAATTTCGTCATCTTGGTGGGTTTTTTATTAAGCCCACTTAAAAATTACAGCCAAAAATATCACCAAACTGGGCATTTTCATTTAAATGATTGAAAATATGAAAACGGTAAATAACACCATACATTTCAATGCAAGATGTTCCACACCCCTAATTCTAATTGATAATCTGAACGCTTTAGACATAAATTAAACTTCTGTAAACATAAAATGAAAATTATTTAAGTAATATGTGTGTGTTTGTTACTTTCAAAGAGTAATATTTTTTTGCTATCTTACTCTCAAAATGTAAGTTCATAAGATTGTATTTTTGTTTTTAATGAGAGCATTTTTTAATAATTTTTCAAAATATAGCCTTGATATATACCACACTTTAATACCTTATCTTTCTGGCGATTGTTCTTTTAAAAAATGTTTTTAATAATTTAAAAACAACGTTAACTATTTTGTTAACTAACTCCCCAAGCGAAATTACTAGATTTCTTTATGCGAGTGAAAACTCCTTATATAAACGTGATAAAATGAAAAACTCCGAAAGCAATTTTTAAATTATTCACTTTCTGCTTCTGCAAGTTAGTTTAATGTATGATAATTTTAGTCAAAGCTGTTAATTAAATTTAAGTGTGGAATATCTTAATTTTTTTTCGTGGGAAAAAAAAAAATGTGAGAGAGAGAAATATCCAAGATATTATTAATTTTTGCTTTTTGAAATAGCATACTTTTGCTCACCAAAAACAGTTTTCAAAAGTGTATACCAGCTGTTACAGTAGATAAACGGCTTATGTAAACGATTATCAATTATTTTTTAGCATTTAGTATCGTTCCGACGGGTGTTCTAAATTACAGTTTATAATTTAACTGGTATTTATAACACACTTATAAGATATACTTTACTAATTTTTTGTTGCCATAAAAATAAACGAAATATAGTCTAATGCATCAGCACTGCTTTCTGAATTAATTAGGGGATTGCCCCAGCAAAATGGAATATATAAGCGACTTCGAACTTTTTTATGTTTACTTTCATCTGAAATGTCAGGCTAAAGTATGTAAATAGATTTTCGAAACAGACCATTTGGAATGTATTGTTTTAATTATTCTAATATTTTTAGAAGTTATTTATTATATACCCCATTTTTGTAGCGTTTTGTTTGATTATTTTCATTAGTGATTGTACTACCCTCATGTTCGTAATGTAGAATTACTGCAGTCCGAACTTAAAGGACATTTAAATCCAATCATCCTTCACTTTCATGTATTTTATCTTCACCTCCTCACGAAAATCTTTTTGATTTCTTACATGACATTGGTTTTTATCATTTGATTTGAATAAGTTGTTTCTCTAATCTTTGACTTTTATATTTTTACCAACCAACCAACCAACCAACCAACCAACCAACCAACCAACCAACCAACCAACCAACCAACCAACCAACCAACCAACCAACCAACCAACCAACCAACCAACCAACCAACCAACCAACCAACCAACCAACCAACCAACCAACCAACCAACCAACCAACCAACCAACCAACCAACCAACCAACCAACCAACCAACCAACCAACCAACCAACCAACCAACCAACCAACCAACCAACCAACCAACCAACCAACCAACCAACCAACCAACCAACCAACCAACCAACCAACCAACCAACCAACCAACCAACCAACCAACCAACCAACCAACCAACCAACCAACCAACCAACCAACCAACCAACCAACCAACCAACCAACCAACCAACCAACCAACCAACCAACCAACCAACCAACCAACCAACCAACCAACCAACCAACCAACCAACCAACCAACCAACCAACCAACCAACCAACCAACCAACCAACCAACCAACCAACCAACCAACCAACCAACCAACCAACCAACCAACCAACCAACCAACCAACCAACCAACCAACCAACCAACCAACCAACCAACCAACCAACCAACCAACCAACCAACCAACCAACCAACCAACCAACCAACCAACCAACCAACCAACCAACCAACCAACCAACCAACCAACCAACCAACCAACCAACCAACCAACCAACCAACCAACCAACCAACCAACCAACCAACCAACCAACCAACCAACCAACCAACCAACCAACCAACCAACCAACCAACCAACCAACCAACCGAACTTAAAGGGTGTATTACAAAAGAAATGAGGTAAAAATTATCAATTTCATCTGAATTTGCTTGTGTTTTATGTTTTTAAGTAATAGAGTAAAAATATGAAAATTAAAAAATTAATGTTTTTTCAGCAATTGCTAAAAATTGTCTCTAACGATTGTGATTGAAATCGCTATGGTAATGCCTTTTAAAGTTCTCTAAACATCCTATCCGCTCGAAATTTCCGTAGCAATTCGATAAAGGCGTAAGAAGAAGAAAAATGAATGTCTTTAACACCTACAACACTTGTCTCTTCCCTTGAGCATCGCCTATCAATGACTATTTCGTCTCTGTTGCACTTACAAGAAAGGAAAATGTAATGTTTACCAAAAAACATATCGGCTATTTCGTTGTTTTGTCCTTTTACCTACGTAAGAACTATTGCCAAAATTATCACCAAACTAGTAATTTTTTAAAAAATGAAAACGATGCATTATACCAATCCATAACAAATTGACATGTAGCTAAAACTCTAAGCTGAATTTGTATTCATGGTAAATTCAAACAAACCAATTGAATTTCTTGGGTTTTTTTAATGTCTTTTCTCGTAAAAATTTAATTTTTTTTATTTTCTGCCGCACTCCATGCTCGAGTTTTTTGGGGATTATTTTTACTTTTTGTTCAAATTTTTTCTCTAAATTTCGGCTCAGAAAGGAAAATTGAACAGGTAGAGATAGTTTTTATGCATGCATAAAGTATTTTAAAACATACTGGGTAACAAAATAAAGTAGAATAGAATAGAATGAATGAATGAATAAATAAATAAATAAATAAATAAATAAATAAATAAATAAATAAATAAATAAATAAATAAATAAATAAATAAATAAATAAATAAATAAATAAAAAAATATCTTCTCATATTATACTGAACCACCCCTAGAAGTTGGCTTTTACCTGTGGTATTCCACGGTAGGTCCCGACGCTGGTCCGAGTCGAACCGGATTTCCAAGACAGTCAGGTGTTCAAGGCGACCAAGCGAGTTTTGTCACCAACAAGAGTTCGCCAACGATCCTGGGATAATGCGTAATAACCGAAAAACCACATGGATTGTTATATATTAAAATTAAACACAAGGATTAGTGTCGTTGGGGACACACGTGTCCTTTAGTTTTGAGGTTATTTTGATGATAAAATGTGATAAAACAACCTATCGTCAATATCCTGGTTACCTTAAGTAACCAGTCAAAATTGAAAACGCTTCAGGAAATTAATAAATAATACTAACATTTACCAAAACTTGAGTTTAATACACAATACGCCCTTAGCAACTAAAGTTCACGCGTCAAATCGCAAACGGACAGGCTTTTCGTGCAGGCAATTGGCTACAGGGTATGGTATAAAGTATAAGAATTTTCCCTCCCCCCCCCCACAAATTGATTGTTCAACACGGAAATGTTACGGGAAAAAGGCAATGCACACTATTTATGTTTCTATCGGTTTAATGATCGATTGAAAAGTTTTCAGAGTTTCTTAAAGTACCTTCAGCTCTTCTCTTTCATCTTATGAATGGAGGAATTGCACCTCGAGGCGGCGTTTTCGAGTGTGGAACTTGAACTATTGGAGGGTTCCCCAGCTGTTAAAAGAGCATTGCTGCAAAAGAGTCTTATAATTTGGCAACTTTGAACAGTTTTTTGAAGAATTATTGTGGGAAGCTGAAGGAATAAAAGTAAAGGGACGTGTTTTTTTCTGGCATGATTTTCGTATTTGAGCCACTCATTAACATTAATGTGTAAATAATACTTCTGAAAATTTGACTTAATTTGAGAATGGTGTAAAAATATACCCATACATTTTTTTTTTTATGATTATTGGTTATTTTTACTTGGGAGTAAGAGATAAAGTGAAGTAATACTTCAATATTAGATACTTATTTTACTTTTGATTTTATAGTGAGTTTCTTTAGTTTTAAATAGTGCTTCGAAATGTGCATACCTTCAACAAATTAAATTAATATAGAATGCTAAAATGTTTTTTAAAACAACAGTTTGTCTTTATATGAAATAAGAATAGAAATTTTACTTACAAAAAAAAGTTTCTCCAAAGTTAAAAGTTGACAAAATGAATAATATTTGTTAATAAAAATACTTATATCTTTTTACAAAGTAATATAATACATTTTTATAATAGTACGATGTAATATATACCATAACTATTTCTTTTTTATTACTTTTGAAAACTTCAAAATAATTTTTTCTCAATAGCACTACATTTAAAGGTCAATGTTATTTTTCTTTAGTAGTTTTTAGATGGAATGAGATTGGTTTTAGAAGTGGAGGGACGAATGGGTATTTTTTTTGAAAAGTGGGGGAACGCGTGTACCCACACTTCTAGCGCTGGTTCAGAATGATCCTGTATCTATTTGAAAGGGTGTTTTACAGAGAACACATTCGAGCTCTTTCGATATGGGTCGGTGAAGAGGGAACATCGTGATGTTCCCCTGAGACATCCTCTAATGTATTAATCGAATTAACGAGTTTTATTTATAAGTATGTAAAGTTCTAACATTTTGCGTAAAGTTTTGCAGGGTGATGGAGTCAATCAAAAGTCATTTAGGGACAATAGAACACATTTATCAAGGGGGTCCAGTACCGAAATTTCCCCAAAAATCCCAATTTTTTGTTCTGATTTAAAAAAATAATTCATACATTCCTGAAGAGAATGATGTTTTTATCTTATTCCTCCGGTGATTAGAACGCCACAAAATTACCTGTGATTTAAACATCACTAATGGGCGTAACACCTTGAAGCGTCTGCTTTAAGTGCTTTTTTCGAGCACTAGTGTTTTTCATAGATGTTGCATATTCAAATCGATATATCTCCAGAACCATTAACAATCGGCTACTCAAATTTTTGGAGCATTTAGTTTATATAATTTTAAATATTTTGTCTTCACAGAATTTTATTTTTTTAATTCTGTTTTAAAATATAACATTTAGCGTAAAAAATAACATAAAAAAAAGCAAAAATTTCAATATTTTAACTTTGAGAATTTTTAAATTTTTTTTTAATTCACCTATCAAAATTCTATGAAGACAAAATTTTCTTTATATAATTATGTATTACAGGAAGCTTTCTCTTTGAAAAAAAATTTATTTTTTCTTGACTTATATCAAAATACGCAAACATCAATTATTATGGATTTTTCTTGGTTTTTAATTTTTTTTTTTTAAATAACTAAACACAATATTTAAAAAAACATTTTCTCAAAGATATATAAATAGTATCTCATACATAAAATAAATTGTTGACATAAAAATGTACATAAATAAAGTTTTTTTTTTTTATTTTCGGTACCGGACCCCCTTAAATTGGCAAGGAGAGAGATACAAAGAGAGAGCGAGAGAAAGAGAGAGATTAAAAAGTTACGTGTTATCTAAATGATTGAATTGAATAGAATATAGAATGCTTCCTTCGTAGTGTCCTCGATGAGAGAGCAATGTAAACTAGCATCGTGTTAAACCGTGAGAATCGATGAGTTAACACTAAGCGTGTGTTATAAACAATCGATGCAAGAACGAAAAAAACTTAATACTAATTATGGGACGAGAATAACAAAAATGTTGATACCGCAAATCTCACACGATAAGGTTAGCGTGGGCAATTATCCAAAGAAGTTGTTGAAGAATTAAAAGTAGGATTTCGGGATTTGGGAAAAAAAAGAGAAATTAATTTAATGTTGGTTCTAAAAGGAGATTTCTATTACATGTAGGAAAAATAGATGATATGTACACATTAACCTTTAAAAGTATGTCCCAGTAAGGATCATTTCCAATTTTCGCTATGTTGCAATCTTCTAGCCTTGTGAATTCAGAAACTACTGTAGAGGCCACATCACTTACCTCTACAAAAGTCATTTACTGTCTAAACACTACTAGGTAGCAATTAGAAGAAGTTTGGTAGAATATAAACCACCGCCAAAAAACATCGCCAAGAAACATCTCAAATCACTACCTAGCTAACAGCTTCGTCGAGTTCATCTCCACGAACTGTTAAAGTCTGTGTTGCCAAATGCTCACCAGTTAAACCACAGCCTGACGCAAGTGTGGTTCAATGCACGCGATGAAGCCAGCTGATATACAAATGGCCTTCATGCATCTATTCGGAGCTGACCAGACTTCTTAAGAAGACGGATTCGAGGTTCATGAGGAGTGAACTCGCGACTTGCTGTTTCCATGAATACTTTTTCTGTTCTTTGAAATTATGGCTGCAAATAATCGTTTCTAATAAAAATAAATATTTTAAACTACAAATTCATTTTCATTTAAGCTTTTTCATTGCTTTAAAACTGAGCCGCCAACTAAGTGGCCAGAAACTGGTGACCCGGACGTGATTTGAACACGCAATCTTCTGATCAGAAGGTTGCGTGTTCAAATCACGTCCGGGTTACCAATAAAGCGTATGCAGTTTTCGTTGCGGGCGACGGGCCTCGATCGCGAGACCATTGGATCTCGAGACAGATACTTTACCGCTATGCAAAAGAGTACTCCAGTGCACAGAAGTTTTATCTGTTACTTGAGGTCGCCACACAGCTTCCTCCCAGCGACGAAGGAGCTATACTGTTGTTCTGATCAACGTCTGATTGGAGTTGGAGGTTTGGGATGCTAGTTGCATCGTTATGTCAGCTTGTTGCGGTGTTGCACGCGAGTTGCGTATGTGATCGCTTGTTGCGATGTAGTGTCTCCTTTCAGAAGCGCCGATAGATGGCAGCATGATTCGTTTAAGTCCGATGTCACCAATTAAGCGTATGAAGCTTTCATGTGCCGGCGACGGGTCTCGATCGCGAGACCATTGTATCTCGAGAGAAACACTTTACAGCTGTGCAAAAGAGTACTCCAATGCACAGAAGCTTTATCTGTTATTTGAGGTCGCCACACTACTTTGTATAAAACCTTGACATTTCGTTAGTAGGTACTAAAAGAATCACTTAAGGTACTTGACCGCCTTGACTAAGAAAGAAGTCAACCAGCGGGATGATGATGCTTTCAATGAAAGTGGTCTTCATTTATACGGTTCAGGAATAGCATATTAACAAATTGTAAGTGAAAAAACATGATTTTTAAAAACTATTTGAAAAAAACAGCGAGTAAAAACTTTAAAAAGCTTTTTTCTCGAAACAACTCTTTATCAAATGGCCGACACTTAATTTCCGAAACTACTCGGCCAATTTCAATGATTTTGGTCTTGTTTTGTTCGTTGAGATGTTTTGTATGCCAATTTACCACATTTTGGCAAAAAAATTAATCATAACATCGTGTTTTTTTTTCTTCTTCTTCTTTATTTTTTTTATATCAAAGAATAGTGAAAAACAGGGGTGTTTTTACAACCTTTTTTCAAAACATCCGCCATTTTTTATTTTGTTTATTTTTTTATTTTTGGTAATTTGTGGAAATTGTCACGTAAGGGACCTTTTATTTGAAGATTTCGTTTTTTGTTTTAGATTCACCAATCCTGAGATTAACTGTCCGCCGTGGGACACCATTTTTTTAAGGCCAAGATTTTGGCGCCTCCTAGATAGTTGTTAAAAAATGAAATTTGAAAAAAAAAAAAAAAAAAAAAAAAATCAAGTATTTTTGTATTGTATAAGCTTCAAATAAAAGTTTAAAAATAAATCATTGTAATGTCTTATACAGGACCCGAAAAAAAAATTATTGAAAATGTTGTATTTTGTAGCTTTCCAAGGTTGTCAAGTACCTTAATGAAAATACATAAATTAAAAACTTGAAAATAGCAACTAATATATTTTATTTTATACTTGAAAACCTTACGTCAATGCATATGCAGTGGCTTTACCTGCAATAATCTTTTGATATTTTAATTTTGATTAATAGTTGATAGACATTATATGAAAACAATTTACGTCATTTCATTCAGGGCTACACCTACTTCACCAAATGTCTAAGTCTTATATAAAGTAGGCCGACCAGACGGTATAGTGGTTAGCGTACTAGCTTCTAGACCGCGAGGTTGCGTGTTCGAGTCCCGTGTTAGGCACGGGTGTTTGTAAATGTATGTTGGCTTGTTTAATGACGAATGTTTCGGCGCGTTATAGCCCTCGTGTTGCTGACGGCGCCAGATAATCTGAATACAACCTACCAATTTATATAAAGTAGTTTCTAAATGTACTAGGCTAGAAGAGTGTAACATAGAAAGTATAGGGAATGATCCTTTCTAGAAATTCCTCTTAATCCGTGTACTCCTGCATAAAAAACTGTTTTTCTGTGTTTTTTGTTAAATCCATGCATTAATTATTAAGTATAGACTCTGGAGCTGCTGCTACAATTACATTCATTCTAAATATATCCACATCAACAAAATATCACTAAACACAATTCACTTCCTAAAATTAGTTAATAGAAAGAAGAAAAAAAATGATGACAGAAACATTGACTTAAAACCCCAAGTGGAGAATCGCAGTGTGGTATTTTTTTTTGCATTGGAAAAAAACTTTGAGAAGAAAAAGTTTCAAATTATCAGGAGACTTCGTTGGGCTTTTGCTTAATTAATGCCAACGTGGAAATCCAATTAGTCTTAAATAAATTAGAGTGAGACTGCATAAGCTGGGCATTTTAATCACTAAGTTTTACTTCTAATCTCGGAGGATAACAGGAATCAATATTAGGTTACATCCAAAAAGTTGGAGATAATATTCATGTGTTTGTATACCGTGTAAAAAGAATCATTCTTGTGTCAATTTAACCTTGATGTTGACTGTGTAAACCTTAAGGCATTCCACTAAAATCTATGATTTCTGTCCTAAACGTATTGATATAGCTTTTGAGTAAATTTATAATGAATTATATAAGAGTTATTCATAGTTTAAATGAAAGAATAGCATTTATGTTTTTACCTTAGACAGTTAACCCTTTGCACTCGAGGCCTTTTTCGCGCGGAAGGACCAGC
Source organism: Linyphia triangularis (assembly GCA_963978545.1). Lineage (NCBI taxonomy): Eukaryota > Metazoa > Arthropoda > Arachnida > Araneae > Linyphiidae > Linyphia > Linyphia triangularis. The sequence goes on from OZ021728.1 coordinate 18,162,748, forward strand.
AACTCGAGACATTTTAGGTCCGGTTGGCGTTTATGGATTTGCTTCATAGAAACTAAACATAGTCATTGGCCTTGCATCAAATTTCCGCATCAAACCTAGTGGTCCTCTCGTGTTTCGGCATTCAATTGTGTGTTGTTTGATAGGCACCGCTCGAGTGCAAAGGGATAAAAATAACTGAACATCAAGTCGGGTGAAACTACTTTTTGTAACGCCATTAGACTAGAGGTAGGAAATATCGATCAAAATAAATATCGATACTATATCGTTGCACAGGAACAAATATCGATACATGATTTTTTTATCTTTTTTTTTATTTGATTTTTAATTTTGACAGAAACGAAGTTTTTTGGGTAAATTTCTACTTTTCATGAATTATTCATACCAAAATTGTTTTAATAAATAAATTATAAAAATTATTTTTATAAATAAATTATATTACCAATCAGAATAAATAAAATAAATTTGAATGTCAATGTATAAATTAACATTTATTTTTAAAGAAGAAAATTTTGAAAAGTAGTTCACCACATATTTTGCTGCTAGAGATGTTTTTAATACTTAAAATTAAATGCGAATTCCAGGCACACGTTGGTAACAGAAACGACGCTATGTTAATAACTACTAATAAATGATCTCATCTTTTCATTACATCATGTTTTCATTTAACTGTCTCTCAGCCAAGTCCAAACTTTAATTTTGAAGTTTTTGAAAAGGGAATAAAGAAAATCGAAAAAATACATGGAACTACGAAACGATCATCAAAAAACTAAAAATGTTTAAAAATATCGATATATCGGTGACTTGTATAGATATTTTTTACCATCGATATTTTTTCAAAAGTATCGATAAAACTATCGTCGTATAGATATATTTCCGACCTCTACATTTGACCCATATCTCTAAGAGTTTGTTGAATTTAGCATTTGAAAAATATTTTCTACTACATTATCAACAAATATATACTTTTCTCAGTAGCATAAATCCTCTAGTCAATATCAGCTGAACACTGGCTAATCCCCATGTGGATCATTGTAGATTGGCCGTTGCTACGGATCTTGGCCAATCTCTCCAAGTGCTGGGTAGGATGGAAATTTGAAATGGAAAGCAGAACTCGACACGGTATAGCTCGTATAGCTGATCGACATGGTAATAAATTGTATCCTGTACGTCCACCACAATCCAATGGAACTTATTTAACAGTTTGGAGGCTTTTTTGACGATAATTCTTATATGGTACTTAAAAAAAGCTTCCAAAAGGGTAAATTTGGCGGTATACTTTTCATAATCCTTACATTATCCTTTCATGCAAGTGAAACAGAGGGGAGACGAAAAACGGTCGTTGATGAGCGATGCTCGAGGGAAAAGAACTCTGTGTTGAAAGCATTCGTTTTTCAACTTTGTACGCCTTTCAAGCATTTTTACGGGAATATTGGAAGTGGGAATGTTTAGAACACCTTAAGAGGCATCACTAACCTACACCCTAAATATGAACATCGTACGTCAATTCTTTCGAGAGTTATTCTGACTAAGTACACAAAGAGACACAACACACAGACATTTTTTCTAAACTACTTTTTTGTAGTCAGGATGTTGCAAAATGTGGAGAAATAAATGCAAAAAAAAAAAAAAAAAAAAAAAAAAAAAATCAAATGGAAAACAAAGTCATAAAAAAGCAAACAAATCATTAAAAAAAATCAAATCATAACCTATGTAAACATACGGATGATTGAAAGTAAAAAAGCAATTCGTCAGAAAGATAAGTCAGAAAGGTAAGTCAGTCTTTAAATTGATATTTCATTTTTGAATTGATTATTTTTTTGTATAGGAAGTAGAAAAAAAAAAAAAAAAAACCTACCCAAAAATCATTCATAAGATATTACACAGCTTTTTTAAAAAGCTAACGCAATTTTGAGAATCAATACTCGGTTCATTATATTACTAGCCCTAAAATCACAAAAAAACAATTGCTTTCAAAATTTAATTTCAGTTATAAAACCTCAAAAATACATTACAAAACGAAGTAAAACTATCTTGATCTCTCAGATACCTTTTACGAAGACCTAAAAAAATCAATCTTCTTATCTTCCCATTTCCATAACACTATTCCAGGTCACTGGGGAGAACAACAGAACCAGGAAAATCAATTTCAACACTCGTAAGGCCGGAATTATCAGGATAGCAATATTCTATTTTCCTTTTTATGCAGATGACATATCCGAAGTCATTAAATACGAGAAAAATCACGCAAAAAATCTCTAAAAAAGAAGATTTAAGTATCCTGCTAATAGTCCGAAAAGTTCTTATACTATTTTTTTTGTCATTGTTCTCTTGAAAAAGAACTTCAATCCATTTTCCTTATTTAAGTAATGGAACTAACAAGATGGCAGCACTTGAGAATTTGCAATTCGCTTATGTACCGTTTGTTTAACAAGCCGTGGTAATGTTTTTCGGAGTTTTGAAGGACTATTTGCGTAAGATTAATGTTTTGGGAATGTCCTGGGGGTGAACAACTGGGAATCGTACATTAAAAAGAAAAAAAAAAGTTTGATTTTAGATGTATTAGAATATTGCACCATTCGAAATGGTTGTGAAATCAGATAAATAGTGAGAAATTTTCCTTGATGTATTGGTTTCTCTAGCTGTTGTAGTTTTGTAAATTATTCTGAAAGTTATCTGATTTGGATTCTATCTTAAAAGGATGACATATTTTTGTTATATTCGTGAATAAGTGTTATTACTCAAATAATAGTTCGTAGTCACTGGTACATAGTTTATTGAAGACGACGCTCACACACACACACACACACACACACACACACACACACACACACACACACACACACACACACACACACACACACACACACACACACACACACACACACACACACACACACACACACACACACACACACCTTGAGTAATTTAAACGTAAAATAATCGTATATTAAATAGCTTTTAAAATAAACGTAAGCCATAGACAAAATCAAAGTAAATCCAAAATGTTCTGTTGCCAGATTCACCAAACATAAATACAATACAAAGCGGAAGTGCGGAATGTTAAACGAGTGGCAACAGAAGCAAGATTAAGATTCTCAGAAGCATGATTGGTGGTACGTTAATTGACGGTACCTGGAGAATGCGAACTAACAACGAGCTGTACCTTATATTCAAAGAACTTGTCGTGGTGAAATTTATTAAGATACAAAGAATCAAAAGGCCAGGGCATGTCATTAGGATGGATGAGGCGAGAACAACACAAAGAACTTTCCTGGTTAAGCTCCTGAGTTCAAGACCACGAGGTAGACCGAAGCTTCGATGGCTGTACTGTCTTGAAAGCGACCTTAAATATACTGAAAGGAAAGAACTGGAAAGCCTAAATAGAGAGCGGTATGGATAATACTTAATGAGAAGGCCAAGGTCCACCAAGAATTGTCAATAATGATGATGCTGAAAATTTTCAAAATAATTCCAAAATTAAATAAATTTAGCAACTGAGATTGCAGTAAAATGATTCTCCAAGAAGTAGAATTTCTTTAAAAAACAAGTTTAATATAATATTCAGAGAATACAACAGATCACACTTCAATCTCATGTGCAATAACCTGAGTTTTACATGCTTTCAGATAATTTTCTAGCATATGGATGGCATTGTACGGGGGGGGGGGGAGAATAAAGAAAAAACGTTTGAGCAGAAATCTGCATAACGAATGACTATTCACAAGTTAAAATTTTGTCCCCAAGCAGCGAAATATTTTATAATTTTAAGCAATAAGATTATTTTATAGGTACTGTTTAAAGGTACAGGTTATCCAAAAACAACAAGACTTAAAGAGGCCCAGTACAGAAATTTCGTCAAAAATCATAATTTTTTTTTATATTTAATTTAAAAAAATAGTTCATATATTCCTGAAGAGAATGATATGTTTATCTTATTCCTCCGGTGATTAGAACGCCCCGAAATTACCTGTTATTTAATCATCTTAATATGGGTTTAATGCAGGGTTTCTTAACCTTTTTGGCACAATGGACCACTTTAAAATTTTTAAATATGTCACGTACCCCTCTGTGAAAAAAAAAATTGCTTAAATATCATTTATTACAAAATATATTCTGTTTTATTATTTAATTATTTTAATATTTTTATTTCAATAGTATAAAAAATTTGAAGAAATTTAAATTTTTAATGTGAAGGCTGTTGCTGCTTTTCCTTGATTAACAGATTGAATTGATAGTATCAGCAGACACGTAACGAAAAAAAACCAAGAAGTTGACTACAATTCGAGATGTCTGTAGTTTCATCCAGTTGCATACTAAAGGGAAATGGCGATGCTTTCAATTCATCGATGATCTGTTTCAAGATATTGCAAGAAATTTCGACTATTCTTGAATGTATCACATCCTTGGACAATGGAATAGCCTCAAGTTTTTTTCTCTGTTCCAGTCCACATGGCTTAATTAATGTCTCTCCAATAGTATGCGGTTTCTTACTTTTGGCAATACGATATGCAACTCTGAAAGATGCCTCAACCAAAGGTTTTTGTGGAATACCAAATCCAAGTTTGGTTAATGTTCCAGATTTCGAAAAAGGGCTTTCTTCTTTGTAAAAAATTCTAGATCTTTAGATGCATTTTCAGGATGAAGAGATTTGAGATGCTCTATCAATTTTGCCGGTTTCATACTGGCGTTTGCCAAAACTTTTCCACACAGAAAGCATTGTGGCTTTACAACACCGTCCGATTCCTTCATGCAGCAGAATCCATATTTTACATAATTTTCATCATACTTCCTTTTTTTGGACATTTTGAACAACAAAAAATATCAAATAATCAAATGAAACATTAAGAACAAACATTAAGACACAAAAAAAAAAACCACTTGAAAAAGCGGCAAGGAATCTTGTATCGATGGAGGATATACCCTTATGTCTCGGCTTCAAACTCATTTGTGATCCACATTTTGGACATTTATACATCGATGAAATCATTCCCTCTTTCATACATTATTCTAACAACGCTTTCTTACCCATGACTGGTAAAACACTAAAATAGCCAACTGAATATTTATTTTTCGCATTCAAAACTTCAGCAAGAGCTAATTCCATAGTGAAATCAAGCATTTAGCAATAATATAAGCTAAGAAAAAACCAAAAAAATATGCTACTCACAAACAGATGAAAGAAAAAATAAATGTACGTCTTACCTCCAGGGCAGATCCAACGGAAATAAAATCGTGAATCAAGTTTAAAATTATACCGCTATTTCAAACTCAAACAAATTATCGACCAATGAAAAGGCTAAAACAAAAGAGAAATAAATGAGCATGCGCGAAAAAGCGCCTTAAATTCTCTTCTCCGGAGGAGCGGAAAAAGAAACAGGGTTGCCATACAGAGCGCGCTAAGGATGAAGTAGGTCCGGGTTACCACTGCTGGCTAAATATTGATTGATGCAAACATTTTAAAAATTAGGATCAGTCGGCGGACCCCCAAAATATGACCCATGGACCCCCAAGGGGTCCATGAACCACAGGTTAAGAAACCCTGGTTTAATGGGCGTAACGCCTTGAAGCGTCTGCTTGAAATGCGTTTTTCGGGCACTAGTGTTTTTCACAGATGTTGCAAATTCAAATCGATATATCTCTAGAACCATTAACAATTGGCTATTCAAAATTTTAGGGCATTTAACTTATATAGTTTTAAACATTTTGTGTTCACAGAATTTTATTTTTTAAGTTCTGTTTTAAAATATAACATTTAGAGTAAAAGATAAAATATCGAAATTTTCGATTTTCTTATGTTAACTTTGATAATTTTTTGAATTTTTCTAATTCACCCGTCAAAATTCTGTGAAAACGAAATTTTCTTTATGTAATTATGTAATACAGAAAACGTTCAACTCGAATTTTTTTAATTTTTTCTTGACTTATATGAAAATACGCAAACATCAATTATTATGTATTTTTCTTGGTTTTCAATTTTTTTAAAAATAAATAATCACAATATTTAAAAAAACAACAACATTATCTTTAAGATATATAAATAATCTCTCATACATAAGATACATTTTTGATATAAAAATATTTATAAATAAAGTTTTATTTTTTATTTTTGTACCGGATCCCCCTTAAGAAAATAAGACAATTCACGAACATTTGAGATTTATGAGATACGGATATCACATAAATATTAAGAAAAATCGTTTTCACAGGATAAATTATTGTTTATTTTAACTATTAAAAGATGCTTTATATCGAAACCTTAAGGGGGGGTTTAGCAGTCAGCAACCCACTAAAAAAGATTAGACGGTATCTCATAAATACCTCCACAGCCAACTGCTTAGGAAAAAATGTAATACTTTTGTTAAAATAAAAACGATTTTTTTTTTAGCATTTCTGTCAAAAACTACAAATTCCTACTCTTAAACGTTCAGTAATTTTTTTGTTATTATTTTTTTTTTTCAAAAGTTGTGTTACTTTTAGATCATATGTTTACATATTTAACGTTTTATTTTAATCGTTCTGAGGGTTATCCTTATGACACAAAATAAAAAATGTGTTCAATCGATGTTCACTGTGCAACTTTTTTTTATTCCATAACTCATACTAACTTCCTTCAAAAGTAAAACTATTGACACTTAGTTTGAACTACTTTAGAAAATTTCTTTTTAAAATGTTATAGAGTTACAAATGGAATTATCCCTGTATAAAAGAATTCTTCAACCAAGTTAAAAAACACTTCAAAGCGTTGTACGGACCTAAAAACTACGGAATAGTAAAAATTGTAAAAGAAATATTTAAGAACTTCTTTTTAAACTATTTTATCTTTGGGAAGAAACTTTTCCACAAAATGTTGGAGAAGACAAAACAAATTTTATTCTTAGAAATGTGTATTATTAATCTTTGACGAATTATTTATTATAGAACTTTTTTTAGAAAAGTCTTAGAACACAATTTACAATGATTTTTCTTGATAGTGACAGCGCAGCAACCAAATCCAACAATATTGTTATGAATTTTTTCATAGGAAATGATGAAAGAGTTTTTAAACACCAATAAACTTGCCATCAAGCTTTACCAAAAGATTCAGTGCATAGAACTTTGGACACAAAACGATAATTCAGGCACCAGGAAAGTAAACAAGCGCTGAACTCCTTTCAAAGCAGTTTTCCAAATCCAATTGACTGCGATTTCACGCCGTAACGGTATATATAGTATCACGTGAGAAGTTTCTAGTAAAATCCAAAGCAAACCATCTGCCAATCAGAGCGCCCTAGAAAACATCGACATTTCTAGATTCATTCGGAGCCTACCTGGTGGCTTTGTGGTTAGAGCTCTGGCCTCGCATGCCAAAGGTGCCGGATTTGGATCCCGGGTAAAACATGGATGTTCGTTGCTGTTTAGAGTCCACTTTAAACTGTAGGAACCTGCCTGATTAGCCACCTTGTGCATAAAAATAGGTCTTTGAGCGTACAAACCAACCAACTGCAATCACTCAGGTTTTGCCAACTTTTAACTTGTATTATGACTCTTAACAAATGTATTTAATAAAATAAATTTTAAAAGAATTATGTACACTATTAACAATTATATAAAGATAAATTTCATAATTATGCCACAGATAAATGTCAATAAAAACTTGTAAAACACTCTAAAGCACTCTTGGAAAATTTTTTAGTACCTTATCTTGATCTGACAGACTCTGGATCAGAAATATTTTGTAATGTTACATAAAAGAAAATAGATTTGAGATCACAAAAACTACTTTTTTTTAACACGCTTTTATTAGCTTCGTATGTATCTATGCAATGGGAACTTGATTTTCGACCACTTCAAAACTTAGGATTAATTTGAAATTTTGCACAGTTATCAAGGACCTATGACAATACAATAAGTTTTGCCGCATTATCCTTACCATGATGGATTAGTGATTTTTCATACTCAGAGAAACGGTAGCGTTAGTATTACGGCTGTACTAAGGCTTACACATGACTTAAATATGAGAAAAGCATGTTGATTATTGTCAAGAACAACTGAAGAGTTTTGTACACTTAACTAAAAAAATTATAGTTTACTACAAAAAATAACAGCTTAAAAAAACAAAAAACACGCTTTAATAGAAAACCAAACTAAAAATAGGAAATAAATAATTATTTAAAAAACTAAAAAGCACGCTTTAATAGAAAAGTAAACTAAAAAGTAGAAAATAATTTGAAATAAGTTTGAAATAAGAATAAAGTGATTAACAAGAAATATTTATTTTATCGTAAAAAAGCGTTGGGTGCTTTTTAAGGTACTATTTTCATAATGGCTCTACTTTTACCAGTATATGTCATTAAATATTTACAACAATTGACATTAAGCACCCCTCACTTTTTTACGATAGAATAAATATTTCCTGTTAATCACTCTATTCTTATTTCAAACTTATTTAAAATTATTTTCTACTTTTTAGTTTAGTTTTCTATTAAAACGTGTTTCTTAAGTTTATTAATTTGGCATTCCCTTTATTTTCAAAACAATTTTTAGAAAGTTCAAGAACGAAGTTATACAACCAATAGTTAGCGAAAAGTTAGCATTCATTTGTTTGTTGTTGTTGTACCTTTGACTTTAATACAGGCTTTTATTTTTGGAGAGGAATTTTAAAATCTAGTAATATACGTTTTGCCACTTTCATGGTCGTCTCGTTTTTAAATCCATTATATTAATCATTTATATATACTTTGCACTCCAGGCCCTTTTCACGCAGATGAGGAACCAGAAACTCGAGACGTTTCCCATCATTTTTTTATCGGTTCGCGGTTACAGATCCGCTTCATAGAAACTAAACACAGTCATTGGCCTTGCATCGAATTTCCGCATCAAACCTAATGGTCCTCTCAAGTTGCGGCACCCAATTATGTGGTGAGTGAAAGTCACCTCTGGAGTGCAAAGGGTTTAATTCGATTTTGTTTCTTTGAGTGTGGCTATCAGGCAAATCTGCGGCGACCTAACTAACACACTTGCTGTCATTAAATCGGGCTGAAATTTGGTAAGTGGATTCGATGTCGATGACATTGCATTCTATCAAGTTTTAAAGGCTGTTACTGTTATTAAAAGTTAATTTTTACTCACATTTCTATAATCGTTTCGGAGTATTAATAAATCATATTGACCGATTATTGCTGATACTCTTTCCTGTTGCCAAAATTGTTTTAAACAAAATAAATAAAAGGTAACTGAACGTGAAAGCATAAATTTACTATGGAGTTTGGTCCAGTCAATTCAACGTCACGTTGAGTAGTAACGCTGTAATTGAAAGAATTTTAACCTATCATTGTTGAAATTCTTTCCCGTTGCCAAAATTGTTTTAATCAGAATAAATAAAATATTTCTAAACAAGAATGCATGCACACACATTCGTTTTTAATAAATAAATTTTGAAATGTAGTTTGCCGCATATTTTGCTGATAGAGAAGTTTTTAACATTTAAAATTATACGCAAACACCAAACACACGCTGACAACAGAATATGTGCTATGTTAACGTATATAAAAATTGTCAATGCATATAAAGGTTTTTTATTAAAAAAATTAGTTTTCTTGTGTTAAAGTCATGTGGGGCAAGTGTGCGCAGCGGATAAGTGTGCGCAGGTTTCTTTTTTATAAAACCGTTGACAGTAGAGTAGGGGAACTGACTGCCTTCAGTAGTCACTACGACGTTGGACAAAAGACTAGAGTCTTGTCTGACAAGGTCACGTAGTTTCAGTAATATTAGTAAGTAAAATTTTTGGTTATAATTCTTACGATTTTTCTTAATTTTCAATTAAAATACTTTTATATTCATGTTGCGGAAATTAACATTGATTGTATCCAAGTATGCTCAATTATGTATCTAGTTTTATTAATTACATATTGAAACTTGGTAAAATGACGCAACAATACTTAATTTTAACCTAATTCTATTCAGGCAATTTGGGTTAAGTGTGCGCATAAGGTCGTGGGGTAAGAGTACGCATATTTCAATGCGTAATTTTACCCCGATAGTGACAGTTCTTTGTGTATTGACAATTCGGGTTAGAATTGTACGGGAACAGATTTGGCTTTAGCTATCGTAACTGCACCATTAGATTCTCCACCAGCTGTAGATGTACGTTTTAATGCATTCACTCCACTCTCATCAATACATCCGTTTCCAAAAGCAAAAGTACAAACTAGACGGAGAAAAGGTAAAAAATCAATGATTGCTATTGACAGCCCGTTTAAATTAGAGTTAGAAAAGAAGAGTCAGGAAGAAGAAGAAAAGATAGCCACAAAAAAGCGGCGTTTAGAATTAAAACAGGAAAAATCTTGTAAAACTATTAAAAATTCTAAAAAAAAAAAAAAAAAAAAAAAAGATTGATACTACTAAAGATAAAACTGTTAAAAGTAAGACTAGTAAAAAAAAAGTCTAAAGAAAATGATTATTTTTGCGCGTTGTGTGGCGAAGAATACGTTGATCCACCTATCGAAGATTGGATCCAATATAGCTCATGTCATAGCTGGTGGCATGAACAGTGCACTCATTATCAAACAGGGAGTTTTATATGTGATATATGTACAACTGATAATTAAGATTTTATTATAATTCGATAAAAATGATCTCGTGTTAATTTACCTCGTTACAAAAATGTTAATTACTTTAAGCTTTATTCTCGATATAAATTGATATAGATAGTATTTGTGAAAGTATATATTTAATATATAAATATTAAAAATGAAGTAAATAATGGTAAATGTTGATAAAAAATTATATTTATATCATTAAATATAGTTTAACTATATTTAACAAGCTACCGTTTAAGTTATTATAAGTGCGTACACTTATCCGCAGTGCTGCGCACATATACCCCGATATTGGGGTAAGTGTACGCATTCTGACTAAGTTTTGTTTTAATTGTTTTCTAAAATTACCATTAAGTAAACTTTATTTCGAGTTATGTAATTAATAAATTAATAAAGTCTTTAAATAAATCAATTTTTTTCAATTTATTTCATACAAATATTATCATTTTATGATAATTAAAAAAAAAAAAAATGCGCACTCTTGCCCCACATGACTCTAATTTTCATGTGTTAGATGGTCTCCGATTGGCTCCAATTTGGTCGCGTTTTATTGTTGAGGTTCTCATTTTACTATTTTAAATTCGTAACCTGATGTAAAAAAAGCGTTTTTGGAATCTATCAAATACTTCTGTATTTCGTAATGTTTAAAAGCTTAGTATTTTTAAAAAATCATCAATTTTAATTATGGATTCGTCATTAATATTTATAAACAGTTGTCTTTTTTTTCAGTGTCATTAATTAAACCGTATTTTTTAATGCTGCAGTTTTGAAGTGTCTTGTAACAGTGGCCTAGTTTTGCTGTTGTTTTTTTGACACATTGACCATTCTATTGCTAAATTCCGTTTTCACTTATTTTGGTAAGTTGAAAGTGGTGCGAATTGCCTGTTTCATCTATGTTTTCATATTAATTTCGCCGAAAATTGTATTGAGGTCCACAAACAATTTAATGTGAAGTTAACTGCGTACTTCCTACATGTTTTATCGAATGGTTTATTTTGTTGTTTCTTTATTCGAAGAAAAAAAAAAAGCATTTGAATTTTAACTCTTTCGGTTGGTTGGTTGGTTATTAATTACTTCAGAAGTATATTTGCAATGTAATATGTACAATTGAAGTAATATGTACAAAAAACACCAACATGACGGTGTGGGGGATATTTTACCCTTCGAAATTTTTTTTTCGCTCCAGGCAAAATAGGAGTTAATATAAAGGATTTATAAAGATGACAACCAAAAACTATGAAAACGATATTTTTCCTAATCTCAGTAAATATTAATCACTTCAGAAGTATATTTGCAGTAATATGTATAAAAACACTAACATGAAAATGGGTGGGGGATATTTTACCCTCCGAAAATTTTGTTCGATCCAGGCAAAATAGGAGTTAATATAAAGGATTTATAAAGATGACAACCAAAAACTATGAAAACGATATTTTTCCTAATCTCGGTAAATATTAACTACTTCAGAAGTATATTTGCAGTAATATGTACAAAAACACCATCATGACGGTGGGGGGGGGGGGGGATATTTTACCCTCCGAAAATTTTGTTCGCTCCAGGCAAAGTAAGAGTTAATATAAAGGATTTATAAAGATGACAACCAAAAACTATGAAAACGATATTTTTCCTAATCTCAGTAAATATTAATTACTTCAGAAGTATATTTGCAGTAATATGTACAAAAACACTAACATGAAAATGGGTGGGGGATATTTTACCCTCCGAAAATTTTGTTCGATCCAGGCAAAATAGGAGTTAATATAAAGGATTTATAAAGATGACAACCAAAAACTATGAAAAATATATTTTTCCTAATCTCAGTAAATATTTATTACTTCAGAAGTATATTTGCAGTAATATGTACAAAAACATGAACATGACGGGGGGGGGGGGGAGGGGGATATTTTACCCTCCGAAAATTTTGTTCGCTCCAGGCAAAATAAGAGTTAATATAAAGGATTTATAAAGATGACAAACAAAAACTATGAAAACGATATTTTTCCTAATCTCAGTAAATATTAATTACTTCAGAAGTATATTTGCAGTAATATGTTCAAAAACACCAACATGAATGTGTGGGGGATAGTAAACCCTCCGAAAATTTTGTTCGCTTCAGGCAAAATAGGAGTTAATATAAAGGATTTAAAAAGATGACAACCAAAAACAATGAAAACTATATTTTTCCTAATATCAGTAGATATTAATTGCTTCAGAAGTATATTTGCCAGTAATATATACAATAAATAAAAATATATATCATTCTTCTAAAATTGTATTTTATTATTAAAATGTATAATTTATGGAAGTTTCATCAACGCTTTTATTTACGCGTAGGTCTCGTTCCATAATGAAAATAATAGTAAAGTTTATTATAAATAACTCAAACGAAATTGAAGATAATATTTATTATTCTCGCCGATAAGGAAAATGTCGCTGACATCGATTCATAGCATGGGCATTGATTTAAAATAGCAATCTTTGCGAGTTCGTCTTAATACCTTTCACGAGGAACGAGTTGCGTTGGAGGTTGAATTGAAACTTCCAGCCATGATTAAAACCCTCGGGACTTGCGAAAGAATATTTATGAAAGAGCACCCCGAGTCCTCATGCGAACTTGAGCGAAGGAATTCTTTTAATTACGCATCAGCAGCGATGTGGGTGAGCTTTTGTGCTATTTGGAAAGTGAAGCAATCTTAGGAGACATCTTTGATTTGAACGGAAATAGGTACTCTTTGAAGGCACGTTGTGGACTTCTTGCGTAAGAAAAAGATCAATAACTACGCTATAACAAGATAACTTATGTTAAATTGTGTACTGTACATACTGCAGTGTCTTGAAAAAAGAAATCAATCTTGGCTAGTGATCTTTAAAAGAATTTCGCTTTCGTTTTTGTGGTTTATGCGGTAAAATAGATGGAAGCCAAAAATGTACTCTATAAGTAACTAATTCCATGCATTTACGTTTCCAGAGAAATCGATTTTCCATATTTACCATACAGCGTCTAACATGAAGTTTTTTATAAGATTTATTTTACGATAAAACCTGCCTGTAACGATACTGTAAGGACTTAGAAAAATGTTTTTATATTCAGGACCGTTATACGTAACAACCTATCTATAACGATAATGTAAGGCCCATACATTTACAAACATACATATTACAAGGCAAGCCAATATACATTTACAAACACCCATGCCTTACACCGGACTCGCGGTCTAGAAGCTATCATGCTAACCACTATACCGTTCAGTCGGCTCCAAAACTTTAGTAATATTGAAACAGATACTTTTTGAGTTGAATGGATGATTGGCTGTCGTTTCATTTTTAAAGTAAGATAAGAAAAATTGGTATTTATTAATTTCTGAAAAGTTAAAATTATTGTTATAAACGGGTGTACCATTAAGTGATTACCGCTGTGGGTAGGTGAAAAGTACATTTAGTAAATAGGAATTACACCTAGATTATGATAGAAAATAATAATAAATGCAGATATATTGTTATAGGCAGTGTTAGCCAGTTAGATATTTCGAAAGGGTATTTTTGAATTGTTATAGGCAAGCTTCGCTCAGAGAGTTTGAGAGTTTTACTCATTCAACATTTATGTACGTACCCATACAGTAATATATACATGAGCATGTAGGATTTCTAATTAATCAATAATAATTACCAGTTTAAACGCTAGATGAAATCACGTTTTTCATAACAAGAAAAATAAATATATTCACTCCCCTGGATAACACTTCCGTCAATACTGGACACTTCTTGCACCCTGTATTAATTTGGAGAAGGCAAAACTTTACCGATGAATTTATTTTGTAAAAGCAAACAGGTATAATTTATCCTTTCATCATTTGGTGTTGGTATGGCATTTTCTTTCGGGATCCAATAAAGTGAAAATATTAATTAAACATTATATTATATATAGCAAGAAGGTGCAAGTATAATTATATATTTGAATCCATTTAGTGATTTAATAGGCATTTCCCAAACCTTTGTTTGGTTGTTTTCAGATTATCTGACACCGTCAGCAACACGAGGGCTATAATGCTCCGAAACGTTCGTCATTTGACAAGCCAACATACATTTACAAACACCCATGCCTTACACGGAACTCGGAACCCGCAACCTCGCGGTCTAGAAGCTAGTACGCTAACCACTATACCGTTCGGTCTGCCCCAAATCTTTGGTTATATTGAAACAGATACTTTTTGAGTTGAATGGATCATTGGGTGTTGTTTCACTTTTCAAAAAGATAAGAAAAATTGGTATTTATTAATTTTTGAAAAGTTAAAATTATTGTTATTAACGGGTGTACCGACTAAATGATTATTGCTGTGGGTAGGTGAAAAATACATTTAGTAAAGAGGAATTACACCTATATTATCATAGAAAATACTAATAAATGCAGATATATTGTTATAGGCAGTGTTTGCCAGTTAGATATTTCGAAAGGGTATTTTCAACCCCTTCTCTAAATTTTAAGGTGTATTTTTTAAACTAACTTTTTAACTAAAGCAAAATAAGTTTTTTGACAAAATTAAAAACTACAACAATAACAGTGATACATGATCGCGATTTTGCGTATCAGAGTGGAAACATGCTCTTTAAAAGTTTACTAAAAACACATGATGGTTATGACCCTTAAACTAACTATCCGGTCAAAAACCTTAAACTAACTATCCTGTTCTGTGAAAACACTTGATGATTATAAACCTCAAACTAACTATTAACACTATGCCGTCCGGTGACACCATGTTGGCAGTAGTGTTTGAAAGTTTTTTTTTTTATTAATTTTCATGTAGCTCATTAATTGCCACTCGGTATCCAAAAATATTTATTGAGTCATTTCAACATCGCTCATTAGAGAAAATAATTCTATTTAAGATAAAAGAAGTTGACATAAAACGAAATGAATCAAGTCAAAATCATTTTTAATCAAAGCGCCAAATATTAAAAGAAAAAAAAATGGTTTAGTTCTTTTGTGTAATTGAAGTATTAAGTACGTATTAAGTGTGTAATCGAAATTTGTGCGATGTTCCATACCTCTAGTTTAACTTTGTACCAGTCACTGTCGTATTTAAGTTTACTCTCAATATTTGCAATTGTGGGAAATTTAGGATTGAATTATACCTGATATCTTACATACGTGAATCTTTTAATGTTGCAGGTAACGAGAAATTATTAGTGATACAGATGTTGCTTAACTTATTGAAGGACATAACCGACATTGCGAATGATTGCTTTCTAAATCTCTTGGGTGGATTGATTAAATCTTGTTACCCTAGTCTAGTGTTACCCCAGTTTACCTGGTCATGGTTGGTTGGTTGGTTGTTTTCAGATTATCTGGCGCCGTCAGCAACACGAGGGCTATAATGCGCCGAACATTCGTCATTAGACAAGCCAACATACATTTACAAACACCCATGCTTAACACAGGACTCGGAACCCGCAACCTCGCGGTCTAGAAGCTAGCACGCTAACCACTATACCGTTTGGTCGGCGTTTACTTGGTCATGAAGTTGGGAGAACGGTACAAGTCAGTTTGGTTTGCAAGTTCTGCCAATTTCTACCATTTATAAAGTGCTTAACACAGTCATGCATCTCGTAATTTTGAGCATCCAGAAGAATGCGAGATAGAAGTAAGTTTCAAGTTGAATTTCACATAAAAACAATTTTGTGAAGTTCAAACAGCTTTAAGTACATGCAGTTTGTGTTTCTGTACACACCTTAACTCAAAAATGAAGAATTTTGAATTGTGTTACGTTTGAAGGAAGGATTTGGTATTTCCATCGATATAATAAAGAACTGGATAGACTTCTCCGATGGCAATGCAAGGGGAAAAAACGCGCCGGTGGTTGTTGATGACGGGTGGACAATTAACCAATCACAGTTCCCTTTTATAGTTGGGTGGGAATGTGAAAAACCTTGTTAAATGCTAGAGTAGATATTTTTTTGCACATTAATCACTAATTAAGGTCTGCTATTTACAATTCTGCTGTGTATACAATTCAAAATTTTATTTTCAATCCTCGGCAATCTGTATTTTTTGTCCACTCAACGATCTGGCAACGGCTTCATTTTCCCACAGTTAAGCAGTCTATCCAGTTGTTTATCAATATCGATAGGTATTTCGTTATAGCGTTGTTCATAGGACCACGATTGTTGATTGATCCACAATTGAGTGAAGTTAAGGAACACAAATGGCGGTGAACGTTACTTGGCATTCCATCTCTACATTAATCAAATGCCCTAAATGATATTCCGTCGGTGTGATTAATTAGTAGCATTTCGAGCTCGAAGAACCCATAAAGGGTTCCGATGGAACCTACTTCCTAGAGGGACTGGCATTCTATACCTTCTGGTCGTACAATCAAGCGAACGTTTTGTTTCCGACGCCCCTGGAGTCGAGTTTAATTTTAGGATGTGTGTTTGTTAATAATCTCGCGAGATTTTAAGAGATTCTTACCGAATAAGTATTTGTTCAGGCTGATGAAGAGTTTGCTCGAAAGATTTAAATCGAAGGGCAATTAAAGCGAGCTAGTATTGTGGGTGGTTTTTCATGTTTGAGCTTAACTTTTGGATTTAACTAGACCGAATTAATCAGAGTACACATTCTTGAATAATTCAGTTATTTGAGTTGTACGAGTTCATTAGAATTTCTCTGTTTTGAAATTAGTTTTGTGGCTGATGGAAACAAATTATTATTGTAGTAAGGTGTTTGATAGGAAATCTAAACAGATGTATTGATTGTGGAACTGTGGAACACCGCACAACTTTAATTTACAATGCACTTTTAAAGAACTGAGGGTGTTGAACATTGCATAACTTTCAATTGCACTATAATATTGTTCATTGGATTACATTTTATGGTGTTATTTACCGTTTTCGTATTTTCACTCATTTAAATAAAAATGACCAGTCTGGCAATATTTTTGGCTATAATTTTTACACTCGGCAAAAAAAAAAAAAAAAAAAAAGTGCCACGATGCGATGGAAAAATTGGCAATGTTATTCTTGTGCGTGACGCAGAAAAAAATCAATCGTTGATGTGCGATGCTCAAGGGCAGATAGTTGTGCGTTAAGGGCACTTGTTTTTCAGCTTTTTACGCTTTTATCACATTTCTACATTTTTCTAAATTTTGAAGGTGAGCACGACCAGAACACCTTAAGAGGCATTTGCAGAGATATTTTAGTCAAAATCGTCTTAGAGCTGGTATTTAGCAATTGCTGAAAAACATGATTTTTTCATGACTGCAACCTTACACGCATGCGTGATTTTGATAAAATCCTTAAAGGTTCCGAGACCACCACTAACCTGCACATAAAATTTGAACATCGCAGTTCAATTTGTTCGGGAGTTATGCTGACTACGTGCGAACAAACACCTTTTTTCTAGACCACTTTTTTAAAATCAAGGTGTTCCAAAGCGTACAGAAATGCAAAAAAGATCGATTTTTTTTTTACCCGAATACTATGCTCTCATTACTCTATGTAAACGTATGAGTAATAGAAAGCAACTAGTTCAGTTTTCTGGTTTAATGTAACAAAGGCCAGCACCTATAGCTTGACGTGGATTCCATACCACAACGAACATCCATGCCAAACCCAGGATTCGAACCCTGCATCTTTAGCGTTCAAGATCAGAGTACTAACCTCACAGCCATCAGGTGGTCAAAGTTTTCAACAGAAAACTTATTTACCTTAATTCGAAAATTTTACATCATGCCTAGTTGTCCAATTTTTGTTTTGCGTGAAGGAAAAAGAGGGGATGATCAAAAGAATACCATACAGGAACAATTTATAAGACTTCTTGGTTGGTTGTATTCAGATTATCTGGCGCCGTCAGCAACACGAGGGCTATAATGCGCCGAAACATTCGTCATTAGACAAGCCAACATACATTTACAAACACCCATGCCTAACACGGGACTCGAACCCGCAACCTCGTAAGACTTCTTGCATTTATTTCATTGTCATACTAAAATAACAATTTTTATAATCATTATAACGATGGGAAGACCATTTCTAATTTCATTTTGTGTGAAAATAATAGTAAAAAAGAAAAAAAGAAAAAAGAAGAAGACATTGGCGCATTTCTTCATTTTGCATCTTAAAGACAACCAGAAGAGTTTAAATTATGCTCATAATATTTCAGAGGATTTCACTTTACAATTCAGGTTCCAATTTTTGTTCTTCATATTATTCAATTTATTTTGGTAACAATAATATATATATATTTTTTCATCAAGTCTATTCAGTAGGTTCACTTCTTGCGATTTGCCTTTGAACATTTAAATGTATGCTGTTTACACTTAATTAACTCGTTCTGTTTCGTATTTTACTCATATCAAGACAGTAAGGAATTACTTACAGGTTTCTGGTACATTTAATTTGAACCGTCATCTCAGCTTGAAAGGTACTTGGTAGCAAGAACAGTCACATGTCTACTCACTGACGGTTACATTCAGTAGAAAGAAAAAATATAAAAACAATTGCGCATAGCGCCCTCTAGTAGACTGTATGATGAATGTTACTGAACATATACAAACATTCATTTTTTTTCCTTTTCTTTCGGAAGACAATTAAATTCTGTTTCAAATGCCACTGATATTCTCTGAGTGACCAAATTATTACGGTCACCCTCTCATTACAAGGTTGGTTCACCTTTTTCTCTTAATACTGAATGAATTCTTCTTGCCATGGATTCTGTGTGATGTTGGTAGGTGGTATAAGGAAGACCATATCCGATGAACTGGACTTACCAATTCCTTAAGATCTGATGATACTGGATCTCCCTTAACAGCACATGTCATCCCCAGTAAGTCCTTTTTATGTCTCGAACGTTCAATTTTGGTCCCAAGATGAAAGAGACCCCTTTTGGATGATCTGGAAACGTTCGCTTACGACTTTGAAGGGAAAGGAACAAATGCGATGTTTTGGGGACATTCCATTCGGACTTCACCAGGGTTCGTACGGTCCTTAAAAGTCCTTAAGAATTCCTTATTTTTACTTTATGTCTCCAATGAAAAGTACTTGAAAACTCCTTATTTTTAAACTGAAAGTCCTTGGAAGTTTTTTAATTTTTGAGGGCTCTTGAAAATTTCTCGAATATAACAGATATTTCTTATTCCTTTTTTTTTCTTTGTGTGTGTGTATTTCAGAAACTTCCATAGAAAAAAAAATCCTGATCTCCTAATTAAAAAAAAAAACCTTCATATTTTATTTCTCTTTATTTTCCCTTCCCGTAGTTGAAAAGTATTTATAATAAATAATGCAATTCTGAATTGTAAGGATCATCATATTAATAAATTATTCATGATGAAATGAAGCATTTATTAAAATGATTTTCCTGGGCGTGTTTATTTGGAATATTAAAATGTATGAGCCTTCTTCTGCCTTAGTAAAGAATTTTATAGCCGGTAAGTGAAGGTCACCGTTGTCAACTTAAATTTCGTTTTGCTGAAACTTTTTGTCTTGTGCAACCACGTTCAGTGTACAAATAGAGCCTTGTGAAACTATGAAGATTGGAACATAAAAATGGCAAAAATATAGTTTTGCCAAAATAAAAACAAAAAACTAATAATTTAAAATATTTCTGCATCATTAAACAGTAACACCATTCCAATGCGGTTGTTCGGACAATATGAATTATAAAAGGTGAAGCGTTAAAAAAAGCGCATTGGGACCTTTTTCTGTAAGTACTCACTGATTTTGTATTCTTTACTCTATTTATAATTTTTTGCGCTACTAACCATATCGTGACTCTTTCTGCAAAATACATTCAAGTTTACAACTTTTAATTTTATTTTATTTATTTTTTACTTTACTTATTTAATTTATTTTTAAATCCTTTATGTTAACTTCGATTTTGTGTGTTTGTCGATGGAGGGCAAATCTGCGGAGGCCTAATTAACCGCCTTGCCGTCATCCAATCGGGCTGAAACTTAGCAGATGATGTCGATGACGATGCATTCAATCAAATTTTGAGGTTGTAACTGTCCTTAAAAGGTCTCTTTAAACTTTAACGGAATACTAATAAACCAACTTGCCGTCATTCAATCGCATTAAAAAAAAAAAAAAACATTGAACCGACCATTGTTGAAACTCTTTCCTGTCACTAATTTTTTTTTTTTTAATAAATAAAAAAAATTCTTTAATCAGAAAAAATAAATGACATTTGGATATGAGAGCATAAATGCACGTTCATTTTTATTAAATAAATTTTGAAACGTTGTTTGCTGCCCATTTTGCTGATAGAAGTGCTTTTGATATTTGAAATTGGATGCAAGTATCAAGCACACTCTGTTTACAGAATCGGCGCCTGTGTTAACGAATATTTAAATTGGCAATGCATCTAAAGGATTTATAATGCAAATTTTTTTTTTGGTTATTTTATTGCCATTTTATTTTAAATTTCAAATATGGTTTGAAAACTGAATTAGAGAAATAAGGTGTTTGTTCCTGTCTTAACTAATGTGAACAGAATTCATTTGATCGTATTGGTATTGCTGCTTTTGACGTAAAACTACACTAAACTCTACAGTTGTTGGTTTAGTGTTCTCTTACCGTTGATGAAACTTAGTATTAGGGTTAGTTGTCAGCAAAATCTTTTATTCTTTTTATCGAGGTGTTATATAATGGTTTATTTGTGTAATAATTGTTGAGAAACTAACCAGCATCCAAATATTCATAGCATTTAAAGAGTTGATATGGGCAGGGAAGATTGTATAATCGGGTGAGTATAGTATAGTAACTCAACCGAACTATATAGCGTATCCAAATTGTATATCGCCCACCTGATGGCTGTTTGGTTAGCACTCTGATCTCGCATGCTAAAGGTGGCGGATTCGAATCCTGGGTTAGGCACGTGTGTTCGTTGTGGTTCGGAATCCACGTAAGTTGTAGATGCGTCCTGGTACATCGTTAATGAGCACAAAAATATCGTTGAGCTTACAAACCAACCAATCAACCAAACCGTGTTTCCTACATTTCAATAACAAAATGAGATTCATTTCGATTTTGTTTAATCCAATGGTTATGAAGGGTATTAATTTCAAGCGTACAAGCTAACTATACACTATTGCAATTTTTTGGAATTTGTGGATAAGCTGCACATTTGATGGTTGCTAGGCTTGCGGTATGATGCCAAAAGTGTTAGGGTGTATCCCCCTCCCTCACGGAACCCCCCTGATTGGCGTTATTGTGCTATGGTTGTCGTTTAGTGAAGTAATGAAGTCATTCGAGTTAAATATTGTAAAAGTTCATGATATATTTGTTTTTACTAGCAACGCATCTTTCTGCAAGATTGGGAAATATTCTTTTATTTAGTAATTTATTTGTAATTGTTTTCAATGCTTAATGATTCCTCGTAGCAGAAAACCCTCGACATTGTGATTTTGGCGCAGCTTTTACAGACCTTCTGTATAAAGGATCGCCTCACATTACTTGACATGAAATTAAGTTTTGAATCACTTGCCATTGTGATTATTATTATCTCTTATATATTTCCCCTTTCTTACCCGTTAAGGTTGGTTTGTTTGTACGCTCAACCATTCAATTCCTTCTTAGCCCAGCCACTTCAGCGTTATTGCTTAATAGTTCACATAATATCGTAAAATGATGCATCTATTTAAAATACACTTAAATCATCTATTAAAATTACTTCTCAGTTTTCTAACCATTAATAATGTAAAGAAAGATATCCCTACTTATATACTTACACATTTTAATAAGCTTTTTTTTTTAAAAAAAACATTGGTAGCTCTTGCTTTAAGGTATAGAATGATTAAAAAGAAATGTGAAAACTACATCTTAATACAATAATTTTTGCGATATACTAGAAGTATTTTCATTTCACGATGTTTTCTCATTTAGCAATGACGTGATACGTCGCACTTATGGTTGCACGATTTTAACCTTCCGTAACTCGCGTTCTGCTTTCCCAAATGGTTAGTGCCGATCAAGTGGTATAGTGGTTAGCGTGCTAGCTTCTAGACCGCGAGGTTGCGGGTTCGAGTCGCGTGTAAGGCATGGGTGTTTGTAAATGTTTGTTGGCTTCTCAAATGACGAATGTTTCGGCGCATTATAGCCCTCGTGTTGCTGACGGCGCCAGATAATCTGAAAACAACCAACCCAAATGGTTAGTGAGGTGTTTCCGGTTTTTTGAAAGCCAAATGAAATTTATTCTAGTTTAAATAGTTGATTGTTTCCGATTTAAGACCAATTTGCACTTTTAACTCGATCAGCTCCGTGAATTCATTTAAGTTAATCAGTGATTAACAAATTATTTAGATGTGATTTACGTATCTAAGATTTAACCCGTTTGGCGTATTTAAAAAAGTGCAGAAACTGAAACCGTCCTGTGAAACACAATTCAATAAAATTATCGTTGTATAATATACAGTAAAAAGTTGTTGTATTTGATGTAACTGACAAAATAATTAAATTTTAATGAAAATAACATCTTCCAATTTAAATGATACTGAATGCTCCAACCAAGTTTTTTGCTATTTTCTTAAAAACTTAAAACTTTAATGAATATTGTCTCAAGTATCTTGAGTAAGAAATAAGATGCAATATTTTTCACAAATTATATGCTTTATTTCTATCGTCGAACATTATTATTATTATTTCTTTTTTTCAAGATTTTTTTTTTTTTTAAATTTAAGGTCCTTATTTTTTGTTTGGAAGGTTCTTGAAAAGTTCTTATAAAGTCCTTGAATTTATTTCCAAAAATCTGTTCGAACCCTGCTTCACTTAAAGACATCACTTTTTAATGAACTTGGGACGTCTGTTTGGGTTGGTTGTATTCAGATTATCTGGGGCCGTCAGCAACACGAGGGCTAT
Organism: Linyphia triangularis; assembly: GCA_963978545.1. Lineage (NCBI taxonomy): Eukaryota > Metazoa > Arthropoda > Arachnida > Araneae > Linyphiidae > Linyphia > Linyphia triangularis. The sequence continues at coordinate 18,186,171 of OZ021728.1, forward strand.
AATGCGCCGAAACATTCGTCATTAGACAAGCCAACATACATTTACAAACACCCATGCCTAACACGGGACTCGGAACCCGCAACCTCGCTGTCTAGAAGCTAGCACGCTAACCACTATACCGTTTGATGTCTGTTTGGGACTTCAAAAGGAAGTCAATAAACATGATATCCTAGGCTCGTCCCATTCGCAGTTCACATGAAAGGTACAAATACGAGTGTTCTTAGGACCGTTCTAAGAATCTCCTCTGTAATAAACTACATTTCAGAACGTGCTTTACCTTATCAAAAAACAGGGCATTTTACAATATAGGGAAAATCACCTAAAAAAGTTGAAATTGAACAGAAAAATTGACGATGCATATAAAGGACTTTTAGTAAATACTTTGTTTTTATTGGATGGTTTTTGATCAACTAAATTTCAAATACGCTTTTGAACTATCATATTTTGCGATGTGGGCTTAGTTTTCAGATGTCACATATGTGATGATTGATGTAGTTCAACACAAAAATTATGAACGCACTTTCAACCTTTTAGCAGTTGATGTGTTGTGCGGGTATACTAAACTCCAACTTAACTTGATATCACTAGACGATAGATCTTCACCGTGCTCATAGGCAGTTAATCCATTTTAGCGGAGTAAAGACATAATTCTCGCCAAACCTTATAGCCTTTTGTTTTCTACAGGGTTGTGGTTTGGCGAACATTATACTTTCACGCCGCCAAAATGGATTAAATACCTATGAGCACTGTGACGATCTATCGTCTAGTGATGTCAAGTTAAGTTGAAGTTTTGTATAGTACCAACCCGCACCTAAGACCAACCTATTAAGTAAAATTTTTGGAATTAATCTAAATGATTTAATTAAATATTAACAGAAACAAGGAAAAGTAATGACATGAGCTATATTCGAACTATATTTTTGCGAGAAGCAGTATTTTTATTTTTTTTTAAATTTTTTTTTTAAATAACTGATTTTTTAATTGACTATAAGTTTAAATTTAGTGAAATTTTTTTTTCAATTTATTTGGATATTTTGTAGGATAAACCTTTTAAAAACTCTCTTTAAGAATCCCAATAAGCAATGAGAGACATCTCGATATCACAATACCAATCACAAGCCATTCCACCCGTTTCTTTAATCAGTTCTAAAACTGTTGGAATACAAACCCCAGGAAGCAAAGTATTATGCGTCTATTATACTTCAGAGTCACGAGTGAGGCCAAACAAGGTTACCTTGTTTTCTAATTGATTAGGTTCTCTTTCAAAAGAGGATTAAATTTACTTCCACGTGTGGTAACAGCTTTCCTCTATTCTGTGCTCCATTACCCTTTATCTCTAAAATTTTATTTGCATCCAAGGGATTTCAAAAGCCAAATGTAATTCGAAAGCACTCTAAATTTTCTCAGGCAGTGGTTCACTGTTGCCAATTTCAGGGATCTAACTTTTCCTCGAAATTATATCTTATTTCGTTCGGCTCCAGGATTCTCAAAAGTACGCAAAATCCACTGTTTAACGAAGTCAGAAGTCGGCAGGGAGTTGGGTGTCAGTCGAAGTGACATTCTGAATGGTGAATTTCCAAATGTTACTGTACTAACACTTGAGTAGTAGTTGAATTCAATTACTGCTGGAGGATTCTTTATAGTTCAGAACTTTTTTTAAGGATTTTAGATAGAATATGTAAGATATTCTAAATGGTTTTATTCGGTTGGTATGTGGCCTAACGTTAGCATGGGAGAAATCTTAGATATTAAATAAGCTTTGCAGTGCTTAGTTAGGGGTCGATCGCCTGAGGATAGTTCCCTGTGGGAAATAAGAAAATAAAAGAGAATAAGGCGCAGATCTTATGCCAGTGCAAATAACATGTAAAGGGGTGAAGGCTAAACAGGTGCTCGGATTAAAGTAATGCATGAATCACTAAAACAAAAATGCAATCATGAAAAGTCGCAATGAAAGATGTTTGATGAATTTATATACTTAATTACCAGGACATGTACCGTGATGAATTGTGATGGCAGTTAGGCTGGTTCTGGGAATTTGAACTTCTGTTTCATAATAGGATCATAATCAATGATGGCTCTATTACGGAAGAGGAGTCATAATTTACTATTATTTCATGATGATTGTGCGTCAGATAGTTAACACGCTGAGCGCCACTCGAATTCTTAAGCAATTCCCCTTTAGGCCACGCGCGCTTCTTAGAAGAGCTGGTATTGTGATATAGCATGTTTATTATAATCGCGTTTGAATTAATGTGCTACTTGATGGCAGTTTTCCTTACTCTCTTCCATTCAAGATGAGAATGTGTTCCAGTTTCCACTTGAAAGTCCTCCCGGAAGGCGTACCTCCTTATAGTATGGATAACCCAATAATTAGTTGCCCATGTTTGATGTTTCAATAGAGTATAGTCCTCTTGTAGCTGTTGCTAAAAAATCACATACAACGAGTTTAGTTCAATACTTTCTCGAAACGAATATAGCGTCCTCTAACAGTAATACATTGAAGTTAATTTATTTTATTATCTGAATTTTGTTATGATTTCGAAGATTATAGAATTACAGAAATCGAATTACAAAACTGGATAGCATAACAGAACTTTCTAAACAAAACTTGGCAATGTGTCGTGTAATATAAACATATGAATATAATAAAATATAACATTAACACATTTAAACATTATGTTAATTTTTATATGAGTTAAAACATTAGAATAATCAACTCATTCAACACGAATTTGAAACGACAAAATATTTGCATACCTGTTAACAGATAGGTTGCGACAAGTATAAAGCTTGGCGATCGGAAAATCTTATTTTAGTCTTTTGCTGAAAATGGGTCCTGAACGTGATATTACTGAAACAACGAAATCGTGTATTTTAACATTGTTTAGAGTTGGAAAGAAACAACAATTTATCTCAGATCAAATAAATGTTTCACAATCTACAGTTTTGAATATAGAAGGACAGGCCAACTAAAAAGTACCAGAATTAAATGTGGTAGTAAGCTTGCAACAAGTTGTAGTTGTTTCTTATTCCACTTGATCTAGAACAAGTCTAGACCAAGTCCAAGAGACCGTACGCTCAAAGAAAGTCTCGAACCAGCGCAGGGTTTTTAAAGAGGTCGCTCATCTCCAAATCCAAACAGGAAAGCAGATGGTCCAGTGAAGCTTGATGTGAAACACAATTGAGGCACACAGGGTACTCCTTTTGTCCCAGAACATATGCAAGTGTCCGAGTATGTCCGGTGATGAGTTTGGTGATGGTGGTTTGTAATTTCCTGTCGCCCTTCAGCTCCAGGGCAGCCCCAAGACATTTTTGTTCATACCAGTCATGAGTTGGTGGAATCCTCCATGTCTTGCTGTTGTCGGTTCTGACCTTCGAGAAAATTTCCCTAAACGTAAGATGACCACAATTTTCGGATGTTACAGCAGAGCCCTTCTTAGCCAATTCATCGGCCAAGTCATTAAAGTAGAGGTCTACATGGGAGGGTATCCACTGAAGGTGAATAAACATGCGAAGAGTAAATCTTTAGTTTGTTCACAATGTCCATGCCGAGTTTGTCAGCTCCGACCAAACGGTATAGTGGTTAGCGTGCTAGCTTCTAAACCGCGAGGTTGCGGGTTCGAGTCCCGTGTTAGGCATGGGTGTTTGTAAATGTATGTTGGCTTGTCTAATGACGAATGTTTCGGCGCATTATAGCCCTCGTGTTGCTGACGGCGCCAGATAATCTGAATACAACCAACCGAGTTTGTCGGCAACAAGTGCTAGAGATGAACGCAAATTTAAACGAACCGTTTAAAATAATCGCTTTAAAACTGTTTTTTACAACAAGAAGTGTTGAAAAGAGTCTGGAGTTGTCATGCTAAAATCAACTACTCTTAGGTGATTGCATATATTTGAATTTCAATTGCGGGTAAATAGTAAAACCAAAGATGAACATGAAGCATAGGCGTGCATGGATCTCCTTGTGCAAAGAGAAGTTCATATGGAGCAACAAGGCTAAATAAGTGTTTTTTAGAGATGAATCTTTATTTCAAATATCTGTTGGCGACGTGCATGACTCTCCTGGTGCAAAGAAAAGTTCATAGGGAGCAACAAGGCTGAGAAAGTGTAGTATTTAGAGATGAATCGTTATTTCAAATATCTGTTGACGACGGAAGTGTTCGGGTTTGAAATTTAAAACATGATGCCTTTGATAAATCTTGTTTAAGACTCCAGATCAGCTTCGCCGACCAAACGGTATAGTGGTTAGCATACTAGCTTCTAGACCGCGAGCTTGAGGGTTCGTGTCCCGTGTAAGGCATGGATGTTTGTAAATGTATGTTGGCTTGTATAATGACGAATGCTTCGGCACATTATAGCCCTCGTGTTGCTGACGGCCCCAGATAATCTGAAAACAACCAACCAGATGAGCTTCTGTTTGCACCAGAAGAGTCATGCACGTCTCTGCTTCATGTTCATCTTTGGCATTACTTTGGGGATCAGCGATTGAAACTGAAATTTAGGCAATCGCTTAAGTGTAGTTGATTTTAGCACGACAACTTCAGATTCTTTCTAACACTGATGCAAAAATCAGTTTTTAAGCGATTATTTTGGACGATTCGTTTAAATATGCGTTCATCTCTGGCAGTTGTTACAAGACTTTCTACAACATATACTTCGGTTACTTTTTAGATAGGCTGTTCTTCTGTATTCCTTTAAAATCTTCAAAACCATAGATTGTGAAGCACTAATTTGATTCAAGATAAATTATTGTTTCTTTTTATTTAAACAATGCTAAAATACACGATTTCGTTGTTTCAGAAAAATCAGGTTGAGGATCGATTTTCAGCAAAAGACTAACATAAGATTTTCCGAGCGCCATGTTTTGTAATTATCGCAACTTATCTGTTAATAAGTATGCAATTAAACTGTCTCTCTTTTCGAATTTCTATTGAATGAATAGATTATTCTATAGAAATTTGACCGATATTAAAAATCAACATAATTGTTAAATGTGTTAACGACCTTTAAATTGTTAAAATAATATCTGTATATTGTTGAACATTGTTTTGCCAATTTCTGAACAACATGTGTCACTCTTTTAGTTTGAATATGTTTATTTAACAGGTCGCGTTGCCAAGTTTTGTTTAGAAATCTTTGTTATTCTATTATCTTGAATTTGAGTTGTATACTCCATGAGTTTTATTTTTTGAAGGTTACTAAACATTGCACAATCAGTCTAGACTAGAAAAAATACCGTCATTCTAAATAATGAAATATATTTCTTCTAAAGGCAAAAGACTTAATTATTTCAATCCTCCACGCTATTATCTATTATAACATATATTGAATAATACAGTTTCATTCTTTTAGATGGTCATAATTTGTAATGAGCAAAAAATATAACGACATGTTTTAACGCCAGAAAGTGTACTGTTGCTTGAATACGATTATGCAGTATATCTCAACTTAATATCTCGGAAAAATATTATCGGTGAATCAACGAAGGAAGGTTGTTTATTTAAAAAGAAATATCAGCATATTTTCAATGATAGTGAAAGTCTGTTACATTTAAAAAAAAACAAAAAAAAAACTTAATTTTTAAAAATGATTGGTATTGCAAAGCTGATTCTTTCTTGATAAGAAACTCCTATATAAAAGAACACGAAGATGTCACATTCTACAAATATTTATTTTATTTGAACTATATCTTATTCCAGTTTATTGGAGGCCTTTGTATTAAGATGGTAAGTCAAACGTTCTTTTCTTGAAAGCTAAATTCTAATGTAGAGAAGAGAGAAACTTCAACGAAATAAAATATTCTCTATTACAAAGTAGTAAAGAAGCAACGTATTACATGATTATTTTTGAAGAAAAGTATTACTGGCCTTTGGTTCAAGGTTTTGAACTTAGAAAAAGCATTACTGTGATTTATGTTGAATTTTTTGGACAGAATGATACGAATAAGTAATATATTTATCACAGATTTTTTAGTTCAAAACTCTCAATTTCTTTGAATACTCGTTACTGGTGAAGCCATCCAGAGGCAAAGTGGTTAACGGGAATCTCCAATATTCTAGTACAATATTTGTATTTCTTGCTGGGATTTTGAAAAAAATATACTTTTAAATGCCTGGTTAAGTAATATTGGAGGATTAGAAAACAATGTTTAAAATAGTAACACTCTTATTATAGAGAGCAACTCCAGTGGAGAATGCCATTGTTTCAAAGTCTTAGACGGGGGCCCCCACTCTAAGCTATACATGCAACTCTATAGAGCTAATTATTATGGGCCACAATAGTGGCTAGAGGTTGTGTCTGTCGCTTACGATACTCAAACTCTAAGCGATACGTGCAAGGATACGGATCCTATTATACTGGGCCACAGTTGTGGCTAGTCCGGGAATCTTTATCAAGGCTCGCAATCGACAAAGGAGTGGCTCTGTATAAAAAGAGCCTAATCTCCTTATTATAAGAGCCACTCCTGTAGTGAACGCGCGCCACAGTAAAGATGCCCCGGTTGGCTACTTCTGTGGCTCAATATAATAAGTTCCATATGATTGCATGTTTTTCTTAGGAGTGGTGTTTCTGAGGGTCTGGACGGGGGAGTGGCCGCTTCAGACTTTCAGGCCACAGCTGCAGTTAGAGGTTGCGTCTGTCGCTTGATCACATTTGAACTTCTTGGATTAGCTCCTGTGAATCCTGAGATTATGTATTTCGAAACTTTTGATGATTATATCACAATGCTTTCTTTTTAAATGATAGCATCACTTTTGTTACATATACACTCTCTTACGGCCAAGAATTTCTCAAAAAATTTCTCTCTCACTTTTTATCTTAATTCTTTATATTAACATAGATTTTGTAGGTGAATGCGTATGGGCCGTCCGGGCAATTCTGTGGATGCCTAATTAACCCATTTTCCGTCATACAATCGCGATGAAACTTAGCAGATAGATTCGATATCGATGACAATGCATTCTATAAACTTTTGGGAGCTATCACTGTCACTATAACTATGCTTCTACGTTTGAAATACTAAATACTAATATACCTACTTACTGTCATCTAATCGCGCTGAAATTCAATTTGGCAAATAGATTCGTTGTCGATTTTATCAAGTTTTGGTAGTTGTCATTGTCAATAGAATGCCACTTTTACACATGCTTCTATTATCACTTCTGAATATGAATAAACCTACTTCCCATCATCCAATCGAACTAAAACTTTGAAACTTGGCTGGTACACTCGTTTTCAATGACAATGCTTTCCATCAAGATCTCGGGACTGTCACGCAAAGGTCGCATCTACACACGTCCCTATTGCCTTACGTTAGACTTATCAGATGTACTATTATCCAGGAAACAAGTTTAATTCAAACATGTTCATGACCGTTTTTACACACGCTTCTATTATCGCTTATGAATATGAGTGAACGTACTTCTCGTCATTCAATTGAGCTGAAACTTTGAAACTTGACTAGTACACTCGTTGTCAATGACAATGCTTTCCATCAAGATCTCTGGACTGTCACGCAAAAGGTCGCTTCTACACACGTCCCTATTGTCTTTCGTTAGATTTATCAACTTTTACTCACATCAGCTTTAACTCATGTTCTAATATCCAGAAAACTAGTTTAATTCAAACATGTTCAGTTTGGTGAAATATAATGACTGAAACCTTTCCACATGAAGGTTGACAAGGTAAACTCTTCGTAGGGCTAATTAAAATACTTTACGTCATCCAATTCAGCTGAATCATGGTAAATAGACTCGTTGTGTGTGAGAATGTATTTAATCAAAGCTTGAAGGCGGAAGAGAAGTTAATAAATAGTTTGGAATGGATTTTAGTAATTAGTGGTGAAACCTCGATCTGAACTCAATAAGTAGCGATTGCACATAAAAATTAGAATTTTCATAAAGGATTTATATTAAAAACTATTTTTATGAATTATATTATTACGAACCTAAATCAATGTATGTATTTCAATCTATTTTCTGAATTGTAGCATGTTAAGCCATCCTTTTCGATTTTCTATCCATTTTGATTATCAAACTGTCTTTAGGCCTAGATTTATTATATTTTACATGAAGAAATATTATAAACTGATTTATTTTATTTCTAAAATTTCGCTACAATCAAAATTAAAGAGAACTGCGATAAAGTTTGCAAACAAGAAGAGTACTGATGTAATTAATTATACGCTCTTTAAGCAATGAAAAACAAACTTAAATCTCCATCAGTTGAAATTAACTTGAAAAAGAGTGAATTATCGCTGGAATTCGATGATCATTGTCTTATAAAATATAAAACTTATATCGTAACGGAACAAAAGCTAACACAAGAATAAAAATGTACTGTCGGACATTTAATTTCAATAGCTACCGAAGTCGGATGAGTTAAAATAGACTCTGAATATTTTCAACGATACGTTATGCAAGTGATTTTTATTGACTTTATTTTTCAGACGAGAGTGACACTTCTTACAGCTATCATGGTCTTGCTTGTTGTGACTGCAGCCATTGCTGATGCCGATGAGATGAAAAGATCTCCAGAGGCCGGGGCCAACGCCCAATTCAAGAGATCACCAGTCGCAGGTGCTGATGCCAGATTCAAAAGATCCCCAAATTGGTACAATCCATTTACGTGGTTTTCGAGCTGAATACTGACTGAAATAAACAGGATAAATAAAAGACTATTTTTGCACTGTTATTCGTTTTTATTTTTTCGGACACATAGAGAATGAAAAGGTATTTTTCACATCTATTTACGTTGATTTTAATTATAGCTAAACTAGCTGTGTAGCCCCGCTCTGCTGGGGACCCATTGAAAGGCGTAGGAGTTTATATTTAAGAAAAGGTGGAACAGATGTAGCAAAGGGCATTTGGCGAGTTTTTTCATTTATCTATCAGAAAAATCGCTAAAATCAAGAGCACGGTAACTAAAAGAAAACTAAAACATAAATAATAATAAAATATAAGTATTACGGGTACTCTTCCGTTGGGAGGGTACCAGTTGGCGCCAAGCCTAAATGTTTACCGTAAATGATGCGTAATGACGTGTTTAAATGACGCGTAAATGTATCGCCAAATCTAAATATAGAAATTATAAATTATTTAAAAGTTGTTAGTTTAGCTTATTTAGGGCTTCTTTCTGGGGATTTTTTTTGTTGGTACTCGGCAAACGGGTTAGTGCCAAATAAAGCTAAAATATAAATAATTATAAAATTAAACTATAACTGAAAATAAAAATCGTTGCGAGAAACCGCATTTATCTATAAAAAAGTACAAAACAAAAGTCTTACAGTACATCTGAACAAAAAAAGTTTTGTGTTCTTCAATTTTTTTTTTGTACAGTGTAGTCCCATTCCCGGTCACTTACCAACTTCATAATCAGGACCAAACTAAAACTCTATACAAATAAAATCACAAATGAAATACTACGTTTGTGGTGTAAATTGTAAGATAGTCTGGTGTAAATAAAAAATCATGAATGATACAAAAAATGTATTCAAATCTAGGATAAATAATATGGAACTTGGATACACAGTATATATATATATATATATATATATATATATATATATATATATATATATATATATATATATATATATATATATATATATATATATATATATATATATATATATATATATATATAGGAATTGGAAATAATAAAAAAAAATGTAATGACTTGAAAGTTTTTAGTGAATGTCAATCGTTTACATTCAGATTATTAGATAAAACCGCGGCTGCTCAGAGGCATCGATTTACGGTAAATATATGGAAAATTATAATAATATTCGAACTGTTTTTCGGACAGATGTTTGCAATACATAAAAATAAGGGGGACGTATTAAAATAACTTTTGGTGTTATTCTGATGTAATAAAAAAATATCGTTACCATTCCAAGAGTTTTTTTTTTCATGTCATTAAGTTTTAATAAAAGAAACTTTTAATCGTATTTAAAAGTTGTTCTCTACAATCTCCATGTACTAAAGCTTCTATGTCCCAAATTTCGTACCTCTAGGGGCAAAATTGTGGATTTGTATAAGGTTAAGACATACAGACAACTCAGTTTTATAAACATTGATTTAATGTCATCTAAATTGATTTTCAAAGGTGGTTTAGAAAGTTAAGTGGTTTAACTTTTTAAGGTATAATATAACGTTAGGAATCTCAAAAATTGTCCAAAGTAGTTTTTTTTTTTTTTTTTTTTAATTTTATAATTTTTTCCAAATCATTATCTGTAAAATGATACCAATAACTTTTTTGTTGTAAAAATACTTTTTCAATTACATACTGTTTGTAAAGGTCGACGTTAATACGTGTGAAGGCCAGTCTGCGTCTAATTCCGCCATCGCCATGGCAAAAAAAAAAACAAAAAAAAAAAAAAAAAAAACTAAAGATAAAAAAGAATGAAAGAAGATAATCGAACCAAAAAGGAGGGCATACCATATAATGCTGGGAGGTTCTAATTGGAAATTTAGATCTAGAAACGCCTTTTATGTCTGCTCATATGAAAAATTCCTGGTCGAAAACTTGGAACTCAAATTGTGAAGAATTGCTTTTGATTGTGATATGAATTTAATTCCAACGGTGATATCTTAAGATTAAATTATCCTATTTTTAAAATTGTAACTGTATAACTTAGTTGATATTTCACAGCACGAGCCCTATCTAAATATAAAAATGTTGGGGAAAAAAAAACAAAAAATGGATTTTTCGTGATGTTTTCGAATATTTTTAGTTTTGGAAAAATGGTGTTTTTGTGAATACTTTTATGCAAAATGCTATAATTTAAAAAATACTTAAGTTACACATTACATTTTGGTAGAGTTCATGTATGAATACCTTGTCTTTAATTTTCAGTAAGAAAATTGTTTCAAAATTAATTAGAAATAATATTATCACCAGTTGCAATAAAGCCTTAATTAGTGAATCAAACTTAAAATAAATTAAATAAATATTTAAATAATAAAAAAAAAAAAAAATCTTACAAATATGTTAAATTTTTTACTTTTGTAATCCTCACAACATTTATAAACACGGGCATAAAAATTAGAAACTAAAGTTGTCCAGCGAATAAGTATAATTAATCAAGATCAGATGATTGAGTTAAATCTAGTTATAAGAATATAAACTTGGTCAATGGACAATTCCCGCATTTTTTAAAAACGAGTGAAATTAGTAAATATTTATGAAGAATTTCTTTCTGATTCCAGATATTTAAACAAAAGTTCTTTAAAAAACTTAGTTATTTAAATATTAAGAAAAGAAAATGCCCCAAAACCGAGCCAAAACCAGTCCGATCAAAACAGTCAACAAAATTCGTGACGTAAAGAGATCCCTGCGTTTCTATGGTTATCGTGAGGTTTCTGCCAAATAGCAATCATTAAAAAAGTGGACGTTAGTAGACCATTTCCACATTCCGTACAGGTTGGCGTGATTTGCGAGAAACCTGCAAATCTGGTTTCCGCTGCTGCATTTCAAGCCAAGATGTTTGAGATCTCTTTAAATCACGTTCAATGCCAACGAAATGAGCCATTTTCTCGCCAACATCTAACAAGGTAATTTCGATCGCAAATTAAAAAAAAAAAAAAAAAAAAAAAAAAAGTCCGTTGAGCAGAAATTTTTATGTTTATGGCCTTTTCTAAACATTTAGAATTTAATTAAAAAAAAAAATAATAATAATAAAAAAAATATGCTGGAATTGTTCATTGTAGATGGTGCTATCTTTGTTTATAACATGAGCGTCTGGTGCCGAAATCTTCCGGTAACAGATTAAATTAAGTTGTGACCCTGAGCTGTGTTTAGAGGGTTAGCATAGATTCATTGTAATAAAATATTAATTAAATTCTTGTCTACTTTTTTAGTGATTGTCTTCAAATAAACCTAGAAAAAGCCAAACGAGATGTTTTTATTCATAGTTTTGAGTTTTGTGCAGTGAATAACATATGGATTATTTCATTCCTAGACGGCCGTCAATTATAGGTGTGTGCCCAAAGGGGGTTGGGGCACATTAAATCTTTCGTGGTCTCAATCTTCCTCTCGTTAGTGTGATGAGGTCGGAGAAAGGGGTTAAACTAGAAGATTTAGATCTCGAATTCTTCTAGATACTCAAAATTACGAAATTTATATTGTTGTGTTAAGCACTTTTAACATGGCAGAAATAGACAGCCGGAAGTTCTCAAACCAAACCAAATCAATGAAAGAGTATTTTGCATTAGTGCTAATATTATTTTCATTAGTGATATTGTTACTTATATTAGTACAAACAAAGTGTACGCATGTTTAAATCTTGGGTAACTGTCATCTACAGATACTTCCAGATAATAAGTGCCGTGTATTACATCAAATCCGTAAGGAATTAAGATATTTCGTATGTTAATAATACATGCATTGCAATATTAAAAATAATTATATAGTAATTGTGCTGCAATTGAAATCGATAATTTGAAGTTGATTTTTAATAGTAACATTTAACCATTTGGCGAGTTTGACGACATTCGTTGCAACCAGACGTCACATAATTTGAACCAAGATTCACATTTGCTTAGGTCTTTTTAATAAAATTATTATTTCAATGAAAATTTAAACATAGTTTTGACAAACCATATGAAAAAAATTATCGTTTGAATGAGCTCTCAGCATGCTATAACTTAAATATTTATAGTAACTAATTTTTTTACTATATATTTTTACTTTCAATTACCCATATGTTAACATAAGGTAATGAAAATATTTTTTTCTTCTTTTTTTTTCTTTTCTTTTCAGCATTTCTCCATGTTTTTGAACATCCTGACTTCAAACAAGGGATGTGGAATGTCGGACATTTTTTAAATGTAATAAAGGTCATTGGATTCAGATTTGAGATGAAAAGATGTTACTTACGGTTTCATAATTTCTCTGCAACAATGTTAAAAAAAATCAAATCAAATGTGGCAATATTATTCTATAAACATAACAGTATCCTTTTATGAGAGTGGAGAGATGAAACAGAAGAAAATCAATCGTTCATGGCCTATGCCCAATGGCAGAGAGCTGTGTGTTAAAGGCATTCTTTTTTCATCTTTTTAAGCTTTTATGGCTTTTCTACTGGAATTTCGGTGGTGGTGGATGTTTAGAAAACTTTAAGAGGCAGCGATTTAAAAAAAAAAAAAAAAAAAAAAAAAAAAAAAAGCTATTAGATCCATATTTTAGCAAAATCTGTAAAACATGATGTTTCATGATTTCAACCTTAAGCGCATGTGCGAATTTTACTAAAATCTTAATGGTAGGTCTAATGGCCATCCAGCACTCCAAATTGGAAAATTGTAAGTCAATTTGTTCGGGAGTCGACCACGTAAGTTTTCTCCTCTGCTCTGCTTCACTTACAAGAAAGGATAATGGAAGAAATATCGACAAGTTCATTGCCAAATTCGCTGATTGGGCAGGTTTGTTTTCTTCTTCTTTAGCCTCTGTAAGAATTATCGCAAAAAATAGCGCCAAATTGTACATTTTTGAATGAAAATATGAAAAGGGTACAAAAACTACTATTTCAAATTTAAAAGTAGTAACCAGTACAATAGTGTAACTGAGAGCTGAGTGATGTTCCACACCTTTTAAAAAAAAAAAAAAATTTAGTGGTTCGGGAAGAACAATCATAGTTAACTCTAAAAAAATGTTATGCACTCGACTGGTTCTCACCGATTTAGTCCGAGATATAAATACAAGGAATGTAAGAAATTAATGTAGATTTCTTACTAAAGTTATTTATATGAGGATATTACTTGTTCTGTTTGCACAATTTTTTTTTATCATAAAGCAATGTAAATTTTTTTTAATAGCTTTATACAGTAAAACCATTAATTTTTTAGAAAAATTAATTAATTTAGAAAATTAATGGCAATATATGCGCAAGAAATCACGAACAGGACTTTTTACTTTTGCATAGTAAACGCACATCCTTTTATACAAAATGATTAATAAATTCCAAATAAAACAACAACAACTCTGGATTAAAAAATAGAACATTTATTCTGTGTGAATAGCAAGCCACAGAAAATAGTCTTGCTGGCTACATAATGGCAAGCTTAATTATCTTTAGCTTAGGTTAATGCAATTAACCTGCAATTTTGCCGCCGAGTTGAATCGACACAGGTTTTCAAAAATGGATTCCAAGTTAGAATACAACCACACTGTTGCCGGGTTACCCAAAATCGCCAAATAAAAAGTGGGGACCGTAAAGTACATTCTAACCGTTACGGGTGCTGTGGATAATAGAATTTCGACTACAAAACATTCTTTCGTATACAATTAAAGCAAGCCGGATTTGTTTAGATTTGGCAAATAACCATAACATATTTTATGCGAACGTTTTCAGGATATATGCCTATAAAAGCTGAGCACGGAGTTTTCCTTAAGACTATTAAGGTTTCTATGCTGAAAATTCGCAATAGATTGAATAAGAGCTTCAGCATTCCAGATAAATTGGAATTTAACTTTTTATAATAATATATTTCCTCAAGTTATGATTTACCACATGTTGCCTCTTGGGGACTTTTAGAAAAAATCGCCATATTGAAAATGAAGTCAAATGGCTGTGTCACGCAATCCAAATTGGCGTCAAAACGCCATGTTACCAAATCTAAACGGTCACTGGGGATGTTGGAAAATCAAGTCGCCGGGTTGCATTCGGCTCCAAATCGTCAAATTTCTAAAAGTCGCCAAGAGGCATCGTGTAGCAAATCTGAACCTATATTCATTTCTAATCAGCGCAAATTCAGCTATTAAGAATTGAAAATCATTAAAATAAAGAATAATGTCCCTGCTTAATGCGTCTCGACATAAGCAGTAGGATAATGACGTGTAAAATATTGTAGCTATTCATAAATAATAAAAAGTTTTCAGTTTCATAGCACAATATCACTTTGCATGGATTTTCCTGATTATGCATCGGAAATATCTTTTTGCTAGGGCATATTTTAATTGCCCTACTTTGAGGCGAGCAAAGCGAGCCTGGTTCGTGAAGCCAACCAAGAGGATTGCATAGCAATCCAGGAAGTAGGCAAGTGTTAGCGAGCAGGGGACGGATCCCCTTAGTTATATATATTATGCAACGTTCCCATACTTTTGTACTTATAAAGTAAAATACGTTTTTTAAAATTTTACGTAGATAATTTGAAAAAAAAAAACTAATTAAATTTCTTGGTTAAAAAGCTGCCTAAATAAAAATAGAAAACCATACATCATTCATCGTTATAGTAGTCACCCTCGTTTGTGGCCCACTTAACTCATCAGTTTTGGGAAAGAAAAAGAAAGAAAAAAAAGGGAAATCATAATAGGGGCGTGGAACATCATACAACTTTCAATTACACTGTAATATTGGAAAATGTATTAAAATTTATGGTGCCCATCTGGTGGCTGTGGGGTTAGCGCTCTGTCCTTACATGCCAAAGGTGCCGGGTTCGAATTCTGGGTTAGGCATGGATGTTCGTTGTGATTCGGAATCTACATTAAGCTGTATGTTCCGGCCTGATTACCCATTATTGTGCATACAAATAAGTTTCTGAACGTACAAACCAACCAACCAAAATGTACGGTGTTATTCACCGTTTTCATATTTTCACACATTTAAATAAAACTAGCCTGTGGGCGAGATTTTTAGTAATTATTTTTACATGAGTAAAATGAACCCTTACTAAAATGGCGAAATTGACGATGTTATTCGATAAACATTACAATGTTTTTCTTTTTTGCGCATGGAAAAAAAAAATCAATCGTTGATGGGCGATGCTTAAGGGCAGAAATCTCGATGTTAAAACCACTGGTTTTTCAACTTTTTACGCTTTTATCGCATTCCTACTAGAATTTCGAAGCTGTGTACAATTATAACACCTTAAGAGGCTGGCATAGAGATTTTAATCAAAATAGGTGCTTTTCTGTTAAAGAGGGCCGTTGATATTTCCAAGTACGGTACGGATTCTGCGTCAAAAATTGTTTACATAAAACCACGCCAAATTATGGAAACCATAGGCAGTTCACTTGTAATTGAAAAATGCTGGCTGCCTTGCTGCAGAATCCGTAATGTACTTGGAAGTTTTACCTATATTTCATATATTGCCAGCAGCCCCCTTTAACCGAAAAGTACCGCCGTATTTTAGCAATTTCATGATTTTTCATGATTTCAACATTATGCGCATGTGCGATTTTGACGAAAACCTTAATGGTAGGGGGCCACCACTAACAAATCCGCACACAAAACTAAAACATCGTAGGTCAATTTGCTCGGGAGTTATGCTGACTACGTACATACATAAATTTTTTCTATACCACTTTTCTGAAATCAGGGTTATCCAAAACGTGCGGGAAAAAAAAAAAAAAAAAAAACCTTTATTAAATTAATTTTTTTCCCCAAAAAGTTTTCCCGTCTTCAACTTTTTGGTTTGTTTTGTTTGTATGCTCAACGACCTATTTTTGTGCACAATAATGGTTAATCGGACTGGAACCTACAGTTTAACGTTGATTCCGGACCATAACGAACATCCGTGCCTAACCCAGGATTCGAACCCGCCACTTTTTGCATGTGAGGCCAGAGCGCTAACCCCACTGCCATCTGGTTGGCTTCAACTTTTTGGACGGGATATAATATCAAATCTTTTTTAATAACTTTTTAAGAATCGAACTCGCTACTATTGTACTTATTGATATATAAATGAATTAAAAGTAATCAATAGTTTAAAAGACTAAAAAACCCGCTTTAGTAGAAAATTGAACAATATTCAAATATGTTTACAATTTTAACTTACTGGCGGTCATGCACGTATATATACGTCATTTGATCCCCAGTTTTTCCAGCAATACACTGCATTTTTAAATTTATAAATACAATTAAAAATATAATATTTTTTACTAGGACTATAGTTTATAACCTATATAAAACAAATAAATAAGAAATAATTAAAAAAAATTATGTATTTGAATTTGAAATATAATTGAATTTATTTCAGGGAAAACAACTGTAGAATTTCACTCATTCCCTTGATTCTCAGTGGGTTTTAAGGACGCGTAAATTTATGGTCAAGATTAAATGTTTCCAGTTTGTTATAGGGCTGTTACATGAATATAATTTATCCGTTTTTATCTGGTACCCGTCTAACGAAGGAATACCACATTTTCAATGGATGAAAATATTATTGTGGAAGTGAAAAATCTTTTCAAAGCTAGAGATGAAAAATGTTTAATTCTGACAATCAATGACTTTAAATGATACGTCATTATTATCAATAATTTATTAATAGTACACATCGCCGAAGTTGCATAACGAAATTTTAAAATATATACGAAACTATCACTTTTGCATTGTAATTTTATGAATACTTCCAACTTGTTCAGGTTGTATTGGAAATCATAAAGTAGAAGTTATTTATGATGTATAAAGTCACTGACATTTTATAATCGAATTCTTGCGAATTTGCTAAAGTTAGTACATTTCTACAAACATAGAGTGTTTATAAAAAGTCTCCGTACGGAAGTCAAAGTTACAAATAAATGAGCATAATTTCTAATCTTTTGCTTCATATCTTCAGTAACTACAGAAATATGTTTAATCTTATTCTTTTAAATTACTTTGTAATAAATGTCTGTTTTGACAAAACGCATCAAGTATTTAAATTGAAATATTTAGGAGATGTTGCTAAGTTCCACGCAAAAAAAGTTTCCGTACGCAATATGAAAATTAATTCTGACGTCTTCCTCAACAGACTTGCAGTAAATTTTCTAAACTGAAGTGTACGCAAGTATCATGAAGACATGATAGCAGCAATTATTTCATTTTAGCTTGTAGTTTATTGTATTAAAATGGAGTTCCTACACCTATTCTTGAGTTGGTGATTCAGTTATGAAACGTTGATTTATCTATGAAAAAAATTGTCGAAATCTTTAATACATTGAAGTCTATAGTACAATATATTATTGAAAGACACCGTGAGCTTCAAACTTTTGAGGATAGAGTTAGATCCGGAAGATCTTCAAAGCTAAAACGCTTGCGTAAAATAAATATCCTATTATAAGGTTGAATATAATCCGTGACTAAGTGCACCTCAAGTCGCACATGGCTTAGTAATTGATAAAAACGTTGAAGACAATTCCCAAGTGACAATTTCTTTACACTGGTTAAGACATTTTGCGTTGGAATTTCAAGATACACGTACCATGCTTATTTCCTTTTACCTAACGTAAATTGACGACACCAGCAGCTCTCATACACCTCCACACCATAAGGCTTCCTCCACCGTGTTTGACAGTTTCACATAAACTATAAGTTAACATTTGTTGATTTGGTTTTCTCCTGATCATAACCGATTATCTGACCCTTGAATATTTCATTTTAATTCATCACTAAAAATGACTTTGCCAAATCGATGCGTTTTCTCTGTTACATGTACTTATATAAGGCTTGTTACGGGCTGTAAGTCCATTCAGACCCTCTTTTTAATAACATTTCTCACCGTTTGAGATGTCACTTCAATGTTTTTATCAATTTTTAAGCCATGTGCGACTTAAAGGTGCACTTATTCGCGGATTAGCTTGAACCTAACTATATGATATTTCTTTTATACAAGCGTTTTAGCTTTGAAGATTTTACAGATCGATCTCTATCCTCAATAGTTTGAAGCTCATCAGTGTCTTTCAATAATCTATTGTACTATAGGCTTCAATATATCAAAGATTTCGACAATTTTTTTCATAAATAATCCATCATTTCATAACTGAATCGCCAACTTACGAATAGATTTAGGAACTCAATTTTAAGACAATCAGTTACAAGCTAAAATTAAATAATTGCTGCTATTATGTCTTCATGACACTAGCGTAACTTGAATTTTGAAAATTTACTGCAAGTCTGTTGTGAAAGACGTCAGAATTAATTTTCATATTGCGTACGAAAACTTTTTTTGCATGGCACTTAGCAACATCTCCTAAATATTTCAATTTAAACACTTGCTGCGTTTTGTTAAAAGATACAGTTATTAAAAACTTATTTTAAAGAATCAAATTAAACATATTTCAGTATTTTCTGAAGATATGAAACAAAAGATTAGAAATTATGCTAATTTCTTTGTAACTTTGGTTTCCGTACGGAGACTTTTTTTACCCACTGTACATCTATTAGATAAGTGCGAGTTTATAAACATTCGTTAGAATATGAAGTCGGAAAGGGATTCATAGTACACATTGTACTATGATTCACTCACGGTATAGAGTTGTTAAGAAATGTATATTGTAGAAATTTTAAACTGATAGTAAAACATGCAGTGGCATTTGAAGTATACCTGTGGATGTTGTAAAAAGAAGTCGTAGGAATACCATTTTTGGTACTTGCGGTTGAATCTTGAAAATTTACAATCAATGAGCCTTATCAATTCAATTTTCACATGTGTCTCTAGAATATATAGACTTTTTCTAGAAATACAGATGCACTGGCTCTTCAATTTCTCACTATAGGTAAGTGTAGAATTTAAAATACAAGCTTCAACCAAATATGAAATCCAGGCTCTTCGAATTCTATTGTAAAAAATCCTAAAATAATCTAAGGAAGTAATTATTTTTTCTACATGAAATTTGAGAAGTTAATTATTTAAAGGGAGTTGGTACCCAAATATTTATAATAAATCAATTTTGAGTTTATTGTTGTTT
The DNA here is from genome assembly GCA_963978545.1 of Linyphia triangularis. Taxonomy (NCBI): domain Eukaryota; kingdom Metazoa; phylum Arthropoda; class Arachnida; order Araneae; family Linyphiidae; genus Linyphia; species Linyphia triangularis. The sequence goes on from OZ021728.1 coordinate 18,205,833, forward strand.
ATTAAAATTTGACTTTTTCCCTTTAAAATGATACCTCATTTGTAATAATACCTCATTTAGAAGTATTTTTTTATAACTTTTGGAAAAAAAAAATTGAACTCTAAGTGTAAGTAATGTTTTCTTTAAAATGCGTTTTCCTCAAAACTACATTTTTCATTACTTATGTACCTTTTTCTCAGAAACTGCTCAAGCTATCTACCTAAAATTTTTATCACATATTCTTTTTATGTATCTATATTTACTGAAATAAGGTTTTGTTATTGTTTTAAAAACATATTTCGTTCTGGCTTATTTCTCAAAAAAAGAACTTGTGATTTTTAATAAATTTGAGCGACTTACACGATAATTCTTTGAAAAAAAAAGTAAATGCATTACAATTAAATCCCAACTTCAGTAGAATAACAAGTGTCTGCTAAATGAGATAACAAAAAAATTACGCTTCTATATAAAATATTTTCTGAAAAAAAGGTACATGACTAATGAAAAATGTCGTTTTGAGATAAATGCATTTTAAAGAAAAGCTTACTTACACTAATAGTTCATAATTTTATCTTCAAAAAGTTATTAAAAATACTTCTAAATGAGGTATTGTTACAAATAAGGTATCGTTTCAAAGGAAAGAATTTAAATTTTACGAAGCTAAAATAAAGTAAAATATATATATTTTTTTATAAATTTTAGGGTGCCAACTCCCCCTAAAATTATATGATTGTGAATCTCATTTTAAGATACACATATCGTTACATTAGAAAACCGAAATAAATGTTTCCGTTATTCACAAGAAGGATAGCAAAAAAGGTTTCCGATTTTCTACAACCGTTTTTTCTCTTAAAAAGTGTTACACAGTTGAATTTAAATTACTATTTACTAATAACACAGTTAGAGATATAGTAATAATATGGGCTCAATCCAAGGGAAAAATCAGTAGAATAACCATAGATCTAGAAATGTGGCATCAATTATGTTCACAAACTAGAAGCTTTATTCCAACACAGAAAGGAGAGAAAAAATTGAGCTTAAAATACCACTATCATAGTGGCACAAAGACAGATTTCCGGTCTTTAATGCTTATGTATACTCTGCCAGGCAGTATTCCAGTTTAGATCAGCAGCTGTGTGACTTCAGCGGTGCGATCGCAGCGCCACTTATTGATGGTCACGGAAGTGTAGGGAGTCGCCTGGGTCAGTAAATAGAAAGTGTTTGATCTACTGCAACCAAAAGCCATGTGACGTCACAGATCAGCGATATCAACTGGTACGGCGAATGGTAGCGTGTAAAGGAGCCTTTACAGTTGTAATTCTGAGTGGAATTGCTTTCTGCTTCAGCGAATGTGATTCTTTAACTTTGAAATAAGAAAAAATTCTTTAAAACCGGAAGCTGATAAAATAAAAACCTTTTTTTTTAAAATATTATTTCTACTAAATATGCCATCTCTGTTATGAAATCTCTACCAGAGAAAATAATTTCAAGAAGTAGCAAATTTTTCTTTACCAGTTCTGGAAAAAATATGTCCACTCAGTGTCCACCTACGTAGTAAAACAGATATCCTGGATAGAAGAATCCTCGTTCATATTAATCTCTGGCACGTCTCGCCGAGTTATGGACGTTGCGGAGTGACAAATGAGGAAGGAATCAATGAAGGTTAAGGGAAGTTTGGCCAAGATGAGACAAGAATGACAAATAGTCCCACTTCTAAAACGTCAGCTGCGGTTATGAATTAAAATAAGGGGGACATTTTTCGACACATTCTGCCTTCTGCCGAGATATAACAGGTCTTATTGATCCATTGAGTTGAGAGTAACACCACTTTTTCTTCCCAAAAGAATATAGCTGTAAATAAAGAATTAAAAATATCGGTTTTTGTAAACTATTTTATCAGGAACTTTGAAGTGTTGTTAGTTAATTCTCGATTTGCTATATTTTATGATAACCACGTCCTTTCCTCTTTCTTTTCGAAAAGAAGCAATGAATTTAATGTTGTCTTTATTTTTCAATGTAATGGAATATTGCATATAAATAAAAACTTGTTAAGTTTTTACTTAGGGTTGTAATTTATTAAAAATTGTTTAATTAGTTAATTTTGAGTCATTCTGAAATTTTTATAGATTCCCCCGTGGCTTATGAGGAAAAATTTATTGTAATCTTAATATGGTTTCGAACAGAATTTGGTTGCATCGTTATTTTCTTCCTAGTGCAAAAAGATTTAAATGAAGGCTATACTGCGCCAAAATTTCGTAACCTCTAACTTTTACACTTGTCCCAATTTCAAGAGAAAATATCTTAGAGAATGGTTTTTTAAAGAGAATTTTTTTTTTGCACTTAATTTTTGTTTCTTTATATCGAGGAGAATTCTCAAATTTTGAAAACAACTCTAGTACAAGACAATTTATCCTGACCTCATTAAATACGCTACAGTGATGCGCAATCCGGTTTTACTGTGCGCTGATTGGCTGCGCAATAATCTTACATGTGACGTCTTGAACTAAGACAAGACAGGTCTAGCCGAGTTAGCCAATAGGGATTCGCCAAGTGAGTGACATCATGACATAGCTTGGCCAAAGCCACATGATTCGTTAAAACTCTTATCTCAACCGTGCTTAGAAAAGTAAACTATTAAGTAAAATTAAAATCGCTTATTTTCTTTTTTTATCAAAGTATATTAAAGTTTAATACAAAATTATGTGATTATCAACATTCCTATATTAGTTGTTGTTTGCTCGGAACTATATCTTTTACTCGGAAGGGTCTATCCTGCAGCGCATTCAATGAGGGTCAGGATAAGTTGTTTTGGACTACAGAAAGCATAATTTCTACTGTGTATACTTATTTTTGAAAGCAGAAAATACGTAGTGCCGACGATCTTCTCACATGCTAGGTGAGTGTGTTGCTTCTTATCAGAAATTTGGCTCGATTTCTGAATAATAACTCACATTGGAGCAAATTTGATGCACACTTCACAAACCTTCCGGTTTTCAATATTTCAATGCTGACCAAACGGTACAGTGGTTAGCGTGCTAGCTTCTAGACCGCGAGGTTGGTTGCGGGTTCGAGTCCCGTGTAAGGCATGGGTGTGTGTAAATATATGTTGGTTTGTCAAATTAGGAATGTTTCGCCGCATTATAGCCCTCGTGTTGCTGACGGCGCAAGATAATCTGAAGCTTTAGGAAATTTAATTTTTAAGAAATAAAAAAATAAATAAAAAATGCAGACCAAACGGTTAAGTGGTTAGCGTGCTAGCCTCTAGACCGCGAGGTTCCGGGTTCGAGTCCCGTGTAAGGCGTACTTTAAAAGTACTTTTTCACACTAGTGCGAGAAAGTTACCTTTTCGCACTCCTCGTGAAAATGTGCTATTTTCGCAACGATTTTTGATTTGAAATGATTAAAAAAGTTTAAATTTTTTGCACGTTGTTATAAAAAGATTATTTTTATAATAACTGATGTTAACTCTCAAATCTATTATAGCACCGATTCTGCTGTCAGTGAAGATCCAAGTGCTCAAATATTTTTTGTCAATTCATAAATATATATTATTATAACAACAAGAATTTTCGTTGCATAATATTAAAAGAAAACCAGATCATTTAACAAATATACTTCGTGTACATTAAATTAAAATATTAACTATCTTCATCAATTTTTAATGAGCGTCTTAACCTTGTTACAACTTTCTAGTTATGTGAAATATCCCAATTTATCAAATTAACCGTAAATTATATATTTGAACTACTGATTTTTCATTCCATAGTTACAACATATCAAATTCTTAGAGATAATTAACAGGGTAAGAAAGTGTTACTCTATCCTTAACTAAGAAACTTGTGATGTCCCGATGCGAACTCCATTTCATTACTAATTGAATTATATAACTTTTCTAGGTGTGGCAACACGAAAATCTGTTTGTGTTTCAGTTTCAGTTCGTGTTTGGTTTTTTTGTGTGAAATAAAGTAGAGCTGTTAAGTTTACGTCTGAGTTAGCTCTATTATTTATATTAACATTTCAGAACTAGATGAGCCTTGGGTTCTAGTTGAAAGGATAAATTAATCCGTGTCAATATAGACGTGTTTCTGCAGTGTAGAAAGTTTGTAGCTATTTTATAGAAGAACAATTCTTCACATCAACTAAAACAGAATGTCTACAATGCAGTGTATAAGGTACAGATTAAAAAAAATATATAAATTAAAGTTAATTTGAATGTTCTTATTAATTTCAAATTATTTTCGAAGTATTATTCTAAAAAATATAACTCAACAAATTCAGTGTCGTACCTGGGACAATATTTGCAACAAAAATAATCTTTGTTTCAAGAAAACGTTTCCAACTTTTGTAAAAGCAGCTTCACGACTTTATTAAAAAAAAAAAAATCTATATTTTTATCTCTTGAAACTTAATAAAATTTTAATACGTGTATTGTTGTTAGTTCTCGCAAACTTAAAAAAGTATCTGGTTCTGAATCGGTATATACCTGTAGGTTGGAGACCCCTTCTACAGAGGGCAGCATGCCCCTATTTGAATTAACCTATCAGAGAAGACATCACCCCTGGTGGAGAAGTCGTGTACTTCACGACGGAAGCAGAATTCCTGGAGAGAAATGAAAGAGGAAGATTGTGTGGGTGTTGTATCGGACCATGTAACCCATTAGAGTTTATGTTTATTAAAGTCAATATTTAAACCTTACAAATAAATCTTCATTTAGTCCCATCGACCTTCCTACATACCTAAGAATAATTTTGTAAAGAATAAGAACAGGAAATACTTTAATGTAAATCTTAGTGATGGTAAACCTGCTTAATAATACGCTTTTTTGTCTTTACCTGTATGTTTGCTTGTAACCGTCACTTTTGGGCTCGATTTTGCCCTACTTTGAGCGATCAGATTTGATTCAAACTTTGCGCATTTGTCAAAGACCGATGACAATACAATGATACGATCAAAATATCCGATTATCCTGATTAGGTTCGCCAGGATTCATAAATTTCTTTCGGGATCCTTTGCATGAGAGTAAGAGAGGTAGAGCGAGTGGGCAAACTACGCATGCGTGCAGTTCCAGACTTACTCTTTGGTTCGGCCTCTCGGCTTAGCACAACAGAGTAGAGACTTTTTCATGGTAGTTGCGTTCTCAACTTGTTTGTTCCATTTACATGCATAGATGTACTGACAAATCTAATACGCATACTATTATTTATAATATCCATAATACATTGATAACCGTGATTTACAAAAGGCCTCTTATTTACAACAAAATATTCAGGGCAGAAATCTCAATTTATTTATTTGGCAGAATAAAATTAGGTAAACAGCCTAGCCTTGGATTCTACAGTCGATAAAGAGAAAATTTAATTAAAACTTTTCTATAAAAAGAAATTACAGTTTAAAAAACTAAAAAATACGCTTTTAGAGTTAATCAAACTAAAAAGTAGAAAATAATTAATAGTTTAAAAACTACAAAACACGCTTTAATAGAAAAGTGAACTAAAAAATAGAAAATAATTTAATTTTAAATAAGTTTGAACTAAGAATAGAGTGATTAACAAGAAATATTTATTTTATCGTAAAAAAACGTGGGGTGCTTAATGTCAATTGTTGTAAATATTTAATTACAGATATTGGTACAAGTAGAGTCATTATGAAAATATCCTAAAAAGGACCCCACGCTTTTTTATGATAAAATAAACGTTTCTTGTTAATCACTTTATTCTTATTTCAAACTTATTTAAAATTATTTTCTACTTTTTAGTTCACTTTTCTATTAAAGCGTGTATTTTCGTTTTTTAAACTATTAATTATTTTTTAATGTTCGTTCAAAGTGTTGAATAAAATAATAAGTAAAAATTATAGACATGAAATTCATCCATTTTAAATTGTCCACTTTTTTTACCAAGCCATACCCATACGAAATAAAAACATTTCTTATAACAATAAAGTTAATTTAATTGCAAAATATTAAAATATTTTGAAATATCACGATTAAATTCGAAATGATTCAGTTCATGTAAATCATAATTCCAGATAAAGTTTTAAATCATTCGAATTTTATATATATATTCACATGCCTTTCCTTTTTGGAATATGTTCTTTCAAAAAGGAAATCAACCAGTTGAAAGTCATAATGATTTAAGTTGAAAAAAAAAAAAAAAAAAAAAAAAAAAAATTCGTACATAAAAATGCAGGTTTCAGAACCATAGTGCAATTTCGAAAAATGAGGGATGAATAATATAATTCTAATTGTTTTTATTTGCAATTAAAACATACATTAACACAGGATAATGAAAGTATAGTTTTCGTCAATATATATATATATATTTTTCGAATTTTTGGTATTTCTTCACGTTTTGGAACATCCTGATTTCAAACAAGTGGTCTAGAAAAAATATGTGACTTGAGAGTCTCTGTGACTCAGTAACGAATTGACCTACGATGTTCAAATTTGGTGTACATGTTAATGGTGGTCATGGGACTTGTCATTAAGGGTTTCGTCAATATTGCGCATGCGTAAAATATGAAAATGTGAAAAAATCATGTGTTTCTGCAATTGCTAAAAAATGGCTCAAACGATTTTGATCAAAGTATCTATGACAATACCTCTTAAGATGTTCAAACATCCCCACCTCCGAAATTCCTTTTAAAATGCTATAAAGGTGAAAAAGTTGAAAAACGAGAGTATTTAAACTCGAGTTCTCTCCCATTGAGTATCTCTGATCAACGACTTTTTTTTATTCTCTTCTCTTTTTTACTTACACTAATTGATAATGCAAGAGCTATCGAAAATTAAATTCCTAAATTCAACATTTTAGCGACGTTTTTTTATTTTCTTGCCCATGTAAGAATAACTGTCAAAAATATCGTCAAACTGTATATTTTTTAAAATGAATGAAAATGGCAATAACACTATTACAAGTCAAACTAACATGTAGTAACCGATATTATAGTGTAATTGAAAGTTGTGCGATGTTCCACACCCCTAATTTTTTTTAATTGTATTATAATTGTAAATTATCGGCATTGCTTGAAAATTGCTTAAACAGAAAGGAAGACAATGACTTCAGATGCATAAATGTCACTTATGATGTGACAATTGCAAGCTATAAAATTTTTCAAATGTTCAATTCAAAATCAACGTATAGGTATTAAGTAATTTTTATTACATATTTTGTTTCGGACAATAATTTTAATTCAAAATACTTCTACACTATATTCAATTTAGCTTATATATTTTCTAATTCTTTAAACAAAGTAGGTCTAAAATTATTTGAAGATTAAATTTTAATAGATTTTAAATAAAGTGGTGTTTTAGTTACTGTTTTTCAAATAATGTCAAGATATAGCTTATTTCATTTTCTAATAGGCTAGTTTTAGACAAAGTTATAAAATTTCATAGAAATATTCTTTAAATTTCAAAGAATGTGTTTCTATATTCTATATTGTTAGGCCTCAGACACGATACGAGCGGCGAGCGGTGAAAGACTTGCGACAGACCGAGAGAGTAATTGAACGGTGCGAGTTGTTCTGGCTACGATGAGAGTGAAGGCGGTTTTTCCATCAATTTCTAACGGGACGTCGTCCACCGAAATAGCCGAGCGCTTCATTTTGAGTGATTATCATATACAAGATGAAGTATCTAAAACCAAAATTGTTTAGCAGAGTTGAGATTATCACAAAACAACACTTAAACATACGTTTTTTAAAAAGTTATAAGATAACATTTCAAATATAAAAGTATTTTATTCACTGTAAACCGTAGCCAGAAAAACTTCCACTGTTCTATAGTTCTCTCGGTCTGCCACTTGTCGCAAAGCGCTTGCCTCTTGTATCGTACACGAGGTCTTATCCTTTAATTTTCATATAGTTATTCTTTAATCGTTTCTTTTACTTTAAACTTATTAAAATCATATTTTGAGAATCATCTAAAATGCAATATTCTCTTTTATAATTTTGCTTTAAATAATTATAATTTTTTTTCTTAATTTTTATAATAAATGAAGAAGCAGTAAAATATCGTTTGAGTTATACTTTTAAATTGTTTGAAGACATCTAGACCTTAGAAAATTATATTGTATCATCCCTATGCATTAAAATATTTTTTTAGTCTGTTTTATGATATTTTTTAGTTAAATTTTTTTATTTGAACGTTTTATGAGTGTCGTCTAAATTTCTGTCATTTGAGTGACACCGATTACTGAACGTCCTAAATGGCCACTAAAATGCGTTGTTGTCGACGTAAATCATATATTTAGTACAACTTTTAATTGTTTATTTATACTTAACAATATTTTTGTAAATTCAATTCCATTTCGCCTCAAATTAGTATTGAAAGAATCACAGTGAGCATCTTAAAGCAAGACTTATCAATGAACCGACACCTCTTTTTCAAAAGATATTAATTAGGTAAATGCTTTTTATTGCGTTTTTATTATCATTATTCTTACAATAAATAAGCCTAATACAAAGGAAAAACAACGATTCTTCGTTAACCTGGTTTACGTTTTACCTATTGGCCAATTTCTTCCGACTTTTTGTTAGAAAAATTAAAAAACAGCATCAGATAACTATTTACTTTTCACTCTCACTTCTAAAAGTTAAGCAAGGAGCGGTAAAATGCAAAAAAAATGGACAAGTTCTGCTTTGATTAGCACAAAATTCTGCAAGTAAGTAGCTCTTCGTTTATTCATGAAACAAAACAAAGAATTACAAACAGAGATAGAAAAAAAATATTGAATTTCCATAAATTATAAGATGACATCATATTTGCGTCATTATAAAAATGATGTTTGCATTCAAAACAAACAACCCCTCACCTGCATACAAAGTGTACAGCGTGTGATCATGCTTGTTACGTGGTGATCAACCACCCCAGTCTCCAGTAATCGCCATTCCTCCTGTAGGGATATTTCAAAATCTCTTAAGTGTAGCTGGAGGTGGGAAACGTCTACATACAGCATGGCCGAGGGCATCCCAAAGATTTACACCTGGATTAAGGTCCGGCGAGTAAGCCGGCCACTCCATACGCGCAATACCCTCACACTCCAGGAAGTCGTTACCGATGGCAGCTATATGGGAACGCGCATTATCGTCCATTAAAACGAAAGAAGGATCAACTGCTGCAGCGTACAGTTTCACAATGAGGTTTAAGACTTTACCGTGCAGCCATCACAGAACCTCGCCTGAAGATGTATAGGTCGGTGCGATATCCCAATAAAATCCCAGCCCAGACCATAATGCTTCCACCTCGGAATGCGTGGTGTTCGGAGATGATCTCGGGCCAATTGCGTTTGCTTTGTTACCTCCAGACTCTTAACACGCTTATCATCGGGTGTAGGGCAAATCTGGACTCATCTGTGAACATAACGTTTCCCAAATCAGATAGAGTACAATTCATATGCAGGCGGCACCACATTAATCGTGCTCTTTGGATTGGACGGAAAAAGGAACACAAACTTGTGGTACCCGGGAGTACAGATTATTCATGTGTAGCCATCGACGAACAGTAATGGCAGATATCGTCTTACCAATGACCGTTGAAACTATAGATGTCACACGTGTGGAGGGTGATCTTCGATTCCACTTTGCTACAACAGCAATATATCGATCTTCCTCGGAGGTCGTAACCCTTGGAAGACCGGCTAAAAGTCTTCAGACAACTGTTTGGCTGGTTTGCTTCCATAATCGTGAAATGACGGAATGATGAACGCCGAAGAAAAGAGCAACATCTGTGATAGACTGTCTTACTTCAATGCGTTTGACAGTCCGTCTGCCCAGAAGCTTCCATTCGTCTTCTGGAAGCCATATAAACACGTCTAGCATGAAAAGAAATCGTACGAATGCTCTAAACACCTTTCAACAGAACTTACATTCAACTCCTGTAACCCTTCACATTGCCGGTTTCTTATACGATTGCTTGTTTTGTATATTTTTCGACGCGAATCCGTGTTTGGTTGTTACCTAACATTTTTGCATACTTCCTTCAACCTTTACAGAAAATTTCAGATTCATTCATTCAAATTGATTTACGGAAATTTACATTTTCCTCTCCGTGCTCAACTTTTGGAAGTGAGTGTACTTTAGTTAAGTTTAGAGAGTTTTTATTGAAATTAAAAACATCGCACTTTTCTTTTTGTTGTCTAAAATCGACTTTTTGTTTACTTTTGCTGTTAAATATCTTCGAGTTATCTTTCCTTCTTTCAAAGTACAATCCTGTTAAAGCAAACTGCTGAAAAATGTACCAAAATTCTCTGACAAGATCTTCTATTCTTACTGCAGCCTATTATATGGGAAATTTCTTGGTTAAAGACAGCACTGACAAATGTTGCAACATATTAATAAGAAAATCAAAATCTATTGCATTATTTGACTAAAGATTGCAAACTTAAGCAATTTTAAAATCGTTTAAAAGTGAAACAAATATTTGCGGCCAAAGACGTTGATATTTTTTGCTTCTTTAATACGCTTTCTTTTCAATATTTTCACTTTCCGTTTTTTTGGGCGTGCATTGATTTCTTAAATAATGATTTTTTTTTTTTTTTATCAAATGTAGATATTTAATGAATGATTGTTCACTAGAACGATATTGTTACTATTTTATAAATTGCATATCATATTTGTTGGATTCTTTCAAGAAGCAATATCAAAAAGACAAGAGCTATAATTATATTTTAAAATGTTTCGCTTTTTCTCTGAAAGTATAGTTCTTGTTTCTGGGCTTTAATCTGCCTCATCTCATTTTTATGTTTTCATGATTGCTATTTATTTTTCTTGAATTTTTTAATGCTAAATTGAACAATAACCCATATTGATTCAAATTTATGGACCACCACATCTGTTATTTCATCTGCTATTAGCTGCTGAAACTATCATTCATTTTCATTTCTGCCTACTATCAGTAACCGTGCTCCAAAGTTAGGGTGTAAATAATCGCCTCTCCTTTTCATAGTTTTTCTTCTCGCAGACATGATTTCCGGTTGGGGGTAGTTTTACATTTTGATTAGATTGGTTGAAGGCTTTCGTATTTGGAAACATAAATCTCTTTAATAATTTAACTTTCTTGTCTTACTTTATATCCATGAAATTAATTAAAATTACCTTTCGTAAAATCATAAAGTATAAAATGCACATATTACTACCTTTTTTTATACCTTGAATTTAGCTAAATATTCATAAAAATTGACTTTTGGACAGTTTAAAAGGTTTTGGGGTACTTCAAAGTTGAAATAATTAAGCATGTATGGTAGTAAACTTAAAATAAAGGTTTTACACAACCTGCCGACAACTAATTTTAAAATTTTTAATTAAAATTTGTACGAAAATGGCCTTTGTTGGCAAAAATGGCAATTGTTTTAGGGCACTTAAAGCTGACTCTATGCTTGTTAAACACCCCCATCTCAATCATTTGTCCATATATATATATATATATATATATATATTATATATATATATATATATATATATATATATATATATATATATATATATATATATATATATATATATATATATATATATATATATATATATATATATATATATATATATATATATATATATATATATATATATATATATATATATATATATATATTAGGGATGGAACGGATATCCGGCAAATATCCGATATCCGGCATATCCGGCTGATTTTTCAATATCCGAAACCCCGTCGGATATCCGATTTGAAATACCAGACATCCGATAATTTCATTCGGATATCCGGCTGTATATCCGACCACCAGGTATCCACATGAAATAATTTTTTGAAAAAAATAATGATCTTTTTCGGACAAAGGGAACACCGCATCCTACACTTTTTTTTATAATTTTTTTTTCTTGGACATAAATTGCAGTCAAGTTAGAAAACGAAAACAGAAAGAGGCGCCGTATTATTGACGCCGAGTTGATAAGCATAAACCATTCCTCCAATCTTTTTCTATACACATCCTTCATACGTGTTTTGCATTATGTTCTTTTCATTCCAAGTTTATGATCTGATTAATTCCAGATGTTATATTTGAATGCTTCTCCGTAAAACTCGAACCGAAATACTAATAAATAGTACTATTTTCCATAACATAAGTGACTTCTTAAGAGTTTTAGTTATTATCACTTCCTCCTTTTTTTCTGACATTTGCTAGCGAGTAAAAAGCAATAAATAGCCAATGCGCAATCCTCAATGCTTTTTTTTTTGTTCTATCGACGATAATACCCTACCCCTTTATGCTGTGAATGGTATGGTCTAATTTCTGATTTTTCATTGGCAGAAGTTGAAAGCTGGTATATTTTTTCAGACGTAAAATGAAGTATTGTAATTTTTAGGTCTTTAAAGCAGCGCCACAATGTGGAATTATATTTAGCTCTCTAGAATGCATTGAATTTTATTTTTCTCCAATTACAATCCAATTTATAATTTTTAATAATGGCTCATTTAAAATCACCCATTTGGAAGTATTTTAAAATTAATGGAAATGACGAAAGCAAAGCCCTATGTGTTACTTGCTCCACAGAATCGTTTAAAAAATGTGCGCGGCAAAAGCCCAAAATCCTTTTCCACAAAACCCTTATGGACAGGGCCTGATTTACCATTAGGCCCACTAGGCCCGGGCCTAGGGGCCTCCAAATTTGGGGGCCCCCAAATTTTGAAAGTTTTCTGAAAATTTTAAATTTAATGGTCTTTTTATGGGAAGTACTGAACAAAAATAAAAAAAAAATTTTAGTTACACATCCGCAAATTCCATATTTTTTATAGTCACAGAGAATTAAGTTAGATAGATTAACCTAATAAAACCTAATTAATCAAATCTTTCCGGTTCAGCCAATCATATACAACTTCTTCATATGTACACGGAGACAAGGGCTATACACCGCTGTTCTCTTTCTCTCGCCTCTTGTAAAGAGATGTTCACCAACCAACCATATACAACTTCTTATATTATGAAATGAAAGAGTCTTTGTGATTGGTTGGTTTGCAGGCTCTACAGTGGACTTTTTTAAACTTTTTTGGCCCTCCTTTTTGGGGAGATCGTGGAAACAGTGGAAAGGTTACTTTGAATTAGTTACAATTATTGTTATAAAATTAAGTAATCTTTATTATTATATAATTTGTGGATCCTGTGGTAAAATGTAAGTTTAAAATACAGGAAAGTGTGATTTAAAATTAGTTTTCATGGGGGGGGGGGGGGGGTCTTGATTAATTCAAAAGTTTTGAGGAAATCAAGATCATACTAATTATAACAAAAAAATCGTGTGAAAGTAAACTATGAGTTTTAATAGTAAAAAGTTAGTCTTAATGAATGTAGCTTGATCTGGTAATATTGTGACGTAAGGAAATAAATATTTGCTATTGGGGGGCCCCTCTCTGAATGTTGGGCCTACAGTAAAAAAATTTCTAAATCGGGCCCTGCTTATGGAACCATTTAATGAGTGTGCATAAGGAAATTCACCGAAGCTTAAAAGACTCACTAAATGCATCAAATATTGATGAACAAGAAAAAACAATTCATCAAAACAAGAAATGCACGCAGACAACATTGGAATCGAAATTATTTGTACCAAAATTGTGGAGTTTAGATGATCCTAAAACAAAAGCCTTAACCACAAAAATATGTAAGTACTAATTTTGTTTGTTTATATTAAATATATATTTTAAATATGGTATAACATAATGTTGATGAATTTTGGGTTCGAAATTTTTTAAGTTTATATTTAAAGACGGAATATTCCGATAGATCCAATTTAAGTTTTCTACGAGATTTCTTTAAATCCGTAATGTTTTAGGTGCATTGCAAAAAAAAAATAGACTTCAATTTCATAAAATATTTAAAATAAATCTTTTGTTATTAACAAATGCCTCCGGTATAATTTTGTAATCATTTATCAATTATAAACAATGCATGAAGTAAATTGAAAGTAGCTATATTTTGCACTTCAACATTGTAAAAAAAAAATTTAATATAATTTTAGGTGAGTTAATGGCTCTTGATGCTGAACCATTCTCCATTGTGAATAGAGAAGGCTTTGGTCAGTTAATAAAATACCTAGCTCCTCGTTATCCGCTTCCAACTAGAAATTATTTTCGTGATAAAGCCCTGCCAGAACTATATGAAAAACTAAAAGTATCAATATTACAAGATATAAAATCAGCAACAAAGATCTCTTTCACTCATCAACTAAAGTTTAAATAAAAAAAATAAACTCAGTGCGTGACAGCCCGTGTGGACTAAGGCCTGCTGGGCCCAGCTCAGCTTTCTCGACTGTGGCATTTGTGTGTCACATAGCAGATGTTTCAGTCAGATGGTCATTCTGACGCCGAACCCCAGTGTTTAGTTCCCAAGCATGCATGGTCCTCCTCAGTTTATTTCTTTCAGGTATAAACAGCTAAGTCAACCTTGCCCAGTCCGCGAATCAAACAATGGACCTGTGGCATGCAGCGCGGTGCGCTAACCACTAATTATAATTTACTTAATACTTCATATCATGACCATTTTTTTCGTATAGCATATCGTATAACTATTGTTTTTAGTATATAGACCGAATATCCGGCCGGATATCCGGCGAAATCCGTTTCGGATATCCGTATCCGGTAGACATGGTACCCCGGATATCCGAAATCCGGTATCCGGCAAAACTCACATCCGTTCCATCCCTAATATATATATATATATATATATATATATATATATATATATATATATATATATATATATATATATATATATATATATATATATATATATATATATATATATATATATATATTTGCATTTTTTTTTGTAACCAAATATTTTTCGTAAAAATGACTGTTAAAAACTATTAACAGAATTCTTTTATTGGAAATATTTTCTTTTCATACAAAAAGATGAAAATACTGTTTCAAAATTTGCAACAATGAAGTTGATAAAATACAGATTAAAAATAGTATTTAGTTACCTTCTCCACAGATACATCTTCTACATCTCCCATACACACATGTATTTCTATGCACGTTTATTAAAATACAGCTTTTAAACTACTCCAGTTATGTCGCAGACAAATGGTGGTTGCATATCATTTTCGTAGTTCTTCCCATTCACGAAAAAACTTTCCGAGTTTACAGGGAACCCAATTTTACATACTGGAATTAATTTTCCTGGGTTATTTCTCTTGTACGTCTAGATATGTTAATACAAGATTTGTTTTTACGCACACTCACATATGCATATGCATACATTTTATAGTTCTTGTAAATTAATGATATGCGTGGATTTCATAATGCGTATGAAATTTTACATTTATCCCACATACAAACTGAAGTGAGATGAGTCAGCTATTCTAATATTTACTACATCCACACTTCAATTAATTCTATTACTAAATATGAATAGTGATTTGTAACGCATTTATATCTCACTAAATCTGCCGATGAAATCAAAATGTCAGAAGAAGGTCATTTTATTTAATTAGTTTATAAATTATTGATATGTTTTTATATTAAAATATATTAATCAGCAAAATTAAATTGTTATGGTTATTTAAAACATTAATTCCCATTACCAAGCAGTAACAGTTAGCAAATAATGATTGGATAGTTCAGATATGACTTCTTCATATGTTGGCTATAAATACCGAAAAAGGCTGTAATTTAATAAGAATATTCAGTTATAGACAGATTGAGTATAACTCGTATAGAATCGAAGTTTATTTCCTTTTGAGAGTACAAAGTGAGAATTTGGTAAAAATGGTGAGTTTAAAACCTTTTTTCTAGACTATTCCATGGTTTTAAAATCATGTTTCTTTTATTACAATTTAGTTTATATCTAGTGATAATAATTTATCTAAAGCTTTTTAATACTCAGGATGTGTCTGAATCAGTTATTCATTCTTGTAGTATAAAAATAGCATACCAATGCAGAAATGACACGGTTTTTGTGATAAAATTGTTTTAAAAATAAAATCATATACGAATTTTTTTCATAATATGTTATTTCAATTAGATAAAATTACGAATCAAAGGTGAAAAAATTCGTCTGTATGTGCGTATTCCTTGAAATATCTTTGTTAATATTGAGTGCTTATTAATTTTTTATTTAGATTTAGAGTTTATACAATAAAACACCATTTTCCTAGTCATGATCATACATTCTTTCATAGGAACAACTATTTCAGCAAACCCAAATCGGACAAACTTTATAAACATCAGAAAAATAGTGCACAGGCACAAAAGGAACTGAAGTTTTGTAAGAAAGAACAACCATAGCCATTTCAAGAATTATTAAGCATACAAGCATAAGCTCACTTCACTCACTAAAATCTAATTGCTACGTAAAGCCTTAATATTGGAAGCATCTTCCATGTCGAAAGAAAAAAAAATTCCCCGTTAATACAATAATACAACACTTTTTTAAGATTATTTTAACACGTGTTTGTGGAAAGCAAAACTAGAAGGCCAAAACTACTTATGTTGAAACTTTCAGAGCTCTAGGCCTATTAGAAGTCACTTTTTGTGAAAAAATTAATTAATAAACAAATTAAAATTTTAACATTCTTTTTGTCAATAGTCCAATTAGAATGCCAAAACTACTTGTGTTGAAAATTTGAAAACTGTAGCCCAAGTAGAAATCGTTTTATAAAATATTTGTAATTAATTAAAAAAGAACTAAATAAAAATTTAAAATTCTGTTTTTTAAAAGTCCAATTAGAAGGCTACTTATGTTGAAAATTTCAGAGCTGTAGCTCTATTAGAAGCCGTTTCGTAAAATATTTATTAATTAAAAAAATTAATTAAAAATAAATAAATAAAAATTTAAAATTCTGTTTTTCAAATGTAAAATCAGAAGGACTAAAATACTTATGCTGAATATTTCAGAGCTGTAGCCCAATTAAAAGTCGTTTTGTAAAAAAAAGTTTTAATTAATTAAGAAAATTAATTAAAAAAACTAATTAAAATTTTAAAATTTTGTTTTTCAAAACTACAATTAGAAGGCTAAAACTACTTATGTGAAAAATTTCGGAACTGTACCTCTGTTTGAAGTCGCTTTGTAAAAAAAAAAATGAATTAAAAAATGAATTAAAAAAGAACTAATTAAAATTTTAACATTCTGTTTGTGATGTATACAATTAGAAGGTCAAAGCTACTTATACTGAAAATTTCAAAGATCTACTCCAATTTTAAGTAGGTTTCTTTAGAGCCACAGACCGACAGACAGACACACAACTTGTTTTATTATTATAGAGAGACATTACATGAAAACAATTTATGTCATTCCATTAAGTGATCTCTTTCGTACCTACTCACCAAATTTCAGGATTTTATAGAAAGTAGTTTCTAAATGCACTGGGCTAGAAGATTGTAACATAGCGAGTATAGGGAATGATCCTTACTAGGACCTACTTTTTATCCAAAACAAAAAGATTGCTTGAATAAATATATTGAGGAAGTTTTAGCTAAAATTCAGCACTCATTGGATGACAATGTTCTGTATAGAATAACGATTTGACGAAATTCAAGTAATTGTAAACAGAAAAATATTAATGCCATTTACAACTCTATTTCATTTCAGATGCGAATTTCGTTTACTACTGTTTTCATGGTGTTGCTCGTGCTTGGATTTACAGCTACTGTAATGAGTGAAGACAAGCGGTCTCCAGTTGCCGAATACAAAAGATCCCCAACATCATATAAGCGATCACCAGCCGAAGAGGGGTTTGCCAAGACGTAAGCATGAATTAAGACGTTGGAAATAGATTCGTCGGGAAGCACAATCGTAGTTAAACTGTTCAAAATGCATATTATGCACTCGATTGATACTCACCGACTCAGTCTAAGATATGAACAAAAGGAATATTAAATTTTATTGGTGATTTCTTACCTAAGTTTTTATGAGGATACAACATGTTTGAGGATACTTACTAATATGAGAATTCAACATATCTTGCCTAAATAAAAAAAGTTTATATTAGAGCTAAAATTATTTTATTAGTGATATAGCTATTTATATTAGATGAATAGAAACTACACTCATGTTAAAATCCTGGATAACAATTATCTACAGACCCTTCTAGACATGCTAAAAAGTACCGTGTATTACGTCAAAACCCATGAGGAAATAATATAAATTCCCTTCCAAAAGTTAAGCACGGAGCGGTAAAATGTAAAAATAAAAATAAAAAGACAAGTATATTGCTTTGATTGACATGAAATGCTGCTAGTAAGTAGCTCTATGTTTATTCATGAAACAAAACAAAGAATTACAAACAGAGATAATATATATATATATATATATATATATATATATATATATATATATATATATATATATATATATATATATATATATATATAATATATAAATTATAAGATGACGTCATATTTGCGTCATTAACAAAATGATGTTTAAATTCAAAACAAACAACAAAAAAACGACATTAATAGGGTATGTGAGCAGACCTCACCTGCATACAAAGTGTACAGCGTGTGATCATGCTTGTTACGAGGTGATCAACCACCCCAGTCTCCAGTAATCGCCATTCCTCCTGTAGGGATGTTTCAAAATCTCTAGAGTGGCTGGAGGAGGGAAACGTCTACATACAGCACAGCCGAGGGCATATCAAAGATTTACACCTGGATTAAGGTCCGGTGAGTAAGCCGGCCACTCCATACGCGTAATTCCCTCATTCTCCAGAAAGTCGTCAACGATGGCAGCTCTATGGGGAAGCGCATTATCGTCTATTAAAACGAAAAAAGGACCAAATGCTGCAGCGTACAGTTTCTTGCAATAAGCTGCATTCATGTTTACATCACTCTTGTAATTTGTCGTTACAGTTTGCATTTGAAGAGCAACTTAAAACTGTGATACAAACTTAGAAGCCTAACGTTTTCTGCTTGGGATTCAGCCACAATAGAATGTTTACTATACTATCCTAATACATATATTTTGCAAAAAGATCCAGTAGGATATATAATAATCCAATTAAAACAAAATGCAGTTTCTTTCAATGTCACATGATGATTTTTCATCATCATTACTTTCATTCATTTCATCACTGTTTCTTAGAAAAGATGCAATCAATTTTATCAGCTGATGAATGTGCTTTTTTAAAGATTTAAACAAACAATTAGGTTTATTGGGGTAGGATTTCCCTTTTCCAAATTCCAATTTTCAAACGCAAATTATAATATTTCAATAATCAATTAATTCAAAATCACAGGCAGTGAAAATTATAAAAAAAAAAAAAAAAAAGAAATTAATAAGCTCGCTCAAAAATAAATATTTACTTTAAATTACAAGCGAAAAAGAACAAGCCAAAATTACAAGCTGCAGTTACAGTTAAAACGTAGTGCCTCCATAAATTAATCAAATCTTTAAAAAATAATTAAAAATTGTAATAACTAAACTTTAAATTGTAATTAAAACTGGAAAATGGAAACCGAAACTAATATCAGCACTTGTAATTATTGAAAATAATATAGTTCTAATTGGTTTACAACAATAAGTAACATATCAAACGATTCAGCGTAGAGCCCTCTATGCAATACAACTTGAACTAGATATTCAATATTTCGAAAAATTTTGTCTTCCCAATCCCCTTAATGATTTATCCCTACAACTTCGGGAATCGCTTCTTAGAAGTTCCCCTCGTGAACTTCTGGGGAGGACTAAGGGAGCCTCAAAAGCTGTTTTCTTACGCTCCTGAGGTACTCCTTAGGAGCTCAGCGGGAAGAATTTGGGGAGGTACGATGGATTTCCTTGGGATGTCCGTGTGTTATACGGGACGCTTACATTGCATTTCTATGGGAATTTCGGAGGTGGAGAAGATTAGAACACATTAAGAAGCATTAGTACAGAGATTTTAGTGAAATTCGTTAAAGCAGTGTTTTTTCAATTGCTGAAAGACATGATTTTTTCATGACTTGAACCTTACGGGCATGAGCGATTTTGATGAAAGCTTTGGTAAGTCTAATTGCCATCACTTACCCGCACACCAAATTTGAACATCGTAAGTCCATTTCTTCCGGGAGTTATGTTGACCACGTAAACATTGAGAGATGTTTTTTCTACATTTCCGAATGCTATACTTTCACTACCCTATGTAAACATATGGGTAGTCGTATTGAAAAATGTCTGTCTTTGTGTACGTGGTCAGGAACTCCGGAACGAATTAACCAACAATATGCAAATTTGATGTACGAGTTTGTGGTGACTACACTGTTAAAAATTTTGGTCCACCTTGCACCAAAAATTGGTTCCCATTTAGCTGCCACCAACATGTGGTGCTTAGTTTCACGATTTAATGGTGCAACCTCGGACCGTAAGCACCATTAAATCGCGAAACTAAGCACCAAATGTTGGTGGCAGCTAAATGGGAACCAAATTTTGGTGCATGGTGGACAAATTTTTTTAACAGTGTATGGGACCAGTCAATAGGGTTTTCACCAATATTGCGTATGCGCAAAATATGAAAAACTGAAAAAAAGACCCAATTAAAAAAACATGGTTTTCAGCAATTTCTAAAAACCGGTTCTAACAGTTTTGATCAAAATTGCTCTAGTAATGCCTGTTACAGTGCTTCAAACATCCCTTCCTCCGAAATTCCCTTAAATATGCTATAACGGTGTAAAACCGAATGTCTTCAACACACACTTCTATTTATTTGAGCATCGCTCATTAACTATCGTTTTTTTACTCTTCTCTGTTTCACTCACAAGAAAGGTTAATGTAAGGATTTTCAAAAAGTATATGACCAAATTCGCCATTCTGGCCAGCCTTTTTTTGCCCATGTAAAAATCATCTCCAAATATATTGTTGAACTGACGATTTTTTCAAATGAATACAAATATGAAAGGAAAATAAAACTATTCATATTCAAATTTAAATATAGTGAGCAGTTCTATAGTGTAACTGAGAGTTGTGCGATTTTTCACACACCTCTAGTTTTTAAAAAGAAAGTGCTGAGTACAATACTATTTTAGATACAATTCTTGTTGAAAATGAAGAACTTCGAAAGAGCGTAATATTTCAGAAATTATGTGAGGTTTTTTTTTTTTTTTTTTTTTTTTTAAAGTCTGCCCACCTTTAACCTTGTAATGTTACTTTGAAATACAGCATATTTTTTATAACTAAAAACATTCAGACACAGAGACATCACGCATATAGAAATTGTGCATCACTCGCGTTTAGTAATTAGATTGCGCTCTCAGATGCAAAAAAAAAGAGAAAATACTGGTCACCTTAACGTTTGCCTAAAATTTCGCAAATAAATTCCAGCACTAATATGGCACCCAAATACATTTTCGTTACTCACGGTTGTTATATATTATTAAAATGTTTTAATACCACTCTAAAGACAATACTTTAACCTTGAACTTCAAAAAAGAAAGAGTTTGATATACAAACAATGCAAGCTTTTTCAACTGATAAAAAAAAAAGACAATTCTTCAAAACGGAATCCACCATATGCTAATGAATTTAAGTTATTTTTATAATGCAGAATGTAATTCAAGCAATGAAATTAAAATCACGTGATCGATGAGTGTTTTCTTTTGAATGCTACCCCCCCCCCACCCCTCTTCTCTCTTTGTGTAATGAAATGGGCAATTCCCGCATGTCTTTTTTTTTTTTTTTTTTTTTTTTTTAATTTTTTTTATTCAATTATAAATGTTTCGAAAAGGCCATAAACACAAGAATTTCTGCTCAATGCACTTTTTAAAAAAAAAAAAAAAAAAATTTGCAATCAAAGTTTCCCTGTTAGACGTTGGTGAGAAAACGATTCATTCGGAACGACGATTGAATATGATGCCAATTGATTCCAAACATCTTGGCTTGAAATGCAGTAGCGGAAACCAGTTTCGCAAGTTTCCCTCAAATCGCGCCAACCTGAACGGGATATGAAATCAACGTTAACTGTTTGGGAGAGACTTCAAGATAACCATAGAAACGGAATGACCTCTTGACGTCGCAGATTTTGTTGAGTGTTTTGAACGGACTGGTTTTGGTTCGATTTTGAGGCAATTACTTTTCTAAATATTTAAATAACTGATTTTTTTAAAGAACTTTTGTTTAAATATTTGGAATCAGAAAGAAATTCGTCATAAATATACACTAATTTCACTCGAAAATACGGGAATTGTCCATTCCTACCAGTTAGATAATTTAATTTTTTTTTCTTATAGCGCTGAAAAGAGGGCACCTTTGTTTTTACCTTTTCTACCGCGATTTTGATGACAGGGATGATGTCAAAAGAGATCATCAAATCGAGGAGATGTCAGCAAACGCATTGAAGAAAGTTAAACAGTCATAAATTTGTTCGGGAAAGCATTGGATTGGTTATGCACTTAAAATTAATATTCTGATCTTGAAATGTACTTGCTGACTTAATTTAAGTTGTTAATAAAAAGAATATAGTATGTCTTTGTTAGTGATATATTATCAATTATTTATTGAAGGTCATATGCATATATTCACATTACGCTGCAATGGTTTTCCTTATCATTATATTAAAATGTGATGAATATGTAACATGACTTAAATTTACATTCTTAGTTGTGCTATTAATTTCATTTTGAAACAAGGAAATTACTATACTGTTTTTCAGATGAAATTGAGAATGTGAAGATTTATCTAATTATTTTACACTTTAAAATTAGTTTGGTACATTTATTTTCATTGTTATATTGTATTTTTCAATGTTTATGGAACTGATGATTGTTATATTTTAAATATTATAAATTCTTAACGACGATAGGAAAGCCTATGTTTGATGCTTATCAAAGGATTAGATCTTGTTGAGACAATCGTTATTCACACATTGCCAAATTGTTTTGCGTAATATTGAAGTGCGATAACCTTTTTATTGTATTTAATTTTTACGAAGAAATCATCAATTTCGTGCCAAGGACTGAATCTGTTCTGCCCCAAAACTTGATAGACTGGTTGGTTGGTTGAACTCCCGGCTGGGAGTGGAAAGGAAGAACTTTGTGAACTAGCACCTGCCCCCGCGTACATATGTGAGATAACCACCTCTCTAGAACAGGTTGCAGTAGAACAAAAAGAACTAATAAGGGGGATATCAAATCATTTCGATGCAGAAGGAATTTTGTGAAGTTGCCATTTCAATGCTTTCTCCGGATGAGGACGTGGACACACACCTGATAGACTGTATTATCATATACATCGAGTCTTATATTAAGCTGGCAGTTATAACGCAGATGCTTGAGTGGAATTGGGAGTATAAATGAGAGATTATGACGTCATATCCGATTGTTTAAAATTAATATTCTTCTTGATAATATGCAAAAAAAAAAAAAAAAAAAAAAAATAAAAAAAAAAAATTGGTTGCTATGTAATGTTTTTAGAAAAGATCAAGGAGAAAATTATTCTTGTTTTAAGTGCTATTAAAATGGTGGAGTTGATTAATTATAGTATTGCGGTAAATTTTGATGGAAAGGTTAGAAGACCAAGGAATTAGTTTAACCACATTAAATGGAAATTCATTTTGTTTTTTCAAAAATGGTTATGGAAATTGTTTCAGAGAAATTAACTTCTAGATCAAGGAACTGGACGGGAGTGGGGAAGTATTAATCTTTTTTTTTATAACAAGTTCGTTAGGATACATCTATTGCAAGAGAATAGTAAAGTCGACGTTATTGAAAACAATTAGCTCGTCAATGTAACGAAAAGCTGAGGTGTTTTTAAAAATATAGTTTTTTTTTCAAACCAGTGTAGAAAGAGATTTGCAAAATGCTAGAGTATATTTAAAAATTTTAAATTAAAAAAAAAAAAAATTCATCTAACTTCAAATTCTATCTTCTTTTTCATTTTTCAATACTTTTTCCTGATTTTTGTAAAATAAACTGTTCCTAGTAATATTCTTTAACTTTTTAGGCATCGGATTTAGAATTAACCAGTGGTGTGGAACATCGCACAACTTTCAATTACACTATAATACTGGCATGGATTTGTGTCGTTTACCTTTTCTATAATTTCATCATTCATTTAAAAAAAAATGACCAGTTTGGCAATATTTTTTACCATAATTCTTGTATGGGTAAAAAAAATAAATAAAAAAATGCCAAAGTGGGGATTTTAGCGATATACTTTTCTGTTATCCTTATATTATGCTTTGTTATAAGCGAAACTGAAGGAAGAAGAAAAAACGATCGTTCATGAGGTATGCTAAAAAAAGGAGAACTTTGTACTTTTTTCAACTTTTCACGCAATTAAAACATTTTTACTGAAATTTCGGATGTGGGGATGCTTAGATCACCTTAAGAGCCATTACCAGAGCGATTTTGAACAAAATCGTTAGAGCCGTTTTTTAGCAAATACGGAAAAACATGATTTTTTTAATGGTAGCTAGATTTTGACGAAAACCATAATGGTAGGTCCCATGGCTATCACCAACCCGCACAACAAATTTGAACATCGTAGGTCAATTTGTTCGGGAGTTATGCTGACCACAAACACACACACTAGGATGATTCGGAATATATATATATATATATATATATATTTGAAACGCATGAGGTGAAACAAGTTGATGCACATTTTGATAAGAAAAACTGTAAAAAAAATTTAGAAAGAAAAAAAAATCATATCTTCCGATAGCACATTTACCTCAAATACAAAAAATTACTATTTTTCCTTCTATTTTTAAATTTCTAAACGTTATATATTTGAAAGGCAATTGTTTGCAATGTGTAGTGAAAGGGAAGACACTCTTCTAAACATTTTTAAAACATATATTAAGAATTAAAATATTCAAAAATAATTTTTTTTTGTTAAAAAAAATGATTTTTTTAAAAAATGAATACTAACGTTATTTTTTACATATTTGTGTTAAAATTGTTTTATTTACTTCAAGCATTCACTTCAAAGTTTTGAATAAATATAAAAAATACCCTTTTTCCATAAATTTGTAGAATACACCAATCACTAAATTATCGAGGTACATTAGATTGTATTGTGTGGAATGAAGTAGAAAGAACTTGGAAAAAAATCAAATTAGTAATTATTCAATAATTATCGTTACTGCATAGCCTTTGAAACATTGGTAAAAACTGTGTTTTGGCGGGTTTCAATCTGGGTGGCCTTTCTCGTGGTGCTTTTCTTTCTTTGAAGATCATAAACTTACTTGGATCTAAACACATCGTAACTTATTTATTGGATAATAACGCACGTGTCTGTAATTGGGACTGCCATGAATACTGGGTGGAAATAATCTGACAGATCAAACTGCACGTTGAGAGTCCACTACCATTGGGGTATATGCCTCTTATACTCCAATCAACTACCATTCAGACGCCTATTTAAACACGTAGATAGCACTACAACAAGACCAACATCTTTCAGTGAGAAATTGAAGAACTGGGAAAAATTTCCTCTGGCTGATTTTTTACGTGTTGAATGTTTAATTCCTCAAGTTGAGATGAAAGTACTGAACACAGATCAGCTATGTCTTCTTGATATTATTACATTAAAAAAAAAGTTTATTTCTGAAGGACCTAAGAACATATATGTGGCAATTCGATTGTCTCGATACCTCCCTGAATATTTACTGGACGTTTTAAACTCAGTTATTTGGATGTAATGCTTCCTTCCCTCACCCAAAGAATTGTATTTCAGCAATGATTTTGTACGCAAGGAGAGATGTAAGAGAACTGAGGCGTCGGGTTCTGAAATCTCGAGAAGTTTCTTAGAGAAAGACTATCAAGCATTTCAAGACAACTAAACTTAACTTTATTGCCACTGATTACGGGGACATAATTAATTGGAATGCCTGTAATAGGAATCCTTCTTTGTTAAGAGTAACAAACGAACATTAGTTATAGTAAAGACTGGCGCATCCGAGGTAGCACAGTTGTATTGGAGGAAACAGGGGGAAACTGGAAGATAGGCTAGTCTGACTGAGCATTGTTCCAAAAGACACGATTTTTCAACAAACAAACAAGTAAAAAACATCATAGTTTTTTATCTCATAAATACAATATCCCAAGTTTAAAACTGCACATCGGCGTATCAAAACCTCTTTTATATTTTATCCAAAATTGGACGAGATTGGCTAATATTGTTTCCCACGACCGATTCCACATCGGGATTGGCCTATGTCTGGCGAAATTGGCCAGCGTATCTGTGCTACTAGGGACCATTGAAATCAAACTTCAACTCGTTTCCTTGTCACTCACGAGCTGTGGAACGCTTTTGTAGAGAGACGAGACAAAAAGTGGGCAGCGCTGAAGTAAAAGACGTTTGGACAACACTTTTTTTTTAATGATACATAATGCAGGACTTTTCTACAAAAGTTTAATTCAAAGTGCATCACTGGGATAGAAAGCTCGAGAAAAAAGTGAAACAAATGAATAATAGCATGTTAAAAAAAAAAAAAAATAAGAACTAACATTACTATTTGAAATCGGTTCTTATCAAACCAATTTAATTTTCACTACAGTCTCACAATGCTTTTGAAATAGCGTGGCCTATGTTATCATTGTCATGCTATGCATTATTCATATATTTAACTGTCTACAAATTGTTATTGAAAAACACATAAAAGATTGTTTGATTAATTTCTCTGATAATGTGAGTGATTGAAAAAACTGGGATCTCTTCTTTTAAATTCATGTCTCAGTACTTAATTAAATGGAATGACACTGCATTTCATTGTAAAAAAAAATTGGGATGCCATCAAGCGCAATTTTTTCATTTTACTCTGTCTTAGAGTTGTTCATATAAATGAAGCCATGATTAGTTTCTTTTCATTTTCCCAATTCAAAAGGCGGACAAATCTGAGGTGACCTAATTAACCCACTTGCCGTCATCCAATCGGGCTGAAACTTGGCAGATAGATTCGATACGGATGACAATGTATTATATTGAATTTTGGAGGCAACCACTGTCACTAAAAGATCGCTTTTATGGAATACTAATAAACTAACTTGCTGTTATGCAATCGCGCTGAAATAGTATTCAAGCGAACATTGAAGAAACTCCTTCCTGTTGTCAAAATTGTTTTAATAAATAATAAAATTGTATTAAGAGGACTTAGTACCCTAAATTTTTTTTAATATATTTAAGCCTTTAAAATTGTAATTTTTACATATTTGGAACTATTGCTAAGTTTAATTTACTAAGTTAATTACTAAGTTAAATTTTACTTAAAACAAAAGTTCACATAGTGCTCTAAATATTCAAAATTTTAAACTATTTAAAACAATTCGTCAAATTTAAAATTCTATCTTCTTTTCATTTTTCAATTTTTTTTTCTGATATTTTTAAAAATATGTTCATAGTAATATACTCAAATTTTTTAGGCATCGGATTTAGAATAAGTAAAATAGTTTTCGAGAAAAACGATAATTACTGTACCTATATGTAAAAAAAAAAAAAGCGTCAAAAACGGGTATTTATCAACATTTAAATTTGTAAAAAAAAAGTTTTTATTTTGTTCAAAAATCCATGTCTATTTTTGCAGAATACATATTAAGAATGTCTCAAAAAAAAAAAAAAAAAAAAAAAAAAAAAAATTAAAGTCATCTCATTCATATTTGTCGAAGGTTTAGTATTTTGAGTGAGGTGGTAATTTCAAAAATCACGAACTGAGAAAAATGCATACGAAACATAAAAGGAGCTACTGAAGCAACGCTAAATTCCCCATAAAAATATAGTTTTTCTGCAATTGCAGTTATAGAATCAGCTCAAAAATGTGCCAGAATAAGGAGAAGGTTTCAAAGATTATAAACATGCAAAAAATAGAAAAATTTATATTTTTATTATTTTTTGTGAAAACAAAGGGTACCATGTACGCTTATAATCGGAACAAATTAAAGATATTTGGATGTGAGTGTATAAAATCGCATTCATTTTTAGTGAATACATTTTAAAAAGTAGTTTATGACATATTTTGCTGTTAGAGATGGTTTTTGCTTCTAATTTTAAATATCAAAAACAAACCCACGCAGGCAACAGAAATGGCGTTATGTTAATAAATATAAAAATTTGGCATATAAAGGATTTATATTAAAAGCTTTTTGTTTATGTTTTATATTATTAACTAGCTGAATACCCGTGCTGCGCTACGAAATTTTACCATTAGCATTTTAGCGATCAAAAGACATTCATGTATTCTACACTTCAGACGTTTGCTCCCATTTCGATCCCGACAAATTGATTTATGAAAATAGGAACTTTCCTTTGTTGACATTTTAAACGAAATTTATAATTGTGAATAGTAAACTGGAATAGTTTATTGTGTTTATGTTTGCTCTTAGTTTTAAATTTCAAAGTAGTAGCTGTATTGGAATTAAGTTAATTAGACATTAAGTTAATCCTCGCATAGTTTCAATGTTGCGTCGTCTTTTCATCCCTTAAAAATTCGTTAATCGATATTGGAATGACTTATTTTTTTAACATTTGCAAAAAAATATCAGAAAAATGACTACATTGGAAGAGGAACATTCGGATATCCCTCGTTTGGAACATTTAACCCTTTTTCGACCCCTTAAAGTTGGTTAATCGAGAACAGAATAGCTTACTTTTTCTATGTTTAATCTTTTTTGACATTTGTACCAAATTTCCGAGTTGTGACCATATGGGAAGTGGTACATTCGAATATTCCTCGTTTGGAACGTTTAACCCCTTTTCCACCCCTTGATCCACCCGAGATCGGAATAGTTTACTTTTTCTGCGTATGTCTTTATTGATATTCACACCAGTTTTCAGAATTGTGAAAATATGAGAAGTAGGACATTCGAATATATTGCTCGTTTGGAACGTTTAACCCCTTTTTGACCTCTTAAAGTGGGTTAATCGAGATCGGAATAGCTTACTTTTTCTATGTTTACAATTGTTGACATTTGTACCAATTTTTAGAGTTGTGACCATATAGGAAGTGGTACATTCGAATATCCCTCGTTTGGAACGTTTAACCCCTTTTTGACCTCTTAGAATGGGTAAATAGAGATCGGAATAGCTTACTTTTTATACGTTTGTTTTTGTTGATACTTGCACCAGATTTCAGAGTTGTGACGAAAGGGGAAGTAGGACATTCGAATATCCCTCGTTTGGAACGTTTAACCCCTTTTCGACCCCTTAAAGTGGGTTAATCGAGATCGGAATAGTTTACTTTTTCTATTTTTACCATTGTTGATATTTGTGCCGATTTTCAGAGTTGTGACTATGTGAGAAGTAGGATTTTCGAATGTCCCCCGTTTGGAACGTTTAACCCCTTTTCGACCCCTTAAAGTGGGTTAATCGAGATCGGAATAGTTTACTTTTTCTATTTTTACCATTGTTGATATTTGTGCCGATTTTCAGAGTTGTGACTAAGTGGGAAGTAGGATATTCGAATGTCCCTCGTTTAGAACGTTTAACCCTTTTTCGACCCCTTAAAGTGGGTTAATAGAGATCGGAATAGTTTACTTTTTCTATTTTTACCATTGTTGATATTTGTGCCGATTTTCAGAGTTGTGACTATGTGGGAAGTAGGATTTTCGAATGTCCCCCGTTTGGAACGTTTAACCCCTTTTCGACCCCTTAAAGTGGGTTAATCGAGATCGGAATAGTTTACTTTTTCTATTTTTACCATTGTTGATATTTGTGCCGATTTTCAGAGTTGTGACTATGTGGGAAGTGGGAGAATTAGTGATGAGTGAGTCAGTGAGTGAGGGCTTTGCCTTATATATATAGAGATGCTCAATTGAAATGCCCAAGATCGAGATAATAAAAAAGCTTTTATCACTGAAAATTTATGAACGGGTTAAGGAAGCTTTTATTTTCTTTTACGTTTGGTTTAGATTCATCATTACATGCAGCTTTTTATAAGGGACTTTTGTTATGTCAAAATTGTTGAGACGGGAATTGTTATGTCTTTAAATTTAATAAATAGTCACTTCTTGTAAATCATTTGATGCTTACAATTGATAATAAATAATTATTTGTATGCGGTGATTCAGTGTTGTTTGGTTCAACGTTCAACTGCAGGACTCTGTGATCTATATCATTTGTGATCAACATTGTGATCAATATCGTTTTTGGCACCAGACGAATATTATTCACATGTAACTACTGAATTATTGAAACGTAGTTTCTGAAACAATTGCAATCCTCATCTTCATATTTTATTTTTTATGAAATTTAGTTTTGATTTTAAGTGTTAGGGAAATTGGAACTGTATCTGGTATAATTTTAGGATACTTTTTCAATATTTGAATTTTGTAATGGGGTATATGACTCAAAATTCTAAAATCTTTATATTTAGAATTATTCTTCTGAAATTGTTTATGCTATAATGTTTGATGCTTTGAAAGTTGAAAAACTGTTTTAAATTTTCAAATTTAAAAAAATTTAAAATAAACTGCAAACTTTTAATATTTCTTAAATTTGATATATCTAAAAAACATTTTTAATAAATCACTTCATTTTTGCTTAAAATTACTTCTTATAATTCATATAAAAAATTATTTTCATGATTTTCCAATAAAGTAATCAGAAAAAATTAAAAATATATATTTTGTGCAAAAATTGTATAAAATCCATAGTATGCTAAGCTTTAAAAAAATTAAATAAAAAAAACATAATTCCTGATGACAAATTAAAGAAATATATATGAAAAATAATTGGGGAAAGTTTCATAGATTTATAGGAAGTGGTTTTTAAGTTATATCAATTTAAACTCAAGAAAAGGACAAAAAGCCATCACTGAGAAAAACAGTTTCGAAGTTTCAAGATAGCATGTCTGAGACACAGTTGTCATGTAACAAAAACTTAAATATTTCAAGTTCTACTAATGATAGAAATAATATTTTTCAAAAATATTTGTTTTATTTTTACAAAAATAATTTTTTTTTAAAGGTTTTAAAAAATTTGTATCCCAGACTCCTTTAAAAACAGAATTATCTTATGTCTCTAATCGATTTGGAAAGAGACATCTTGAATATTGAGCCCTGACAGCCATCCCTCGAAGAAGCTCCTCAATTCAAAGTAGAAGTCGCGCCAGGTGTTCTCGGGCGTCTTCTTGTGTTGACAGAATAACTGTCGGAACTTCTCCGCACTTAGTTTGAATCTTTTCAGCAGCATCTCCTTGATGTGTCGATAGTTTCGAGATTCCTCTTCGGGTTCCCTAGCTATCAACTTGGCTACGTCTGCTGGCAAGGCACCTATGAGGTAGGCTACCCACTGTTCTTCTGGGACCTTCAGGAATTTCAATTGCCTTTCAAAGATGTTAAGGAACAAACTCATGTCATCATCTTTAGGGTTAAAGGATGGAATTAGCTTCCTTAGCTCCCACTTTGGTAACTCTACTTCTTCTCCAGGTCGCGAGGATGATGCAGCAACTCCTGTCGGCCGTGCTTCCAATTCCAATCTTAACTTTTCGAGTTGGAAGGCATTATCCTTGTCGATCTTAATCAGCTCGTCTTTTGCCCGTTGTTCGGCTCTCTGGGTTTCTTCCCTTTCCTTTCTGTCAGCTAGTCGGTGGATTGTAGGATGATGCTTTTCAACTCTGCAATTCGGAGATCCTCACCCACGACCTCACCTAACTCCTCTGCCAAGATCCTAAGATCTTCCCGTCTACCTTTGGCCAAATATGTCATCGTAAATTTTGACTCGACTAACTGAACTTACCGTGTCAGAAGATTCCCTTTACAATTTTTATATATATATATATACAGTCAGGAAATATATGAAATCTAATAAACGGTTTCTGAGCTCACTAAATTATACATATACACAATACGATAGCTATTTACGTGTAAGAAACATAAAAATATGATAATTAAATCAGTACTTCCCAGGTTTTCACCAAAAAAATCAACTTGTAAGGTAAGTCAAACAAATGCTTTCCGTTGATGTTCCTTTTTTATTTTTCAAAAGAAAACCAACATAGCTTTGAATTTAGACTTTAATCTGAACCAATACTAAATACTTTGGTTGTAAAACTTAGGTATCAAACTTTCATTTAAAACTGCCTTAGTTCCTTAATTTTCATCAAAAAATTAATTTTGAAAAATGTGATAGTTCAATTTTAGCTATCAGAATGGAATCAGTAAAATTCAATTTCCTACACTCAGTCTTGGCATAAGTGCATTTACAATAATCTTTAAATTTTCTCTCCAAATTTTAACTTTCCTTTCACTATTTTATTTCAACAGTCTGTTTTCGACTTTATCAGTGAATTAATTACCCAAGTTAAACTTCTAAAACTTGTTATCAAAATACTATCAAGGTAGCACTCAAACTAATGAAAGTCAGTTGTAGTATAAATTATGATTACAAAACAATTCAACATAATTTCGAAATCAATAATTCAATTCAGGTTTATGCAATATTTTATAAGTAGTTATACTCTTGATAAATTTCTATCAGCGGTACTATCATTTTTAACATATATGTAATACACTTATTCTCATAATTGCTACAGACCATCTGTTTAGCAATTAAAGTGTCACAATTAAAGTATCGGCTTAGAAAACCTTAGTGTTGGGTTAATTAAATATATACTTTTACTTGTCATATTCTAACCACCAATAATCCTAACACTTAGAATAACCTCTACTTGACATTCACAAAATCAATAATATGCAACTGATAATTAAATTTTGGATCACTATGCAAAAATAAATTCTTTACATTAAATCACTGTTTACTTTGTAAATTAAGAATTCACCTTCTACACAATAATA
This sequence comes from Linyphia triangularis, assembly GCA_963978545.1. Taxonomy (NCBI): domain Eukaryota; kingdom Metazoa; phylum Arthropoda; class Arachnida; order Araneae; family Linyphiidae; genus Linyphia; species Linyphia triangularis. Next base: position 18,238,462 of record OZ021728.1, read on the forward strand.
TGCTACTAACATTCAATATAAAACACTGTGCAAAATAATTTTTTTTCACCAAACTGAAAAACTAGTCACTTAGGTTAAAGTAATTTCCTTTAACAATGCCAATAATTATATCCATTTAGATAAACTTTTGCGCTCTTGGCAATAAAATATTACAAAACATGCAGTTTTCAAATTTAATCAAAGTAAGTTACCTATAATTATCGGTTAAGCGTAATGCAAAATTTAATTCATTATAAAATTCATATGTACACAATGCAATGCAGCATTTCCAGGTACTATCAAAATGACATTAAATTATATTAGCTATCTATTCCTAGTTTTCAATTATGAAATTATTTACACAAGTACAATTTTGATATGCAGTTCATTTTTTTTATAAAATTCTTATCTGGAATATGAGGGACCATCTGTATCCATCCGTCCGTGGGCAAGGCTTCCTCCGGGATCAGCACGAGGCTACGGCTCTTAATTCTCCACATCAATCCAGGCCATCAAGTTGGGCAAGGCTTCCTACGGGATCAGCACGAGGCTACGGCTCTTAATTCTCCACATCAATCCAGGCCATCAAGTTGGGCAAGGCTTCCTTCGGGATCAGCACGAGGCTACGGCTCTTAATTCTCCACATCAATCCACGCCATCAAGTTGGGCGCCAGTGTAACGTATAATTGTATCTCCTTTTATCCAAGACTCCTGAGGATGACCAGGAAACAGGGAAACGTGTCGATTTGCTGCTCCAGGGTGGATATTTCAAGCTCACCCAAATTGGCAACTAACTGTAGGGTATTGGGATCTCGTGGAATGGAAAGATATCGAAGAATTAAGATTAACTACCATTTTATTGATAGACTGGGTTATATGATTTGTCCCCATTTACAACGAAGAGTACGATGGGAACAGATACGTATCTTCTTACATATAGCGTCGGGCTTTTTCGCTTTCAGACGTACAGAACCATTCACATTCGTGACTCCAGCTCAAGTGTAGTTATTCTTATTGGGGTTCACAAAGTAGAAACAGGTTTGGAATATACTATAGGGAATCTTCTGGTTCTTGTCGCCCTCTATTGGTGAGACCTAATATTAATTAATATATGGATATCTGTTACAACATCACAAATTCCACATAATCTCCAAACCACGAATCACAAGGGAAACATATTAAGTTAATATTAGTTTAACAAAAATTAATTAAAAGTTTCGGTCATTATTTAAGTTTCATCTAAACACTCAATGGATCTCATCAAAATCATCCAATCTCTTTTTCATCAGGACATGTATTACCTTCACAAATACATTATTGTGTTGGGCGCCCGCTTGTGTCGTTTGAGGTAACTAAAAGTACTTGAAATCATCTTTTGTATACAATATCTTCCTTTTGTAGCTAACTTGTAATACGTAAATATCAAAATTATTTACTTATTATACAATGTTACAAATTTGTTGATACCTATATTGCTACTGTACCAAAGCAAGTTATCTTTCTACTCTCAGTATCAAGCAGGAATTTGAAATAATCGCTATATAATAATCGATAACGAATAGTTCAAAGCCTTTCCTAAAAACTTACATACTTACTTTACTATACATAAAAAACAAATTTGGAAATTTTGTCCACTATATCAATATAGGAATATACAAAAAAAGAATTACTATCAATTCATTTCTAAATCTACCTTATTTGCAGGAATGTAGTGGAAAGATAATTTCATTATTATTCGTCTAGAGCAGCAATCGATTTTTCAATCGGAGCAGCAATTTATTAACAGCGATAATACAGGATAGAAAAAGTTGGCAACACCTAAAGCAATTGGGAAATTTCGAGATGTTTCTTTTTTTCGACGAATTGGCTGAATATTTCGAGAACGTTCTCACGCGCCTGTATAAATAAGACCGCAGCTAAAATCGACTGATAGTTTGACTTTGGAACTCAATGAAAGTTGAACGCTTTAAGTGTACCTGACCTGAATTATCGCTGAATTCGAAGTTGCTGATATTGAAGCTTGTGTTGAAACTTGATAGTGATTGCACTGTACTTCGAATAACTTTTGTGATATCTTGAAGAGAGAATAAATAGTTTTTATCTAGTAAAACTGCACCACTGCAACAAAATATATATATATATATATATATATATATATATATATATATATATATATATATATATAAACATAAACATTTTTATTTCCACAATAAATCTTTCATCCGTTGAAATAGTTAGAACTTGCTATTAAAAAGCCCACTAAAATTTCAATGAAACTAACATCAATGCATAAACATTGATAATTACGTTAGTAAAACCAAACTGGTTATAAAAAGTAAAATTATTCACTAAATGTACTAATTCTTATTAAAATTTCAACAACAAAAAATCACTCAGTGGTATTCTATCATACAATTAAATTAGTCAAACAACTAGGTATGAAAAATTAAAATAAATCACATCTTTGGCACGTTTTGATGTAATGATTAATGTTACCTCAAAATGTAACAAAGTAATAACGAATAATACCTCAACTAAGAATGTAAATTTAAACCACATCACATATTTATAACATTTTAAGAAATGATAAGTAAAACTATTGTAGTGTAATGTGAATATATGTGTATGGCCTTAAATAAATAATCAGTAATATACCACTAACAATGATTTTATGTATTCCTTTTATTAAAGATTAAATCAGCAGTTGCAATTCGAGATCAGAATATTAATTTTAAATGCATAACCTAGTCAATGCTTTCCGAAACCCAATTTATGATGGCTTAACTTTTTTAATTGCATTTACTGACATCTCCTCGATTCGTGATCTCCTTTGACATTATTCCGATCTTGTAAATCACATTCCAGGTAGAAGACGTAAGAGTCCTGGTACTAAAGGAAGATTTCCAAGTATTCCTCCATCGCTATAGGAAAAGAAGAAATTTTTAAGTATTATATCTGATATCATGCAAATGGAGAACTGGAAGGGGGAGGGGTAGCATTAAAAATAAAGCACTAATCGTTCACGTGATTCTGATTTCAGTGATTGAATTACATACTGCATTATAACAGTAACTTAATGGCTCTGTCTACTTTGGATGCATAAAAAAAACCGCTAATTTATTATTATTATTTTTTTTTTTTAATACTGTTATGTTTATTGGTATAAAACTTGTTAGGCTTAACAAAAACATTCGTAAATTACAAAAAAAAAAAATTATTGATTTTAACCATTTTTTAGTCTGAAAATGCCAGGTAAACAGGAGTCCTCTAAAGGTTGCGCTGTTGAAAAAATCTCAGAAACTACTGAACTGATCCTTAAGAAATTTTAACCACAAATTCAGTACACTTATCGCTATATTCTAAACAAGAATATTATGAAAATTTTTAATTTTTACTATTTGTTTTTTGGCAAAAAACATGCAAAAAACACTTTTTTTTGGTCTGCAATTTTTTTTATTTTTGTATATAAATTAACATTAGAGGTACGGGATATAGCCACTGTCACACTAAACCTAAAACCACTACATTTTTTAGGTTTTTTTTTTCAGATGGGCTGTTGTTCAGATCTTTTCAACAGCGCATACTTACCTACTTTTGAAGGACTCCTGTTTACCACACTAAAAAAGTGGCTAAAATCATTTTTTTTTTTTTTTAATTTTCTGATGTTTTTGATAAGCCTAACAAGTTTTATATACTGTTATGTTTTTTCAATAAACATAACAGTATTCTTAAAAGAAAAAAAAAATCATGCATTAAAAGTTGACAGAATTCTTAAATGCAATAATATATGAGGGATTCCGTGTTGAAGCAGTGTCTTTTTTTTTTATCCGTAGAACTTTATTGAACATGCTGGTATTGTTTTTCAGAATTCGTATTTCGGACTCTTTTAGGCATTCTTTTTTGCAATTCAACGGTAAATAATTACGTTTATATTAAAACATTTCAACAATAAATGAAAACCGTAAGTAACGAAAATTTATAACGATGACATTATGGTTTCGGAAATTAAGGCATACATTTAGGTGGTAAATTGTTCTCTTTTCTGCACTCGAATGCACAATCTAGTTATCAACCGCGAGTGATGCACAAATCCTATATCTGTTGCGTTTTGATTTCTTAATGTGCATTTTATTACTACCAACGACTGAGTCCGAGACAATGACTGTATCGTAATTTTACCTTAACGTACTATAGTATGTAGTATGCCATAGTATACCATCATGCACCAGCGTATAGTATGTTAAGGGAGATCTGTACCTCAAATATATCGACATTTTTTTTATTTTTTTTTATAATTTTATTATATTAGATAAAATTGAGCTGTATACATCCAAGAAGACATGGAAAGATTTTCAGAGTGAAAACATTCGAATTTTAAACTTTTACATACTTATCTACTATGAAGTTGTATGGAAGTTTTTATTTGTAACTTGTTTTCTCGAAATCTAGTTTTGGCAATTTTGACTTCTGTGTTTAAAATGCTAAGGCTTTGCGAAAAATTTACTTAAAATTATAGAACTAAACTGTTCATAATTTTGAAATCTTGAATATCTGTTTTATAAATGTAGGGAGAGGGGTTTTTTTTTCTAAATTATATTGATATTTTTTATATTTAGAATTTTTTTTTGAAAAACACAATTTTTTTTTTTAAACTTCCTGCCAAACAAATTGAAAAAAATATCTCCCTTTAGCTTTATAGAATACTTCAATACAGTTAATTAGTTTTGAAATTTAAAAAAATGTTAAAAATGGAAGGAGGAGTCGTCTTTTTTAAAAAAAGGTACATTTCGGTCGAAAAACACTAAAAACACAAATATAAAAAAAATATTAATATTAAAAAACAAAATTTTTTGTCAATAATTGTTTAAAAATACATCTTTTACTTATATAAAATAAAAAACTTGATGCTATTAAATTCATTGATAAAAGTTTTAGATTTTTGCTTAATGGTCTCCCTTAAGATAAAATTACAACGCTGAAGGTTGACAGAATTGAAAACAAAAAATTATATAAATGAAAATTCCCATTCGTAGTAATGATTTTACTAACAAAACATCAGCAAATGTGAATCTCTGTTCAAAATATATGACGCCTGGTTGCAACAGATGTCGTCAAACCCTTCAAATTGGTAAATGTTACTATTCCAAAACTTGGTGAGAATTTTCTTAAAAACATTAATCACACTTAAATATTCAAAATTCAACTTCAAATTATGGATTTCAATTGCAAAAGCATTATACGGTATTTATTTCTATAATCACATGTACGTATTATTTACGTATAAAATATAGTGCTTCCTCAGGGTTTTGACGTAATATACTGTACTTTTTTAGCCAATATTTTAACATGCGTGTAGTTTCTTTGTACTTATATAAATAACTATGACACTATTGTGAATAATGTTAGCACTAATATAAATCTCTCTTTGAAAATATCCATGAGGCAAAATGTTTATTTATAATTACTATCTTCTTGGTTCGTAATCCAAGATTTAGTACGAAGTAAGCGTCCTTAATATCTTGGAGTAAACAGCTTTATTTGTGCAGTAATTGTCTTTTAATCCGATTACCATTTGAGAGAAAACACCTTAGAGCATTTAATTTTCTAAGAAATATGTGGTTTTATTAAATATAGATAATCAAAAAATCTCAATTGCAACTGAACATGTGTTTTTAATACTTTTACCCTACTATATTAATTGAAATGAAAAATTAAACTAATTCACACACACACCTTGTTCAGAATTACATTGTGTAGATGATATTATTACGAATTTTTGTATATTTGTAAATATTTCGTAGTGTTAATTTGTAAATAGGAAAATTTATGTACATTTTGCATAAGGCAGTGCAATAGTTCGCCGTTAGTTTGGCTTCCCTGCAGTGAGCCTCTCAATGCTTGATAACGGGTATACTTAACTATATATAACTACGGTATATAACCGAAAATGCCGCCAAATGGTCGCCAAGTTTTGCTACATTTGGCGACATTTTCGGTACATGTATCTCATGTACATGTATAGGCTTTTCGACTACAATCTGGGAAGTTCTCCAAATTTCTCTCTCTGGAAGGTTCGTGAAGATTCACTACTCCTATATAAGGACGGCCGTGAGTACAGTTTGTTAGTTCTTGGATTTTGAGTCCGTTAGTTGACTGAAGTTAGTTGACTGATTTTGAGTCACTGAGTTAGTTGTTATCTGAGTCCATTAGTTGACTGGAATTACTGAGTCTCAGTGGGCGAACTGTATTGCATTGTCTTTTGCAGTGATTTAGCAGTTGTTGTCAAGTTTTTAAGAGCTGTATTGTGTCTACTAGAACGAGAAGTTCTGTAGCTGTAAGAGAACTGTGAAGAGTTATTTTGGAATAAATTTCTGCAAGTTTTGATCTGCTTTGGCTTCAAATCTTTCGAACCCCTAGCAACGCAACAACTGGTGGCAGCGGTGGGATTTGATGCCGATTACCAGAGCAATGGCGGAACAAGATGAAAAATTTCAACAGCTTTTTGCTTTCATGCAAGAAATGAAGAAAGGCCAAGACGAGATGAAGAAAGGCCAAGAAGAGATGGAGAGAAATATGCTCAAAAGGCAGGAAGAGATGAAAAAAGGCCAAGAAGAGATGGAGAAGAAAATGTCCAAAGGGCAGGAAGAGACGAAGAAAGACATTTTCTCTGTTCAAGAGCAATTACAGAATATCTCTGCCGGACAGGAGGAATTAAAGAGTCATCTTTTAGCAACTATGGAGGAAAGCGTTAAGACAAATTTATTGGAGAATTCGAGAATGTCGAAAAGAAGTGTAATACTTTAGAGGAGAAATTCGAGAATTTCGAAAAGAAGTGTAACCGTTTGGAAGGGACATTCGAATTCAAGTTTAATGACTCGGGGAAGAAGATAGATATTCTGGAAAAGAAGAATCTAGAAGAAAATTTGGATGAGATAGAAGAAAAGATAGACCAGACTGTCGAGCAGAACTCTTTCGGAAGATTTGAAATGTGTACCAGTCACCTCCCGACCTTCAATCAAGCTTTCGACTTAAGATGGAAAATCTTCCTGGCAAGTGTATAAAACTCAATTCACAATTGTCGCCAACGCTAACGGATGGGACTCCGTGACAAAAGCCTACCTTTCCGGGAACTGTACTGCCCGGGACGTGCAGTCCTTGGGAGGACAGCACGTCCAGTTGTGACACCAGTTGTTGCGTTGCTAGGGGTTCGAAAGATTTGAAGCCAAAGCAGATCAAAACTTGCAGAAATTTATTCCAAAATAACTCTTCACAGTTCTCTTACAGCTCCAGAACTTCTCGTTCTAGTAGACACAATACAGCTCTTTTCACTTCAATAGAGCACAAAACAGCAGTTAAAAACTTGACAACAACTGCTAAATCACTGCAAAAGACAATGAAATACAGTTCGCTCACTGAGACTCAGTAATTCCAATCAACTAATGGACTCAGCTAACAACTAACTCAGTAACTCAAAATCAGTCAACTAACTTCAGTCAACTAACGGACTCAAAATCCAAGAACTAACTAACTGTACTCACGGCCGTCCTTATATAGGAGTGGTGAATCATCACGAACCTTCCAGAGAGAGAAATTTGGAGAACTTCCCAGATTGTAGTCGAAAAGCCTATACATGTACATGGGATACATGTACCTATACATGTACCGAAAATGTCGCCAAATGGTCGCCAAGTTTGGCGACATTTGGCGATTTCTCGCTAAATTTCTTTGGGAATTCAGAACATGTTGTATCATATTATAAATAAGTTAGGTAAGAAATCACCATTAAATTTTTACTTTCCTTTTATTCAGATCTCAGATGGAGTCGCCGACCAAATGGTATAGTGGTTAGCGTGGTAGCTTCTAGACCGCGAGGTTGCGGGTTCGAGTCCCGTGTTAGGCATGGGTGTTTGTAAATGTATGTTGGCTTGTCAAATGATGAAATTTTCGGCGCATTTTAGCCCTCGTGTTGCTGACGGTGCCAGATAATCTGAATACAACCAATCAGATTGAGTCGGCGAGCACCAGTCGAATGCAAAATACAGGTTGTCTATAAAATGTTGGACACATTTTAATGTTGAGTAATTCATAAAATAATCAAGATATGTACAAACTTATGGCATTTATACATAAAATAACTCATATATTTTTTATTATAGTGAAGGTTGGCAAAGAAAATTTCCTTTTCCCATTTGCATATAGTTTCTATTGTAAATATCATTTGCGCGCATTGTTAATTGTATGTATTTCTTTCTTGCCTATCCAGATCACTTGATGAAACACCAATGGACTTTTTCCTTTGAGGATTCGTAAAGGACATCGTTTACAGAAGGAAAATGTCGAATGTTGATGACTTAAAGATCAGGAATTACAGCCGCAATACCCTCTGCGGATGCCTACATGCTTGATCGTACCTGGCGTGAAACTGACTGCCGTCTGGATATTCTCCGTGCGACGCACGGCACACACTTGAAAATCCATCGGCAACGTCCATAAAAGTTTTGAGTCTATCAAACCATTAGTATTATAAATTTAAATTCATTTTCGTAATTTTATGAATTATTCAACATCAAAATGTGTCCTACATTTTATAGATACCCTGTATTCTTTTTAAAGAATATAATACGATTGAGTTTCCCAAACTAATCTATTTCTGACGTCCAAATTCATACTTTCTGCCAGTGTTTCCAGACGTAGTATTTTTAATACTACACTGTTATTTTTAAACACCTATATTTGGACATAATGCCGTTCTTAGTACTTTTTAAACAACAGGAAGACTTAGTTTTTGAAGTAGCATTGATATTTCAATAGGTAAAAATATTATGAGATATGCTATGTCCTATGTGCATAGTTGAAAATTGTCTAAATAACTTTAAATCCAAGGTCTGGTAACACTGCTTACCGCTTGTACTTCTCGGCAAACCTCTCTTCGAATGGTGATCGTTTATCTGGGGATCTTTTGTATTCGGCGACTGGAGACAGCTTGTCTTCACTCATTGCAGTTTCTGTAAACTCAAGCAAAACCAAGACCATGGCAACGGTAGTAAAGAAAATTCGCATCTGAAAAGAAATGAAGTTGTAAACGTAAACGGCATTATAATCCGAGAAGCGACTGCAATTTTTGGACCCCATTGAACATTTTTCTGAATTTTTTATAGAAATTGGAGAAAAGTGAGTAGATTAGGAATCCACTGGTCTGCCGTGGCAAAAATGGCGAAACTGATCAATACTCGACTTGGAATGAGTTGAACTAAAATCCGATTGCCAAATATGTCATAACTTGCCAAAAATATGAGAACAAACTTATTCGTCTGGCAACCCACTTCATTTTGATTTTCAATGAGAAAAAGCGCAAATGATTTCTGATCTTTGGGTCGGAAAACTTATATCTTTTAAAAGTAAGCCAAATTGGCGACATCAGTTACGTCATAAGTGAAGTAATATTTTTTGCCAACTTGGCTTCCTTTTAATAGATGCAAGTAGACCAACGCCAAATATCTGAATCGTCTGCAACCTTCTTAATTGAAAATTAAAGAGTGAGTGTTACCAAATAAAAAAAAAATGCTCATTATTTGCCAAGTTATGGCGCATTTGGCAATTGGATTTAGTTCAACTTATTAAAAGTCGATTTTGGACCAGTTTCGTCCATTTTTGCTGCGGCAGACCAGTGGATTCGTAATCTACCAACTTTTCTTTAAGTTCTATAAAAAATTCAGAATGATGTTCGGTGGGGTCCAAAAATTGCAGTCGCCTCTCAATCTATTAGTATTGTCACGAATTTCTGTATATTTGTAAATATTTCGTAGTATTAATTACGTAAAAAGGAAAATTTATGTACATTTCGCATAAGGCAGTGCATAAGTTAAACTTTACTTCGCTTTCCTGCAATGCGTCTCTTAATACTTGAAAACGAGTTTTACAGAGATAATGCTGGAAAACAAGTTTTACAAGGAGAAGGCCATTTAACAGTATGGTTAATGGCAATCTCGCCAAGTTGGCGACGGTTTTGGCGACTAATTTTGATCGCCAAATTTGGCAAGAAATCACCAAATGTCGCCAAACTTGGCGAACATTTGGCAACATTTTCGGTCCCCATAAACCTTTATAGGGCTTTTCGACTGCGATCTGGAAAATTCTCCAAATTTCTATCTCTAGAAGATTCGAGAAGAAAGCTTTCCTAGATAAGGCCAATAGATAGTTGAGTTAATGACTTAGTGGTCTCTCAGCGAGAATTCGGGGAGTTCCGAAATTGAACTGTATTGCATTGTCTTTTGCTTTGGTTTTAGCAGTTGTGTATCTAGTTTTTAACTGCTGTTTGTGCTCCATTGTTGTGTAAAGAGCTGTATTGAGTATATTAGAAAGGAAAGTTCTAGAGTTGAAATGAAATCTGCGAAGAGTTATATCGGAATAAATTTCTGCAAGATTTGATCTGCTTTGGCTTCAAGTCTTTCGAACCCAGCCGCGCAACAGTATGTTTCAGAGTAAACCTGTGGGTTGGAGACTCCACCAACAGATGGCAGCATTCCGCTATTTGAACGAGCCAATCAGACAAGACATCACAACCGTATTTCCACAAACCGTAAATCTTCATACTTTTATCAAATGCTTGCTGAATTTTTTTGTGATTTCCTCAACATATTTATTCAAGCAGGAGTTCTGTTCTTGAATTATTTAATGCATTGTTTTTCTAATGTTAATTGTTCAATTTTTAAGGTACATTTCAAGCATTTTTGTCTAAGTGAGGTTTTATGAAATAGTTGTTTACGGCTAGGAAAATAGTGCTGTATTGTAATGTTACGAATTTCTGTATATTTTTAAATATTCCGTAGTATTGGTTATGTAAATAGGAAAATTTATGTACATTTCGCATAAGGCAGTGCAAGAGTTCGCTTTCCCGCAATGTGTGTCTTAATGCTTGAAAACGTGTTTTACAGAGATAATGCTGGGAAGCGAGTTTTACAAAGAGAAGGCCATTTAACATTATGGTAATGGCAATCTCGCCAAATTGGCGAGATAGAGCCAAGTTGGCGACGGTTTTGACAAATAATTTTTGTCGCCAAATTTGACGAGAAATTGCCAAATGTCGCCAAACTTGAGTTACTGAGTTAGCTGTCTCTCAGCAAGCATTCAGAGAGTTCCGAAAGTGAACTGTATTGCATTGTCTTTTGCTGCGATTTTTAGCAGTTGTGTTGTCAAGTTTTTAAATGCTGTTTTGTGCTCTATTGTTGTGTAAGGAGCTGTATTGAGTCTACTAGAACGAGAAGTTCAGGAGTTGTATGAGAATCTGCGAAGAAATTATATCGGAATAAATGTCTGCAAGTTTTGATCTGCTTTGGCTTCAAATCTTTCGAACCCATCCAAGCAACAATATAAACAGCAATCTTGCAAAAAAAATAATAAGCACTGATTACTTATAGAGTATTTTATACTTTTGAAGGTGGCTGTAAAACTCATCCCGAATGTCAATCTGAGCAGGCCTCTCCGGCACACATCCTAGGATGTCTGAGGTTGTCGCTTGAACACCTGTTTGATCTTCCCCTTAATGGTTTATGATATTTTACAAGTGAATAATCTAATCTCGTCTAGTCAAGGCTAGACATGGAGAGTAGAACCAACAGCAACATCAACAGAACATTTTAAGAAATGCAAATACAAAGTATTTCCCCAACCCCCCACTTTGATTCGTAATTTTATCTAATTTAAATAACGTATTGTTAAGAATTTTCTCAAAGGGAACGAAGACGCAGTTTTTCTAAATCAAAACTATAATTTATTATTTTTTCGAAGGCTTATAAAACTTTTTTGAAAGACAGCAGATTCACAATCTAGCTTCAACACAAGCTTCGATGCCTACAACCTCGGATACAGCGTTACTGCATGCACAACAGAAGTAAACAAAAGATCCGATACTTTTAAGGTAGCTTCATAAACTCAACTGATCTCTCGATTCCACCCTTCGGTCCTATTTACAGCCTCGTAGCAGAAATTTCTAGCAAATTCCAGTCAGCCAATCACGTGACGGAAAAAGCCTCGAAATTTCCTGATTGTTTTTAATGCCACTTTTCTTTTAACCTGTATTATAGCTGTTAACAAATAAAATAAAATAGGACTGTAGGAGAAATACGTCAATATTTACAATTATATTCAGAAAATGTGTGTAATAGTGTTATGAAAATTTCGTAAATAGTTTTATTTAAAAAAAAAAAAAAAAATACTTTGTCCTTTTTGAATGGGCATGGTCTTTTTATCCTACGAGAAGACACATTCTGGATATTAGTTTAGATAAATTAATTATCCCTAGATCATACTAAATTGAAATAAAAGGAACATGATTTAAAAACGAAAGAATAATCCAGAAATGAGCTCTTAAACTCACCATTTTTGTCAAATCCTCACTTCGTGCTTTCAAAAGAAGTTGTACTTCAATTAACTAAGAGATAAAATTTAATTTGTTTAGAACTGAATAATCTAAGACACTGAATAATCTAGAAAAAAAAGCTTCGAAAAATGGCTGAGCAGCAATATGGATTTTTGCTTTTGGAACGAGAAAATTCTGGTAAAGCGTTTCAGATTCGCGGAATTTGTGAAACTCTTCATGTAAATATGCTAAAATGCGTGGAAGAAGCTAGCATGTGCTATGCAAATAATCGCAATATGAAAATTGGCTATTTCCAAATTCTCTCGAATGGGCAGTTAGTGAAAGCTTTGCATAGCGCTCCTGCAAACTGCCGATTGGAAGAAATGACTCGCCATAGCCAATGAATCTATGTAAAATTATTTCGATCTGTGATAAACAACATGAAATGTTCTGATGTGAAATGTCATGTTCTGATGTTATATTATATGAAATATTGTATTGAAATGTCATGCTGATGTGAAATGTTATATTATGTCTTGCTGCTCAAACTGATGTTAAAAAAAAAAATGTATATGCAATAATAAGATTAAATAAATATATTTCAATTAAATCTTTTTTTCTGTCATTCTTTTTTCAATGTCCTCGTAGCTGACATTCGTGTCCTCTTTTCCTAAATCGGTAAACAAACTGAGATAATTTCTCGAATACCAATCTTTAACATAAGACGGAGAATATGCCGTTGCTGGAATTTGAATTCCATTTTCAGTCAGCGATAAATGATTGAGTGAATAATTGCGAAATGCGAAAGGGTTTTTCTGCATATCGCCATTATACGCGGCATTCGAGCATAATGCTAAAATTATACGACTCGGTAAAATGCCATTTACAGCATTGGGGATAGTTATGCTTTTTATTCCGCTACTAATTGTAAATGTTTTCAATTCCACACGCGTAAACGGTAATTGGATTAACTGTGATTCCAGAGCTTTCTCGTGCGCTACTAAAATAGAGCCTGCAATTTCACATCGTCGAATAAATAAACTAGCATTTTCGATTTGCAATTGATAGTCTCCATTAGTCGCTAGTAAAACAAATGCATGCTTCGCTTTTTCGAGTTTAATGCGAATAGATACACCGTTTACTAATAATTTACTTTGCTGGCTTAAATCAAGATGCAACATGCCAAACAGTTCAAATATTTTTCCATCTTTAGTATAAGCATATCTTTTTTTCAAGCCGGCATTGGCTCCCTGCGCGATATCGAGATCATTATATTTATTTGCCGTATCTTTTTCAAATAAGCCTGCGCTTAATATATTTTTTTGAGATCTCTCAGGATGAAACAGCAAGGCTTGAATGATAGACTTGTAAGCATAATTATTTTCTGAAGAAATTTGTCGATCATTAAGCGACATGTGACATTCCGCAAACATAGTGTTAATCAGATAATTGATGGGACCGCACTTGTCGGCAGCTGCAAACGCTGTTCCGTCTGCCTTGATAATTTTTGCTTGAACCTTCAAATAGAGATGAGATAGATCGTAATACGATTCGCCTAAGCCAGGAATGTTGAATTCGATTGTTGGATTGTCTGAAATTGATGCAACGGGGTGGATCTCCAGAAACGATGATTTGTCAACAGCCATTTGAATAGGAGGACTAGCGAATAGTTCTAATTCGCTTTTAGTACAAAAACACCGATCCATTTTTTTTTTTTTTATGAAAATACGTCTTTCTTCCTCTTCTTTCGAGACTTCTTCTGAGTTTTTCGAGAATGACGCTTCCTTTTATTTCCTCCTGTCTGAATTTTTCGAATCACATCGTCTTTAATATTATGCGCAGATTCTAAAAATCTATTGCGAGCTGCTTCTTTGAACGATTGGCCTTGATCAATGTCTTCTAAAATGTTTTGTCCCGTAGCCAGTAATCGTTTACCGAAATATTTTCCAGTTTTTTTCAATATAGGAATCGCAAATCTTCGCAATGCACTAAAAAATCCATATCCACGTTGTATCGGATATGCAGATGCAAAATATCCTCCAGTTTGAGCAGCACAATAGTGGTCCACGCAAGCCTTCGTATCTAATCCTATTCTCCTCATCTTGGATAATGAAATGAAATTCGAAAATGTTTTTAGTTATTTATACTAATTTCTTTTTCGGAAACTTAGCACTAATGAAGTTTTTCCGCTAATGAATTTTATCGGCGTACCTTGACTAGTTCGCAATTCGATATGTATCGTATCGAAATGATGTTTTTTAACAGTAAAGTAGAGAGGCACTGCAAAATGTTTCACGATTTGCTCTGATTTTTCATTTGCAATAGGGACGATTTTTAATATCGAAGCATATGCATTGCCTACAAGCGATGGATTTATTATATCTGTATAAACATAAACTTCGGTAATTCCAGCTGATAATTCGAGATTATATTCAGAAGCGTATGTTCCACTCTCGAATTTATCCTTTACAAATCCTAAGAGATCTTTTAATTTATCTCCGAATGTGATAATCATATCAGCCGGTACTATTAATAGCGTTTTCTGATCGGGAAGCTCTTTTAATTTAATCGACTTGAATTCTAAAAACAAATCCTTTGAATTTCGATACATTCCTTGCGGTATTCGATAATTCGTTCGAGTTTTTTCGTATTTTTCTCTTATGAAGATACTGTTAACAATAATTTGAAATGTTTCATTCGTTAAATTATCTATTCGAGTATAAGGAAATTTTGTTTCTCCTCGAATTATATGAGAGTCTGTTCGAATATTTAACATGTTCATTAATTTTGGACATGTTTTACTTTCTAGGAAAATATCTACATGTTTTAGCGTTGATACTAAAACTACATTTTCACTTGATATATATTCGAATATAGCATAGTTTTCTCCATCTATTTTCAGAATATTTTCATTTATAATATCAAAAACATCTCTATCGATATCGTGCGTGATTGTGATTGTTTTTCGATATTTTTCAATAGGTTTTGTAGATGTCAATTTGATAATCTGATTTTTATATGTTTTTTTCGGTTTCGAATAATGATACGGGAACTTACTCGGTTTGTCTTTGGCAGCTATATTTAGCGGTCTGGTTCGAGCAAGCGATTGCATGATTTCTGGAGCTGATTCTTTATCTATATTCATACGCCAATGAGCCATTAAATTCCATTGTATTAGATTATTAGCTAAATGTTCAACTTTGAGGGGTATTATATCGTCTATCGCTTTTTCCACTGCATTGTTAATTCCTTCTACTAAATCGCTCGTATCGCTGATATTTAATAATATTTCTGGCAGTGTAGATATTTCGGAAATGACAGTATTTTTCTCAATGCTATAGCTATCGTTATAATCTTTTTGAACAGTAAAAAATCTTCCAGGTAACGTGATTTCCGAGAGAGCTACTTCGTAATATCCGCGCAATGTAATAGGCTGAGCCAGTTTCGTCCGATAATTATCAGGTGTATTTCTGAACAAATCCATGCTAGCGTTAGACGGTAAAAATACGTTAAAATCGTTTTCTATAATTTGATCCATTTTGCATTTATCCACGAATTAAAAGACTTGTCAAAGCCGACCCACTTGACGAATAGCTGGCGAGAAGATCCTTTTCCTTTCGTTCTAATAATTTTCTCAATAGCCCAAAAGTTCTTTTGAATTTTCTGCAATTCTTCAGCGTAAAAGCGTCCGTCAATTTCTTTTCCATTCAAGTCGCATAACATATACGTATGCGGATCTGTTGGATATCTCGCGCAAATTTTAAAAACTTCCTCTGTCCATCCAGGAAGATATCCTTTCCGAAAAATTCTATTAGCTTTTGAAATTCGTACGAAATCATTTACTTCGAAACGAAATTTACCGATCTTGGCATATCCATATAATCTTTTATAGATTTCCGCTTCGTTCGCCGAAGTCACGCTAGCCGGTTTAAAACCATGACTGCTATGCACTGTATCATTGTATGATGTAAGTAATGACGACAAAACATCTATATATTTATACGTATTTCGATATGTAAATAGCCGATACATGCGACTTCTAAGACTTCTATGTGCCCTTTCCAAAATTGCACATTTTTGACCGCTCTTCGTCGAGTAATGATGCACATTATATTCTTTAAATAATCTTCGAACAATCCTATTGAAAAATTCACTTCCATCATCCGTTTGAAGGTTTACTGGTTTCGCTTGTTTAAACACTTTTTTAAAAGCGTTTGCGATAGTCAGGGCTTTTTTATTTTTTATTGGAATCGCTCTTAGAAAACGCGACATGACATCGATGATTGTCAATAGATATCTATAACCTTTGTTATATTTTGCATGTTTTTGCATGTCGACCAAATCGGCTTGCCATAGTTCATTTATGCCATAGGCGATAGTTTTTCGCCGCTTAAACTTATAGCGCACTGGAAAATGGAGCGTATACGCGTCTTCTTGTGAAAGCCACTTTCGAGCATCATCTTCTGTTACTTTGCTATGATGCGCAAGACGTTTCACACCTCCAAACGAACCCGGCTTCTGTGGATCGTAATATACACTCTTCATTCGGTCCACTGCTTCCATTTTACTTTCTTCGGCGTGGGAGTTATAAATTCTGACTTGATTGGACTTGATTCGACAGATGATTCATCTTTGATAGAAGTCGTTTCGTCTGACGAACTTTGCATCATCGAATCAACTTGTGTCAAATCCAATTGATCGCGCACATTCTTATTACCTATCCATTGCTTTGGTATATTAGCAGCATAGATACCACGCAAAAATTGTTGATATCCTTTTGGAGGTATTTCTGTGCTTCTTAAATCTCTCATTACATAACTGAATAAATCTATAGCATTGCTCCTGTGTTGCGGTTTTCCGTCTACTTCTAATTCACCCATATCGTTAAAGACGTAATTAGCATTTTTCAAACTTTCCAAAATAGGCAATATATATTTTTTTCTCGATTTTGGAACTGCATGCGACAAATATTTTGCAATCATAGGCGTTATACTAACAACCGCAGATTCTTGTTTCATCTCTTCTGGAGGCTCCATAATATTCTTTAATTCAGCGGGGAATTCGAACTGTTTTTTAGGCTGCATGCTTCGCTGATATTTCGGAATCAGCTGAGATAGCAGTTTTCCTCTTAAATCATCTGGCATTTCTGTCTGTTGCAGGAGCTTCATAATAGTGTCTTCGATTCGAATTTCTGGTTTGTTAATCTGATAATATTCAGATACGAGTTCTGGAGGTACTAAAGCCATTTTTCGTGCCATTATTCGCCTAGCAATCCAGAAACTAATTTCAACACGGCTGGAATAATCAGAGGCAAAAATCCGCTGCCGCTTTGATTGTTAAATATTTTCTTTTTCTTTGCAATGGAAATTTTTTTATCGGCCAGCTGCCGAATCACTCTTTTATAAGAATGCAGCTTTTTGCCGTTTGAAATTGGAATATTTCCCGAAAGTAAGTTCGCGCAAATCTCACAAAGAGACTTTATCTGATCTTCTGAAGCCGATTTCAAAATTGCTTTTCTCTGCAGAGGATTCGCGTTTGCTAAAACATGCAGCAAGTGTACATGTCGTTTCACTCTTTTCATTTTTCTACTGGAATATAAACCCAGTTTATCATATTCTGATCGGGAAATATAGACTCGCGTAACCGCTCTATTTCGGGCGTTCTCGGATGCACGTCTACGAGTAAATAACTAAACGGTTTAGAAGTTGCCTTCTTATAAGCATCCATGAAATATTTTGATTTCGATGGAAACGCTTGTCTAGCAAAACAAGACGCCTGCGATTGATCGCGACTGTTGCGAAAAAAAATTATATAATGCGTATTCAAACTAATATCACGCATTACTTTCACTCTGGGAAATAAATTCTGCGTAATTAAAATCACACTAAAATTCTTATGATGAGAACCTACAGTAAACATATGCGCGATTTCATTCGTTAACGAATTCATCATATCATCTAATACTAACAAGTCAAAGCATTCTTCGTCCGATGGTAGTCCGCATATAAATTTAAAATGTTTTTCACTCGTAAACCAAGGCTGCCAAGCGGAATAACACCATACGATCTTTGTGATATCATAATCGTAAACTCGTGCTGCAATCATTCTTCTAACGAGTTCTGTTTTCCCGCTCTGAGAAGGACCCGTCACCATGCAACTCGAAGGAAATTTCAGTTTGAGCATTGCTTGCATAGTTTATCAAATTCTATCTGCAATAATTGTACTCCGTTTATGCTAGGCTTTAAATAATCGCTATCGTCTCTCCAAAATCGACGAAGATCATAAACCTTTTCACCATCTTTTTCGCAAATATGCAAAAATATGCGTCTCCCAATATTCTCCGAATGCGTACAACTCGCATTATGCACATTTATTTCCCCTCCGCATGCTGGTTTTTTTACTATAATGATACCCAATTCAAGAACGCATGCGATCGCAAGCGATACAATGACAACTATTTTAAAATCCATCTACTTTCTCACTCGAATGATGTCTACTAGTCACTATCTTGCTTATATACCAAGGTAAGTTTTTTTTTTTTTAAATCAAGCCTGATCTCGCCCCCCACATGTGCTTTCGTCTCGAGGACTTCGTATCGAAGCAGTGAAACTCGTCAGCCATCTCTCTCATTATGTTATTGTCATTCGAAATGTAACATTTTGAGCGAGACGGACTGATTTACTTTCATACTAGCATCTGCCTGCAAGCTTTTTTTCCAAGTGACTAACCAGCCGTAAGCTTCCTTCTATTTTCAAATAGTCTACTACCACGAGCCAAACTCCTATGCCGTCTCCTGGTCGTTTTCAAAAAACCTGTGAAACTAGTTTTGCCATTTCGCGCATTATATTAGTACTCATTTAAAATCTAATATTGTGCGGGGAATGGCCCAAGCTAACTTTCAAGCTAGCATCTGCCTGCTGCCCTGACTAACCAGCGGTAAGCTTCTATTTTCAAATAGTCTACTACCATGAGCCAAACTCCTATGCCGTCTCCTGGTCGTTTTCAAAAAACCTGTGAAACTAGTTTTGCCATTTCGCGCATAATATTAGTACTCATTTAAAATCTAATATTGTGCGGGGAATGGCCCAAACTGACTTTCAAGCTAGCATCTGCCTGCTGTCCCTGACTAACCAGCGGTAAGCTTCTATTTTCAAATAGTCTACTACCATGAGCCAAACTCCTATGCCGTCTCCTGCTCGTTTCAAAAAACCTGTGAAACTAGTTTTGCCATTTCCCGCATAATATTAGTACTCATTTAAAATCTAATATTGTGCGAGGAATGGCCCAAACTGACTTTCAAGCTAGCATCCGACTGCTGCCCTGACTAACCAGCGGTAAGCTTCCTTTTTTGAGGCAGACTCCTACCCTCTAATACTACTAATAGTGTTCGGTATTTATAGTTCATATATGAGGATATGATATTTGAAATATCCAATAATATGTGTTAGCTGTTACTGCTTGGTAATGTCAATTAATATTTTAGATAAACATAATACATTTTAATAAAAAAAAAAAATATTGTATCTTTCTTTATAAATATTTAGAAATGACATTGTACTAAAATATAGATTTCCATCGCCATATCGGCAGCTTTAGATAAAATTTCAAAAGATGCGAATCACGATTCTGATGTAATGATATAATTAATTGAAGTGTGGATCTAGTAAATATAAAAATAGCTGACTCTTCATTCTTCATTTGTGACCTCTAAATGATTTGAAAGACTTACTCAATGCCTACTAGAATGACTACAAAAACATTCTTAACGTTGATATTGAATTTTAGAACAAACACATTAAGTGGGACTTGATAACCCATGTTTACCCAAAAAATAATAAAAATATAAATTTTCGATTTTTTGAGTGTTTATTAATCTTTGAAACATTCTCCTTATTCTCCTTATTTTGAATTGCTCCGATAGCTGCGTTTGCAGAAAAACTTTGTTTTTATGGAGAATTTGGCATTGCTGCAATAGCTCCTTCAATGTTTCGAGAGCATTTTTCGCTGTTCGTGATTTTTGAAATTCCCCCCCGTATTCAAAATGCTAAAACTTCAGCAAATATGAACGAAATGACTTGAAATTTTTTTTGTGTCATTCTCAATATTTATTTGACAAAAATGGGCATGTATTTCTGAAAAAAATAGAAACTTTTTTTTTAGAAATTTAAATGTTGAAAAATAACCGTTTTTTACGCTTTTTTTACATATAGGTAAAGTGATTACCATTTTTCACGAAAACTATTTTTTACTTTCAATTACACATATGTATACATAGGGTAATGAAAGTATAGCATTCGGTTAAAAAAAATTATATTTTTTTGCATTTCCTCACGTTTTGGAACATCCTGATTTCAAAAAAGTGATATAGGAAAAATTTCTGTCTGTGTGTGTTAGGATGGTTCGGAACAAAATGTTTATTTTTTATTTTTGAAACACATGAGGTGAAAAAAGTTAATGCACATCTTGATAAGAAAAACTGTAAAAAAAAAATTTGGAAAAAAAAAAATTGTATCTGCCGATCGCTCATTCACCTCAAATACAAAAAATAACTATTTTTCCTACTTTTTCTTAAATTTCTAAACGTAATATATTTGAAAAGCACTTGTTTGCAATGTGTAGTGAAAGGGTGGTATAACACAGGAAAAATCTATTTTATGCATTTTTCAAACATTTATTAATAATTAAAAATACTCAAAAGTAAAATTTTTGCTAAGAAATAATGATTTTTCTGTAAAATGGGTACTAATGTTATTTCTTACATTTTTTTTTTTTTTAAACATGCTATTATTAATTTGTTTCACTTTTTTCTCGAGCTTTCTATCCCAGTAATGCACTTTGAAGGAAACTTTTGTCGAAAAGTCGGGCTTTATGTATCGTTAAAAAAAAGTGTTGTCCTAACGTCTTTTACTTCAGCTCTGCCCACTTTTTGTTTTGTCTCTCTACAAAAGCGTTCCACAGCTCATGAGTGACAAGGAAACGAGTTGAAGTTTGATTTCAATGGTCCCCAGTAGCACAGATACGCTGGCCAATTTCGCCAGACATAACCCAATCCCGATGTGGAATCGGTCGTGGGAAGCAATATTAGCCAATCTCGTCCAATTCTGGATAAAATATAGAAGAGGTTTTGATACGCCTACGTGCAGTTTTAAACTTGGGATATTGTATTTATGAGATCAAAAACTATGATGGTTTTGACTTGTTTGTTTGTTGAAAAATCGTGTCTTTTCGAACAATGCTCGGTCAGACTAGCCAATCTTCCAGTTTTCCCCTGTTTCCTCCAATACAGCTGTTCTACCTCGGATGCGCCAGTCTTAGCTAACTAATGTTCGTTTGTTACTCTTCACAAAGGAGGATTCCTATTACAGGCATTCCAATTAATTATGTCCCTGTAATCAGTGGCAATAAAGTTAAGTTTAGTTGTCTTGATATGCTTGATAGTCTTCCTCTTGGAAACTTCTCGAGATTTCGGAACCCGACGCCTCAGTTCTCTTACATCTCTCCTTGCGTACAAAATCATTGCTGAAATCAAATTCTTTGGGTGAGGGAAGGAAGCATTTCGTCCAAATAACTGAGTTTAAAACTTCCAGTAAATATTCAGGGAGATATCGAGACAATCGAATGGCCACATATATGTTCTTAGGTCCTTCAGAAAATTAACTTTTTTTTAATGTAATAATATCAAGAAGACATAGCTGATCTGTGTTCAGTACTTTCATCTCAACTTGAGGAATTAAACATTCAACACTTAAAAAATCAGTCAGGGGAAATTTTCCCCAGTTCTTCAATTTTTTTTTTTATCTCACTGAAAGATGTTGTCCTGTTGTAGTACTATCTACGTGTTTAAATAGGCGTCTGAATGTTGATTGGAGTATAAGAGGTTTATACCCCAATGTAGTGGTCTCTCAACTTACAGTTTGATCTGTCAGATTATTTCCACCCAGTATTCATGGCAGTTCCAATTACAGACACGTGCGTTATTATCCAATAAATAAGTTACCATGTGTTTAGATCCAAGTAAGTTTATGAGCTTCAAAGGAAGAAAAGCACCACGAGAAAGGCCACCCAGATTGAAACCCCCCAAAACACAGTTTTTACCAATGTTTCAAAGGTTATGCACTAACGATTATTACTGAATAATTACTAATTTGATTTTTTTCCAAGTTCTTTCTACTTCATTCCACACAATACAATCTAATGTACCTCGATAATTTAGTGATTGGTGTATTCTACAAATTGATGGAAAAAGGGTATTTTTTATATTTATTCAAAACTTTGAAGTGAATGCTTGAAGTAAGTAAAACAATTTGATCAAAAATATGAAAAAAATAACGTTAGTGATCATTTAAAGACAAATATTTTTTTTAACAAAAAAAAAAATGTTTAGAAGAGTGTTTTCCTGTGTTATACCACCCTTTCACTACATATTGCAAACATTTGCCTTTCAAATACATAACATTTAGAATTTAAAAAAAAGTAGGAAAAATAGTAATTTCCTATATTTGATGTAAATGCGCTATCGGAAGATATCATATTTTTTTTCTAATTTTTTTTTAATTTTTTTTTACAGTTTTCCTTATCAAGATTTGCATCAACTTTTTTCACCTCATGCGTTACAATATATATATATATATATATATATATATATATATATATATATATATTTATATATATATATATTTTTTTTTTTCGAATTACCCTAGTGTGTGTGTATGTGGTCAGCATAACTCCCGAACAAATTGATCTACGATATTCAAATTTGGTGTGCGGGTTGGTGATAGACATGGGACCTAGCATTAAGGTTTTCGTCAAAATCTAGCCGTTGAAAAAATAATGTTTTTCCGTAATTTACAAAAAAACGGCTCTAACAATTTTGTTCAAAATCGCTCTGGTAATGCCTCTTAAGGTGTTCTAAGCATCCCCACCTCCGAAATTTCAGTAAAAATGTTTTAATTGTGTGAAAAGTTGAAAAACGTACAGAGTTCTCTTTTTTTTTAAGCATACCTCATGAACGATTGTTTTTTTTCTTCCTTCAGTTTCGCTTATAATAAAGGATAATATAAGGATTACAGAAAAGTATATCGCCAAAATCGCCACTTTGGCATTTTTTTTTTTTTTTACCCATACAAGAATTATGGTAAAAAATATCGCCAAACTGGTCATTTTCTTTAAATGAATGATGAAATTATAGAAACGGTAAATGACACAAATCCATGTCAGTATTATAGTGTAATTGAAAGTTGTGCGATGTTCCACACCACTGGTTTATTCTAAATCCGATGCCTAAAATGTTAAAGAATATTACTAGGAACAGTTTTTTTACAAAAATCAGGAAAAAATATTGAAAAATGAAAAAGAAGATAGAATTTGAAGTTTGATGAATTTTTTTTTTAAATTTAAAATTTTGAAATATACTCTAGCATTTTGAAAATCTCTTTCTACACTGGTTTGAAAAAAATACTACAATTTTAAAAACACCTCAGCTTTCCTTAAACTTTAGCTAATTGTTTTCAATAGCGTCGACTTTACTAATCTCTTTCAATAGATGTTTCCTAACGAACTTGTTATAAAAAAAAAGATTAATACTTCCCCACTCCCGCCTAGTAGCTTGATCTAGAAGTTAATTTCTCAGAAACAATTTCCATAATCATTTTTGAAAAAACGAAATGAATTTCCATTTAATGTGGTTAAGCTAATTCCTTGGTATTCTAACCTCTCCATCAAAATTTACCGCAATACTATAATTAATCAACTCCACCATTTTAATAGTACTTAAAACAAGAATAATTTTCTCCTTGATTTTTTCTAAAAACATTACATAGCAACCATTTTTTTTTAACATTTTATCAAGAAGAATATTAATTTTAAACAATCGGATATGACGTCATAATCTCTCATTTATACTCCCAATTCCACTCACGCATCTGCGTTATAACTGCAAGCTTAATTAATATAAGACTCGATGTATATGATAATACAGTCTATCAGGTGTGTGTCCACGTCCTCACCTTGAGAAAGCATTGAAATAGCAACTTCACAAAATTCTTTCTGCCCCAAAATGATTTGATATCCCCCCTTATTGGTTCTTTTTTTATTTTATTTCAACCTCTTCCAGAGAGTTGGTTCTCTCACATATGTACGCGGAGGCAGGAGGCGGTTCACAAAGTTCTTCCTTTCCACTCCCAGCCGGGAGTTCAACCAACCAGTCTATCAAGTTTCGGGGCAGAACCACTGATCTCTACAACTTCTGGATAGCACATGCTTGGTTACTGACTTGAAGTTGAAGAAGGCTTAATAAACTAGTTCAAATTTGTTAGTAACTATGGGCAACCTATTTCAAAGCATTATGGGGGAAGTATTCTAATGGCATCTCATCTGCTTGCAGAGCAGAAACCGCTAATGAGCGATCCAGAAGTTGTAGTAGAGATCAGTGGGCAGAACAGATTCAGTCCATGGCACGGAATTGATGGTTTCTTCGTAAAGATTAAATACAATAAAAAGATTATCGCACTTCAATATCACTTAAAACAATTTGGCAATGTGTGAATAACGGTTGTCTCAGCGAGACTTATCCTTTGATAAGCATCAAACGTAGCTTTCCTATCGTCGTTAAGAATTTATAATATTTAAAGTACAACTATCATCAGTTCATAAACATTGAAAAATACAGTATAACAATGAAAATAAATGTACCAAACTAATTTTAAAGTGTAAAATAATTATCTAAATCTTCACATTCTCAATTTCATCTGAAAAACAGTATAGTAATTTCCTTGTTTCAAAATGAAATTAATAGCACAACTAAGAATGTAAATTTAAGTCATGTTACATATTCATCACATTTTAATATAATGATAAGGAAAACCATTGCAGCGTAATGTGAATATATGCATATGACCTTCAATAAATAATTGATAATATATCACTAACAAAGACATACTATATTCTTTTTATTAACAACTTAAATTAAGTCAGCAAGTACATTTCAAGATCAGAATATTAATTTTAAGTGCATAACCAATCCAATGCTTTCCCGAACAAATTTATGACTGTTTAACTTTCTTCAATGCGTTTGCTGACATCTCCTCGATTTGATGATCTCTTTTGACATCATCCCTGTCATCAAAATCGCGGTAGAAAAGGTAAAAACAAAGGTGCCCTCTTTTCAGCGCTATAAGAAAAAAAAAATTAAATTATCTATCTGGTAGGAATGGACAATTCCCGTATTTTTGATTGAAATTAGTTTATATTTATGGCGAATTTCTTTCTGATTCCAAATATTTAAACAAAAGGTCTTTAAAAAAATCAGTTATTTAAATATTTAGAAAAGAAATTGCCTCAAAATCGAACCAAAACCAGTCCGTTCAAAACACTCAACAAAATCTGTGACGTCAAGAAATCCTTCCGTTTCTATGGTTATCTTGAAGTCTCTCCCAAACAGTTGGCGTTGATTTCATATCCCGTTCAGGTTGGCGCGATTTGAGGGAAACTTGCGAAACTGGTTTCCGCTACTGCATTTCAAGCCAAGATGTTTGGGATCAATTGGCATCATATTCAATTCGAGCCGAATGAATCGTTTCCTCGCCAACGTCTAACAGGGAAACTTTGATTAATTTTGTTTTTTTTGTTTTTTTAAAGCGCATTGAGAAGAAATTCTTGTGTTTATGGTCTGTTCGAAACATTTAGAATTGGAAAAAAAAAAAAAAAAAAGAAGCGGGAAACGTCCATTTCATCACACAAAGGGAGAGGAAGGGGTGGGGGGGGTAGCATTCTAAAGAAAACACTCATCGTTCACGTGATTTTGATTTCTTTGCTTGAATTGCATTTTGCATTATAAAAATAACTTAAATTCATTAGCATATGGTGGATTCCATGTTGAAGAATCGTCTTTTTTTTATCGGTTGAAAAAGCTTGCATTGTTTTTATATCAAACTCTTTCTTTTTTGAAGTTCAGGTTTAAAGTATTGTCTTTAGAGTGGTATTAAAACATTTTAATAATATACAACAATCGTAAGTAACAAAAATGTATCTGGTTGCCATATTAGTGCTGAAATTTATTTTCGAAATTTTAGGCAAACGTTAAGGTAATCAGTTTTTCTCTTTTTTTCTTTTGCAAACTTTTTACTAAACGCGAGTGATGCACAATTTCTGTATGCGTGATGGCTCTGTGTCTGAATGTTTTTAGTTATTAAAAATATGCTGTATTTCAAAGTAACATTACAAGGTTAAAAGTGGGCAAAAAAAAAAAAAAAAAAAACTCACATAATTTCTGAAATATTACGCTCTTTCGAAGTTCTTCATTTTCAACAAGAATTGTATCTAAAATAGTATTGTACTCTGCATTTTCTTTTTAAAAACTAGAGGTGTGTGAAAAATCGCACAGCTCTCAGTTACACTATAGAACTGCTCACTATATTTAAATTTGAATTTGAATAGTTTTATTTTTCCTTTCATATTTGCATTTATTCGAAAAAATCGCCAGTTCAACAATATTTTTGGAGATGATTTTTACATGAACAAAAAAAGGCTGGCCAGAATGGCAAATTTGGTCATATACTTTTTAAAAATCCTTACATTAACCTTTCTTGTGAGTGAAACAGAGAAGAATAAAAAAACGATAGTTGATGAGCGATGCTCAAATAAATAGAAGTGTGTGTTGAAGACATTCGGTTTTACACCATTATTGCATATTTAAGGGAATTTCGGAGGAAGGGATGTTTGAAGCACTGTAACAGGCATTACAAGAGCAATTTTGATTATAATTGTTAGAACCTGTTTTTAGAAATTGCTGAAAACCATGTTTTTTTAAATGGGTCTTTTTTTCTGTTTTTCATATTTTGCGCATACGCAATATTGACGAAAGCCCAATTGACAGGTCCCATAATCGCCACAAACTCGTATATCAAATTTGTATATTGTTGGTTAATTCGTTCCGGAGTTATCCTGACCACGTACACAAAGACAGACATTTTTCAATACGACTTTTTAATTCCAATTACCCATATGTTTACATAAGGTAGTGAAAGTATAGTGTTCGGTAGAAGAAATTTCATTTCTAAACGTTTTGGAACATCCTGATTTCGAAAAAGTAGTCTAGAAAAAACATCATCTCTCAATGTTACGTGGTCAGCATAACTCCCGAAGAAATTGACTTACGATGTTCAAATTTGGTGTGCGGGTAAGTGATGGCAATTGGACTTACCAAAGCTTTCTTTCATTAAAATCGCTCATGCCCGTAAGGTTCAAGTCATGAAAAAATCATGTTTTTCAGCAATTGAAAAAACACGGCTTTAAAGAATTTCACTAAAATCTCTGTACTAATGCTTCTTAAGGTATACATATATTAGGAATCGCGAAATTTGACTCAAATCTGCGTTTTTGTTTTTTGGTTTTAAAATATTCCCAAATTCATTACTATAAAATGATACCATTTTCTTTCTGAGACTCAAATTACTTTTTAAATTACAGTAGATTTTATGAACCTGTTTTGTATCACGTTCATTAGTGTAGTAAACTTTAAACACGTTTTCTGAAGAATGACATTTTGGTGTTATATGACTTTACGCCAACAGTCATAACTTCATAATAAATTATCCGATTTATAAAAATCTAATTTTGTTTTGTATACAATTGTTGTGAATGTGTTTTCTATTGAGAATCTAATATATATTGTTATAAACACATTTTTATGCATATTTTAATCTTAATTTTTTGTTAAAAACTATGTATTTTTTGAATTTTTTTATTTAAAAACTTATAATTAAATAAATATTGAAGCCAAATTCAAAATTCTCCATAGGAACATGCTTCAGTATAATATCTCTTATTTGCAATAAAAATAATACCTCTAAGTTAGTAACAAGTGTATTTATGCATGTTCTAATAATGTCCTAATTAGTCACTTTAATTGCAATTAGCTGATTAAAAAATTGACGGAAAAAAAGTTTATATATAAAAATACATCATTTATAATTCTGATATAGCCCCCCCCCCAATTCTTCCAGCTACGCTCCTTAGGAGAACATCAGGAGCTTAAAAAATCAGCTTTTGAGACTCCCTTAGTCCTCCCCAGAAGTTCACGAGGGGAACTTTTAAGAAGCGATTTCCGAAGTTGTAGGGATGAATCATTAAGGGGATTGGGAAGACAAAATTTTTCAAAATATTGAATATCTAGTTCTAGTTGTATTGCATAAAGGGCGCTACGCTGAATAGTTTGATATGTTACTTATTGTTGTAAACCAATTACAACTATATTATTTTCAATAATTACAAGTGCTGATATTAGTTTCGGTTTCCATTTTCTAGTTTTAATTTCAATTTAACTTTTAATTATTACAATTTTAATTATTTTTTTGAAAAAAAAAATATACTTTTGCAGGCACTACGTTTTAACTGTAACTGCAGCGTGTAATTTTCGCTTGTAATTTAAAGTAAATATTTATTTTTGTGCGAGCTTATTAATTTCTTCTTTTTTTATCATTTTCACTGCCTGTGATTTTGCATTAATTGATTTACCGAAATATTATAATTGGTGTTTGAAAATTGTAATTTGGAAAAGGGAAATCCTACCCCGATAAACCTAATTGTTTGTTTAAATGCTGAAAAAGCACAATCATCAGCTGATAAAATTGATTGCATCTTTTCTAAGAAACAGTGATGAAATGAATGAAAGTAATGATGTTGAAAAATCATCATGGTGACATTGAAAGAAACTGCATTTTGTTTTAATTGGCTTATTATTTATCTTACTGGAGCTTTTTGTAAAATATATGTATTAGGATAGTAGCCATTCTTCTGTGGCTGAATCGCAAGCAGAAAAAGTTAGGCTTCTAGGTTTGTACCACAGTTTTAAGTTGCTCTTCAAATGCAAACTGTAACGACAAATTACAAGAGGGATCTAAACATGAATGCAGCTTATTGCAAAAAACTGTACGCTGCACCATTTGGCCCTTCTTTCGTTTTAATAGACGATAATGCGCTTCCCCATAGAGCTGCCATCGTTGACGACTTTCTGGAGAGTGAGGGAATTACGCGTATGGAGTGGCCGGCTTACTCACCGGACCTTAATCCAGGAGTAAATCTTTGGGATGCCCTCGGCTGTGCTGTATGTAGACGTTTCCCACCTTCACCCACTCTAGAGATTTTGAAACAGCCCTACAGGAGGAATGGCGATTACTGGACTATGAGGCGGTTAATCATCTCGTAACAAGCATGATCACACGCTGTATACTTTGTATGCAGGTGAGGTCTACTCATATACCCTACTAATGTCGTTTTTTTGTTGTTTGTTTTGAATTTAAACATCATTTTGTTAATGACGCAAATATGACGTCATCTTATAATTTTTGAAACTTCAATATATATATATATATATATATATATTATCTCTGTTTGTAATTCTTTGTTTTGTTTCATGAATAAACATAGAGCTACTTACTAGCAGCATTTCATGTCAATCAAAGCAACATACTTGTCTTTTTATTTTTATTTTTACATTTTACCGCTCCGTGCTTAACTTTTGGAAGTGAATTTATATTATTTCCTCATGGGTTTTGACGTAATACACTGTACTTTTTAGCATGTCTAGAAGGGTCTGTAGATAATAGTTATCCAGGATTTTAACATGAGTGTAGTTTCTATTCATCTAATATAAATAGCTATATCACTAATAAAATAATTTTAGCTCTAATATAAACTTTTTTTATTTAGGCAAGATATGTTGAATTCTCATATTAGTAAGTATCCTCAAACATGTTGTATCCTCATTAAAACTTAGGTAAGGAATCACCAATAAAATTTAATATTCCTTTTGTTCGTATCTTAGACTGAGTCGGTGAGTATCAATCGAGTACAGAATATACATTTTAAACAGTTTAACTACGATTGTGCTTCCCGAACGAATCTATTTCCAACGTCTTAATTCATACTTACCTCTTGGCAAACCCCTCTTCGACTGGTGATCGCTTATATGATGTTGGGGATCTTTTGTATTCGGCAACTGGAGACCGCTTGTCTTCACTCATTGCAGTAGCTGTAAATCCAAGGACGAGCAACACCATGAAAACAGTAGTAAATGAAAGTCGCACCTGAAATGAAATAGAGTTGTAAACGGCATTAATATTTTTATGTTTACAATTGCTTGAATTTCGTCAAATCGCTATTCTATACAGAACATTGTCATCCAATGAGTGCTGAATTTTAGCTAAAATTTCCTCAATATATTTATTCAAGCAATCTTTTTGTTTTGGATAAAGAGTAGGTCCTAGTAAGGGTCATTCCCTATACTCGCTATGTTACAATCTTCTAGCCCAGTACATTTAGAAACTACTTTCTGTAAAATCCTGAAATTTGGTGAGTAGGTACGAAAGAGATCACTTAATGAAATGACATAAATTGTTTTCTTGTAATGTCTATCTATAATAATAAAACTAGTTGTGTGTCTGTCTGTCGATTTGTCTATGGCTCTATAGAAACCTACTTAAAATTGGAGTAGAGCTTTGAAATTTTCAGTATAAGTAGTTTTGGCCTTCTAATTGTATACATCACAAACAGAATGTTAAAATTTTAATTAGTTTTTTTTTATTCATTTTCATAATTAATTAACAATTTTTTTTTACAAAAGGACTTCTAATTGGGCTACAGCTCTGAAATATTCAGCATAAGTATTTTAGTCCTTCTGATTGGACTTTTGAAAAACAGAATTTTAAATTTTTATTTATTTATTTTTAATTAATTTTTTTTAATTAATAAATATTTTACGAAACGGCTTCTAATAGAGCTACAGCTCTGAAATTTTCAACATAAGTACTTATAGCCTTCTAATTGGACTTTTAAAAAACAGAATTTTAAATTTTTATTTAGTTCTTTTTTAATTAATTACAAATATTTTACAAAACGATTTCTACTTGGGCTACAGTTTTGAAATTTTCAACACAAGTAGTTTTGGCATTCTAATTGGACTATTGACAAAAAGAATGTTAAAATTTTAATTTGTTTTTTAATTATTTTTTTCACAAAAAGTGACTTCTAATTGGCATAGAGCTCTGAAAGTTTCAACATAAGTAGTTTTGGCCTTCTAGTTTTGCTTTCCACAAACACGTGTTAAAATAATCTTAAAGAAGTGTTGTATTATTGTATTAACGGGGAATTTTTTTTCTTTCGACAAGGGAGATGCTTCCAATATTAAGGCTTTACGTAGCAATTAGATTTTAGTGAGTGAAGTGAGCTTATGCTTGTATGCTTAATAATTCTTGAAATGACTATGGTTGTTCTTTCTTACAAAACTTCAGTTCCTTTTGTGCCTGTGCACTATTTTTCTGATGTTTATAAAGTTTGTCCGATTTGTGTTTGCTGAAATAGTTGTTCCTATGAAAGAATGTATGATCATGACTAGGAAAATGGTGTTTTATTGTATAAACTTTAAATCTAAATAAAAAATTAATAAACACTCAATACTAACAAAGATATTTCAAGGAATACACACATACAGAAGAATTTTTTCACCTTTGATTCGTAATTTTATCTAATTGAAATAACATATTATGAAAAAAAATTCGTAAATGATTTTATTTTTAAAACAATTTTATCACAAAAACCGTGTCATTTCTGCATTGGTATGCTATTTTTATACTACAAGAATGAATAACTGATTCAGACACATCCTGAATATTAAAAAGCTTTAGATAAATTATTATCACTAGATATAAACTAAATTGTAATAAAAGAAACATGATTTTAAAACCATGGAATAGTCTAGAAAAAAGGTTTTAAGCTCACCATTTTTGCCAAATTCTCACTTCGTGCTCTCAAAAGAAAATAAACTTCAATTCTGTACGAGTTATACTCAATCTGTCTATAACTGAATATTCTTATTAAATTACAGCCTTTTTCGGTATTTATAGCCAACATATGAAGAAGTTATATCTGAACTATCCAATCATTTTTTTGCTGACTGTTACTGCTTGGTAATGGGAATTAATGTTTTAAATAACCATAACAATTTAATTTTGCTGATTAATATATTTTAATATAAAAACATATTAATAATTTATAAACTAAGTAAATAAAATGACCTTCTTCTTGACATTTTGATTTCATCGGCAGATTTAGTGAGATATAAATGAGTTACAAATCACTATTCATATTTAGTAATAGAATTAATTGAAGTGTGGATGTAGTAAATATTAGAATAGCTGATTCATCTCACTTCAGTTTGTATGTGGGATAAATTTGAAATTTCATACGTATTATGAAATCCACGCATATCATTAATTTACAAGAACTATAAAATTTATACATATTGTTATGAATTTTTTCACTGAGGCAATGATGGCACAGTTTTTCAGATAAAAACTAGTATTTATTCTCTTCAGAAAACTCACAAGATTTATTCACATATAACAGAGCAATCACTATTAATCTTCAATACAAGCTTCAACAAGAACAGCTTCGAATATAGCGATTATACAAGCTCACTCCAATAGGTCAACAGAGCGATCGCGATCAGCTTTCAACGAAGTCCGAAGTCAATCTGAAAACTTTCCCGATCTACCGTCTTATAAATACTTAGCGCGAGAGCATATTCGCGAAATTTCCAGCCAATTCGTCGGAAAAGAAACGTCTCGAAATTTCTCGATTGCTTTAGGTGTTGCCACCTTTTCCTAACCTGTATAATCGTTGTTAATAAAAAATAAAATAAGATAAAAATAAATTACAATAGAATTTTAAAATAATACGTCACTATTTACACTATGTACAGACAATTTGTGCAACAATATGCATATGTGTGTGTGCGTAAAAAAAAATCTTGCACTAACTTTTCTAGACGTACAAGAGAAATAACCCAGGAAAATTAATTCCAGTATGTAAAATTGCGTTCCCTGTAAACAAGAGAAGTTTTTTCGTGAATGGGAAGAACTACAAAAATGATATGCAACCACCATTTGTCTGCGACATAACTGGAGTAGTTTGAAAGCTGTATTTTAATAAACGCGCATAGAAATACATGTGTGTATGCCCTACGGGAGATGTAGAAGATGTATCTGTGGAGAAGGTAACTAAATACTATTTTTAATCTGTATTTTATCAACTTCATTGTTGCAAATTATGAAACAGTATTTTCATCTTTTTGTATGAAAAGAAAATATTTCCAATAAAAGAATTCTGTTAATAGTTTTTTAACAGTCATTTTTACGAAAAATATTTGGTTACAAAAAAAAATATGGACAAATGATTGGGATGGGGGTGTTTAACAAACATAGAGTCAGCTTTAAGTGCCCTAAAACAATTTAAGTCTCAAAAAAGGGCCATTTTTGTACAAATTTTAATTAAAAATTTTAAAATTAGCTGTCGGCAGGTTGTGTAAAACCTTTATTTTAAGTTTACTACCATACATGCTTAATTATTTCAACTTTGAAGTGCCCCAAAACCTTTTAAATTTTTATGAATATTTAGTTAAATTCAAGGTATCAAAAAAGGTAGCAATATGTGCATTTTATACTTTATGATTTTACGAAAGGTAATTTTAATTAATTTTATGGATATAAAGTAAGACATGAAAGTTAAATTATTAAAGAGATTTATGTTTTCAAATACGAAAGCCTTCAGCCAATCTATTCAAAATGTAAAATTACAGCCAACTGAAAATCATGTCTGTGAAAAGAAAAGCTATGAAAAGGAAAGGTGATTATTTACACCCCAACTTTGGAGCATCACCAATACTTAATGGAAACTACGGTTACTATCTGTTACTTATAGTAGGCAGAAATGAAAATAAATGATAGTTTCAGCAGTCAATAGCAGATGAAATAACAGATGCGGTGGTCCATAAATTTGAATCAATATGGGTTATTGTTCAATTTAGCATCAAAGAATTCAGGAAAAAATAAATAGCAACCATGAAAACATAGAAATGAGATGAGGCACATTAAAGCTCAGAAACAAGAACTCTACTTTCAGAGAAAAAGCGAAACATTTTAAAATAAAATTATAGCTCTTGTCTTTTTCATATTGCTTCTTAAAAAAAACCGCAAATATGATATGCAATTTATAAAACAGTAACAATATCGTTCTACTCTACAATCATTCATTAAAGTTCTACGTTTGATAAAAAAAAATCATAATTAGAAAAATCAATGCAAGCACAAAAAAACGGAAAGTGAAATTATTGAAAAGAAAGCATATAAAAGAAGCAAAAAAAAATCAATGTCTTCGGCCGCAAATATTTGTTTAACTTTTAAACGATTCTAAAATCGCTTAAGTTTTGCAATCTTTAGTCAGATAATGCAATAGATTTTGATTTTCTTATTTATATGTTGCAACAATTGTCAGTGCTGTCTTTAACCAAGATATTTCCCATATAATAGGCTGCAGTAAGAATAGAAGATCCCGTCAGAGAATTTTGGTACATGTTTCAGCAGTTTGCTTTAACAGGATTGTACTTTAAAAGAAGGAAAGATAACTCGAAGATATTTAACAGCAAAAGTAAACATAAAGTCGATTTTTGACAAAAAAAAAAAAAAGTGCGATGTTTTTAATTTCAATAAAAACTCTCTAAATTTAGCTAAAGTACACTCACTTCCAAAAGTTGAGCACGGAGAGGAAAATGTTAATTTCCGTAAACCAATTTGAATGAATGAATCTGAAATTTTCTGTAAAGGTTGAAGGAAATATGCAAATATGTTAGGTAACAACCAATCACGGTTTCGTGTCGAAAAATATGCAAAACAAGCAATCGTATAAGAAACCGTCAATGTGAAGGGTTATAGAAGTTGCATGTGAATGCTGTTGAAAGGTGTTTAGAGCATTCTTACGATCTGTTTTCATGCTAGACCCGTTTCTATGTCTTCCAGAAGACCAATGGAAGATTCTGAGCCCTGGCGGACTGTCAAACGCATTGAAGTAAGACAGTCTATCACAGATGATGCTCTTTTCTTCGGCGTTCATCATTCCGTCATTTCACGATTATGGAAACAAACCAGCCGAACAGTTGTCCGAAGACTTGTAGCCGGTTGTCCAAGGGTTACGACCTCCGAGGAATTTTTTTAATTCTTGAAAGTATTGTAAACATAGATGGTAAACATTTATATTTTAGTTGTAGAATCAGATAATATTAAACGCCGAATATTGAAATATTGAAAACCGGAAGGTTTGGGAAGTGTGCATCAAATTTGTTCCAATGTGAGTTATTATTCAGAAATCGAGCCAAATTTCTGATAAGAAGCAACACACTCACCTAGCATGTGAGAAGATTCTCGTCACTACGTATTTTCTGCTTTCAAAAATAAGTATACACAATAGAAATTATGCTTTCTGTAGTCCAAGACAACTTATCCTGACCTCATTGAAAGCGCTGCAGGATAGGTCCTTCATCGTAAAAGATATAGTTCCGAGCAAACAACAACTTATATAGGAATATTGATAACCTGCGCACATAATTTTGCATTAAACTTGAATATTCTTTGATAAAAAAAGAAAATAAGCGATTTAAATTTTAATTTTACTTAATAGTTTACTTTTCTAAACACGGTTGCGATAAGAGTTTTAACGAATCATGTGACTTTGACCGATCTATATGTCATGATGTCACTCACTTGGCGAATCACTATTGGCTTACTAGGCTGGACCTGTCTTGTCTCAGTTCAAGACGTCACATATAAGATTATTGTGCAGCCAATCAGCGCGCAGTTAAACCAGATTGCGCATCACAGAAGCGTATTTAATAAGGTCAAGATAAATTTTCTTGAACTATAGCTGTTTTCAAAATTCGAGATTTCTCCTCGATGCAAAAAAAAAAAAAAAAAAAAAAAAAAAAAATCTTTAAATGACCATTCTCTAAGATATTTTCTTTTGAAATTGGGACAGGTGTAAAAGTTAGATGTTACTAAATTTTGGCGCAGTATAGCCTTCATTTAAATCTTTTTGCACTAAGAAGAAAATAACGATGCCACCAAATTCTGTTCGAAACCATATTAATATTACAATAAATTTTTCCCCATAAGCCACGGGGGGATCCATAAACATTTCAGAATGACTCAAAAATGACAAATTAAACAATTTTTAATAAATTACAACCTTAAGTAAAAATTTACCAAGTTTTTATTTGTATGCAATATTCCATTACATTGAAAAATAAAGACAACGATAAATTTAATGCTTCTTTTCGAAAAGAAAGAGGAAAGGATGTGGTTATCATAAAATATAACAAATCGATAATTAACTTACAACACTTCAAAGTGCCTGATAAAATAATTTACAAAAAACGATATTTTTAATTCTTTATTAACAGCTATATTCGTCTGGGAAGAAAAAGTGGTGTTACTCTCAATTCAATAGATCAATAAGACCTGTTATATGTCAGCAGAAGGCAGTATGTGTCGAAAAATGTCCCCCTTATTTTAATTCATAACCGCAGCTGACGTTTTAGAAGAGGGACTATTTGTCATTCTTGTCTCATCTTATCCAAACTTCTCTTAACCTTCATTGATTCCTTCCTCATTTGTCACTCCGCAACGTCCATAACTCGGCGAGACGTGCCAGAGATTAATGTGAACAAGGATTCTTCTATCCAGGATATCTGTTTTACTACGTAGGTGGACACTGAGTGGACATTTTTTCCAGGACTGGTAAAGAAAAAGTTGCTACTTCTTGAAATTATTTTCTCTGGTAGAGATTTCATAACAGAGATGGCATATTTAATAGAAATAATATTTAAAAAAAAAAAGTTTTTTTTTTTTTTATCAGCTTCCGGTTTTAACGAATGATTTCTTATTTCAAAGTTAAAGAATCATATTCGCTGAAGCAGAAAGCAATTCCACTCAGAATTACAACTGTAAAGGCTCCTTTACACGCTACCATTCGCCATACCAGTTGATATCGCTGATCTGTGACGTCATATGGCGTCACATGGCTTCTGGTTGCTGTAGATCAAACACTTTCTTTTTACTGACTCAGGCTACTCCCTACACTTCCGTGACCACCAATAAAAGGCGCTGCGATCGCACCGCTGATGTCACACAGCTGGTGATCTAAACTGGAATACTGACTGGCAGAGTATACATGAGCATTAAAGACCGGTTGGTTGTTTTCAGATTATCTGGTGCCGTCAGCAACACGAGGGCTATAATGCGCCGAGACATTCGTCATTAGACAAGCCAACATACCTTTACAAACACCCATGCCTAACACGGGACTCGAACCCGCAACCTCGCGGTCTAGAAGCTAGGACGCTAACCACTATAACGTTTGGTCGGCGCATTAAAGACCGGAAATCTATCTTTGTGCCACTATGATAGTGGCACAAAACTTAAGCTAAATTTTTTCTCTCGTTTCTGTGTTGGAATATAGCTTCAAGTTTGTGAACATAATTGATACCACATTTCTATATCTATGGTTATTCTACTGACCTTGGATTGAGCATATTATTACTATATCTCTAACTGTGTTATTAGTGAATAGTAATTTAAATTCTACTGAGTAACACCTTTTAAGAGAAAAAAACGATTGTAGAAAATAGGAAACCTTTTTTGTTATCCTTCTTGCGAATTACAGAAAAATTTATTTCGGTTTTCTAATGTAAAGATATATGTATCTTAAAATGAGATTCACAATCATATCATTTTAAGGGGAGTTGGTATGCCGGGTTGCCATTGGACCTACCTTTAAGATTTTAGCAAAATTCGTACATGCGCTTAAGGTTGAAATCATGAAACATGATGTTTTACAGCAATTGCTAAAATATGGATCTAATCACTTTTTTTTTTTTTTTTTTACTTTTTTTTTTTTTAAATTGCCGCCTCCTAAGGTTTTCTAAACATTCACCACCACCGAATTTCCAGTAGAAAAGCGATAAAAACGTAAAAAGTTGAAAAAAGAATGCCTTTATCACACAGCGCTCTGCCATTGAGCATCGGCCACGAATGATTGATTTTCTTCTGTTTCACCTCTTCACTCTCATAAAAGGATACTGTTATGTTTATAGGATAATATTGCCACATTATATATATATATATATATATTTTTTTTTTTTTAAACTTTGTTACAATGAAATTATGAAAACGCTAAGTAACATCTTTTCATCTCAAATCTGAATCCAATGACCTTTATTACATTTAAAAAATGTGCGATATTCAACACCCCTTGTTTGAAGTCAGGATGTTCAAAAACATGAAAAAATGCTAAAAAGAAAAAAAAAATATTTTCATTACTTTATTTTAACATAATGGGTAATTGAAAGTAAAAATATATAGTAAAAAAAAATAGTTACGATAAATATTTAAGTTATAGCATACTGAGAGCTCATACAAACAAGATTTATTTTTCATATGGTTTGACAAAACTATGTTTAAATTTTAATCGAAATAATAATTTTATTAAAAAGACTTAAGCAAATGTGAATCTTGGTTCAAAATATGTGGCGTCTGGTTGCAACGAATGTCCTCGCCAAATGGTTAAATGTTACTATTCCAAAATCAACTTCAAATTATCGATTTCAATTGCAGCACAATTAATATATAATTATTTCTAATATTGCAATGCATGTATTAACATACGAAATATCTTAATTCCTTACGGATTTGACGTAATACACGGTACTTTTTATCTGGAAGTATCTGAAGATGACAGTTACCCAAGATTTAAGCATACGTTCACTTTGTTTGTACTAATATACGTAACAATATCACTAATGAAAATAATATTAGCACTAATGTAAAATACTCTTTCATTGATTTGGTTTGGTTTGAGAACTTCTGGCTGTCTATT
Source organism: Linyphia triangularis (assembly GCA_963978545.1). Lineage (NCBI taxonomy): Eukaryota > Metazoa > Arthropoda > Arachnida > Araneae > Linyphiidae > Linyphia > Linyphia triangularis. Next base: position 18,277,556 of record OZ021728.1, read on the forward strand.
GCTGCCATTTTAAAAATGCTTAACACAACAATATAAATTTCGTAATTTTGAGTATCTAGAAGAATTCGAGATCTAAATCTTCTAGTTTAACCCGTTTCTCCGACCTCATCACACTAACGAGAGGAAGATTGAGACCACGAAAGATTTAATGTGCACCAGCACCCATTGGGCACACACCTATAATTGACGGCCGTCTAGGAATGAAATAATCCATATGTTATTCACTGCACAAAACTCAAAAGTATAAATAAAAACATCTCGATTTGGCTTTTTCTATGTTTATTTGAAGACAATCACTAAAAAAGAAGACAAGAAATTGATTAATATTTTATCACAATGAATCTATGCTAACCCTCTAAAAACAGCTCAGGTTTGCAACTTGATCTAATCTGTTACCTGAAGATTTCGGCACCAGAAACTCATGTTATAAACAAAGAGAGCACCATCTACAATGGACAATTCCAGAATTTTTTTATTTATTTTTTAATTATTTTTTTATTATTATTATTATTAAATTCTAAATGTTTCGAATAGGCCATAAACATAAAAATTTCTGCTCAAAGGACTTTTCTTTTTTTTTCTTTTTTTTTAATTTGCGATCGAAATTACCTTGTTAGATGTTGGCGAGAAAACGGCTCATTTCGTTGGCATTGAACGTGACGTAAAGAGATCTCAAACATCTTGGCTTGAAATGCAGCAGCAGAAACCAGATTTGCAAGTTTCTCGCAAATCACGCCAAACTGTACGGAATGTGGCAATGGTATACTAACGTCAACTATTTTAACGATTACTATTTGGCAGAAACCTCACGATAACCATAGAAACGCAGGGATCTCTTTACGTCACGAACTTTGTTGACTGTTTTGATCGGACTGGTTTTGGCTCAGTTTTGGGTCATTTTCTTTTCTTAATATTTAAATAACTAATTTTTTTAAAGAACTTTTGTTTAAATATCTGGAATCAGAAAAAAATTCTTGATAAATATTTACTAATTTCACTCGTTTTTAAAAAATTAGGGAACTGTCCATTGACCCAGTTTATATTCTTATAACTAGTTTTAACTCAATCATCTGATCTTGATTCATTATACTTATTCGCTGGACAACTTTAGTTTTTAATTTTTATGCCCGTGTTTATAAATTTTGTGAGGATTACAAAAGTAAAAAATGTAACATATTTGCAAGATTTTTTTTATTATTTAAATATTTATTTAAAGTTTGATTCACTAATTAAGGCTTTATTGCAACTGGTGATAATATTATTTCTAATTAATTTTGAAACAATTTTCTTATTGAACATTAAAGACAAGGTATTCATACATGAACTCTACCAAAATGTAATGTGTAACTTAAGTATTTTTTTAAATTATAGCATTTTGCATAAAAAGTATTCATAAAAACACCATTTTTCCAAAACTAAAAATATTCAAAAACATCACAAAAATCAATTTCCCCCTCCCCCAATTTTTATATTCAGATAGGGCTCGTGCTGTGAAATAGCAACTAAGTTATACAGTTACAATTTTAAAAATAGGATAATTTAATCTTAAGTAGCATCAACTTAATAACTTTTTCTTAAAAATGCTGCTTTTTTAAGTTTTTTGCCGAGTTTTTCTATTATTTCTTCATAACAATAAGGAAAAATATATTATACAAAAGTTGTAGATTTATAAATTTGCTATAAGTTTTATACAAAAAGTTACTATCTAGGACTAATAACTAAGGAGCTACTCTTCTTTGAAGGTTTACGAGATGATAACCTATAATATATTATGTATAGGTAGGGGTTTAAAAATAGCTTCTTTCTGCAGTCTGATTATTTTAATTAAAAAATAAAACAATATATATATATATATATATATATATATATATATATATATATATATATATATATATATATATATATATATATATATATATATATATATATATATATATATATATATATATATATAATATACATATAAATACTAATGATAATGTAAAATAAAGAGTGGAAATATATTAAATAATGTATATATCTATAGATGTGTAATAGTAATGTAAAATTTATCATTTTGCCGTGAAGCATCAAAAATTTCTGAATTCAGAAATAAAAATGAGAAATAGACTGCATTCAAGTGGCTAATTCTCCGCAGCACTAACCATCTCGACAGAATATCAGCCACTCAGAGTTAGGCTTGGGCGATGTATCGATATATCGGAAAAACCGGTATGAAATCAACATCGTCAAACCGGTGTCACTATTTTCTCCAAACCGATACATCGCGATCTCTTTTGACGAGAGGACGATACTTGCCTAGCACTTCAAGGACGAAGAACCGTTTCAACGATTCATGCCCGGTGTTTCTAAAGCACTATAGAAACGTATTGAAACCGTTGACACCGCGCCGCGCCGTTTGAAACTAGTTCCATTTGCTTTTGCGCGGTACTTCATCGGCAAGCTCACATCGTGCTAATCGTATCCACCCTGCCTTGCATATGAGAGATGTTCCCAATATTGTATAGAAATATAGTGATACCGTCGACATCGGGCCGTTTGAGACGATTTCCATTTGCTTTTGCGGATGCCCGATATTTCATCAGAAAAAACCGTATCTATAAGCAATATCTATTTTCGGAATTCAATTGAGCATTTCCTACACTTTGTGTTTAATTTTTAATTTTTTTCCCCCTTTATTATTTCTCTAACTTGGAAGAAATAAAATATTACACTTTTGTATTTTGCAATCTTTTATATTAACTTCAAGATTTTTTTTATCTTGCTATTATTTTATTTTGCTTTATTTATTAACGCAAGGAGATTGCACCATTCGCCCGCGGTAATTTATGTCTAGTTTTTACCCAGTTAAGTTAATCTGGTTATTTATTACTATGAGCTGTGTGTTATATCTGCCAAAATCAATGTGAACTAGCACATGGACAGTTGTTTCTCTAGTTCGTATAAACGATTACATATAAACGATTTTTTTCCATTTAAGTTGAAAGATTTTCTCTTCTGACTGGTAAGTAAATAAATGCTTTATAAATTTTTATAGTTAGTACAATTTGAATAAAGTTTATTTATTTCCATGAGATTAATTACTCAATCCAAAATTTAATTTTTTTTTTTTTTAATGTTTTTTAATTGCTAAGCATAAATGTTTTTTGGATCGAAAAGTGATTTGCTTAAGGACTCCATTTGACTACGTTACACTGCTGTCATTGATACGTCCGGTTCGAATCAAAATTCAACTTGGGTGATATGCTACAGTCAAACGCCGTTAACGTGAAATTAATGGGGTCGCTGAAATTGTTCGCTTTAACCGAATTTCGTGTTAAGTGAATAAATTAATGTTATGTTTTAACTACAGTGACTTGTTTTAACTTCGTGTTAAGCGGGATTTCATATTAAGCAATTTCGCATTAACGGAGTTTGACTGTTTATTAGTTGAAGACAGGCGATAGGGCAATTACCCACATGGGCGCCCCCAGGAGGGTGAAAGAAGGTGCACTTGCCCCCCCCCCTCCCCTCTACTGGATAATAACGAAGTAAAATTTCCTTAAGATAGAGAAATTGAAAAATCCAGATTAAACCAAAATAAAAAATAACCGGCTTATACTCCTAGGGTGCTTTGTGTATCCCCCTGAAAATAATTTTGTCGCTGCTCATGTTATTTAAAATAACCTTCCATATATGAATTTAATAAAATTTTACAATATATATAGTTAACATCGCGATATATAGTGACATCGTGATGTTTGCTTCCCGATATATCTCTATGCAGAAATGTTAACATCGCCCAAGCCTACTCAGAGTAGTTACTTAATATTGGAATACATGCGTTGTAATGATGGCTGCTTCGTCGTGTTACAAGCAATATTACAGCAATTTGCAAAGATCTTTCTGCATCCTAATGCCCGTGTTTCAAGCATCACTGAATCAGTATCAAGAATTCTTGTTGCTCTCTATGGTGGTGACAGGGCAACAACTTTAAATGCTTTATGTTTTAAGCAATTTTCCAAATCAACATCTGGCAGCAAGTTAAATCTATCAAACCTACCATGTCTCTCTCATATTGCATCAAGTAAAGACATGGATGGGCCAAAAGAAAAATCCTCTGGTCTGGGGGTGGAAGAAGGACAGTAAAGGACTTCTTCCTATTACAACCACCAGGGTTTCAGCTCCTCAATCATTTCTTACCTATATTTTCTGCCAGTGCGATATAGGACGCACTAAGATCTGCGGTTGTATAAAAACCGGTCTTAAGTGCTCCATAATATGTAAAAACTGTCATGGACAAACATGTGACAATGTAGTGGACATCATAATTGATGACAACGATGATGACAACCCAACAGAACTCTTAATTGAAGAAGTAGCAGAGGAACTAGCCGAGCCTTCGTGACTAAATGACACTAAATTTAGGAAGTTTTCTAAATTGTAAGTTTTATTGATATTACTATTATTATATATAGATATATACATTTTTATAATATTTATATTTTTTGTTTCATAATACTATTATTTTAATGCCTATATTGTTTTACTTTTTATCAAAGTTATCAGGCTTTGCAGTAAGAAATTGTTTTTAATATTAGATCTTACCAAGTAGCTCTTTTGTTATTAGTCCTATAAAATAACTTTGTATATAAAACGTAGCAAATTTAGGGTTCTACAATTTTTATGATATACTTTTATGTATATTATCCAAAAACTCGACAAGAATCTTAAAATAGTATTTTTACGAAAGAGTTTTTGCTGTGATGCTTTTCATACAATTTGTTTTTCATACAATAGTTCTACAAATTTTTTTTTTCACGTACATAAGTTGTAGAAAATTTAATACTCTACAACCTAAAATATATTTTTTTCCGTACAAAATGCAGTGGAAAAAGGATATGATCAGTATACTGGAAAAAATCCAAAATTTCAGAATTCAGAGGGTTTTTGGTTCACCATGGCGAAAATGGTAAATTGATATTACCGTAATTGTACATAGATATATATATTATTTAATATATTTCCCCTTTTTATTTTACATTATCATTAGTATTATATTTATATTGTTTTATTTTTTTATTAAAATTGTCAGACTCTGCAGTAAGAAGCTATTTTTAAACCCCTACCTATACATAAAATATTATAGGCTATCATCTCGTAAACCTTTAAATAAGAGTAGCTCCTTAGTTATTAGTCCTAGATAGTAACTTTTTTGTATAAAACTTATAGAAAATTTATAGATCTACAACTTTTGTATAATATATATTTCCCTACGACTTATTGTTATGAAGATATAATAGAAAAACTCGGCAAAAACTTAAAAAAGCAGCATTTTTACGAAAAAGTTTTTAAGTTGATTCTACGTAACTCTTTACATAATAGCTTTACAAAAGAAAATAATGCACAAAAATTGTAGAAAATTTAATATTCTACAGCTTTTAAAATTAATGTTTGTTTTTAGAATGCATTGCAAAAGAGTCATGATCTATAAACTGAAAAACGTATTTTTTTTGTTGCACCACGGAAAATACATAAAACAGAGTAACTCCTTTGTTATTAGTCCTAGGAAATAAGTTAATATATAAAACTTGTAGGAAATTTATTGCTCTACAACTTTTATTCACAAACTTTTTCTCTAAAACGTACCATTATGGAGATATAATCAAAAAAATTGACACAAATCTTAAAAAGTAGCATTTTTACGAAAAAGTTTTGACTTTGATGCGACATAACTATTTCTCTAATAGGTCTACAAAACACATTGTATGCAAAAGTTGTAGAAAATTTAATATTGTACAACATTTGATGATAATGTTTGTTTCTAAGAGGCATTGACAAAGAGTTATGACGTATAAACTGAAAAACGGCTCAGTTTTTGGTGCACCACAGAGAACGCACAAGGGTTAGGAGGTCGAAAACTTGGTTTATAAACCACGAGACCGACCATTATAACATATTAAAAAATCAGAACTGCATAACCTTTTGCAAGGCAAAATGTCTCTATTCCCTGGACTATAAGGTTATATTCAGAATTTTTTTACTTTCAATTACATATATGGTAACATAGGGCAACGAAAGTATCTTTTTCGGTCAAAAATAAAGTAATTTTTTTGCCCAATTTTTCCCCGTTATGAAACATTCTGACTTAAAAAAAAGTGGTAAATGAAAATGTCTGTCAGTGTGTCCGTATGTACGTGGTCAGCATACCTCCCGAATAAATTTACCTGCGATGTTCAAATTTGGTGGACTGGCTAGTGATGGCCATGTAACCTGTCATCAAGGTTTTCGTCAATATTGAGCATACTCAAAACATGACAACATGTAAAAAACACTTCAGTACCATAGTGCACTTTCGAAAACTGAGAAACTAATAATATAATAATAGATTCTATTTTTGAAAAATAAAGTATTATAATTGCAAATAACCTACATTCCTCACATATAGCATGAATACAAGCTTTGCTTCTACAATTACTTTTTTGTCGAAAATTTAATACCAATTTATATCTTTGGTTTCTAATAATCATTAGTGAAATTAAAAACTTTTGCAGGTATGAAAAAATCCAAAGACTCGCAAAATGTAAGAGGGCCAACACAGTTAAAATGTTGAAAGATTATATTAATCTTGGAGTTTCTGTGACAAAAAGAAGGCAAGAGACTTTTTCTCATTAAAATATTTGTGACTCCTTTGTATCCACTTCACTTGAAGAATGGGATAATAATTTCCGCTATACAAATGGGAGAAACAAGCAAAAGAGCTTAAAGTGGTAAACGGTACTGCGGAAATATGTGTACAGCTAATACAAGGATTTAATAATTTATTAACTCACTAGCTGAATACCCGTGCTTCGCTCTGAAATTTTAACATGTGCAATATTTTAGCTAGCTGTCAGGCCTCTAGTTGAGAAAATCTATCATTCGTGCCTAGGTCCCAGTTGTTGGCGCTTCACTCGCATGGAGGTTCATCGCTACGCAAACTTAAGCTCACTTCGTTCTCCGAAAAAATTATTGACACATAAGCCTAGGCTTACTTAACTCGTTGAAAGGTTCATTCATTACTATGCAAGAATAGGCTCGCTTCTCCCGCTGCAATGTTCATTGCTGCATAAGCATAAGCCCGCTTCACTCACTAAAATCTAATTGCTATTTAAAGCCTTAATATTAGAAGCATCTCCCTGTCGAGAGAATAGAAATCCCGTTAATACAATAATACAACATCCCTTTAAGATTATTTTAACGCATGTTTGTAAAAAGCAAAATTAGAAGGCCAAAACTACTTATGTTGAATTTTCCAAAGCTCTAGGCCTATTAGAAATCCCTTTTTGTGAAAAAATTAATTAAAAAACAAATTGAAATGTAAACATTGTTTTTGTCAATAGTCTAATTAGAGTGCCAGAACTACTTGTGTTGAAAATTTCAAAACTGTAGCCCAAGCAGAAATCATTTTGTAAAATATATTTGTTAATTAATAAAAAAAATTAATTTATAAAGAACTAAAAAATTAAATTCTGTTTTCAAAAGTCCAATTAGAAGTCGAAAACTACTTATGTTGAAAATTTCGGAGCTGTAGCCTTATGAGAAATAGCTCTGTAAAATATTTATTAATTATATAAAAAAAATGATTAAAAAAGAACTAAATAAAAATTTGAAACTGTTTTTCAAAAAAAGGCCAAATAAAAGGCAAAACTACTTATGTTGAAATTTTCAGAGCTGTAGCCCTATTTGAAATCGTTTTGTAAAATAGTTATTAATTAATTAAAAAAAAATAAAAAAAATTGAATAAATATTTTAAATTCTGTTTTTTAAAAGTCCAATTAGAGGGCTAAAAGTACTTATGATGAAAATTTCAGAACTGTAGCCCAATTATAAGTCATTTTGTAAACAAATTTATTAATTAAGAAAATTAATTAAAAAAAGCTAATCAATATTTTAAAATTCTGTTTTTCAAAACTACAATTAGAAGGCTGAAACTACTTATGTGGAAAATTTCGGAGCTGTATCTCTGTTTGAAGTCGCTTTGTAAAAAAAATTAATTAAAAAAGAACTAATTAAAATGTTAACATTCTGTTTGGGATGTATACAATTAAAAGGCCAAAACTACTTATGCTGAAAATTTCCGAGCTTTACTCCAATTTTAAGTAGGTTTCTATAGATCCACAGACAGACACACAGCTTGTTTTATTATTATAGATGATGAGGACGATAAGCAGTTTCTTCTACAAGTTGTTTAAGTAAATTGACAGAAAACTACTAATGTGAGAACTAAACAGTCTACGCTTAATTGTCTTTCAGAAAAGAAAAAAAAAAAAAAAAAAACGTGAAAAGCTATTTTATTTAATTATTTTATAAACGTTTACTAACTTTTTTACAACTTTTAATTATTGTTTACAAAAAAAAAAAAAAAAAAAAAAAAAAAAAAATTCGTTTATGAAAACTGTTTTTAATTATATTTTTTATTAAATCTACTACAAATGCTCAAAAACACATGAAATGAGAAATTTTATTGTTAATTGAGTGTCCTCATCTGGTTGGTGTAAAATTTCGAAACTTTTCTAGAACATTAATATGGGTAAATGTAAATAATGAGGGGGTGTCCTGGTCTATAGGTGATAACTTTCTACTTCTGGTGAATATTTTATTTATAATTGCATATTGGTTTTAAAAAAGGAAGTTAAAAATATCAGAAATATTCCAAATGTTTTGGGAAGCTGTGACACTATTCACGCACATATGCACATCATAAATATGCACACACGTAATGTTTATCACATACCCACACATATATGAAAAGAAATGATTCAGCTATTCTAAAATTTTTCCTACTCACACTTCAATTAATTTTATTAAAACATCAGAATAGTGATTTCAACACAGGAATTCTGTGAAATAATGAATATAATGATTTTAATTTAAATAAAAATGTATTTATCAGCAAAATTATACAGTTATTCCTATCTGAATTATTAATTTTCAATAATAAGCAGTGACAATACGAAAATAATATTGACTATTTCGAATCCGATTCCCCCATATATCAGCTATAAATACCGACAAAATTTCCCACTTCATAAGAATTTTCTGTTTCAGGTAAATTGAGTATAATTCGCTTTGAATTGAAGTATTTCTCATATTGAAGGCACGAAGTAAAATTTGACGAAAACGGTAAGCTTATATTATCTACTGTTTGAAAACTTATTTCTCAGCTAGTCTTTCATTTAAAACATGTACCTTTTTACTGCTATTTTGTATAATACAGCAATTTTAATTCATGTAAAGCATCATTATGCAGGGTGTGTCTGCACCAGGGCTGCATACTTGGAAGAGAAAAAGGACACGCAAAGACAGAAATAACAGGATTTTGTAACCAAAGTGTAGTTAACAAGAAAACTGTTTTGGAAATTTTTGCAGGGTACATTACTAAAATTAGAAAACTCTGAATTAATGCTTAAAAATTTTGTATTCTTTGAAATATCCTTAGTTGATTTTGGAAATTTAATAATTTGAGAATAGCAGATTCTATAATAAAACACGATTTTTAGCAATGAGGATAAATTTTTTCAAAGAAACACTTATTTCAGTTAAACTTACTTAGAATGAATGATTGAAATTCATCATAACAATTTGACATTAGCATGAGAACAAGTATTTCGTTGCTTTTTCAAAACAAAAAGTCTGCTTAATCCTCTGAGCGCCAAGGGAATGGGTGAAATCGTACACTTGTTTTCCCTTCAACACTTTTTAAATTATATTTCTGATTCAAATATATAATTGTTTAAATTTATTTATTATTTATTTTGTTTTAAACGGGTTTTAAACTGTCATTCTAATCAAAATATTAAAAAATATTTCATTTTAAGTTTTAATTATAAACTTAAAAACTTGTGTATTACTGGAAAAACTGGGGATCAGAGGACGCGTATATATATACGTCCATGACACTCAGAGGGAATTGACATACGTTTAGGAAATGATTGCTGAAATTCAGTACTCATTGAATAAATGAATGTTGTGAAATTGAATGAAGGAATATGTAAATGTTGTGAAAATGAAAAATATGAATGATGTTTACAACTTCATTTCTTTGCAGATGCAACTTTCCTTTACTAACGCTTTCATTGTCTTGCTTGTGCTTGGAATAACAGCAACTGCAATGAGCGAAGACAAGAGGTCTCCAGTTGCCGGCATCGAATACAAAAGATCCCCTTTAGATAAGCGATCACCAGTCGAAGAGAGGTTTGCTTCGTAGTAAGTAGGAATCGAGTTATTGGAAATACAAGGTGAGACCGAAAAGTAAGGTGACTGATGTCATAATAATCACTGTATTATATATGTGCAGATAAATACATCACTGTCCTTCAAAGTAGTTCCCGCCGTCTACAATGCACTTCTGACAACGTTCCTACAAGTTCTTGAAACTTCTGAAAAAGTCCTCCTTTGAGACTGCTTTTAAGTTCCTTGGTAACAGCAGCTTGAATGTCTGAGATGCTTGAAAATCGGTTTCCCTTCAGTGCCAATTTCAGTCGTGGAAAGAGGAAAAAATCTACTGACATCAGAGGAATAAGGATTTTTTCCTCTTTCCACGACTGAAATTGGTACTGAAGGGAAACCGATTTTCAAGCATCTCAGACATTCAAGCTGCTGTTACCAAGGAACTTAAGACAGTCTCAAAGGAGGACTTTTTTAGAAGTTTCAAGAACTTGTAGGAACGTTGTCAAAAGTATACTGTAGACGGCGGGAACTACTTTAAAGGACAGTGATGTATTTATCTGCACATATATAATACAGTGAGTATTATGACATCAGTCACCTTACTTTTCGGTCTCACCTTGTAGATAGTTTCGGGAAGTACAATCGTGTAAACTCTTATTGAGGAAGTCCTTGTAACGATCTAGACTATCTATACTACAATATTCTAGCTCAGTGCATTTAGAAACTATTTTCTATAAAACCTTGAAATTTGGTGAGTAGGTGTGAAAAAAGATCATTAAGAGGAGTTGGTACCTGATTTTTGGCATATTTCATGTACCTTTTTCTCAGAATGTATTTGACATAGATTCCTATATTTTTTTAGTGCATTTAGCAGACACTTGTTATTCAACTAAAGTTGGCATTTGATTGTGATTCTTTTACTTTCTTTTTTTTTAATGAATTTTCGTGAATGTCACTCAAATTTGTTAAAAATCATAATTTTTTTCCGAAACAAAAAATATTTTTAAAATAACAACAAAATCTCACTTCACTATATACAGACACATAAAAAGAATACGTGGTAAAAACTTCAGGAAGTTAGTTTGAGCAGTTTCTGAGAACAAAGTACATGAATAATGAAAACTGTTGTTTTGAGTAATACGCATTTTAAAGAAAACTTAAGTTACACTAATAGTTACCATTTTTGTCTTCAAAAAATAATTAAAAATACTTCTAGTTAAGGTATTAATACAAATGAGGTATCATTTTAAAAGGGAATATTTAAATTTTGATAAACAATATTAAACTCAAGATCAATCATTTATAAATTTTTGGGTACCAACTCATTAAATGAAATGGCACACATTGTTTTTATTTAATGTCTATGCATTATAAATTTAATTTGAAATAGCAAATGACAAAACCAGGCGGAGCCACGCGCATTGATGTAAGGATTTCAAATACAAAAAAAAAAAAAAAAAAAAAAAAAAAAAAAAAAATGTATTAGACGCTACTTTCGAGTTCTTAATTGTTGTCATTTCTGTAAGTTATCATTTTTGTACCTACTCGCCAAATGTCAAGGTTTTGTAGAAAGTAGTTTCTAAATGTACTGGGCAAGAAGATTGTAACATATAGGGTATAAGAAATGATCCTTACTGGAACTTACTTTTTAAAAGGAATTTTCTGCACTCGACTATTACTCACTAATTCAGAGGGAGATTTGAATATTAGCCATACAGCATTTTTAATTGTCGGACTCTAACAAAGGTGTGATTTAGTTTAATTTTGCATACACAACTGTTTGCTTAATATAATCACGTGGTAAAGTATCTATCAACGCATTTTTGGTTGTATATGAGGCTATTTAGTTATTTTTACTTAGTGAAATTACATTTTTTAGAAATTTGAACTTTTAATAGATTTTTTTATAAATAAATAAATAAATAAATAAATAGATAAATAAATAAATAAATAAATAAATAAATAAATAAATAAATAAATAAATAAATAAATAAATAAATAAATAAATAAATTAATTAATTAATTAATTAATTAATTAATTAATTAATTGATAGATAGATAGATAGATAGATAGGTAGATAGATAGATAAATCGATCGATCGATCGACCGACCGACCAACCAACCAACCAATTAATTAATTAATTAAATAAATATATAAAAGAAATGTTTATAATTCCGCTATATTTCAATACATTAAGGACGTATTCTTCCAATTAAATATGAAGGTCTAGTAAGCAAAGGGATCTAAGTGACTTTTCTTAACTTTTAAGAAAATATATTTTAAAGCTTCCTATTTATATTAAATTTGTATGAACCTTTTTTGTTGTTCAAATACTAACCACTGAAATGAAGATATCACTAGTTTTCATAGAATTTAATATAAATAAGAAACTTTAAAGCTTATTTTATCATAAAACTTGAGAAAAGTCACTTTGACCTCTTTGCTTTTCAGTTCCTCATATTGGATGCACTAAGTTTTACGTTAAATAGAAACTTTCGAAGGATTGATTCAAATTAGTCACATAAAGAGAAGTGAAACTCACTCTATAATATTTAGTAACTAGGACATAACGACCCATATAGGCATCTTATAAAATTCGGAGCATTCCGTCGAAATCATAAGAAAATAGTATATGCCATACGTAAATACGCGCAGTGCATGGTAATTTAGAAGTAATTGCAATAATGTTGTGCTTCAATTAAATCGAAATCGCTGACGCTCGGCAACCCCCTGGATTGCTATGCAATCCCCTTGGTCCGCGACGCGAACCAGGCTCGCTTCAAAGTGAGGCATTTAAAATATGCTAGAAAAAAGATATTTAGCTGCATAATCGATAAAATCCTTGAAAAGTGATATTATGATATGAAAATGAAAATGTTGGATTATTTATGATGAGCCACGATACTTTGGACTTCATTATCCTACTGCTTATGTCGAGACGCTTTAGGCAACGACAGTTAGGCAAAGTAGCAGAACGTTTTTGGAAAACAATAAATATAAACACTCTCGTACATATATATGAAAAAGATAAGTTATTTCAATGAACAGTTAAAATTTATGGACTGGTTTTGTATGAAGCTCCAAAATAATTAAAGTTGCTCATCGAAATTTCTTAACAAAGCAAGCACTATTAGTAATCATATGTTTGCGTAATCCTTTTTGCGATTTTTAAAATATAACACAGTCAGATGGTTTATCAACAATTCTGAAGTTTTTATTCAATCGTTATCGATGTGATCATCTAGTTTTTATCGGCATTTATCCAGAAAATGTTCGTAATAAATATGTTGTGGTTATTTGCCGAATTCAAACAAATTTGGCTCGTTTTAATTGTATAAGAAAGACAGTTTCCAGAATTCTAATCCGAAACAAATGTACACATCTTGCATCAATATAAATATTAAATCCATACATTTTAAATAGGCCATAATTTGTTTCTGTAGACTGTAATAAGAAAGACAAAATATAGCGAATCCAAGTTGGTAACTGTTGCCAACAATTTTAATTCAAAAGTCGCAATTCAATATTTTGATTAGCTGAATTGCTGAATTTAGAAATTCGTGCATAAAATACAATTAGAAGATTTGTGATTGGATGTTTGAAATCGTTGCCATTCTGCTCAGAGAAATACAGCCAAATTTCGGCTGCACGCAAGAGAATTATATATATATATATATTTGTTTGACAACTCTCGTCATTTTGGGAATAATGAGAAGATTTTAGTAACATCAGTTCAATTGTCTTTTTAAATGACATTAGTTACAATCAGACGTCATATATTATGAATCAAGATAGACGTTTGCTGAAGTATTGTTAAGAAATCTCTATTTTAATCGACATTTTAAGCACAGACTTGATTGACAAATATGTAGTCAAAGTAAGCCTAAATTATCAGGCAAAACATCTAACTACGTTAATATCTGTAGCATATAATTAATGACTTGATCCTTGTTTTCGCCAAAAATTATGAAAATATACATATTTTTTATTATTTTTTGCTCGATTATAATCTTTGAAACCATTTCTTCATTCTGGCAATTTTTTTTACTGATCCAATAGCTGCATTGCGGAAAAATTGTATTTTTTATGGAGAATTTAGCATAGCTGCAATTACTTCTTCGAAGTTTCGAACGCTCTTTTCTCAGTTCGAGGTTTTTGGAATTCTCTCCTTACTCAAATGCTATAACTTCATCAAATATGAATGAAATGACTTGATTTTTTTTATCATTCTAATGATCTACTTAAGAAAAATAGGTATGGATTTTTGAATAAAATATAAACTTTTTTTTTACAAATTTAAACGTTGAAAAATATTCTTTTTTACGCTTTTTTTAAATTCAAAAAATGTAGAGTACCTATGTGAACTTTTTTAAAATAAATTTTGTCATTACTTAGTAATACTTCCAATATGTAAAAATTATAATTTTAAATGGCGAAATAAAAAAAAAAGTTTTAAGGCAACCCACATCCCCTTAAAATTTAAAATCTTCCTTAAAGAAAAATTTCAGAATTTTAAAAGTGGTTTCCAAAAAAAGTCTATATACCTACCAAACACACGAAAAGGTGAAAAACTAAACAAGTATTTTCTGTCAAATATTACTGATATGAAGGACGATTCATCAACACAAAACCCGCCGTATAATTTATGAAAAAGAATTATGACAGATTGCTGTATTCAATAACCAGTCTGTAATTTATTCAATAAAATAAAAATCACTTGAAATAAGAGTATTTTCCTTTGAATAGTACTTTCCTTCCTCTTCACCGGTTTCTGATGACTTGTTTACATGAACGATTACTTACAAAGATATTTTTTTTTTTTAGTACAAGCTCTGGAAATAAGCTACCCTTTAAAGATTTTTTGAGCAAGAGGGTGAAGAAAAAGGATCCATAACAAGAGGGCTAAGAAGAGGATCACTTAAGAAGAAGAGAAAAAAATGCACAGAAAGAAGTTCAGGAGTATGAAGTTATAGTTCGAAAAGCTCAGCTTGTACATGCACTTTAAAAAAAAAAAATTATATTTTGAACTCTAAAGGTATATGTTAATTCAATATAAGCTATGAGTAAAAGGAATGTAGTATTTCGTTGATTGTGTGTTGTCTTATCAATTTTTTACTAAAGGCCATGTCTATATGTTCGCATTAAAGGATTTTACGCTATAATGATGCGATTTAGCTTAATGGTAGGTCCTTGTGGCCGACACACAGGCCGTCATTTTTTATAGATTCCTTTTTGGAAATCAGGATGTTCCAAAACGTGAAGAAATGCAAAAAAAAAAAAAAAAAAAAAAAAAAAAATGAAAGTAAACATTAAGAACACTAATTAGTTAATTCATCATTATTTCAATATCATACAATGTTTTAGAAGATATACTTTTATGATATTGTACTAAAATGAAGAAAGTAAATTTTTAATAATTCCGGATAGTTAATCAATAAAAAAAAGAGCCTATACCAGTACTATCATCATTATAAAATTACTTATTCTAATATCATGCAATACTTTAAATATTTTTTAAAACTGCACAAAAGAGCTGAGCTACACTTACTTGATTTTAATTTCGGGGGAAAGGGTGGATAGAGTCAGTGTGCTTACAAATATTGTGTATACTTTCTTTTTTTTTTTATGTGATTTTTTCTTTAGAACAATACAAAACGTCCTTTTTAAGCAATATTTTATATTGGAAAACCCATTTTTTCAGATTTTTGGAGCGGGGACGAAATGATAACTTTGCCCCCTCTGTTGGGAGAGGAGGGGAGGCGACCGTTTTCTTTGCCCCTGTGTTGTTGGCGCCTATGCTTCAAAGTTATTTCTACCTGTCGTATTGGACTTTCGGGCTCATCTGTAAAATTTCGGAAACTACTTTTAAAATCGTTTTTTAGAATGTACATCAATTCTGATCTCAAGATGTATACCACGTCCTCAAACCTTGTTCCCTTCAAAAAAAATTTCAGTTTTAAGAAAAAAAAAATAAAAAAAATGCTGCGGTTTGTTAAGTCCGGAGAGTATGAAGGTTGTTTTACCTCCACGATCTCATGCTTGGCCATAAACCCTTTCAAACTCAACGTATTGTGGAACTGGCCATTTTCGTGTTTGCTTGCAAAAACGACGTGTTACCCTGTGAATTTATTTTTAAGTCGGCTAGAATCAGACGTGGATATTATAAGCCGAACCATGAATCTTTTTAAAATCTGTTAGTGCATTTTTAATTCAAAAAAATTATAGAAAATTGTTACACATACATTTTGAAACGCATGGAAAGTCACTAAAAAGACTTTAATACATTAGAATGCACTATAAAGTAGATTAACAAGTATATTTCAGTTTTACTGTTCATTCCATTTCTACAAATTTCGATAAAATACATGTCATTGACATTCAATTTATCTGCTAAATTTCAGCCCGTTTGGAATCTGCAAGTTAGTTAATTAGACCTCCGCAGATAGATAAGTCCAGCAGGCACACACACACAAAATTGAAGTTAATTAAAAGTGTTTAAAAATGACAATCCTTATATTTATTCCACAAAATAATGCATTCGAAAATACAATCAACTGAACCTCAACAATGTCGAAAAGAAAAACAAAATTGAATCTTTTCATTTTGTCAGAATTCATGAACTCAAAATTACGTGCAATTTAATAATTCTATATCTACACCAGTGCTTTGGAATACTTAAAATTGAACGTTTTCTTAAATAAAATGGAATATTTTTATATATAAACTAAAAGAAAGGAATGGTATTTATTATAATTTTTTATTTGAATTTCTGCATAATACGTTTTAATTTTTAAAATTAATTGTATATTTTGACATAAAAAAATATAAATTATACTTATTGAAATATAAATTTTGAAATCATAATGTAACGATTTCAATTGGGCGTTTAACATTGTTCATATATAATTTTGAAATATTAAGGCGTATTTTTTAACAAAACTGGGCAAGCTGATCTTTTAATGGCCGGATACGTTTCATTTTTTGAACTCTCAGAGTTAGTTTTGTATATTGTTTCAAAAATCGTCTGTAGAAAATTGTAAATAGTGACGAATTTATTTTAAAGTTCTATTTTATTTTATTTAATTTGTAAACAGCGATACTACAGGTTTGAAAAAGATGGCAACACCTAAATTATTAGGGAAATTTCGAGGCATTTCGAATGCTTTTGGGAGGTATCAAATCTTTTTGTTGTGTTTGTTATGTACTAAATGGTAAGATACGACCAATGGATATTTTAGCGTGCATAATCATATCGTCGTTAAGAAAAAAAAAAAAAAAAAAAAATGGCGGAAGTGACAAAACTATTAGATTCACATACTACTCTTCGTATTGAGAGTGACAATAAATATGATTAAATATTATACAGAGATTTAGGTTTGCAATCCAAATCCTTTTCATTTATTTAAAAAAAAATATTCCTTACCACAACGAGAAACAATTTTCATATTAAAAAATATGTACCTATCATAACTGGTATGTATATTATAACTTGAGTATAAAAACATGCAATTTTATACTAAAAATATGTAATTATGCAAAGTGAGTGAAACATTCAAACAAAATAAGTGCTTTTTATGCGAAATTGAGGATTACCAGCTTTTACATACTAATAAATACGTATAAAAAATGCGTCTCAAAACAACTGAATATAAGACGTGTTATTATTTTAAGAGAAGTTTGGTCTAGTGGTGGAGTTCTTAAGATATTAGGAATCAGATGGTGTGTAGTTCAAATCCGACCAGACACCTAGAAAATATTATTTTAAACTGAAAGTGGTTTTCAAAGTAAGAAGTTAAAACAAGTGTTTTCAGATCTTTACTAAACAAGCAATTTCATTGAAGAATAAGAAATTTTTATATTTTTTAATTACTCCGTTTTAATAGCTCAACTTAAAGTATAAAAGTCACTTCATGAAAGTGAGCTGAAGGTGAATATCCGAAATTCATTGATCCGTTTTAATTAGTCATTACCCAAGATAAATTTCCCAACTTCTGGGATCATTTATGAAGGGTATAGATCCTTGTATTCATTAGTTTTTACTAAAGTCACTTTCTCTAATCAAGCTGAGAATAATAAGAATAATAATAATAATGAGAATACTAATAATAATGAGAATAATAATAATAATAATAATAATGAGAATAATAATAATAATAATAATGAGAATAATAATAATAATAATAATAATGAGAATAATAATAATAATAATAATAATAATAATAATAATAATAATAATAATAATGAGAATAATAAAAATAATAATAATGATAATAATAATAATAATAATGATAATAATAATAATAATGAGAATAATAATATTAATGAGAATAATAATAATAATAATAACAATGAGAATAATAATAATAATGAGAATAATAATAATAATGAGAATAATAATAATAATAATAATAATAATAATAATAATAATAATGAGAATACTAATGAGAATAATAATAATAATGAGAATAATAATAATAATAATAATAATAATAATAATAATAATAATAATAATAATAATAATAATAATAATAATAATAATAATAATAATAATAATGATAATAATAATAATAATAATCATCAAAATGCACAAGTATGCAATGAACAAAAAAATTCCTAAAATTAATCCAAGAAAGCAAACTGCATTTTTATTGAAGTTTTTCCTTTATACTACTATTATTTCTGTAAACACGACAGTGAAAAGGTTAAATGTTGAAGCGATTTTATATTTTACTTCTAACCACCATCATTGTTTCACTACAGTGCCATTTTTCCAACTCTTATCAGTATCTTTTATTTAGTTTAGTTACAATCTCCTAGCCCACTTCGTTCAGAAACTACTTCGTGTAAAACCGTGAAATTTGGTGAGTGGATACGAAAATAATCACTTAATAACATGACTTCATTTAAAAACTCGAAAATAGTGTCTGATATTTGACATTTTAAAAATTTTAAAAATTATATTTTAAAAATTGATGAAAATGAAAATTAAAAAAGCAAAAGACTTATTGGTGGCGATAAACATTGACGTAAGCATTTCAAATATAAAATTATATATATATATATTTGACGCATTTTCAAGTTTTTAATTTATGTCTTTCCATTGAGTTATCCTTTTCGTACCTACTCACCAAATTTAGAGGTTTTATAAAAAGTTATTTCTAAATGAACTAGCTAAAAGGTTGTAATTAGCTTGTACAGGAAATGACTCCCTACTAGGAGTTCCTTATAAAATTCCAAGCTTGAAATGCCGTGTTGTTTACTATTAGAGCATATTGGGCATGAGAAAATTGTCATCCAATGGTGAATGCTAATTCTACATATCGTCTTCGCTATATTTATGGTAACTATACAGTAGGATGAAGTGAAAAAAGGAAAAGTAAGAAATATATAACATTTATATTTGGAAAATTTGTATCTTCCAAAGCCTATTTATCATGCAAAATTTCAACTAAAGCAAATAAGATCTTTGGCTGCGCAAAAATTTTAATTTTAAGTTTTAACCCAAGTATTTCCCTCCAAATTGGCCAAAGCGGGATGATAAAATATAATCTGTCTCACATGAACCTACGAATGGTTGAAATTAAACTTTAGAAGAAATAGATAATCAATCTATATTTGAATGACCTTGAAAAAAGCGTGACGGCCTTCAAAAGTGCATTGCTAACGTGCTTTATCTTCTGACTCTGGTTAATGATTTCTCTGAGTCGCTACTATCAACTGCGTTCTTTGTTCCATTTGGTTGGCTTTCTAGAGCGTTCTGTTTAGTTTGTGTTACGTGAATGCTATATTTTTTTTCATGTTTGCTGATGTGTGTTCGCATTGTATTTCTAATTCAAATACATATATTTTTTTAATTATTTTAATTATTTTGTTTTCGATAGGTTATAAACAACCATCCTAGAAAAAGTATTTTTTTAAATATTTTATTTTAAATTTAATTTATAAATTTAAAAATGTTGTGTATTGCTGGAAAAAATGAGGATCAAATGACGTACATATACGTTCATGAACGCCAATCGGTTAAAGGAATTTCTGATCTGTAATTGCAAAATTGAATCTGTAGCTGAAAGAAATTTTTTTACAGATCGAAGAACATTTCGTAGAATAGTAATTTGAAATGTTGGTATAAAAGCAAGCAAAATGATTGAAAAGAAATGGAAACGGGAAAAAATGCTGCATAATTTAGTTAAAATGCTCAAATGCAAGATATTGTGGAAAAAACAGGTCATAGACTTTCAAGATTTACATACAGATAGACATACAGATTTTACAGATTATGGAATCTTCAAATTCTTCAAATGAAAATGAAAATTTTGGAAATATAACCAACTTGAATTTAAAAAGACAATTACAAGTCAAGATTCCCCTTCAACTTCGCTAATGAGAATTAAACTTCTGAATGTAGCACAGGCTTGTGACAGAACTGGTGTGTCCGATAGATCAGCGTCATTTCTTATAAATGCTGCTTTAAGCGATACGGGAATAAGTACCAAAGAAGATTCTTCTAAAGCAGTCGATCGTAGCGAAACCATAAAAGAAAGAATAAAAAACCGTATTGACTTGGGGTGAGGGGAAATTAAAAACACTCTTCATTGGAATTTGCGAAAAACTTTGACTGTCGAAAATACAAGACTTTGATTCAAATTACGGAAGGAAATGGACGGTTATAAAAATAACAGAAGATTGTGTTGTTTTACTTTCTGAACATGGATCAATATATGTTGAGAGTACTTTCCTACATCCTGTTGAGACGCTGATCTATCGGTCACACCAATTTTGTCACAAGCCTGTGCTACATTCCAAAGATTAGTTCTCATTGGCGAAGTTGAAGGGGAATCTGACTTATCATTTTCTTTTTTCATTTAAAGTGGATTATCTTCAACGACAGTATTTTCATTCTCATTTGAAGAATTTGAAGATTTCGAAATCTGTCTCATATCAGAACTAAAAAGTTTCTTATTTCTATTTTTCACAATATCTTGTATTTGAGCATTTTATTTGATTCTGCTGATTTTTTTCCCTTTTCAATCTTTTTTCCATCATTTTGCTTGCTTTTATATCAAGATTTTAAGTTACCACTACGATATGATTTTGATCTGAAAAAAAAGCTCTTTCAGTTACGTATAGTTTAATTTTGTAAATATCGATTAGAAAGCCCTATCATTTACATAATGAAGAATCAAACAGATTTTCCAAAACGGATATTTTAAAAAATACATTTTTCCAAAAATTTTAATACACCTTCTCTTTTCTTACATTCTCGTTTCAACTTTTAATAAATCTTCTCTTTTTTTTATCTTATGTTTTATTTGTTGATCCGATACTATCGGAAGTGAACTTTTTTCTCATAAGCATTTAAATTTTTTTTTTTAAATGGGAATACATATCAGCAAATCTGAAGAAAAAATATGGCATTCACGTAACACAAACTAAATAGAAAGCTCTAGAAAGGCAACCAACTCGAAAACAAAACGCAGTTGATAGTAGTGACGCAGAGAAACCATTAGCCAGAGTCAGAAGAGCATGCACGTTAGCAATGCACATTTGAACGCAATAACACAATTTCCAAGGTCATTCAAAAATTGATTGATTATTTATTTCTTCTAGAATTTAATTTCAACCACTCGTAGTTTCAAATGAGAGATATTATATTTTATCATTCCGGTTTAGCTAGTTTAGTGAGAAATCGGGCTAAAAACTTAAAATTCAAATAAATAATATAAATATTATAAATAATTAAGTCATAAAATATACCGACATATTTTATAATGAACTTTATTCCACATTAAGTGAGAAATATAACAGTTTTTATGTAGCTTTCTTTTTTCACGAGAAGTTTCGTAACTGAGAGAACGAAGTCTGAATTCTTTGATGATCTTTTGATGTCCTTGAATAGAGTGCTCTTTTACTTATAATATTATTGAACAGAGTTAGTTTTTAATTCAAGTCATGAGGTGTTTTTATATTCGTTAACACATATCCGATTCTGTAAACAGTGTGTGTGCTTGGTGATTGCATCTAATTTTAAATATCAAAACTATTTCTATCAGCAAAATGTGAGGCAAACTACGCTTCAAAGTTTATTTATGAAAAATTAACGTGAATTTATGAACTCACGTGCAAATATCATTTTCACGAATTGATAAAGTGATGATCCAGCGCTAAATTTTTATTGTCGAATCCCTTAATAGAAAATGAATTGTGGATAGCGAAATGATAAATTAGAAGTTATACTTTAATAGTATCAATACATGTAGACATTTGTTAGTATGGAAGAGAAGTTTTGGTGTTGTCATCATAAACTGCACCATTTTTATCAAAGGGATATAAGAGTATTAAAAAAAAAAAAGAACAAAATTCCATTGTTATAAGTGGACGAAACGAAAATAAGGTACGACGATCGTACCATTAAAAAAAAATCCTTATTTTTGGGAAAATCCTTTTTCATACTTCAACCATTTAAATTGGATTTTCTATTCTCTAACTCCAAAATTGTTCTTCGAAGTATATTTTTGTACAAAGGGTTTGCATCGAAAAGCCTTTTTTACATAAAGATTACAACCGAAAATAAAATAAAAATGAGTGCTATATATTTTGAAAACTAGAATTCCCTTTGGTCATGTAAAAGCACCTATATTTCCATGATTTTATTTTCTCTTTATACAATCTAATTGAAAGATTTAAAAGGTATTTTTTAACTCCTCCCACTAGTAAGTGTTAGAGCAAGAAATAAAAATATTACAATTTACAATGACTGTTAAAAGAGAATTCAGAGTTTAGTTGAAAGAAGATATATTTTTTAAATAAAAGTAAGCATTTTTCCAGCGATTAAATATTATTTTGACGTTTGACAGAAAAAGACAGTATTTAAGTTCGAATGAATAACTTTTATATTCTTTCTTTGTCTGACTTCATTTCCAATGTAAATACATTTCTACTTTTCACGCTTGAAACTTCTTCTTTAAAAGGTCTTTATATATCTAATGCTTTTCCTTTACACAAACTAAACTGTAGGATACAACATTTTTAAAAGATACAATATTAGTGATACCTTAAATAGAAGTATTTTTAATAATTTCTTGAAAACAAAACTGGTAACTATTAGTATTAATACAGATTTCTTTAAAATGTGTTTTTCTCAAAACTATATTTTTCATTATTCATGTATCTTTTTCTCAGAAACTGCGCAAACTATCTTAATGAAATATTTACCTCATATTTCTTGTATATATATATACATACTAAAGTGAGATTGTGTTGTTATTTTAAAATAATTTATTGTTTTTGCTTTTTTCGGCAAAAAAAAGTGACTTTCACAAAAATTCATTTAAAAAAAAAAAAAATGAATCACGATCGAAAGATAACTTCAGTAAAATAACAAGTTATCCTAAATACACTAAAAAAATTAGGCTTCTATGTCAAATACTTTTTGAGGAAAAGTTACATGAAATATGCCAAATTAACATTACCATTATAGAGGGTACCAAGTCCCCTAAAAAGTATTCGCAAAAATTAACTTGCAATATGTAAATATGAATCGTGTCAGAAAAATTAAGGTTGTAACAAACATTTTAAATTTTCCTCATCGATTTTAAAAGAAATAGGGAACACATGTTTAAATCTAAATAATTGTAAAATATATCTTTTCGATACTTCAGTAATAGACTTACAATGCGTTTGTAAAGGATTGGATTGTATTTCTCTAGAGCTTATGTTAGATTAACAGCACAATTTAAATTTTACCTTTTTGTAATCAAAATTTAAGTGCGTCTCAAGAATTTCTTTACAGTATAAAAAAAAAAAGTTTAAAATTACATAATTTAAAAATAGTTTATCATATCATATATATGCAATTCTACATTTATTTTAACTTATTTTAGTTTTCATTGATTTTTTCATTTTTAATTATTATAGTTTTCAGAATTTTTTTTCTATTGCATTATGTGTTTCAACAAAATTATTTAATATTTTTCTGCAAATAACTTAAATATATTAATTTTGAGATTTTTTTTTTCGATTCGTAAATACATATTTTAATGTATATCCTAGCCCTGACACTATGTCATTGATAAGTAAGCTTATGTAAAATTAAATGCCTAATTAACACCCTTGTTGTCATCCAATCGGGATGAAACTTGGCAGATAGATTGAACGACGAAGACATGGCATTCAATAAAATTTCGAGGTTGTAATTGTCAATTAAACGTAGCTTTTACGGAATACTAATAAGCCAATTTGCCGCCATCCAATAATTTTAAAATAGCATTTTACCGATCGCTGAAGAAACTCTTTTTTGTTGCCATTTTTTTTTAATAAATACAAAATAAAATTACTTTAATCAAAATAAATAAAGGATATTTGAATGTGAGTGCATAAAATCACTTTCACTTTTAATAAATATATTATTAAACATAGGTTGCCGCACATTTTGTTAATAGAAATGTTTTTGATATTTAAAATTTGATGCAAACATTAAGAACACGCTGTTACCAGGATCGGCACTGTGCTAACGAATATAAAGATTGGCAATGCATATAATGGATTTATATTAAAAACTTTGTTTTTATGGGTAATATTATTAGCTTTTCATATTATTATTTTTCTTCAAAAGTTACTGTGTGTTGTTTCTCAACAACCAGCAGCAGTCGGCTATCATTCTGGTGCAAAATCATACTTCCATAAAAATAAAAAAATTACTGTTTTTATACTTGTAATTGATAATTCAATAAACTCTCCATTTGTCAGGTTTAAATTGCATATTAAAACATACTATAAAAACTGAAACACAACTGCTATAAAAATGTTCATTCTCTTAGATAAAAAACGAAACAAACTCTTATTTTCTGCTTCGAAACAAAGTAACGGAGAAAAGAAGGTAGAAAATTATTTTTCTCTTAAATCTGGTTATAAAAACTTAATCTGATTCTTAAAGAAGAGCTGAGTTTCGAGTTAAATGATTTAATTTATTTGGATTAAAATCTTATGTTATTCCCTACCAGAATCATGTGTATGGCTATCATTCCTACCACATCAAAATACTGTTTCTAGATTTCTAAAAATTCCCAATTATAGGGAAATATCCTATTTCATTTTTCTTCTTTAAATTGAAACCTATTACATTACAATTACAAAAATATGTCATCATATTATTTAATGATATCTACTACTACTGGCATGGCAAACCGAAAATATTGTTATCATTAAAGCAATATCTAAAGCATTCTATAGAAATGGCAAAAATGTACGTTTCACAAGCCCAGTCTTTATCCATATTGTTGCACAAATTGTCTGTATATATTGTAAATAGTGACGTATTATTTCAAAATTCTATTGTAATTTATTTTTATCTTATTTTATTTATCAATTAATAGCGATTATACAAGTTAGAAAAAGGTGGCAACACCTAAAGCCATCGAGAAGCTTCGAGATATTTCTTTTCCGATGAATTGGCTGGAAATTTCGAGAATGTCTCACGCGCTTGTATATAAAAGACTGGAGAACGGGAAAGTTTTGAGATGTACTTCGGATTTCGTTGAAAGCTGATCGCGATCGCTTTGTTGACCTATTGGAGTGAGCTTGTATAATCGCTATATTCGAAGCTGTTCTTGTTGAAGCTTGTATTGAAGATTAATAGTGATTGCACTGTTATCTGTGAATAAATTTTGTGAGTTTTCTGAAGAGAATAAATACTAGTTTTTATCTGAAAAACTGTGCCGTCATTGCCTCAGCGGAAAAATTCATAACAGTGGTGTCAGAAGTGGGGTCTCGTAATTTTGAATGCCGACAACTAGAGGAATGATGGAAGACCAAATGAAGCAGTTGATGGAAATGATTGCTGGAATAAAGGCCGGACAAGAATCAACCACCGCTACAATCGCCGCTGGTCAAACCCGCCAAGAAACGACTAACGCTGAACTCGCCGCCGCAATCACCGCCAGCCAAGAAGCGACATCATCGGATATTAAAGCTTTAGCATCCAAGCAAGAATCATCTTCTGCGTCCGTTGATAGATTTATGGAGCGCACAGAGAGTGTTCTTCAATCAATGAATGCGGATATTTTGGATGTGAGAGAAGATCTTAAGACAGTGAGAAATGAAGTTGAAGAAAAAGTTTCCACCGTGCAAGAAAAAGTTTCCACCGTGCAAGAAAAAGTTTCCACCATGCAAGAAAAAGTTTCCACCTTAAAGGAAGAGCAAGACAAATTCATTGACGTTGTAGAAGAAAGGCTGCGAAAAATGGAAACGCGTGAAGCTCTGGCCATAGCGTCACCTAATTGGGATAACGCTTCCATCCCCTTTATGGCGCCGCGCTCTAACATCAAAGTGGCCCCTTTTGATGGGAAGTCGTCTTGGCGCGTTTATCAAACGCAATTTGAAATGATTGCTTCTGCGAATGGTTGGGACGATACTTCGAAAGCATTCCATCTCGCAGCATCTCTTCGAGGTGAAGCTGCTGACATTTTACAGACACTACCTGAAGAGAAGCGGGGAGAATTCGTGGCGCTGGCAAGTGCGTTGGAGTTAAGGTTTGGGGAGCAGCATCTAAAGGATTACAACAGACTGCAATTGAAAGTGAGACAGCAGAAGGCCAATGAAACTCTTCAAGAATTGGCATCGGATATAGAAAGACTGTCGCTCCTCGCTTTCCCAGACTGTCCCTCGGACGTACGAGATAACCTGTCTCTTCAGTATTTCGTGGATGCCATCAAAGATCCCGACATACAGCAAGCTACCAGGATGTCAGACAGCAAAGATCTGAAGTCCACCCTCGTCTATGCCATGAGAGTAGAAGCCGCACAGCAAGCTTCTAGAAAAGATCGGCGTTTCGTACGTGGAACATTGGCAGACGATTCCTCTGAACTTTTCACGAAGAAGTTTCAAGAACTGGAAAACAAGATGGAGCGAATTATGAGAAATATTCCTGGCTCCAGGGATCGAAAAACTAGAGTGGTTTGTTGGCTCTGCAACCGGGAAGGACATTTCAGACGTGATTGCCCTGAATTGGACAGGAGAGGGGACAGACCCTCGTCCGAGCCTCAGCAGTTAAACTAAAGAGCGGCTATCTCGCGAGGCGGAGGTCGCCGTGTAGAGCAGGTGGTGCCCCACTAAGCCTCTATCACATCTCATCCCTTCAAGGAGGAAACCATGGTTTATTCGTGGAGGGCAAGATCAATGGAACTCCCTGTCGTCTAATAGTTGACTCAGGGGCAAATGTAACCATCTTACGGACGGATGTAGCCCGGCGCCTGGACAGCCAACCTCTTTACACGGCGCCTTCAGTTTCACTACAGACTGTGACTGGTGACAAAATTTCTGTGCATGGGAAATTAAATGTCAACATCTCTTTTGGATTTCACACCTACACTCACACCGTTTACGTCGCTGAAATTATTGACCCATGTATTCTTGGATTGGACTTTTTAAAGAGAAATGAAATTACTTTGAATTTCGAGAAAGGCGAGCTTCAAACGGGAAAAGAAGTTGGTTGTATTCAGATTATCTGGCGCCGTCAGCAACACGAGGGCTATAATGCGCCGAAACATTTCGTCATTTAACAAACCAACATACATTTACAAACACCCATGCCTACACGGGACTCGAACCCGCAACCTCGCGGTCTAGAAGCCAGCACGCTAACCACTATACCGTTTGGTCGGCGGGGAAAAGAAGAAGTTCCATTGTTCGGTTTGGACTCGGAAGAGCCGTGTGCATATCGAATAGTAGCTCTTGAAGACATCACCATCCCCTCCATGACAGATTTGGTTGTAAAAGGTTCAACAGAGCTCCCGAAGGCCTTCCGATTTGGAGTAACGGACTTCCCATCATCGAATAGCGTCCCGAAAGGAGTGGTAGTAGGAGCGACGCTTGTGGATCTCTCTCAAGAGGTGGTGCATGTGAGAATGGCCAACATCGGTGATTCTAAGAGAGTTATCAAGAAAGGAGAAGAAATTGCCACTTGCACACCTGTTACAAGCATCGAACGAGGATCGAAGGAGCTTCCGACCGCACCACCCGCGGATTTAGTGGACCAGCTCTTCGAAGACTTCCTTTCGCAAAACAAGAGGAGGTCGGGAGATTGTTACATGAAATGGAAGATAATAGAGTTATCGAACCCTCCTCAAGTCCACGGGCCTCTCCAATCATACTCGTTCGAAAGAAGGATGGTTCCACCAGGTTTTGTGTGGATTACCGGAAGCTGAACGAAATTACGAAAAAGGACAGCTACCCTCTGCCAAGAATCGATGACACTTTGGACACTCTATCGGGGAACCAGTGGTTTTCGACTTTGGATTTGAAGAGTGGATACTGGCAAGTGGAGATACATCCCGACGATCGTGAGAAGACTGCCTTCACTACCGGCCAAGGATTATGGCAGTTTCAAGTTATGCCGTTTGGCTTGTGTAATGCACCGGCTACGTTCGAGCGACTAATGGAGACTGTGCTTAGAGGACTTTCCTACGAGACCTGTCTGGTATATTTGGACGACATCATTATCACCGGGTGGAGTTTTGATCAACACTTGCAAAATGTGAAGAACGTGTTCTTGAAGCTTAGGGAAGCCCACTTGAAACTTAGCCCATCAAAATGTAAGCTCTTTAGGCGGAAAGTCAGTTATCTCGGACACATCATCTCATCCGATGGAGTAAGCACAGATCCAGCCAAGATCCATGCTGTGCAAATTTGGTCTCGACCACAAGACGTTCATCAATTGCGAAGCTTCCTAGGCCTGTGCACGTATTACCGTAAATTCGTGAAAGGTTTCTCCAAGATCGCCAGACCCTTGCATCGACTAACAGAGAGCAAGCAGAAGTTCCTATGGACTGCCGACTGTGACGACTCCTTCAATCAACTGAAGAACGCTTTAACATCCGCGCCTGGTTTGGCTTTTCCCGATGTTAACAAGGACTTTATTTTGGATACAGATGCCAGCAATGAGGGAGTGGGCGCCGTTCTTTCCCAGGAAATTGAAGGACAGGAGAAAGTCATCGCTTATTTTAGTAAGAGCCTGTCAAGATCCGAGCGGAACTACTGCGTCACAAGAAAGGAGTTACTGGCAATAGTAAAAGCCGTTGAGCACTTTCATCATTACTTGTACGGCCGAAAATTCCTTTTAAGAACTGATCATGCGTCTCTGACTTGGTTGCTGAATTTCAAGAATACAGAGGGACAAATAGCAAGGTGGATTCAGCGCCTGCAGGAATACGACATGGATATCCATCACAGAAAAGGAACGTTCCATGGGAATGCAGACGCTCTTTCTAGAAGACCATGTCCGGAGAACTGTCGATTTTGTTCCAATGCCGAGTCTAAGTTCGGGGTTAACACATCGGCCGTTCGGAAAATAACTACCAACTCAACTACTTCAGACTTGGACCCTTGGAGTGACCAGAATGTTCGAAAAAGTCAGGTTGAAGATCAGGACTTGAAACCTCTAATTGAATTCATGGAAGCAGCTACCGGAAAACCCAGTTGGCAGGAAATTGCACGCTATAGCCCAACAATGAAGAGATATTGGGCTATGTGGGACTCTTTGCACTTGAAGAATGGAGTACTCTACCGTCGATGGGAGTCCGATGATGGCAAAAGCTTCCGGTGGCAATTAATCCTTCCAAGTTCTAGAGTTACGAACGTTCTAGAAGAACTTCACAGCAGTTCTACTGGAGGACATTTTGGTGTCACGAATACTCTTCAGAAAGTCAGGGAGAGATTCTTCTGGGACAAAGCAAAATCCGACGTGGAGAAGTGGTGCAAGTCCTGTGATGCATGCAATTCGCGGAAGGGACCGAAGACCCGAACTCGTGGAAAGTTGCAACGTTACAACGTAGGAGCACCATTCGAAAGAATTGCTTTGGACGTCTTAGGCCCCCTACCTCACACAACTAATGGCAACAAATACATCCTAGTTGTCATGGACTACTTTAGCAAGTGGCCAGAAGCATACGCGATTCCGGACCAGGAAGCCACAACCGTAGCAGAAGTCCTCGTACGGAATTGGATCTCCCGATTTGGCGTACCCCTGCTGATACATTCCGATCAGGGGACGAACTTCAACTCTGCCGTCTTCACTGGGCTGTGTGACTTGCTCGACATGGAAAAGACTCGTACAACTCCCCTGCATCCACAATCCGATGGAATGGTTGAACGATTTAATAGAACGATTCTGAATCATCTCTCCTTGTTTGTTTCCAAGAACCAGCAAGATTGGGATCAGAAACTTCCATTGTTCCTTTTGGCCTACATAAGTGCTACTCACGAGACCACCGGATATACACCATCTCAAATGATTTTCGGAAGAGACCTTAGACTACATTGCGACCTCCTCTTTGGACAACCACCGGACACCCCTTCCTCGCCTGTCCAGTATCTAGATGATCTCCAGGCACGTGTAGAAGCCGTACATCGGTTCGCCAGAGAAAGAATCAACATCATGACAGAGCGCATGAAGGTCCGCTACGATGCCAAGGCCACGGAACGTTCATTCCAGGAAGGTGACAAGGTGTGGTTATGGAATCCTAAACGTCGGAAAGGACTCTCCCCTAAGCTCCAGACGAACTGGGAAGGGCCGTATGTGGTCCTTAAGAAGATCAACGACGTCGTGGTAAGGATTCAACGGACACCCTCCTGTAAACCTAGAGTTGTACATAACAATAGACTAGCCCCATATTATAGTAGAAGTGATTGAATTGCCTTTCCTCTTAAGGACTTCACTGCCCGGGACGTGCAGTCTTTAAGAAAGGGGAAATGTTGCACAAATTGTCTGTATATATTGTAAATAGTGACGTATTATTTCAAAATTCTATTGTAATTTATTTTTATCTTATTTTATTTATTAATTAATGGCGATTATACAAGTTAGAAAAAGGTGCCAACACCTAAAGCCATCGAGAAGCTTCGAGATATTTCTTTTCCGATGAATTGGCTGGAAATTTCGAGAATGTCTCACGCGCTTGTATATAAAAGACTGGAGAACGGGAAAGTTTTGAGATGTACTTCGGATTTCGTTGAAAGCTGATCGCGATCGCTTTGTTGACCTATTGGAGTGAGCTTGTATAATCGCTATATTCGAAGCTGTTCTTGTTGAAGCTTGTATTGAAGATTAATAGTGATTGCACTGTTATCTGTGAATAAATTTTGTGAGTTTTCTGAAGAGAATAAATACTAATTTTTATCTGAAAAACTGTGCCGTCATTGCCTCAGCGGAAAAATTCATAACAATATAATTCAATCAATATAAAATAAGCAAAGTAACTGTTTCGCGATATCCTGAATGTGTCACCGAACTAATGGATGAGTGCTTAGGACTCTCTTTCCGCATGACAAAGGTAATGGGTTCGTTTCCCAGGTAAGGGGTGGATTTTTTTTGTCAGTCGGAATTCACGTTTAACTGTAAGTACCGGTCTTATCAGCCGTCATTGAGCATAAAAAGAGGTCGTTTTCGTACAAACCTAACCAACCATTCTTTGCCCATTAAGGCCTGACATTTTCTTTTTTTAATAAAAATTCGTTTACAGGTTGCAAATAGTATACAAATAACAGGAAAAATACAAAAAAAAAAAAAAAAAAAAAAAAATTCAATTAAATTTTTTAAAATTTTGTTGAAGAACATTCAAACGTCTCTAAAAAGAGATGCTAGGCACGAATGGGTACGTAGTTTTTCTTGGAATATGATACTGAGTGTACTCGGATATACTACTAAGGAAATACATTTTTTTTTGCCAGAGATCTTATTTTAAGCAAGAAAACATATATAATAAACAAAATAAGTTTTTATAGTAAGAAACATATTTTTTTTTATTAAAAAAAAAAGTCTGGTCAAGCATGTTGTTGTTGTTGTTGCTTATCTCACGCCTGGTCTGACAAAGTCAGACCAGGTCCGTGAATCCGTTGACAAGAAGGAAGTCAATGACCAGAAGAGGGGTAGAATAGATGTCTTCCCTAACCAGTCCCAAACAGTCCAGGATTTTCCAAGCATTTGAAGAGTAACAATCCTTTTTCCTTGTAATTAAATCAGAGAGATTTGTGTTGAAATACATGAATTATATTAGTTAATACAAATATATCTAACACATTCATTAAATTAGTAAGTATAATATAGGATTTTAAAATGATTAAATAG
Organism: Linyphia triangularis; assembly: GCA_963978545.1. Classification (NCBI taxonomy): domain Eukaryota; kingdom Metazoa; phylum Arthropoda; class Arachnida; order Araneae; family Linyphiidae; genus Linyphia; species Linyphia triangularis. The sequence continues at coordinate 18,309,866 of OZ021728.1, forward strand.
CTTTCAAGTTCTAATAAATGATTCAGTTTACGTGACTCACTGTTTTTTGTGTATTTGGCTTCCCCATTTAGAGAAATGTTGTTTGTCAATTACAAGTACTGCATTAGGAGTTCAAATATGTTTCTGCTCATTGCAGAATTTTGAACAATACTAACAACGTCGTCGTTAGGGTATCCACTTGTTAAAAAAATGGCAAAAGAATTATTGGATCTAACTCATTACGTGTCATACTAAACGTTGTATTGCACTTTTGTTGGGCAAACAGAACATACTTTAAGACTATGAAGTCTAACACTTCATCTGAAATAAATTCTTCAAACGGATATTACCCAGCTCGTTTTAAAAAATCCTGCCTTTGGCACTTTCAACGATAAATTCTGTTTTTTGCTAGTTGATATTTCTGTGTTGAAATGGATTTACATATCTTTGTTTGATATATCTTTTAAATGGATTTGTTTTCATCGCATGCTTATTTGGAGGAAGCTGTTCTGTTTTCCTGTCAGTTGATGATGACAATTCAATGTCATCAATACTTTTTTCATCTTTTTATTCTTTTGATAGTAATAGCAGCTGATGCACGTAATTGTTGTTGGCCAGACAATCTATTACCTTTACGAAATCTTTTGGTAGACTTTGCTCAACCGTTAAATCATTTTCTTGAGAAGGTGAACATAAGCATATATCTGCATCTTTTAATACTTCATTATTAGGCAACTGCTCCAGTAGTATCAAAACTATTTAAACAGTCAGTTTTTAAAATTAAACTTTACAATTGGATCAGTAAAATAATTTATTTGAAATTTATCGTGTAGTTGTTTGGGGAAGTAAGTTTACGAGTAACGACAATAAATGATGATGATCTCCCAATAAAAAAAAAATTAAAAAAAAAAAAAAAGATATTAAAATGAGATAATTACTGAGTCTATTTTAATTACCTTACCTAAGTGTATTTTTTACTAATGCTAAAATAAATTGACAAATATCATTTTAAAGTTGTAGTAAACTAATTTATTTAAAGGTTTAATAAAGAACTTTAAGTTTGTAAAGTTTTGTGTAAAGTTTTTGTAAAGTTTTGTGTAAAGTTTTTGTGTAAAGTTTTTTACACATTGAACTAATGCACTTTTAAGAAAATAATTGAAAAAAGATACAAAATGACATTTTAAATTAACATAAATATTACATTTCTTCAATAATACAATATATAATGATTAAAAACTAATTTGCGTATCAATGCGAGTTTATTTTTCAAACAATTATACGATCCCTTTGTAATACAAACTGCCTTAAACCATATTCAATGAAGGGGGAATCAGCGTGGGCATTCGTGCCTACTGTTCCTAAAAAGGGACGTTCGCATATTTTAACAAAAACAATCAAAACATTAAAAAAGGAGAAATTCCAAAAATATGTAAACTAAAGAATAGTATAAGTAATCATATTTACAAAATTCAAATTAATTGATTGATAAATAATATAAAATCTTAGTATTACAATCTTGTCATTGCGAATAACAGGATATTTCGAGAACAACTAAAAATTATAACCACTTGGCAGTGTGCAACAAAAATCTGTGATGTCATCTACCTCAAATAAGTTGAAACAAACACTAAAGAATATATTTCAGAAATTTTTAAGTTAAAGAGTAGATTTAGTAAAAATTGTGAGCGTTTTATCAAAGCCTCCCTAAAAAGGGACGCTAGGCATTAATGGGTATGTCTCTTTGTTGCAGTTTATAGTTACAGCGTACCATAAATACAGTTACCATAAATACAGCGGAGACAATATGCCGAATAAGCATTCACCATTGTAAGCTATTTTTCTCAACCGCAATATGCTATTATAGTAAACAACACGGTATCTCATGCTTGAAATTTTATGAGGAACTCCTAGTTGAAGTCATTTTATGTACTAGATGTGTTACAATCTTCAAGCCAGTTCATTTAGAAAATACTCTGTATAAAAAATTGAAATTTATTGAGAAAGTATGAAAAAGGTCACTTAATGAAATGACATAAATTGAAATCTTGAAAAAGCGTCAAATATATCTTATTTTGTATTTGAAATGCTTAAGTCAATGTCTCTCGCCACCTATAAGTCTCTTGCTTTTTTAATTTTAATTTTTAAAAAATTTTAAAATACAATTTCATACATTTTTAAAATTATATATATCAGACAATTTTTTCGATTTTTAATTTATGTCATGTTAATAAGTGATCATTTTCGTTTCTACTAAACAAATTTCAAGTTTTACATGAAGTAGTTTCTGAATGAAGTGGTCTAGGAGAACATGGCGAGAAAGGGAATAATAAATAACAGGAGTTCCTTTGAAAAAGTCAGGTTCCTCTTCCTAGTTAAGAGAAAAATCCTCAATAAAAGTCAGTTTTCTTTCTTGGATTATTTTTAGGATTTTTTTTTTCATTGCATATCTGTGCAATATGATAATTTCATGATTTTACATTTTTGAATTGTGTTAGAGAACTATGGCACGAAAATAAACCCATCAGTCATAAATTCAACAAAATGACACTCAATCTCCCCGTAAGAATACTAATTATTTAGAAAAAAAATCTATTGAAACAAATCGATTTGAAATAAAGGAGAATCGTTAAAAATCTACAAAATGATGTTCATACTGAAAAAGGTAAATGCAATACAATTCCTGTTGGGTGCTGCCACTCAGATTATCAAAAGCATTGTAGCATTTGAAGATACTTCAAAATTGCATTTATGATAAATATAAAAATTAAAATTTTCAATAACATGCTTTTTATACATTTTTAAATTCGAACACATCTACAGCAGAATTCCTTTCAAATGACTCTTCGATCGTAAGTATCCCTAAAGTACTTTAAGCCATATCCTGGTTGCCATTCTGCTGACAGAAATAATAATAAAATTGAGTGCATGTAAGAAAAATGTATAAATTAGTTTTTTACTAAACGAAATTGTAGATAAATATTAAATTATCCAAAATCGTGCAGTAAAGCCATACATCTTGAGGGTTTTAACCAGCTCGGATGTTTTAATTGAATGTTTGAAATGTTCTGTACTTCGATACTGGAACAAAATGGAACTTTTCAAAATTTTGACCTAAAATCATTGCTTTACCTTAAAAGAGATTATTATTTTACATTTTACACTTATTCCATACTTCAAAATTGCATGTGATACATTTACATGCAGTCGTCACATTTAAAATAATTGAACAACTAGGTATGGAAAATGGAAATAAGCAACAAAGTTGCCACCTTTTGATATATAGACGAGATGAGATATAATGTCATTGTAAAATGTAAACATGTACAATCAGTTATGTAAATAACAGATAATGAACAACAATTCATGAACTACTATATTATTTTTATTCATAACTATGTTGGTCAAAGTATACATTTAAAGTGCAGGATATTAATTTCACGAAGGTGCATGTCCAATCCTATGCTTTTCCAAACAAAATTTCCGAAGGTAAAATTCTTGCTTCTAGTTTGATGATTTCACCTTGATTGGTTATCTTCATTCTCACCAACCTCGCGTGTCATTATCAAGGTTACTTATAATATCTAAAATGTGACACCAAGTCATCAGGTCTAAATGGAAAAGAAAAATTGCATATTTAATGTAGTCTCTGGAGATTTTATCACATAAAGAGAGAGGAGGGGAGGAGGTGATAATTTTTAAAAGAAAACATTCTTTGTTCAAGTGATTTTGGTTTCAATGTTAGAGTTACAGTTTACGTTATAAAAGAATATGTTATAACTCAAATTCACTAATTATGAGGTGGGTTCTGTGTTCAAAAATTGTCGTTTTACTCGGCAGTATTCTAATGCAAATGCTTGATTTGTTCTAACGCCTTTGCGTTTATTTAAGATATTAAGGGATCTTTTGTTACTTTTAAGAGACAAAGAAATGTCCCAAGAGTTCGTTTTAAAATATTTGAAAGAGAAAAAACAACCATAAGTATCGGAAATAAGTGTCGCTGATGTTATAGTTACTGTATTTTAACCATATATTAAGGTGTTCTTTATTCGCCTTTTCTTCATTTGAGTGCGATTGTTAAAAAACTAGTTGAAAATTTAGTTATAAAACCTGAAAGATTAAGGATTCAATTATGCTAGCCATTACAGATTCTTTAGCAACCTTAAAATTCAATTTAAATAGATACACCCTGATTTTGCTTTCCGAACCAATTTACTTCCAATAACTAAGTTCATGCTTACGCCCTGGCAGTCCTCCATCCCCTGGGCCCTGTCACTCCTCCATATTGCGCTACTGGTGATCTTTTATCCAAAGTCACTGGTCCAGTTTTTCCAGGAGATCTCTTGTATGAATGGCCGGCTATTGGAGATCTTTTGTCTTCGCTCATTGCAGTAGCTGTAAATTCAAGCAGGAGCAAGACAACGATAACAGTAGCAAATGAAAGTCGCATCTGAAAAGAATTGATGCTTTACAAGGAATTAAAATTTTCAGGGAAAACCTATATTCTTGTACAATAAGGTGAATTTCGTTAGTTATAACTCTTCATGATTTCATTCAATGAATGCAGAAATATAGAAATACTTATTCATGCAATATTTTTGTTTCGGATTAATATAACGAATTCCTTTTTTTATAACACATCATTGCTATTTTACATTTTCAAAAATCCAGTCTGGGTGAGATTTACTGAAATAGCTGCATCTTTGAAGAAATATATGTTTGTTCATTGCTAGAAAATAGACAATTACATAAACTGTTATTTTTCATTCAAATCAATACTTAACACTAACTTGGGACTCTTGACTTGGGACTAACTTGAAGACAAAACATACAGATTTTTAAACCTTTATTCGGAATGTGTTCATATTTATTAATGTACCTAATTAAAATTTCGTAAATGGTTTTCCTCTTAAGGGGACTTGGTACCCCTTGCTTACACAAAAAATTCAATATGTATAAATATTTAATTTTTGCGTGCTTTTATTCTTTGAAACGTTTCCCTTATTCAGGAAACTTTTTGAGCTATTCGGATAACTGCAATTGCAGAAAAACTATATTTTTATGGAGAATTTAATATCGCTGCAATAGCTCCTTTGATGTTTCGAACGCATTTGTTTCAGTTCGTGATTTTTGAAATTTTCACCTTACTCAAAATGTTAAAATTTCAGCAAATATGAATGAAATGACTTGATTTTTTTATAACTATTTCACAAAAATTGTCAAAGATTTTTGAATATATATATATATATTTTTTTATAAATTTAAATATTGAAAAATACCCGTTTTTTAAGCTTTTTCAAAATGCAGTTACAGTAATTATCTTTTTTTTTTTTTTTTTTCTTCTTTTTTTTTTCAAAAATTATTTTACTTATTCTAAATCCAATGTTTAAAAAGTCAGAGAATGTTACTAGGAATATTATTTTTTTATTTCAGGAAACTAAAAGGAGGATAGAATTTAAATTTTGATGAATTTTCTTTTAAAAATTTTAAATTTTGAAATTTATGAGCACCATATGAACTTTTTAAAATAAAATTTAATTTTTACTTAGTGATACTTCCAAATATGTAAATGTTATTATTTAAAGGCATAAATTTAAAAAAAAAAGTGTGAAAGTACCAATTCTCCTTAATTTTCCTTTTGATACAAAACCAGACTCACTTATTGTTTCTGTCTTTATTTCTCTTCCACAAGTTAGTTACAACGGTACATAAACATTCTGTAGAATATGTAAATGATGCTTTGATTAAATTAGTATCATTGGATAACACGAAATTGCAGTAATAAAGAGCATAATAAAAAATAAAAAAAAGGAGGGATTAAATAAGAAAACATTTTTTAATCAATAAATACTTTATACTTACCATTTTTGTAATATTCCTACTTCCTGCTTTCAAAAGAAATAATAATTTAATTCAACGCAAAATATTCTCAATTTGCTAGAACCGAATATTCTTAGAAAATTACGACTTTCATAAGTATTTATAGGTGATATATCAAGAAATTAGCAATGTAATACCAATCATAATTGACATCTTATAAGTGCTTGGTTATCTCAAATGATATTTGAGATCGACATGTCTATAAAATTTTGCTGATTAACGCATTTTAATTGAGAATAATAAAACTCCCGAACGCTACCTTATTCAGATATACTGATCAGATTGGCAGATTAAATAGTTTTAAGAGATTTAAATCACTATTTAGATGTCATAATATAATTAATTGAAGTTTGGATGTACTAAATATTAGAATAGCTGAGTAACGTCTCTTCTCTTGTGTGTGTGTGTGATATAAGTAAAATTCTTATATATTATTAAACTAACGCGTAAGGTTCATTTACGGGAATTTAAATCACACACATATGCATTCCATACATATTTCCAAATATACATTTTAGGGCCTCTTATTACTCGTTTAAATACTTATGCAACGATTGAACCTAAATGATATAAGAAGATTAAATCCATAAATATTATTCCGTAATCAATATTGCGTTCCCTGTTAACACGGGCACTATTTAGTGAATAGTAAAGAACCATTTCTGAGGAATAAAATAGAGTGTTTGGAAAGCTTTGTTATTTTGTTTCAACTTTATATATCGGAAATATGATAGACAATTTTGTAACAATGGACAATACCCTCATTTTTTTTAAACTGTTTATTCAATGCTAAATGTTTCAAAATCGCCATAAACACTAAAATTTCTGCTCACTGCGTTTTTTTTTTTTTTTTTTTTTTATTTTTTTTTTTTTTTATTTGCAACTCAAGTTTGCTTGTTAGTTTTTGTGGTTGGTTAAAAACGAGACATCCGAATGGAAATGAATGTCACGTACTTGATCTGAAACAACTTGGATTGAAACGCTGCAGTGAAAACCAGTTTTGAAAATATCGCAATTCGCATTAACCGGTACGGAATATAGCAATTGTCTACCAAACACACATCAAACATTTGGCAGAAACCTCACGTTAATCATAGTAATGTAAGGATGTTTTGACGTCACAGTTATATATAGGAGATAGTTTTGATCAGTCTAAGGCCTCATTTTCTTTTATTACTATTTTAATAACTAATTTTTTAAAGAGTTTTTGTTTGAATATTTGAATTATAAAGAAATTTTTATTGAATATGTACTAATTTCCCTCGTTTTTAAAAAATGCGGGAATTGTCCAATATTAAAAGGTTAACACAATGGCTGTTAAAGTAGTCACAGTCTTTCCTCTGGTTCCTCAGGTGGATTTTCGTCACTGACAAAGTTTCTCCACTGAATACCTGGAAGAAAAGATTGAATTTTATATATTCTCTGTGCAACAAAAGAGGGTGAGATGACAGCCACGCACATACAATTTTTGAATCAGTCCAGCTGCGTTAATGTGAAGTATCACAAAATAATATTCTTTAAAATGAAACTTATTAATGGGACTTGGTACCTTTCAAACTATTTTTTTTTTTTTTTTTTTTTTTTAATTTAAGCCTTTAAAATTACAATTTTTTAATGTTGGGATGTATTTTTATTAAAGTTAACTGATAAAATGTTCACAGAGTGCTCTAAATTTTCAAATTTTTTAAATATTTAAAATAATTAATCACATTTAAAATTCTATCTTTTTTATTTTTCAATACTTTTTCCTGATTTTTTTTTTTTAATGTTTCTAGTAAAACGCTCTAAACTTTTAGGCATCGGATTTTGAATAATTAAAATAATTTTTAAAAAAAATATGTATATACTTGTAGGTAAACAAATCGTAGAAAAGGATATTTTTCAACATTTAAATTTGTGAAAAAAAGTTTTCATTTTATTCCAAAACACTTGTCTATTTTTGTTAAATAGGTCTTTAGAAAGACACAAATATTCAACTTATTTCATTTGCATTTGTTGGAGTTTTAGGATTTTGAGTGGAATAGGAATTCCAAATAACACGAATTGAGAAAAATGCGCTCAAAACAACGAAGGAGCTATTGCAGCTGTGGGAAATCATCAATTCCCCTCAAATGATGTCACAAGCTGCAGTCTATTAGAACTGCCGAAAAACTTTCTTTTTAGAATCTGGCAACGCTGTACTAGATAGCAGATCGACAACAAGCTGTTCTATGAAATGTTGTAACTTTTATATCATACTTAATGCTTAACCCTTATACTTAAAATTTATGTTTAATAAATATAATATGTTTCTCGAATGTGTTCGGTACCTCAAGTTTTTTAACCTTTTGATCTTGTGTCCACTGCTTATTTAATTTCTTAATATTTAATTGATTTTGGTACTACGTGTGGATACTGCCTTTACTAATTACCAAACAGCTACGCTAAATTCTCTATAAAAAATTAACTTTTTTGCAATTGCAGTTATCGGATCAGCTCAAAAATTTGCTAGAATAAAAATAAGGTTTCAAAGATTATAAACATGCAAAAAAAAAAAAAAAAAAAAAAAAAAAATTATTAATGGTTTTACAATTTTTTGTGAAAACAAGGGTACCAATTAAAGAAAGTGCAAATTCATCCTTTTTCAAATGTATTTTTATCGTAGTATTTTGTTGAAAAAAAATCTGGCTTATAAAAATATTCATGAGTTGAATAACCATTAGAGGAAATAAAAACTCACTCATAGCTCGTTAATCTTTTGTTAATCATTGCAAATTATGCAGAAAAATTAAATTTTCACACCAAATTTTAGCCTGATTCTGGCTTTCGTCTGTATATGGTGTGCCAACAGGAAAATTGATTGGAATTAAATGGAACAAAAACGACAAAATGGGTCCTTTGATGAAACTTGGCGAAAATGTTTCATTTGTTATGAAAATGAAGAATCAACAGAGCCTTCAAAAATATTTACCAAAGAAGGATGTATTTTGAGGGACGGGATCATGGGGGTTTAAAACTGAAAATTAGTTTTGGAACAATCAGGCAGACAATCTGTAAGGCTTGTTGCTAGGGTATTTTTTTTATGCTGAATCGAATGAAAAGAAGCAAGACGATATAAACAATCAAGACAATATTATAGTCCCTTTCATAAAAGAAAATACATGTAGAAAGCGAAGAAAGGTAAAATACGACATAAAGATAAAAAAAAAAATTGGTATTTTCATGAAACTTGGTAAAACATATTATTTGTCATAGGAATGATAATAATAAAAAAAGAGCATACAAATATCTACCATAGAATGGTGTTATTGAGGAGGACGTTTTTTTTTAAACTGAAAATTATTTCTTTTGTAACCTAGGCATGTGTGCGGATTATTTTTTGACACTAAATCGAATGAAAAAAAAAAAAAAAAAAAAAAAAATCAAGTCAATAAACCTACCCTCTAAATAGTTATAGTCACTTTTATAGTTGAAAATACTATAACTTTTTATATGCTAGTTATATCTCATCTAAAAAGTCATAGTCCATACTACTTTTTATATGAGATATAACTCATCAAGCTCTTTTTAATTTGATTCAGCTTCAAAAATATTCCACACACTTGTCACATGCCTAGGTTATATCAACATCAATTTTCACTTTAAAGGGGAAAAAAAATAAAAACCTCTCAAAAAACAGATTTTTATGTTAGATATTTTTATAGGGACTCTTTTGTTTCTTTATTCTCATGACAAATTCAACGTTCTTGCCAAGTTTCATAATTTGACCAATTTTTCATTTCTTTAATGTCGTATTTTACAATTTCTTGATTTCTACATGTATTTTCGTTTATAAAAAGGACTCTATAACTTTTTCTAAATTGAGTACATCAACTTTTTTATTTTTTACTTTCTTCAAAATCAAAAAATACTCCAAAATCCTGCGTCACAAGTCCAGATTGTTCCAAAAATTATTTTTCAGTTTCAAAATCCCTTATCACCCCAAACACACTTTTACGGTAGATATTTTTAAATACTTCTTTTATTTCTTTATTCTCAATCTAAATAAAACATTTTTGCCAAGTTTCATGAACGGACGAATTTTTTTTGTTTTGTATGTCTTATCTTACCTGTACTCGTCATTTATAACTTCTATTTCGTTTTATCTAGTGATACTGCAATTTATCTAAATCATTATTAATACACACGGTTCATACATAAAATAAACATATTCTGAATTAAAGCTTAAAAATTTTAATTTTAGACTGAGAGGCGACTGCAATTTTTGGACCCTATCGACCAGCATTCTGAATTTTTTATAGAAATTGGCGAAAAGTGAGTAGATTACGAATCCACTGGTCTAAAGTGGCAAAAATGGCCAAAACTGGTTAAAAATTGACTTTTAATAAGTTGAACTAAATCCAATTGCCAAATGCGCCATAATTTGCCAAATAATGAGCATTTTTTTTTTATTTGGTAACCCTCACTCTTTAATTTTCAATTAAGAAGTTTGCAGACGATTCGGATGTGTGGCTATGGCTTACTTGCATTTTTCACAAATGAGCCAAATTGGTAATAAACATTACGTCACTGATGACGTAACTGATGTCGCCAATTTGGCTTGCTTTTAAAAGATAAAAGTTTTCCGAGCCAGAGATCAGAAATCGTTTGCGCTTTTTCTCTTTGAAAATCAAAATGCAGTGGGTTGCCAGACGAAAAAGCTTGCTCTCTTTTTGGCAAGTTATGACATATTTGGCAATCGGATTTTAGTTCAAGTCATTCCAAGTCGATTTTTGATCAGTTTCGGCAATTTTTGCCACGGCAGACCAGTGGATTCGTAATATACTAACTTTTTCCCAATTTCTTTAAAAAAAAAATTCAAAATGAGGTTCGATGGGGTCCGAAAATTGCAGTTGCCTCTCGGACTATTTGTTTTGCTTGAAATATTCCAAATTAGTGTTAATTATTTATTAATTTATATAAAAAAATAACAGTTTATGTCTTACAAAACTATTTTCTAGCAATGCCCAAACATACATTCTTTCAAAGAAACAACTATTTCAAGAAACGTCTCTCTGGTTGGTTGTTTTCAGATTGTCTGGAGCCGTCAGCAACACGAGGGCTATAATGCGCCGAAACATTCGTCATTAGACAAGCCAACATACATTTACAAACATCCATGCCTAACACGGGACTCGAACCCGCAACCTCGTGGTCTAGAAGCTAGCACGCTAACCACTATACCGTTTGGTCGGCAAACGTCACTCTGACTGAAAGATTTAAACATATATATATATAAAAAAAAAGAGTTAAAATTTGCAAAATTCACCTTATTGTACAAGAGCATAGGTTTTTTTCTGAAAAATATTAATGCCATTTACAACTCCATTCCTTTTCAGATGCAACTTTCATTTACAACTCCATTCCTTTTCAGATGCAACTTTCATTTACAACTGCTGTCATAGTCTTGCTCCTGCTTGAATATACAGCAACTGCATTGAGTGAAGATAAATTGTCTCCAGGAGCCGGCGTTGAATACATAAGATCTCAACATAGAAATTGGCATAAGCGATCGCCTGTCGAAGAGAGGTTTGCCATGGCGTAAGAATGATTTTAGTTTTTGAAAACAGATTGGTTTCGAAAAATACAATCGTGGTTCATATCTTCAAGGGGGCGCGGCACCTCCAAAGAAGTCCATGTTAAATTCTACAAGTTTAGGTACACTTTCTCTAGAACCACCTGTCCGATATGCATGAAATTTTTGTTCACGTATTATTTAAATATTTAACAATACTTTAACATGAGTTTTTTTTTTTTTTTCAAAAATTGATATAAGTATGGCTTTTTTAAAAAGTGTCAAATAAAAGTTAACAGATTTTCAACTTAAAATACTTCGATTAAAAAAAAAAAAAAAAAAAAAAAAAAAAAATATTTCTTATTCCTTCTGTTAAGACACTTAGGTGTACCTTAAATGTTTCACTTAAAAAAAATCAGAATTTTATCTTTAGAAGTTTTGGAGAAAAATAAACCTAAAGATGAAAAAAATGCATTTTGAGAAAATGTTATTTAAAGTTACATCAGTACACGGATAAGTGTGTAGTGCGTTTACTTAAAAAAAATTATTAAAAATATTTCTAAATAAGATATTGTAACAAAAGGTTGTCATTTTGAAAAGAAGAATTTAAATTTTAATTAACAATAATAAACTAAAATTGATATTTTTAAAACTTTTAAGGTGCCGGACCCACTTAAGATAAATATTATTGCACTCGACTGATACTCACCAATTCAGTCTGAGATTAGAATAAAAATGACTTATATTATATAAATAATTATTTTCTAAATAAATATTTGAATTACATTTTTAATGTGATTTCTGACTTAAGATACTTTTATGAAAGTGCATGACATTTTGCATTCAAATAAAAAATTAGTCTATTTACCAAGTTCTCAAAGTAATGTATGATTTAGGGTAAGATATTAGATGCTCCACTAATTTAATTACGTAGTAAAATATTCAATAACACACTTTAGGTTGGATGCAATTAGGAATGAAATTTTAAATGGCCAAATGATTGCTTTCTTAAGTAATAATTTATTCAAGTACAATCATTGAACAACTTAAACTGCTTATTTCAAGATATTCAGAAAGCGTGCTTTGTAGAAATTCTTAGGTTACGCGACAAGTATATAGATTTAATTTAACTAAACGATTTAACTCCAGTTAATGTATATATATTTTTAAAGGAAGAGCTATTTATGAAAGTGTCATAACAGAAACTAAAAACACTCTAAAATGTTAAGTAACTATCTAATAAAGTCCCTTCGAGATACGGTTCATAAAAATGTATTGCGTGAATATTACAATTAATGCGTAAATAAATCGTGCTTAGTAATATTAAAAATAATTGCATTTTATTTAAGCTCAAATGAAATCGTTAATTTAAGAGGAGTTCTTAAAATTTACTCGTTACGTGCAATAACAAATATTTGTTAATACTAATTTATGAGGCTTTATTATATAATAAAAAAAAATGCAAACTTCAAATATTTAGGATACAAATCTTGATAAACTTGAGTTTTCGATAATAAGACATTTTTCACAAAGTTTTGATGATTTTTTTTAAATGTTGGTCTACCTTCAACTATGTAGTTTTATTTAATCTAATATTTAGTAGAATTTTTATTGATTTTACAATAATAATACAGTCATTGGAAGTTATAAAATGCAAAATAAGCAATGAAAACATCAGATATAAAGGAATTTATACCACTCGCGTACACAAATAAGATTACGTACTCAAATACTGGAGAGAGAAAAACTGATCACCTAAATGTATCCCTAATATATCCCAACTAAAATTGCACAATCGGCTTAAAATTTCACACGTATAATGTCCCCGAGAAACATTTTCGTTTTTTCCTGTCATTATTTGTGGTTGAAATACATTAATACGAAGAACAAATACAATTTTTTAGTTCTAGATTACGAAAATGGATCACTAAAAGTTAGATATTTACGCTAATATGGAAAGACTAAGCAAGAATGTTCACTTAAACGTTAGCGATGAAACTGAAACTTGCTCAACACAGGATCCACCATATAATTTGTTCGAAAGATTGCTGTACATAATAAAGTAGACTGTAAATTAAACAATGAAATCAAATAGACCTGCAAGAAGAGTGTTTTCTTTTTAATATACCATCCTCCATTTTTTACCTAATGGAAAATTCCCACATTTTTTAAAAACAAGTGAAATTTGTTTATATTTATGAAGAATTTCTTTCTGATTTTTAAAATATTGAAACAAAAGTTCGTGAAAAAAGTTAGTTATTTAATATCTAGAAAAGAAAATGCCTCAAAACCAGTCCGATTAAAGCACAGAATAAAATCTGTGACGCCAAGGGTTCCTACTGTTTCTATGGTTAAAGTGAGGTTTCTGCCAAATAGTTGGTTCTGGTAGACCATTGCCAAATCGCGTACAGGTTGGCGCGATTTGCGAGAAACTTGCAAAACTGGTTTCCGCTTCTGCTTCTCAAGCCAATATGTTTGAGAAGCCTTGACGTCACATTCAATTCGAGCCCAATGAATTGTTTTCAATTCAACGTTTAACAGGGAAACTTTGATTGCAAATTACAAAAAAAAAAAAAAAAAGCGTATTAAATAGAAATTTGTCTGTTTATGGCCTTTTCGAAACATTTAGAATTGAATAATAATAATAAAAAAAAAAAATGTGGGAATTATCCAATGTGACTTCATTTCCAACATTGATAATACTAACAGATATTTTTCTTTTTTTTCTACTAGCTCTGAAAAAAGGGCACCTAAAATAAAAACACCTTTATTTAGGTTTAGATGATCACCATTCGAAGAGAGATTTGCCATGGCGTAAGTATGAATTTAGTTATTGAAAATAGATAGATTCGGGAAACTCTTTAAATTGAATATTTTGCACTCGACTGGTACTCACCAACTCAGTCTGAGATTAGAATAAAACGTAAAAAATAAATATAAAATTAAATATTTTATAAATTATATATTTGAATAACATTGGTAATGGTGGTTATTTACGCCCTTCAAATAAAACAAAAAGTGTACTTATCATGATCTTAAAGTAACTAGGAAGTGTGTGACTAAGTTTAATATTTTATATTCTCCAATAATTTAATTAGGCTGTAAAATATCAAAAAGGCATTTTTGATTGGCTGCAAATGGAAATTAAATTAAATTTTTAATGCCCGACTGTTTGTTTTCATAAGTAGTAGTTTATTTGAAATGCAATTATTGCACATATCAAACAGCTTATTTCAAGTTATTCTGGACACGCGCTTTGCATAAATTTTTAAGTTAAGCGACGACATGTATGTAGTTTTGAATTAAATAAACGTTTTAACTCAAGGTAATAGATATTGTCAAAGGGAGAGTTATTTATTTAATAGGAGTCAAAATTAAAACTAAACACACTCTACAATGCTTAGTTACTATATTATAAAGTTCCATCTAGATACGGCTATAAGATAAAATGCATTGCGAAAAAATCATAAGTGTATTTTGTGGTTAAGGAATACGCGTTTGGTAATATTAGAAATAATTTCATATTATTTATGATGCAATTGAAATGGGAAATTTGAAGAGGAATTCTTAAGGTGTACGTATTCCCTTACAATTCACGAAAATTGATCTGAATACTTTTTGTGTGGTTATTATATCATAATATTCTCTGATACCTTTAGCTTTCAAACAATACTAAAGTTTTGAAATTATCCTAAATATTTTTTAAGTTACAATCAATTATAGGTAGGTACTACCGCTGTTATGTACTACGCTTCTAAAACTTTAAACCTGTTTCTTGACGAACTGTATTTTGATTATGCAATGCTTTATTTAAACAATGATAATTCAATAACAAAATGTTCAATTATAATATTTTTTATATCATAGTAATCTACATAATATGTTAGATGTTTTGAAACTCAACTATATAAAATCGGTTGAGAAATTGATTTTTAGTGATTACTAAATTTTGAATTCATTAAAAATATTGATTTGTTTTCACACAGAATAAATTGTTGGAAAAGAACTATTCTATGATAGAAACTAAATAGAGTTTCAAAATATTAAGAATAATATTTCGAATGATATCCAAGTGGATTTGTGTTTCTAAATAAATTAGAATTTGATACATCATTGTTTGAAAAAGGTACTAATTAGCAATGTAAAGTTTAATTAACAAATTAACAATAGCCGACATTTGAATTTTTTTAATGAAATTATTTCAATCATATACTCTCTAACTAATGTAAAAAAGAATTGGATTTTTAAACTCAGAATGAAAAAAAAAATTCTAGGGTATATGTATATCTAAATATTTAAGATTTAACTCACGGCATGCAATCTGAAATATTTATTGAAATATATTTATGAGACTTAATGTCACATTCAAAATATATCAGCTTTCAATATTTAGATGAACATCTTGATAAAATTGAGTTTTTGATAGAAAGACATTTTTTAGAATTCCTACAAGATTATTATTTTTTTTTTTTCTTTTTAAGTCGGTCTACTGTCAACAATATAATTTTATTTTAACCTATTATTCATCAGATTTTTATTTACTCTACACGGCCTGTTACTGGCCAATTACTGTGTTGCTAGGGAAAAAGAGAAAACGAAGGGGAATTTCAGAGGCGCCTGCTGTTGGCTTCTGTTGAAGTTACTGTCCTCGTGCATAAGCCTCTTTAATACGAAGTCCCAAAACAATTTGTTAAATCTGAATTCAGAAAAAGGATCCCGAAAACTTCAATGTACATACAAAGGTGCAGAGAATATGTAAGAATTTTCACTAAAATTTTAGCGTTGAGAAGGACAATTCATTAACACAGAATCCATTAATATTTAGTAAAATAGAATTATGACATATTGCTGTTTATAATTATCTCCACATTTTTTGTGATGTTATGTTTAACAGAGAGATAGCTTTCAGAGATAATTTCTTTTTTTTTCCGACTAGCTCTCAAAAAAGGTCAACTAAATTGCACTTACCATTTGAATTGACTGGGATAGAAAATAACCAACAGAGAAGAAATCAGAAAATACACAAAAATATATTTAGGTGTCTGAAGATACAGAACGAAAAACACAGCTTGGACATGCACTTTCTTTAAAATTAGTATTTGCACTTTAAAGTTATACGTTAACTGAGTGTAAGCTATGAATAAAAGGATTATAGTAAAATAATAGATTATGGTATCTTATTAATTAGTAACTCAAATCAATATGCATATTATATTTATTTTACTACTAAATTGTTTTACAAAGTATTACATCAAAGTGGGAACGTTTCATGCCAAGTTCTTTAATTATTTTAATTGTCAAACAGAATTTCATTAGAAAATTTTTCGTGATTAGAACAATTGCGAACGAGACATGTTGTTAATAATTTTATACTTTTTGGTTTTTAATTAAATTATCCATGTTTATGATTTGATTGTAGTTTTATAAAAAATGTGATGATTAGAGTAAAGAAAAATTATGATACTTGCTTATCAAATGCAAGATGCCAGTGAGAAAATAAGCATTTAAAATTTGAAATGGAATTTTTAATTGTAAGCACTAGCATTTTTCAACAACAGTGAGAATTACTGTGTATTCAAAAGTAGAACTGAAAAATATTTTAGAAGCCAATGATTAATCAAATGGGACTGTGATAGTCAATTACACCAAACGACATTTCCACACTAGAAAAAATATTCAATCTCCCAAAAAACAACTAGACGTTGTAGAGGGAAAAAAAAACAAAAAAAACCCGAATTATATGGTCAGCCAGAAGAAATTATAGAATCTGTTGTTTGCGTACAATTTCTTAGGGTTACTTGCATCTTGTTTTGATACGAGAAATTGCGTGGTCGGTCCCGCGGTTCGAATTTTTGCCGTTTTTCTTTAATTTTGTTTTCTAACTTTATTGCAAATTGTTTTTTTGTATTTTTGATTGCAGTTTATCTTCAATTGTCCAAATTAAAAGTTTCAGTTTAATTTCGGAAAACTCCCTGATTTCTTTAAGCTTTTTGACAATATCCCTTGATAATTCCCTGATATTTACCGAAATGCCGCATTCCCTGACATTTCCTGGTATTCCCGGTTTTCCCGATCTGTGGGCACTCTGTATTAGGAACCGTATTGAAGTACCATCTTGAACAGAATGCTGATATTGATCCTTTTGTAACTGGCTGTCTGTTGAAGAGTTTTAATGTGGATAATATTGTATTGAGCGTCCACAATGAATAAGATTTGCAGTAATTGATAAGTGTTTTCAATGAGTAAACGAAAAAAAGTTTTTATTTTTTTATATATATACGGGATTGGAAATACTCATTAACATAAGATGGAGGATCTAATAGAGCGGATGTTCTAGGCTTTCAATAGAATAACACTGAAGACTGTTTTTTGCTAAATATCAGCTGGCATTTTGCAACGTAATTAGGGAAGCATAGGCGCCGTTACGTATCTTGTATAAGAAGGAGAATGTGAAATGGTGCATTTTTTAGCATCGAGATCACAAATATATCCTTCTTGCTGCATTGGTAGGAGCCAAAATGGCTTGGTTCACTTGAAAACGTAGGACCCTGCAATGAATATGAATTTGATGAAGCTGAGATACTAAAAGATAAAAAGAAAAGATCAATATTGGCTTTGGTATCTGTATTAAGTCAAGATTCATTTGCATGCTGGTTTTATCAACGATTTTCAATATATGAAAACGTTGTGAAGTTAGTGGGAGGGATTTTGAGATTTTTAAATAACTGTAGATCCGATATTCAGCTAAGAAAAAGGGAGATATGGAAGCTGAAGAATACAGGACAGTAGAGAAACAAGAGATAAAATTAGTTCAGTATGAATCTTTTGAAAACGAGCATGATGAAAAACTAAATGCTTTTGTGTGGGCAAAAGGATACCTTTGGAATAATACTGCTGCTCAAGACTAAAATCGTTTTCCGTAATTATACAGGAGATTTTAGAGAACCAGCTATTCTCCCGTCCAATCATGGTTGGTTGTATTCAGATTATCTGGCGCCGTCAGCAACACGAGGGCTATAATGCGCCGAAACATTTCGTCATTTAACAAACCAACATACATTTACAAACACCCATGCCTAGACGGGACTCGAACCAGCAACCTCGCGGTCTAGAAGCCAGCACGCTAACCACTATACCGTTTGGTCGGCCCCGTCCAATCATGAAGTTGTCAGAAGGCAGGCTAATGTTTTCTCATCATATCAAACATAGACATGCTGGAACTCAAACTTTGCTTAATATTTTGAGAGAACATTTTTGAAGTTTGAGTGGAAGAAAAATATCATTGCACTCTGTTATCTCAAAGGGTGTCTCTTGCAAAAGATGTTCTTCTATTTCATCTAAATGTTGAGATGCTGTATCTGCTACTTGGCCTGAAGATCGCTTATGACATTCAAATCTGTTCGAAATCTGTGGAACTGACCTGGCAGGATCTATATTAGGGGTCTCAGTACCTTTAAAAAATTCTGCACGCTTACGCGAAATCTCAGATTTCGAGTCAATATAACTTTTTAACCAAGCAAAGTTTAAAGTTCTGGTTTCTTACGTTTAAAACTTTATATTATTGTTATCTACATCACCCTTAATCTTAAACATATTTACAAGAGTTATTATATATATTTGGAAATATAAATTATAACATTTTAGATAATCAGAAAAATATGCAGTTTGCTTCGCGCATGATTATGGAATAAATTATGACCCAAAATGTCTCAAATTGGTTTCAAATAACACATACAATAGCTATCTAGAAGTTATACATCATGTTAGTATGTTTCATAAGGCTTAAGTATTTTTTATTTAAATAAAAATTCAAAAAATGTATGTTTTCGTAAAAATTTCACAATAAAATGCTCCAATTTTTTTTGTTAATAAAAATCTTCTCAAATCGAAGTATAAGTTATAAAGTAAGTCATAAAGAACACGTGGACCATATTTCAAGTTCATACAATAAATACTCTTTCTAAAATCATGCGTTTTAAAATTTATATTTTGAGAAAAATCACTTTAAAGTTAAAATTTTACTTAAAAATAAAATGAGATTAATTACCTAATCATATTCTACAGTACCATTCCTTCTTTCACCTACAGAAACTCATTTATTGCAGTATTTTTTAGTTTTTTGGCTTTTCGAGCCTCTAACAAAGCACTGCTGGCTCTTTTTTCAGCCACAGCAACACGCGTTTTACCACGGGAAATATAAGTAGTTATAATTTTGTTTTGTATATTTTATGTCTAAAACTTTCAAGTTAGCTAATGTTGACTTCTCTTCATCATTATATATACAAGAAGCTAAATATGTTGCCAGTTTAGCTACTGTTATACCCGACCCAATAACTTTCGGAATATACTTCCATATGAGGGAATTCAGGGATCCATTGGCTTTCTGTCTTCAACCGCCAAGGCATTTCCTTAATAGAACCACATGGGATAGATCTTTAAAAATAGGTTTAATAGTGTCAATAACGGCCTTTGGTAAAGTGTTCTTATGCCTAAAAACCCTAGTTTACCTTTAGCTTCTGCAATGTTATACTTACACCTAGTCTTTTCACCTTTCGGGAAAACCCAGAGCATAGGTTCTTGGTCGGAGCTGCCTGTATGAGCACATACAGCCCAAATAGCTTGCCTCATGTCATTAACGCTAGTTGAATTGTCCCTTATGGCATTCCCGTAGTATGAAGTCATTTTCTTGAGGTTGTTTCTGTTAGTCGACCTTTGCCACCTATGGTTTTGCCATCTGACAATTTCTTATTTCCAAGAATCGACTTCATACCCATTCTTTTCTTAATGTGGCCCACGCATTCTTCTTTTTTGATTTCAAAATCTATCCCATATGGTTTGCTTTCTGAAACAGCCGCATATGTCTTGGAGTACATTACCAATGTACTCTTTATATTTCAGCTCGCGTTCAGTTTCCGATCTCCGAAAAATTCTAAACATTCCATCGACCTCCATATTTCCTTCAGATCCAAACATGATTTTTAGTACAAAATGATCTGTGCTTTGAAATCTAAGATTTATAGCTTCGTCCAAATTTACAACCTTTGTACAACTGGCATCCTTTGTAATGCGACGACATTATCTAGACACCAAGGATTATACCCGATTCACTGTCAATCAACGTAAAGGCACCGACAAACGACGTGTGGCCTCGAGTCTTCCATGTACTATCCCCACTAATAGTAACGGAACTATTGTTGTCACTAAGGGAAATTTCTTTAGACGTAGCCCGTTTCAAAGAGTCTTTGACAACTGCCTGGATGACTTCAGCTTTGTTAATAGCATATAATTTTTGGGAATCGAGTGTTGGTAAACTCATCACGTTACAGAATGTTTGAAGAGAAGTCAGTTCAGCTCAATAATATCTCATTGCTAAAGTCTGTTTTTTTTTCGGAATGTTTTTATTTTGGCCAATCATTGTACAAGATTTTAATGAAGCCTCAGAAGTACAATGAACATACTTGACTGCGTAAGTAGAATAAAGTCCACTAGTTGATTTCTCAGAGAAATTTATATATAAATGATACAAAAAACAACAAACAGTTTTTTTTAATTCTCAAACAAAATAAAAATATCAACAATTCTGTATCCACAAAATTCAGTGGAAACATCATCATTCTTCTACGATAAAGTAAGCAGAAGGCATTGTTTTGCTGATAAGCTTTTAGAAGCATGCACTTTGATGAGTGTTGTACTGCTACTATTTAAAATTTTGTAACATATTTATTACAGTGAAACTTCTTCTTTTTCGATCGCTCTCCTGATGATCTCTTTTTATGACAATTCACTTGCATATTCATGACTTTAAAAAGCTTTCAGAATCAAAACAAAATCGAATCCCCAAAAGAACAGCCTAAAACACGTGCTTCAAAATAAAATATTAACATCAAATAACCAGCAAGTAACTCTAAAGTTAGGTTGTATGCTTTCTGCTTGTTTACAATCATTAAAAAAATATTTGCAAAGGCTTTGCATGTAGCTTAAAAGTGAAATGAAACGTACTATAAGCTTGAAATTGTATCGTTTGCTAAGAATAAGTCGGCGTGGCATCGACTAATTTCTAAATATTGGTTGAAACTTTTCTAATAACTTTGCTAATAACTTGAGTATCATCTTAATTTTAAATTTATTAGAAACGTTATTATCAACATTTGTTTTCATTAAATACACTTCTGAATTTTTTAAAGGTTTTCGCCCCTTTTGGTCAATATTGCGTCGTGCTAGATACAGCATCAAGAGAGAAGTTTCTCGATTAATCCACTGCAATAAATCTAGCGATGAAAACATCTAAAAATTTCCCGATTGACTCAGGTGTTGCTCATTTTTCTTGCCTGCATTAGCCCTATTAACAAATGAATATAGCAAAATAGAACTTGAAGGAAAATATATCACTATTTACAATTATACACAGAAAATTCGTGTTACAAGTTAATGTATTCACCAGGATTACTGAATTTTTAGAGTCGGGTGTTGCCACAGCAGTTACAACGTTAGTATGTACCCATTTGTATACCCAACTCGAGGAAATAATCGTTGATTTTCTTTTCTTAGAGAAAATTCTTGTTATTTTTTTAAAAGCACTGGTGTTCACATGTTTACTTCACTTTTATTTCAATATATTTTATCAATATAAAAAAAAAATCGAACTTTCTCTACACTTTGAGAAATTCTTATTATTACCTATCATCTATTCTATCTATTACCTATTTTTACCTCTCATCGATAGCCCTCGCATTTCTAATTTATAGAAATCTCTTACATGGAATCAACATATACCAATAAAAACGTGTTTTATTGCAAATATTGATAGGTGTTGCCAACTAAAATTATTATACCATTCTCAAGATTGAAAATGGTATACGTTAATAAAAAAAAGCAGCAATGGAAATCCAATTGTGAATACATTAAAATTAAAACTATTCTTCAAATTATTTTTAAATATTATTATTCTTAAATGTAATAATATTTAGCTTTGATGTGAAATATACATACAGCATTTTTTTTGGTAGTAAAATTGACTAGAATTAAAAATATATAATAAAGGCTTCTCAATACAACATTCAAATCCTTGTCGATTCAGAATCATATATACGAAATGCAGGTTGCTCTAAGCTCTTAGCTCTCTTAGCTACACTACCTCGCTTGGAGCTGTACGGTGCTGTGTTATTTGGAAGCTTAATAAGTTTCATTCTAAAGAACTTTTTTGTGATTCTTCTCAAGTAAGTTGCTGGACTGATTCAACAAAATGTATGGGCGTGGCGGTCATCTCGCCCTCGTTTAATGCTTACAGAATAAAAGAAAATCAAACTCTCCTTCCAGGTAATCAGTGGAGCCATTTTGCCAGTGACAAAAATCCACCATACTGTAAAAGCAGAGAAATGTCCGCGACTGCTTTAACTGCCAATTTTTTTAGCGTATTAGTAATTGTTACAAAATCGACTGAACTAATACAGATTAATAAACTACTGTCATAATTTTTTCACTTTTCCCAATATAAATTTTTTTACCTTCGCTATAGGATACAGTCTCTACGCCTTCCAAAAGGTATACTTACATATTTTTCTATCTAAAACAAAGCTTTCAAACTTCACCATTTCATTCCTCAGAATTTTTTTTTTTTAGTATTCACCAAATAGTGCTTCGATCGACAGAGAACGCAATATTTTAGTCAGGAATAATATTTCTGGGTTTATTCCTTTTACTATCACATAGGATTAATCTTTGCATAAGTATTTTAGCGTGTGATAAAAATGTATATTTGGAAATATGCAGGATATGCATAAATGTACAATTTATATTTGTGTTAATGACCGATATACTTAGATTTTATATTACGTAAGAATCTTACAATTATCACACACATACACACCAGAAGAGGCATGATTCAGCTATTTTAATATTTGCTATACCCAAACTTCAATCAATTATATTGCTTCATCTGAATAGATTTGCATCTCATAAAGTTATTAAATCTGCCAATCAGATCAGTAAATCCGAATAAGGCCGTATTCTTGAATTTTATGAATGTAAATTAAAATGCGTTAATCAGCAAAATTTTAAACAAATGTCTATTTAAATATTAATCGAGATTACCATGAAGTGATAGCATGCCAAATGTAATAAGTATTATTAAGCTAATTTCTTGATATATTAGCTATAAATACTGACGAGAGTCGTAATTTTCTAAGAATATTCAGTTCTAGCATATTGAGAATATTTTGGATTGAATTTAATTATTACTTCAATTGATAGCACTAAGTGGGAATATTACAAAAATGGTAAGTGTAAAGTATTTATTTTTCGAAAACTTTTTCCTAATTATTTGTTTGTTTATATATTAAAAGGTTAACGCAATGGCTGTTAAAGTAGTCACAGTCATTCCTCTGGTTCCTCAGGTGGATTTTCGTCACTGACAAAGTTTCTCCACTGAATACCTGGAAGAAAAGATTGAATTTTATATACTCTCTGTGCAACAAAAGAGGGTGAGATGACAGCCAAGCACATACAATTTTTGAATCAGTCCAGCTGCGTTAATGTGAAGTATCACAAAATAATATCCTTTAAAATGAAACTTATTAATGGGACTTGGTACCTTTCAAACTTTTTTTTTTTTTTTTTGAATTTAAGCCTTTAAAATTACAATGTTTTAATGTTGGGATGTATTTTTATTAAAGTTAACTGATAAAATGTTCACAGAGTGATCTAAATTTTCAATTTTTTTTAAATATTTAAAATAATTAATCACATTTAAAATTCTATCTTTTTTATTTTTCAATACTTTTTCCTGATTTTTTTTTTTTTTTTAAATTTTCTAGTAAAACGCTCTAAACTTTTAGGCATCGGATTTTGAATAATTAAAATAATTTTTAAAAAAAATATGTATATACTTGTAGGTAAACAAATCGTAGAAAAGGATATTTTTCAACATTTAAATTTGTGAAAAAAAGTTTTCATTTTATTCCAAAACACTTGTCTATTTTTGTTAAATAGGTCTTTAGAAAGACACAAATATTCAACTTATTTCATTTGCATTTGTTGGAGTTTTAGGATTGTGAGTGGAATAGGAATTCCAAATAACACGAATTGAGAAAAATGCGCTCAAAACAACGAAGGAGCTATTGCAGCTGTGGGAAATCATCAATTCCCCTCAAATGACGTCACAAGCTGCAGTCTATTAGAACTGCCGAAAAACTTTCTTTTTAGAATCTGGCAACGCTGTACTAGATAGCAGATCGACAACAAGCTGTTCTATGAAATGTTGTAACTTTTATATCATACTTAATGCTTAACCCTTATACTTAAAACTAGGGGGCTTCGCCCCCTGCTCACTAACGCTCGCCAACCCCCAAACGCCTCGCTGCGCTCGGATTGAGCGGCTTTGCCGCTCGAATTTGTGGTTAAAACATCTTGCTGCGTACGAATAGGTTTGCCAGCCATAAAAAATTTAATGTAAGGCCTAATAGAGAAAACACCTAAATTGCAAGTTTCATAATAGAAAGTTAAATATACTATCCGCCAACATTCTGACTTAAAACTTCATTAGCTATGCCCTAACATTGAAGTCCCAATATCTTTTATTTATTCTGATAAGTCGCCCCGTTAGAGAACGACGTCCAACGCGAAGCATTTCTTACTTTGAATACTTCAAAATAATAATTACTCTAATACAAAAATGCTTCAGAAAAACAGAAAAAATCAACTTTGAAACGAAGAGTTTAAAAAGAGCTTTAAAATTAGCAGCGGTCAGTTGTTTACATACGTAAGGATAGCTTTAAAATTAGCAATGGGTTTGTTGTTTACATACGTAAGGGAGAACGACGTCCAACGCGAGGCATTTTCTGGATAGAAATATTTCAAAATAATAATTACTCTAATACAAAAATGCTTCAGAAAAACAGAAAAAATCAACTTTGAAACGAAGAGTTTAAAAAGAGCTTTAAAATTAGCAACGGGTTTGTTGTTTACATATAAGGATAGCTTTAAAATTAGCAACGATTGGTTGGTTGGTTGAACCCCCGAGCAGCCGGTTTGTTGTTTACATACATAAGGATGTTGCCAATCATATATTCAAAATCATTGAGGCTTTGTAGTAGCTTAATGATGAAAAATATTGAAATTTAACTAATTAATAAAGTGTTAATAAATTATTTTGGTACGTTTTGGCAAATCTACAGCTTATTTCCTTTAAAATGACACCTTGATCATTGAAATTGGTTGAGCGGTTTAGGCGGACGGACTAACCCCAAAAAACGTATTGCCTATTAAATATATAGATTTATGTTTAATAAATGTATTATGTTTCTCGAATGATGTTCGGTACCTCAAGTTTTTTAACCTTCTGATCTTGTGTCCACTGCTTATTTAATTTCTTAATATTTAATTGATTTTGGTACTACGTGTGGATACTGCCTTTACTAATTACCAAACAGCTATGCTAAATTCTCTATAAAAAATTAATTTTTTTGCAATTGCAGTTATCGGATCAGCTCAAAAATTTGCTAGAATAAAAATAAGGTTTCAAAGATTATAAGCATGCAAAAAAAAATATTATTGGTTTTACAATTTTTTGTGAAAACAAGGGTACCAATTAAAGAAAGTGCAAATTCAATCCTTTTTCAAATGTATTTTTATCGTAGTATTTTGGTGAAAAAAAATCTGGCTTATAAAAATATTCATGAGTTGAATAACCATTAGAGGAAATAAAAACTCACTCATAGCTCGTTAATCTTTTGTTAATCATTGCAAATTATGCAAAAAAATTAAATTTTCACACCAAATTTTAGCCTGATTCTGGCTTTCGTCTGTATATGGTGTGCCAACAGGAAAATTGATTGGAATTAAATGGAACAAAAACGACAAAATGGGTCCTTTGATGAAACTTGGCGAAAATGTTTCATTTGTTATGAAAATGAAGAATCAACAGAGCCTTCAAAAATATTTACCAAAGAAGGATGTATTTTGAAGGACGGGATCATGGGGGTTTAAAACTGAAAATTAGTTTTTTAACAATCAGGCAGACACTAGGGTATTTTTTTTATGCTGAATCGAATGAAAAGAAGTAAGACGATATAAACAATCTAGAAAATACTATAGTCCCTTTCATAAAAGAAAATACATGTAAAAAGCGAAGAAAGGTAAAATACGACATAAAGATGAAAAAAAAAAAAAAATTGGTATTTTCATGAAAATTGGTCAAACATATTATTTGTCATAGGAATGATAATAATAAAAAAAGAGCATACAAATATCTACCATAGAATGGTGTTATTGAGGAGGACGTTTTTTTTTTAAACTGAAAATTATTTCTTTTGTAACCTAGGCATGTGTGCGGATTATTTTTTGACACTGAATCGAATGAAAAAAAAAAAAAAAAATCAAGTCAATAAACCTACCCTCTAAATAGTTATAGTCACTTTTATAGTTGAAAATACTATAACTTTTTATATGCTAGTTATATCTCATCTAAAAAGTCATAGTCCATATTACTTTTTATATGAGATATAACTCATCAAGCTCTTTTTAATTTGATTCAGCTTCAAAAATATTCCACACACTTGTCACATGCCTAGGTTATATCAACATCAATTTTCACTTTAAAGGGGAAAAAAAATAAAAACCTCTCAAAAAACAGATTTTTATGTTAGATATTTTTATAGGGACTCTTTTGTTTCTTTATTCTCATGACAAATTCAACGTTCTTGCCAAGTTTCATAATTTGACCAATTTTTCATTTCTTTAATGTTGTATTTTACAATTTCTTGATTTCTACATGTATTTTCGTTTATAAAAAGGACTCTATAACTTTTTCTAAATTGAGTACATCAACTTTTTTATTTTTTACTTTCTTCAAAATCAAAAAATACTCCAAAATCCTGCGTCACAAGTCCAGATTGTTACAAAAATTATTTTTCAGTTTCAAAATCCCTTATCACCCCAAACACACTTTTATGGTAGATATTTTTAAATACTTCTTTTATTTCTTTATTCTCAATCTAAATAAAACATTTTTGCCAAGTTTCATGAACGGACGAATTTTTTTGTTTTGTATGTCTTATCTTACCTGTACTCGTCATTTATAACTTCTATTTCGTTTTATCTAGTGATACTGCAATTTATCTAAATCATTATTAATACACACGGTTCATACATAAAATAAACATATTCTGAATTAAAGCTTAAAAATTTTAATTTTAGACTGAGAGGCGACTGCAATTTTTGGACCCTATCGACCAGCATTCTGAATTTTTTATAGAAATTGGCGAAAAGTGAGTAGATTACGAATCCACTGGTCTAAAGTGGCAAAAATGGCCAAAACTGGTTAAAAATTGACTTTTAATAAGTTGAACTAAATCCAATTGCCAAATGCGCCATAATTTGCCAAATAATGAGCATTTTTTTTTATTTGGTAACCCTCACTCTTTAATTTTCAATTAAGAAGTTTGCAGACGATTCGGATGTGTGGCTATGGCTTACTTGCATTTTTCACAAATGAGCCAAATTGGTAATAAACATTACGTCACTGATGACGTAACTGATGTCGCCAATTTGGCTTGCTTTTAAAAGATAAAAGTTTTCCGAGCCAGAGATCAGAAATCGTTTGCGCTTTTTCTCTTTGAAAATCAAAATGCAGTGGGTTGCCAGACGAAAAAGCTTGCTCTCTTTTTGGCAAGTTATGACATATTTGGCAATCGGATTTTAGTTCAACTCATTCCAAGTCGATTTTTGATCAGTTTCGGCAATTTTTGCCACGGCAGACCAGTGGATTCGTAATATACTAACTTTTTCCCAATTTCTTTAAAATAAAAATTCAAAATGAGGTTCGATGGGGTCCGAAAATTGCAGTTGCCTCTCGGACTATTTGTTTTCCTTGAAATATTCCAAATTAGTGTTAATTATTTATTAATTTATATAAAAAAATAACAGTTTATGTCATACAAAACTATTTTCTAGCAATGCCCAAACATACATTCTTTCAAAGAAACAACTATTTCAAGAAACGTCTCTCTGGTTGGTTGTTTTCAGATTGTCTGGAGCCGTCAGCAACACGAGGGCTATAATGCGCCGAAACATTCGTCATTAGACAAACCAACATACATTTACAAACATCCATGCCTAACACGGGACTCGAACCCGCAACCTCGTGGTCTAGAAGCTAGCACGCTAACCACTATACCGTTTGGTCGGCAAACGTCACTCTGACTGAAAGATTTAAACATATATATATATATAAAAAAAAAGAGTTAAAATTTGCAAAATTCACCTTATTGTACAAGAGCATAGGTTTTTTTCTGAAAAATATTAATGCCATTTACAACTCCATTCCTTTTCAGATGCAACTTTCATTTACAACTCCATTCCTTTTCAGATGCAACTTTCATTTACAACTGCTGTCATAGTCTTGCTCCTGCTTGAATATACAGCAACTGCATTGAGTGAAGATAAATTGTCTCCAGGAGCCGGCGTTGAATACATAAGATCTCAACATAGAAATTGGCATAAGCGATCGCCTGTCGAAGAGAGGTTTGCCATGGCGTAAGAATGATTTTAGTTTTTGAAAACAGATTGGTTTCGAAAAATACAATCGTGGTTCATATCTTCAAGGGGGCGCGGCACCTCCAAAGAAGTCCATGTTAAATTCTACAAGTTTAGGTACACTTTCTCTAGAACCACCTGTCCGATATGCATGAAATTTTTGTTCACGTATTATTTAAATATTTAACAATACTTTAACATGAGTTTTTTTTTTTTTTTCAAAAATTGATATAAGTATGGCTTTTTTAAAAAGTGTCAAATAAAAGTTAACAGATTTTCAACTTAAAATACTTCGATTAAAAAAAAAAAAAAAAAAAAAAAAAAAAAAAAATATTTCTTATTCCTTCTGTTAAGACACTTAGGTGTACCTTAAATGTTTCACTTAAAAAAAATCAGAATTTTATCTTTAGAAGTTTTGGAGAAAAATAAACCTAAAGATGAAAAAAATGCATTTTGAGAAAATGTTATTTAAAGTTACATCAGTACACGGATAAGTGTGTAGTGCGTTTACTTAAAAAAAATTATTAAAAATATTTCTAAATAAGATATTGTAACAAAAGGTTGTCATTTTGAAAAGAAGAATTTAAATTTTAATTAACAATAATAAACTAAAATTGATATTTTGAAAACTTTTAAGGTGCCGGACCCACTTAAGATAAATATTATTGCACTCGACTGATACTCACCAATTCAGTCTGAGATTAGAATAAAAATGACTTATATTATATAAATAATTATTTTCTAAATAAATATTTGAATTACATTTTTAATGTGATTTCTGACTTAAGATACTTTTATGAAAGTGCATGACATTTTGCATTCAAATAAAAAATTAGTCTATTTACCAAGTTCTCAAAGTAATGTATGATTTAGGGTAAGATATTAGATGCTCCACTAATTTAATTACGTAGTAAAATATTCAATAACACACTTTAGGTTGGATGCAATTAGGAATGAAATTTTAAATGGCCAAATGATTGCTTTCTTAAGTAATAATTTATTCAAGTACAATCATTGAACAACTTAAACTGCTTATTTCAAGATATTCAGAAAGCGTGCTTTGTAGAAATTCTTAGGTTACGCGACAAGTATATAGATTTAATTTAACTAAACGATTTAACTCCAGTTAATGTATATATATTTTTAAAGGAAGAGCTATTTATGAAAGTGTCATAACAGAAACTAAAAACACTCTAAAATGTTAAGTAACTATCTAATAAAGTCCCTTCGAGATACGGTTCATAAAAATGTATTGCGTGAATATTATAATTAATGCGTAAATAAATCGTGCTTAGTAATATTAAAAATAATTGCATTTTATTTAAGCTCAAATGAAATCGTTAATTTAAGAGGAGTTCTTAAAATTTACTCGTTACGTGCAATAACAAATATTTGTTAATACTAATTTATGAGGCTTTATTATATAATAAAAAAAATGCAAACTTCAAATATTTAGGATACAAATCTTGATAAACTTGAGTTTTCGATAATAAGACATTTTTCACAAAGTTTTGATGATTTTTTTTTTAAATGTTGGTCTACCTTCAACGATGTAGTTTTATTTAATCTAATATTTAGTAGAATTTTTATTGATTTTACAATAATAATACAGTCATTGGAAGTTATAAAATGCAAAATAAGCAATGAAAACATCAGATATAAAGGAATTTATACCACTCGCGTACACAAATAAGATTACGTACTCAAATACTGGAGAGAGAAAAACTGATCACCTAAATGTATCCCTAATATATCACAACTAAAATTGCACAATCGGCTTAAAATTTCACACGTATAATGTCCCCGAGAAACATTTTCGTTTTTTCCTGTCATTATTTGTGGTTGAAATACATTAATACGAAGAACAAAAACAATTTTTTAGTTCTAGATTACGAAAATGGATCACTAAAAGTTAGATATACACGCTAATATGGAAAGACTAAGCAAGAATGTTCACTTAAACGTTAGCGATGAAACTGAAACTTGCTCAACACAGGATCCACCATATAATTTGTTCGAAAGATTGCTGTATATAATAAAGTAGACTGTAAATTAAACAATGAAATCAAATAGACCTGCAAGAAGAGTGTTTTCTTTTTAATATACCATCCTCCATTTTTTACCTAATGGAAAATTCCCACATTTTTTAAAAACAAGTGAAATTTGTTTATATTTATGAAGAATTTCTTTCTGATTTTTAAAATATTGAAACAAAAGTTCGTGAAAAAAGTTAGTTATTTAATATCTAGAAAAGAAAATGCCTCAAAACCAGTCCGATTAAAGCACAGAATAAAATCTGTGACGCCAAGGGTTCCTACTGTTTCTATGGTTAAAGTGAGGTTTCTGCCAAATAGTTGGTTCTGGTAGACCATTGCCAAATCGCGTACAGGTTGGCGCGATTTGCGAGAAACTTGCAAAACTGGTTTCCGCTTCTGCTTCTCAAGCCAATATGTTTGAGAAGCCTTGACGTCACATTCAATTCGAGCCCAATGAATTGTTTTCAATTCAACGTTTAACAGGGAAACTTTGATTGCAAATTACAAAAAAAAAAAAAAAAAAAAAAAAGCGTATTAAATAGAAATTTGTCTGTTTATGGCCTTTTCGAAACATTTAGAATTGAATAATAATAATAAAAAAAAAAAATGTGGGAATTATCCAATGTGACTTCATTTCCAACATTGATAATACTAACAGATATTTTTCTTTTTTTTCTACTAGCTCTGAAAAAAGGGCACCTAAAATAAAAACACCTTTATTTAGGTTTAGATGATCACCATTCGAAGAGAGATTTGCCATGGCGTAAGTATGAATTTAGTTATTGAAAATAGATAGATTCGGGAAACTCTTTAAATTGAATATTTTGCACTCGACTGGTACTCACCAACTCAGTCTGAGATTAGAATAAAACGTAAAAAATAAATATAAAATTAAATATTTTATAAATTATATATTTGAATAACATTGGTAATGGTGGTTATTTACGCCCTTCAAATAAAACAAAAAGTGTACTTATCATGATCTTAAAGTAACTAGGAAGTGTGTGACTAAGTTTAATATTTTATATTCTCCAATAATTTAATTAGGCTGTAAAATATCAAAAAGGCATTTTTGATTGGCTGCAAATGGAAATTAAATTAAATTTTTAATGCCCGACTGTTTGTTTTCATAAGTAGTAGTTTATTTGAAATGCAATTATTGCACATATCAAACAGCTTATTTCAAGTTATTCTGGACACGCGCTTTGCATAAATTTTTAAGTTAAGCGACGACATGTATGTAGTTTTGAATTAAATAAACGTTTTAACTCAAGGTAATAGATATTGTCAAAGGGAGAGTTATTTATTTAATAGGAGTCAAAATTAAAACTAAACACACTCTACAATGCTTAGTTACTATATTATAAAGTTCCATCTAGATACGGCTATAAGATAAAATGCATTGCGAAAAAATCATAAGTGTATTTTGTGGTTAAGGAATACGCGTTTGGTAATATTAGAAATAATTTCATATTATTTATGATGCAATTGAAATGGGAAATTTGAAGAGGAATTCTTAAGGTGTACGTATTCCCTTACAATTCACGAAAATTGATCTGAATACTTTTTGTGTGGTTATTATATCATAATATTCTCTGATACCTTTAGCTTTCAAACAATACTAAAGTTTTGAAATTATCCTAAATATTTTTTAAGTTACAATCAATTATAGGTAGGTACTACCGCTGTTATGTACTACGCTTCTAAAACTTTAAACCTGTTTCTTGACGAACTGTATTTTGATTATGCAATGCTTTATTTAAACAATGATAATTCAATAACAAAATGTTCAATTATAATATTTTTTATATCATAGTAATCTACATAATATGTTAGATGTTTTGAAACTCAACTATATAAAATCGGTTGAGAAATTGATTTTTAGTGATTACTAAATTTTGAATTCATTAAAAATATTGATTTGTTTTCACACAGAATAAATTGTTGGAAAAGAACTATTCTATGATAGAAACTAAATAGAGTTTCAAAATATTAAGAATAATATTTCGAATGATATCCAAGTGGATTTGTGTTTCTAAATAAATTAGAATTTGATACATCATTGTTTGAAAAAGGTACTAATTAGCAATGTAAAGTTTAATTAACAAATTAACAATAGCCGACATTTGAATTTTTTTAATGAAATTATTTCAATCATATACTCTCTAACTAATGTAAAAAAGAATTGGATTTTTAAACTCAGAATGAAAAAAAAAATTCTAGGGTATATGTATATCTAAATATTTAAGATTTAACTCACGGCATGCAATCTGAAATATTTATTGAAATATATTTATGAGACTTAATGTCACATTCAAAATATATCAGCTTTCAATATTTAGATGAACATCTTGATAAAATTGAGTTTTTGATAGAAAGACATTTTTTAGAATTCCTACAAGATTATTATTTTTTTTTTCTTTTTAAGTCGGTCTACTGTCAACAATATAATTTTATTTTAACCTATTATTCATCAGATTTTTATTTACTCTACACGGCCTGTTACTGGCCAATTACTGTGTTGCTAGGGAAAAAGAGAAAACGAAGGGGAATTTCAGAGGCGCCTGCTGTTGGCTTCTGTTGAAGTTACTGTCCTCGTGCATAAGCCTCTTTAATACGAAGTCCCAAAACAATTTGTTAAATCTGAATTCAGAAAAAGGATCCCGAAAACTTCAATGTACATACAAAGGTGCAGAGAATATGTAAGAATTTTCACTAAAATTTTAGCGTTGAGAAGGACAATTCATTAACACAGAATCCATTAATATTTAGTAAAAGAGAATTATGACATATTGCTGTTTATAATTATCTCCACATTTTTTGTGATGTTATGTTTAACAGAGAGATAGCTTTCAGAGATAATTTCTTTTTTTTTTCCGACTAGCTCTCAAAAAAGGTCAACTAAATTGCACTTACCATTTGAATTGACTGGGATAGAAAATAACCAACAGAGAAGAAATCAGAAAATACACAAAAATATATTTAGGTGTCTGAAGATACAGAACGAAAAACACAGCTTGGACATGCACTTTCTTTAAAATTAGTATTTGCACTTTAAAGTTATACGTTAACTGAGTGTAAGCTATGAATAAAAGGATTATAGTAAAATAATAGGGGATTATGGTATCTTATTAATTAGTAACTCAAATCAATATGCATATTATATTTATTTTACTACTAAATTGTTTTACAAAGTATTACATCAAAGTGGGAACGTTTCATGCCAAGTTCTTTAATTATTTTAATTGTCAAACAGAATTTCATTAGAAAATTTTTCGTGATTAAAACAATTGCGAACGAGACATGTTGTTAATAATTTTATACTTTTTGGTTTTTAATTAAATTATCCATGTTTATGATTTGATTGTAGTTTTATAAAAAATGTGATGATTAGAGTAAAGAAAAATTATGATACTTGCTTATCAAATGCAAGATGCCAGTGAGAAAATAAGCATTTAAAATTTGAAATGGAATTTTTAATTGTAAGCACTAGCATTTTTCAACAACAGTGAGAATTACTGTGTATTCAAAAGTAGAACTGAAAAATATTTTAGAAGCCAATGATTAATCAAATGGGACTGTGATAGTCAATTACACCAAACGACATTTCCACACTAGAAAAAATATTCAATCTCCCAAAAAACAACTAGACGTTGTAGGGGAAAAAAAAAAAAAAAAAAACGAATTATATGGTCAGCCAGAAGAAATTATAGAATCTGTTGTTTGCGTACAATTTCTTAGGGTTACTTGCATCTTGTTTTGATACGAGAAATTGCGTGGTCGGTCCCGCGGTTCGAATTTTTGCCGTTTTTCTTTAATTTTGTTTTCTAACTTTATTGCAAATTGTTTTTTTGTATTTTTGATTGCAGTTTATCTTCAATTGTCCAAATTAAAAGTTTCAGTTTAATTTCGGAAAACTCCCTGATTTCTTTAAGCTTTTTGACAATATCCCTTGATAATTCCCTGATATTTACCGAAATGCCGCATTCCCTGACATTTCCTGGTATTCCCGGTTTTCCCGATCTGTGGGCACTCTGTATTAGGAACCGTATTGAAGTACCATCTTGAACAGAATGCTGATATTGATCCTTTTGTAACTGGCTGTCTGTTGAAGAGTTTTAATGTGGATAATATTGTATTGAGCGTCCACAATGAATAAGATTTGCAGTAATTGATAAGTGTTTTCAATGAGTAAACGAAAAAAAGTTTTTATTTTTTTATATATATACGGGATTGGAAATACTCATTAACATAAGATGGAGGATCTAATAGAGCGGATGTTCTAGGCTTTCAATAGAATAACACTGAAGACTGTTTTTTGCTAAATATCAGCTGGCATTTTGCAACGTAATTAGGGATGCATATGCGCCGTTACGTATCTTGTATAAGAAGAGAATGTGAAATGGTGCATTTTTTAGCATCGAGATCACAAATATATCCTTCTTGCTGCATTGGTAGGAGCCAAAATGGCTTGGTTCACTTGAAAACGTAGGACCCTGCAATGAATATGAATTTGATGAAGCTGAGATACTAAAAGATAAAAAGAAAAGATCAATATTGGCTTTGGTATCTGTATTAAGTCAAGATTCATTTGCATGCTGGTTTTATCAACGATTTTCAATATATGAAAACGTTGTGAAGTTAGTGGGATGGATTTTGAGATTTTTAAATAACTGTAGATCCGATATTCAGCTAAGAAAAAGGGAGATATGGAAGCTGAAGAATACAGGACAGTAGAGAAACAAGAGATAAAATTAGTTCAGTATGAATCTTTTGAAAACGAGCATGATGAAAAACTAAATGCTTTTGTGTGGGCAAAAGGATACCTTTGGAATAATACTGCTGCTCAAGACTAAAATCGTTTTCCGTAATTATACAGGAGATTTTAGAGAACCAGCTATTCTCCCGTCCAATCATGGTTGGTTGTATTCAGATTATCTGGCGCCGTCAGCAACACGAGGGCTATAATGCGCCGAAACATTTCGTCATTTAACAAACCAACATACATTTACAAACACCCATGCCTACACGGGACTCGAACCAGCAACCTCGCGGTCTAGAAGCCAGCACGCTAACCACTATACCGTTTGGTCGGCCCCGTCCAATCATGAAGTTGTCAGAAGGCAGGCTAATGTTTTCTCATCATATCAAACATAGACATGCTGGAACTCAAACTTTGCTTAATATTTTGAGAGAACATTTTTGAAGTTTGAGTGGAAGAAAAATATCATTGCACTCTGTTATCTCAAAGGGTGTCTCTTGCAAAAGATGTTCTTCTATTTCATCTAAATGTTGAGATGCTGTATCTGCTACTTGGCCTGAAGATCGCTTATGACATTCAAATCTGTTCGAAATCTGTGGAACTGACCTGGCAGGATCTTTATTAGGGGTCTCAGTACCTTTAAAAAATTCTGCACGCTTACGCGAAATCTCAGATTTCGAGTCAATATAACTTTTTAACCAAGCAAAGTTTAAAGTTCTGGTTTCTTACGTTTAAAACTTTATATTATTGTTATCTACATCACCCTTAATCTTAAACATATTTACAAGAGTTATTATATATATTTGGAAATATAAATTATAACATTTTAGATAATCAGAAAAATATGCAGTTTGCTTCGCGCATGATTATGGAATAAATTATGACCCAAAATGTCTCAAATTGGTTTCAAATAACACATACAATAGCTATCTAGAAGTTATACATCATGTTAGTATGTTTCATAAGGCTTAAGTATTTTTTATTTAAATAAAAATTCAAAAATTTTATGTTTTCGTAAAAATTTCACAATAAAATGCTCCAATTTTTTTTGTTAATAAAAATCTTCTCAAATCGAAGTATAAGTTATAAAGTAAGTCATAAAGGACACGTGGACCATATTTCAAGTTCATACAATAAATACTCTTTCTAAAATCATGCGTTTTAAAATTTATATTTTGAGAAAAATCACTTTAAAGTTAAAATTTTACTTAAAAATAAAATGAGATTAATTACCTAATCATATTCTACAGTACCATTCCTTCCTTCACCTACAGAAACTCATTTATTGCAGTATTTTTTAGTTTTTTGGCTTTTCGAGCCTCTAACAAAGCACTGCTGGCTCTTTTTTCAGCCACAGCAACACGCGTTTTACCACGGGAAATATAAGTAGTTATAATTTTTTTTTGTATATTTTATGTCTAAAACTTTCAAGTTAGCTAATGTTGACTTCTCTTCATCATTATATATACAAGAAGCTAATTATGTTGCCAGTTTAGCTACTGTTATACCCGACCCAATAACTTTCGGAATATACTTCCATATGAGGGAATTCAGGGATCCATTGGCTTTCTGTCTTCAACCGCCAAGGCATTTCCTTAATAGAACCACATGGGATAGATCTTTAAAAATAGGTTTAATAGTGTCAATAACGGCCTTTGGTAAAGTGTTCTTATGCCTAAAAACCCTAGTTTACCTTTAGCTTCTGCAATGTTATACTTACACCTAGTCTTTTCACCTTTCGGGAAAACCCAGAGCATAGGTTCTTGGTCGGAGCTGCCTGTATGAGCACATACAGCCCAAATAGCTTGCCTCATGTCATTAACGCTAGTTGAATTGTCCCTTATGGCATTCCCGTAGTATGAAGTCATTTTCTTGAGGTTGTTTCTGTTAGTCGACCTTTGCCACCTATGGTTTTGCCATCTGACAATTTCTTATTTCCAAGAATCGACTTCATACCCATTCTTTTCTTAATGTGGCCCACGCATTCTTCTTTTTTGATTTCAAAATCTA
Source organism: Linyphia triangularis (assembly GCA_963978545.1). NCBI lineage: Eukaryota > Metazoa > Arthropoda > Arachnida > Araneae > Linyphiidae > Linyphia > Linyphia triangularis. The sequence goes on from OZ021728.1 coordinate 18,347,592, forward strand.
TCCCATATGGTTTGCTTTCTGAAACAGCCGCATATGTCTTGGAGTACATTACCAATGTACTCTTTATATTTCAGCTCGCGTTCAGTTTCCGATCTCCGAAAAATTCTAAACATTCCATCGACCTCCATATTTCCTTCAGATCCAAACATGATTTTTAGTACAAAATGATCTGTGCTTTGAAATCTAAGATTTATAGCTTCGTCCAAATTTACAACCTTTGTACAACTGGCATCCTTTGTAATGCGACGACATTATCTAGACACCAAGGACTATACCCGATTCACTGTCAATCAACGTAAAGGCACCGACAAACGACGTATGGCCTCGAGTCTTCCATGTACTATCCCCACTAATAGTAACGGAACTATTGTTGTCACTAAGGGAAATTTCTTTAGACGTAGCCCGTTTCAAAGAGTCTTTGACAACTGCCTGGATGACTTCAGCTTTGTTAATAGCATATAATTTTTGGGAATCGAGTGTTGGTAAACTCCTCACGTTACAGAATGTTTGAAGAGAAGTCAGTTCAGCTCAATAATATCTCATTGCTAAAGTCTGTTTTTTTTTCGGAATGTTTTTATTTTGGCCAATCATTGTACAAGATTTTAATGAAGCCTCAGAAGTACAATGAACATACTTGACTGCGTAAGTAGAAGAAAGTCCACTAGTTGATTTCTCAGAGAAATTTATATATAAATGATACAAAAAACAACAAACAGTTTTTTTTAATTCTCAAACAAAATAAAAATATCAACAATTCTGTATCCACAAAATTCAGTGGAAACATCATCATTCTTCTACGATAAAGTAAGCAGAAGGCATTGTTTTGCTGATAAGCTTTTAGAAGCATGCACTTTGATGAGTGTTGTACTGCTACTATTTAAAATTTTGTAACATATTTATTACAGTGAAACTTCTTCTTTTTCGATCGCTCTCCTGATGATCTCTTTTTATGACAATTCACTTGCATATTCATGACATTAAAAAGCTTTCAGAATCAAAACAAAATCGAATCCCCAAAAGAACAGCCTAAAACACGTGCTTCAAAATAAAATATTAACATCAAATAACCAGCAAGTAACTCTAAAGTTAGGTTGTATGCTTTCTGCTTGTTTACAATCATTAAAAAAATATTTGCAAAGGCTTTGCATGTAGCTTAAAAGTGAAATGAAACGTACTATAAGCTTGAAATTGTATCGTTTGCTAAGAATAAGTCGGCGTGGCATCGACTAATTTCTAAATATTGGTTGAAACTTTTCTAATAACTTTGCTAATAACTTGAGTATCATCTTAATTTTAAATTTATTAGAAACGTTATTATCAACATTTGTTTTCATTAAATACACTTCTGAATTTTTTAAAGGTTTTCGCCCCTTTTGGTCAATATTGCGTCGTGCTAGATACAGCATCAAGAGAGAAGTTTCTCGATTAATCCACTGCAATAAATCTAGCGATGAAAACATCTAAAAATTTCCCGATTGACTCAGGTGTTGCTCATTTTTCTTGCCTGCATTAGCCCTATTAACAAATGAATATAGCAAAATAGAACTTGAAGGAAAATATATCACTATTTACAATTATACACAGAAAATTCGTGTTACAAGTTAATGTATTCACCAGGATTACTGAATTTTTAGAGTCGGGTGTTGCCACAGCAGTTACAACGTTAGTATGTACCCATTTGTATACCCAACTCGAGGAAATAATCGTTGATTTTCTTTTCTTAGAGAAAATTCTTGCTATTTTTTTAAAAGCACTGGTGTTCACATGTTTACTTCACTTTTATTTCAATATATTTTATCAATATAAAAAAAAAATCGAACTTTCTCTACACTTTGAGAAATTCTTATTATTACCTATCATCTATTCTATCTATTACCTATTTTTACCTCTCATCGATAGCCCTCGCATCTCTAATTTATAGAAATCTCTTACATGGAATCAACATATACCAATAAAAACGTGTTTTATTGCAAATATTGATAGGTGTTGCCAACTAAAATTATTATACCATTCTCAAGATTGAAAATGGTATACGTTAATAAAAAAAAGCAGCAATGGAAATCCAATTGTTTCAATATCCTTTGAATACATTAAAATTAAAACTATTCTTCAAATTATTTTTAAATATTATTATTCTTAAATGTAATAATATTTAGCTTTGATGTGAAATATACATACAGCATTTTTTTTGGTAGTAAAATTGACTAGAATTAAAAATATATAATAAAGGCTTCTCAATACAACATTCAAAACCTTGTCGATTCAGAATCATATATACGAAATGCAGTTTGCTCTAAGCTCTTAGCTCTCTTAGCTACACTACCTCGCTTGGAGCTGTACGGTGCTGTGTTATTTGGAAGCTTAATAAGTTTCATTCTAAAGAACTTTTTTGTGATTCTTCTCAAGTAAGTTGCTGGACTGATTCAACAAAATGTATGGGCGTGGCGGTCATCTCGCCCTCGTTTAATGCTTACAGAATAAAAGAAAATCAAACTCTCCTTCCAGGTAATCAGTGGAGCCATTTTGCCAGTGACAAAAATCCACCATACTGTAAAAGCAGAGAAATGTCCGCGACTGCTTTAACTGCCAATTTTTTTAGCGTATTAGTAATTGTTACAAAATCGACTGAACTAATACAGATTAATAAACTACTGTCATAATTTTTTCACTTTTCCCAATATAAATTTTTTTACCTTCGCTATAGGATACAGTCTCTACGCCTTCCAAAAGGTATACTTACATATATTTCTATCTAAAACAAAGCTTTCAAACTTCACCATTTCATTCCTTAGAATTTTTTTTTTTACTATTGACCAAAAAGTGCTTTTTTTGACAGAGAACGCAATATTTTAGTCAGGAATAATATTTCTGAGTTTATTCCTCTTACTATCACTTAGGATTAATCTTTGCATAAGTATTTTAGCGTGTGATAAAAATGTATATTTGGAAATATGCAAGATATGCATAATTATGCAATTTATATTTGCGTTAATGACTGACATACTTAGATTTTATATTACGTAAGAATCTTACAATTATCACACACATACACACCAGAAGAGGCAAGATTCAGCTATTTTAATATTTGCTATACCCAAACTTCAATCAATTATATTGCTTCATATGAATAGATTTGCATCTCATAAAGTTATTAAATCTGCCAATCAGATCAGTAAATCCGAATAAGGCCGTATTCTTGAATTTTATGATTGTAAATTAAAATGCGTTAATCAGCAAAATTTTAAACAAATGTCTATTTAAATATTAATCGAGATTACCATGAAGTGATAGCATGCCAAATGTAATAAGTATTATTAAGCTAATTTCTTGATATATTAGCTATAAATACTGACGAGAGTCGTAATTTTCTAAGAATATTCAGTTCTAGCATATTGAGAATATTTTGGATTGAATTTAATTATTACTTCAATTGATAGTGTCGTGATCTTTAGTGTGATTTGGTAAAAGGCGTTGGACCGTAAGATGTTAGAGTATTAAATTAACAACATCAGATAAACCAAAGTTAAAATACTTCATAATTTTAAATTTCAAACCAAAATAACCAGGCCGGCATAATCAATCTACTAGTTTATTCAATATACATTATAAACGCACAGATTAAATTCCTCAAATGTCAGTAACACAAGTTTACTGTCATGCATCCAAGTATTAAAATTAAAATGAAATAAAAGGTAAAAATTCTCCAAATAGGTAAATATTCAATAAATACTAAAATATGCAATTAAATTCAGGCATTGTTATAGTTACTTAAATCGAAGCAGGCCGAGAATAGAGGAAGAAAGGTAATTAACTCACATGGAATTTCAGGGGTAAGCGATCGGCAGTGGGTCATCCTCTCTCTCTCTAAGAACTCTTCTCCACTCCAAAACCACAGTCTTCACTCCTACACACCGGAAAAACGTCTCCCCGTTTCCCTCGATCTCAACTTTCTCCAGACCTTTCCTGACCCCCGTCACATCTTTTAATTGGTTGACTAACACAGCTTTACTTGGGGGGATGTGTAATAGTTGCTGTTGTTTAACCCCCATGCAAATCGTAGGAAATGTCAGATTACATCATGACATTATCACCCCACCTTTAATTTTTTTAAAGAAACCTTCCTTCCTCACCTCTTGCCAAACAAAATATCGCTCAACACAGGTAACCAATATAAAAGCACAATGTACGAGAATCATAAAAAAAATTCTTTTTGATTAAAAGAAAAAACAATGCAGGAAATAAGAAAATAGCATATGTAGTGTTATATACCATATGTTTTAGCATTTTATAGCAAACAAGATCTGTGTACCTATTTAATTACCTAAAGAGAAAAAAAAACACTTCACAAAATATACCTTAAATATATAAGTAAGGATATAAAAATTATTTACGGGAAATTAAAAGTTATTTTAAAAGTTCAAATAACCATCAGTTCCTAAAAATTGTCTGAAATGTTTGTATGAAATATAAAGTTTCATTACTTCTTCCATTGAGTCAGTAAGTAAAAGTTATTACCCACATGTGTCAATCTCCAGTGTGGTTGAAAAATGTAACTACATCTTATTTTTACCGTTTAGGTAGTTTCCACGAATATCCGATGCCGCACTCAGTCATAAGTAGGTGATTCGGTTTCTCGAGTCAATGATAAAGTTCTTGTCTTTTTACATTGCTCCTCCTCCTGTGTTAGTCCACTTGAGGTTTTATCCATTTGGCATGGATGGTACGCCCTTTTCTTTTCAGTATGTAAAGTCGTTCCGTCCCTTGGTTTCGCTGCCTGGGATCCGACGTGTTGACATAGGTACATCTTGACCAAGAAGGCGGGGCTACCGTGCCAGTCGAGGTGAAGATTTGGCGATTGGCTTTCTTCCTTCGGATTGTTGGCACACCGCTGTGCAATCTCTGTGACGTATTGATGATCCCCTCTGTGGGCAGTGACGCTTAATCGGCGACCAGCTGTTGCCTTTAAAACGAGTCTAACTAAGTTGCTCCCTCCATGATGTCATTCGTATGGTCATTCTGTGGGAGTGGCCTGCCGGTGGTGATGTCACCCTTTTGCATTGCTTCCGTGGTCCCGGTGTTGGTCCTTGTTGTCATATCTTTTCTGGATTTCCGTCCCTCTCTCGATGTTTTCTGTGACTGCTATTCACTGAGACTCCTCAGGTGGTTTAGATTTGGTGTGGTTTGTGATTTCCATCACCAATCTTTTAACTGCGATGATCTCGTTGCTCGTCTGAACTGGCTGCTTTTAAGTGATTTAGAAAATCGTTCCCTCTCTGTTGAACTCTATCCTTGAGCCAAGCATCAAGACATCAAATATAACACACAATTTCTGTCCAGCAGAAGTTGCAATAATTTCTGATATCAAAAGTGGAATGTTGTACACCAATCCACCCTTCAGCAAAACTAAAGTCTAGAATCCACTAGTTTTTATGAAAGAAGATCAACAGCAAGTAGAAAAACCATCTTCCCCACTTCTCAGCCAAACTTAAATCAAATCAATGCCATAATTAATCCTAAATGTGAACAAAACGCTCACTTCAAATATGAATTACACGTACCTCAGATAAAAAAAATTCTTAATAGTTTTTACATTAATTCTATTAGAATCCTTAATGTCTTAAAACTCATAGTTTTTACGTTATTTAAATGAAATCAACAGTACTTCCTACACACCCTAAGCAGTATCAAAATCCAAACTCAAAATTCCTGTCTTTTAACAACATAAATTTCCTAAATTTTGATCCATTAAATGAAAAAATGGTTCACAAAACCCCCAAAGAAAAAAAAACCATCAAAGTTTTTCTATGTCAAGAACCCCCAGCCAAAATGTTTATCTCGCAACCTATCCATTTCCATAGCGGCCGAAAACAAATTTCGCCCCCACGTATAATTAAAACTTATTCTCCGATATTCTCTCTCTCTCCGACATCCAACATTTCTTTCACCGCGCACGGTCTACAAAATAAATCCCCCTTTTTGCCTCGACAAAACAAACAAAACAACAACAAAAAAAGAAACCCACTCGCCTCCGAAACGAGAAGGAGAAAAAAAAATCACCCACCTCGGATCTCGTTTCAATACTCCGACCCCGAGTCGTTTTCAAAACCACAGAGCAGCCTCGAAGTGACGCCCCCCCCCCTGCCAAAACCAGTTGGGGCGACTCTTCAGGGTCAAAGGTGTATCCGTTAGTGATATGTTAGCCCAGGAAACGCCAACTTTATCTACAGCACATGTTTAGTCGGAGATAACGACAGAGATTCACAGGACCCTTAAAAACCAAATAAAGCAGTAAATATCCGAAACTGGACAACCCCTATGGATTTGACTTCAAGCCCAGTGTCCCACAAGTATCAAGTTAACCCTTATTTCACTATGTCTGTTTACAAACGAACTTTCCTGCTAGCTTTCACTCTCTCCCTTCTCACACCTGATTATCGGCAAACGTTCTTGTTTACAACGCTACTTCCTGTGTCTCAAATTGTAATGAATGGATGGGCGGGTTGTCCCAGCAAGCGGTGTATAGTTGTCCTGAAGCTTAGATAATCTATGATCGGCTAGTTTGAGTCGGCTTATATGCACTGTACGCTCTTGAAATGGATCAGCGTCTAATTTAATATTAAGTAAATTTGGTGATCTCTCAGAAATAACAGTATAGGGACCCAAGAATCGCTTTTGAAATCTCCCAGGATTCTTAAAAAATACTTTATCACCCAATTTAATATGTCTCTTGACTGATTTAAACTTAGCATAATTTTGCTGAATAATCTGTTGTTTTTCAATGTTATGATAAGCATTTTGCTTGCAAGCCTGCAAGATTTGCATCCTGTTTTCAAACCAGTGTGGCAAGTTCAACCAGTCAACGTTATCTTTAAACTGTTGTACAGCCCATCGCTTGAAATATAGGCTTCATTTCTCTACCGAAAAACAGTTCATTTGGTGTATATTGTAATACTGAATGCTTAACGTTATTATACCAATTTTTATGAAGATTTATCGCAATTTCTAAGTCCATACCAGATTCTTTCAATGCCAAAATTGTATTCTTTAATTCTGCATTAATTTTTTCAGATTTCCCATTTAGAGAGGGTGTCAGTGCGGGAATCTTAATTAATTTCACCCCCAGCTTTTCATTCAACTCTTTGAAACCGTTCGATATATAACAGCCTCCATTATCGCTAATGATCTGTTTAGGAGTGCCATAACTACATATATATCTCAACAAACACTCAGTAACCTGTTTAGCACCGATGTTTCCAATGGGATACAATTCAATATGACGTGAAAAATTATCGATGAATGTAATCACGTAATCGCCAGATTTCAAAGGTCCCAGAATATCAGTTGAAATTACTGAACCAATTTCTGTTGGAATAGGCGCTATGCCTTGTGGCAAAATTTTCTGATAACACCTTTTAATTCTGTTGCACGAATCACAACTTTTAATATAATTAACTATGTTTGCATATAAATTTTTCCAGTGATAAATTCTCCGCATGAGATCAAAAGTTTTTGCAATACCTAAGTGTGTGAAATGAGCTCTTTTTAAGGCATGTCCCTGTAAATTCTGAGGTAAAACTATATTATCAAATAACTTAACATTTTGTTGCTCCTTAATTTTTCTTTTAAACATTAATAAACCCATTCCATGGTCCAAAAAATAATTTTTAAATTTTCTCTTGGATCTTACATTTGTTCCCTTTAAAATATCCGAAATATGCTTTATTCCCTCATCTTTCTCTTGCTCTCTCCTAATGTTTTGATTATCTAATTCGTGTAAATCCTCACTTTGTATGTTATTGATCGTATGGGTGTTTTCTAGTAGCTCCTGAATGTTAGACTGTTGAATCTGACCTGAAAAAGAATTCGTGTCCCTCTGCTGTTCCCCATCTTGTAGGTTTTCCATGCTACGTGTGTCATTGTTTTGTAGTGTATCAAGTAAATCTTGTACATTTCTTTGCCCCTGAGCAAATATTTCTTTCACTCTCGTTGTATCGCTGTCAAATTTTACCCCAACATCTTGTATTTGTGTCCTAGATAAAAAGTCAGGCATCACGTTTTCGGTACCTTTTATATATTGGATATTAAAAGAATAATTTCCTAATTCAGTTAAAATTCTAATTATTTTATTAGAATTGTTTTTCAATTTTCCAAAGTACTCTAATGGTCGATGATCAGTGAGTATCGTGAAATGCGTGCAATACAGAAATTCATTAAAATGTAAGACTGATTTATAAATCGCCAAGAGTTCCAGATGTATTGCCGGAAGTTTCTGTTCATACTCATTGTTTTTCGTTGAAAAATAAGCTACCGGACAAAGCTTATTATTGTGATACTGAGCAAGTGTAGAACTCATATTCAACTTGGATGCGTCACTTTGCAAATAAAATTTTTCCCTAATTTTTATTTGTTTCAAAAATGGCCTACAAAAAAACTGTCTTTGCAAATCTTGAAAAGCATTTTCGTGTCTCGCTTCCCATTTAAATGGCACACCCTTCTTTGTGAGTTCTTCCAAGACTGTAGTGAATTGTGCATAATTTTTTTATACACTCCCTATAAAAATTCGTTAACCCATTGAAGCGTCGAAGTTCCTTAATATTTTGTGGTCTAACAAATTTAGTGATCTTTTGTGTATTTGCCTCCGTTGGAGAAATACCCTGCTCTGAGATCTGATATCCCAAAAATGTCAAAGATGTCTTAAAAAATTTACACTTTTTTGCACTAAGTGTCAAATTGTTTTCTTTAATCCTCTCAAAGACTACTTTTAATTTATCCATCATTTCCTGGAAAGATCTCGAAGGTATTATTAAATCGTCAATAAAGTAATGAATGCCCAGTTGATCCAACCCTTCAAATACTTTATCCATAAGAGACTGAAATATCGCGCTAGAGTTTATCATTCCATATGGTAATCTTTGAAATACATAGCTACGATTCATGGCCATAAATCCCAACTTCTCACTGTGATCCCTAACTGAGAGCTGCCAAAATGCACTCATAAAATCAATACTCGAAAAATAGGGGTAGCCTGCTAGAGAAATTACCAGATCTTTGATTCTAGGTAAATTTTGTGTACTTTTTTGAATAGCCGTATTTATCAGACGCATATCGAGCGCAATACGACAATTGTTAGAATTATTTTCCCCGCTCTCAGATTTTTTCTTAATGAACAATAAAGGTGCTAAAAATTTCGTATTTGATTCTGTAATAATACCAGCTTCCAATAATGCATCAATTTCCTTCTTAGCTTCACCTCGCAATAAATGTGGAATGGGGTAAGGCTTACATGCCAAAGCATTATCATGTTTAAAATGTAATTCAGGTTTAATTAAATCTGTGTGACCCAAAGTTTTGAAAGTTTTAGCAAATACCATATAATTTTCCTCAAGAAGTCCACTCATCTCATTTTTTTCGTTATCATTCAAATGGTCCAAATCAAAATCACTTAATTTAAATTCCTGATTTCTCAAACTAAGTACTTCATCTGAAGCCTGGATTAAATTAACACAAGTATTAACTTCACCCTCTGGTTCAAAATCACTATTTATGACACCTATTTTCATGTTTTTATTTAAATGTAAAATCCTGTCAGTGTTGTTATAAAGTAAAGTTTGAAATTCCCGACCCTTAATTGAATTAACTGACATCTGTACCTGTAAACCCTCTCTGTTGATATTCGGCATGAATAAAACTTCAGTAGCACTATGGTAAATGTTTTCTTTACATCTTAGATCAACAACAGAACATTCACCTGGCAGCATAATAGTCTTTTTGACCAAAGAAACGTTATGAATACCGTGTGTAAATCCACGGTCATCCTCTATCAATTCTACAGACGAATTATCAGGAAAGCCCAAAGAATTATTACGTAAGTCAATATTAATAGCATTTTCCTTAAAAAAATTTATACCTAACAGTGCATCAAATTGTTTTGATAGCATACCATGACATACAAAAAAAACAGTTTTGAATTTCTTTGTCCCCAATTTAATATAAAGTTGTATGCAATTTCTGTATTGTAAAGTGGATCCCGTGATTGTTTTAATTGAAACGCAAGAAGCAATGTTAGTTGTTTTTACATGTTCTTTAATGCCATCAAATAGATCACCTGAAATTAAGTTCAAATTTGCTCCAGTATCAAGAATGGCTTTTAAATTTGTGTTACCAATTGAAATCATTACTGTGGGCAAATAGGAGTTACCTTTAAATGTGGTATTTGGGTTATCAAGAGAATTAACACTAAACAACAATTTATCTTCAATATTATTAACTGTAGATTGTTCGCCATGGGTTATGTCTGTGTTTGCGCGCCCCCCGTTTCTTCTAAAAAAACCTGTTGTGAAGCTGACTGATTGGCTCCAAAACGTGAATTATTTCCTCTGTGTGTATTTGGATTCCGTGTATTATTTCCTCTAAAGTACCTGCCATTTTCAGTGTTTCCTCTCGTTAGTGATTGTTGTACGAATCTATTCTGATTGAATTGTTGGTTATTGTTCTGGAAATATCTCCCCCTGTTTTGATAGTTTCCACGTCTAGCATTGTATGAGCCTCTATCATAGCTATTTTGTCTAAACCGATTATTAGGGTTTTGGGATTGAGTTGCATTTATTATTTCTTTAATTTTCTCACAATTCGCTGATAAATGCCACGGACTGGCGCAAAAGATACAATCAATAACCATTCGCTGTTGGGTAGCATTTTGTAAAGTAATATTGTTGATATCATGTGTCTGACTTTGCTCCGGGTTTTGTATACTATTCACATTTTCACCTTCCGTTTGTAACGAATTTATTCGAAATTTTGTGACAGTATTGATTGCGACTTGAATGTTTTTTGCTATATCTACCGCCTGTTGGAAAGTCGTTGGGTTTGCTTTTAATACATCGCATTGTAGCTGCGGTAGTAATGATCCGATGAATTTTGAGAGTCTCATTTTATCGAGAATTTCTCTTGTACTTTCTGAAACAACATTCTGTGAGTTTCCCAAATATCTGTTTGACGCAACTACAAGCCTGTGCGCAAAAAGCTTAACATCTTCATTTTCTCTCTGATAACAATTAGCGAAGTCAATTTGTGATTCACCGATCCCCTTTTCTAGTTTAAAAAAATCCCTTAACTTAAGTGTGACGAATGCGTAGTCTGTAGAATTTGATAATTCTTGGTCTGAAATTAAGAACCTCAGTGCATTTCCCTTTAACCTCGTTTTTAAAATAGTCAGACGCTCTCTATTATCCCAATTTGCAATATTGGCAACTTCCTCGAATTGTCTGAAAAAGTATTCAGTTTCTTCGTTATTTCCCTCGAAATACGTTGAGAGTAATGCCAATCCATTGATTCGACTACTCTCTGCCATAGTCGTTCCTGTGCTAACCGCCCGTCCTGAATTTTGACTTAATTCACTGTCATCTATATCGCTTGATCTATCCGTTCGATTAATTCTTCTAGAATTGCGTTTAAAAGTATGCGCACTCGATTTTTTGACTCTAACCATTTTTATTGACCTTACCAAAAACCCTCGATGATTTCCCTTTGAGTAATTGTGAACCACAATTCATTTTACGTTTCCACATTAATAGCGTATCTGAACAAACCGTAGATAGAAGACTGAATCAAGGCACCATAAATAATGTCGTGATCTTTAGTGTGATTTGGTAAAAGGCGTTGGACCGTAAGATGTTAGAGTATTAAATTAACAACATCAGATAAACCAAAGTTAAAATACTTCATAATTTTAAATTTCAAACCAAAATAACCAGGCCGGCATAATCAATCTACTAGTTTATTCAATATACATTATAAACGCACAGATTAAATTCCTCAAATGTCAGTAACACAAGTTTACTGTCATGCATCCAAGTATTAAAATTAAAATGAAATAAAAGGTAAAAATTCTCCAAATAGGTAAATATTCAATAAATACTAAAATATGCAATTAAATTCAGGCATTGTTATAGTTACTTAAATCGAAGCAGGCCGAGAATAGAGGAAGAAAGGTAATTAACTCACATGGAATTTCAGGGGTAAGCGATCGGCAGTGGGTCATCCTCTCTCTCTCTAAGAACTCTTCTCCACTCCAAAACCACAGTCTTCACTCCTACACACCGGAAAAACGTCTCCCCGTTTCCCTCGATCTCAACTTTCTCCAGACCTTTCCTGACCCCCGTCACATCTTTTAATTGGTTGACTAACACAGCTTTACTTGGGGGGATGTGTAATAGTTGCTGTTGTTTAACCCCCATGCAAATCGTAGGAAATGTCAGATTACATCATGACATTATCACCCCACCTTTAATTTTTTTAAAGAAACCTTCCTTCCTCACCTCTTGCCAAACAAAATATCGCTCAACACAGGTAACCAATATAAAAGCACAATGTACGAGAATCATAAAAAAAATTCTTTTTGATTAAAAGAAAAAACAATGCAGGAAATAAGAAAATAGCATATGTAGTGTTATATACCATATGTTTTAGCATTTTATAGCAAACAAGATCTGTGTACCTATTTAATTACCTAAAGAGAAAAAAAAACACTTCACAAAATATACCTTAAATATATAAGTAAGGATATAAAAATTATTTACGGGAAATTAAAAGTTATTTTAAAAGTTCAAATAACCATCAGTTCCTAAAAATTGTCTGAAATGTTTGTATGAAATATAAAGTTTCATTACTTCTTCCATTGAGTCAGTAAGTAAAAGTTATTACCCACATGTGTCAATCTCCAGTGTGGTTGAAAAATGTAACTACATCTTATTTTTACCGTTTAGGTAGTTTCCACGAATATCCGATGCCGCACTCAGTCATAAGTAGGTGATTCGGTTTCTCGAGTCAATGATAAAGTTCTTGTCTTTTTACATTGCTCCTCCTCCTGTGTTAGTCCACTTGAGGTTTTATCCATTTGGCATGGATGGTACGCCCTTTTCTTTTCAGTATGTAAAGTCGTTCCGTCCCTTGGTTTCGCTGCCTGGGATCCGACGTGTTGACATAGGTACATCTTGACCAAGAAGGCGGGGCTACCGTGCCAGTCGAGGTGAAGATTTGGCGATTGGCTTTCTTCCTTCGGATTGTTGGCACACCGCTGTGCAATCTCTGTGACGTATTGATGATCCCCTCTGTGGGCAGTGACGCTTAATCGGCGACCAGCTGTTGCCTTTAAAACGAGTCTAACTAAGTTGCTCCCTCCATGATGTCATTCGTATGGTCATTCTGTGGGAGTGGCCTGCCGGTGGTGATGTCACCCTTTTGCATTGCTTCCGTGGTCCCGGTGTTGGTCCTTGTTGTCATATCTTTTCTGGATTTCCGTCCCTCTCTCGATGTTTTCTGTGACTGCTATTCACTGAGACTCCTCAGGTGGTTTAGATTTGGTGTGGTTTGTGATTTCCATCACCAATCTTTTAACTGCGATGATCTCGTTGCTCGTCTGAACTGGCTGCTTTTAAGTGATTTAGAAAATCGTTCCCTCTCTGTTGAACTCTATCCTTGAGCCAAGCATCAAGACATCAAATATAACACACAATTTCTGTCCAGCAGAAGTTGCAATAATTTCTGATATCAAAAGTGGAATGTTGTACACCAATCCACCCTTCAGCAAAACTAAAGTCTAGAATCCACTAGTTTTTATGAAAGAAGATCAACAGCAAGTAGAAAAACCATCTTCCCCACTTCTCAGCCAAACTTAAATCAAATCAATGCCATAATTAATCCTAAATGTGAACAAAACGCTCACTTCAAATATGAATTACACGTACCTCAGATAAAAAAAATTCTTAATAGTTTTTACATTAATTCTATTAGAATCCTTAATGTCTTAAAACTCATAGTTTTTACGTTATTTAAATGAAATCAACAGTACTTCCTACACACCCTAAGCAGTATCAAAATCCAAACTCAAAATTCCTGTCTTTTAACAACATAAATTTCCTAAATTTTGATCCATTAAATGAAAAAATGGTTCACAAAACCCCCAAAGAAAAAAAAACCATCAAAGTTTTTCTATGTCAAGAACCCCCAGCCAAAATGTTTATCTCGCAACCTATCCATTTCCATAGCGGCCGAAAACAAATTTCGCCCCCACGTATAATTAAAACTTATTCTCCGATATTCTCTCTCTCTCCGACATCCAACATTTCTTTCACCGCGCACGGTCTACAAAATAAATCCCCCTTTTTGCCTCGACAAAACAAACAAAACAACAACAAAAAAAGAAACCCACTCGCCTCCGAAACGAGAAGGAGAAAAAAAAATCACCCACCTCGGATCTCGTTTCAATACTCCGACCCCGAGTCGTTTTCAAAACCACAGAGCAGCCTCGAAGTGACGCCCCCCCCCCCCTGCCAAAACCAGTTGGGGCGACTCTTCAGGGTCAAAGGTGTATCCGTTAGTGATATGTTAGCCCAGGAAACGCCAACTTTATCTACAGCACATGTTTAGTCGGAGATAACGACAGAGATTCACAGGACCCTTAAAAACCAAATAAAGCAGTAAATATCCGAAACTGGACAACCCCTATGGATTTGACTTCAAGCCCAGTGTCCCACAAGTATCAAGTTAACCCTTATTTCACTATGTCTGTTTACAAACGAACTTTCCTGCTAGCTTTCACTCTCTCCCTTCTCACACCTGATTATCGGCAAACGTTCTTGTTTACAACGCTACTTCCTGTGTCTCAAATTGTAATGAATGGATGGGCGGGTTGTCCCAGCAAGCGGTGTATAGTTGTCCTGAAGCTTAGATAATCTATGATCGGCTAGTTTGAGTCGGCTTATATGCACTGTACGCTCTTGAAATGGATCAGCGTCTAATTTAATATTAAGTAAATTTGGTGATCTCTCAGAAATAACAGTATAGGGACCCAAGAATCGCTTTTGAAATCTCCCAGGATTCTTAAAAAATACTTTATCACCCAATTTAATATGTCTCTTGACTGATTTAAACTTAGCATAATTTTGCTGAATAATCTGTTGTTTTTCAATGTTATGATAAGCATTTTGCTTGCAAGCCTGCAAGATTTGCATCCTGTTTTCAAACCAGTGTGGCAAGTTCAACCAGTCAACGTTATCTTTAAACTGTTGTACAGCCCATCGCTTGAAATATAGGCTTCATTTCTCTACCGAAAAACAGTTCATTTGGTGTATATTGTAATACTGAATGCTTAACGTTATTATACCAATTTTTATGAAGATTTATCGCAATTTCTAAGTCCATACCAGATTCTTTCAATGCCAAAATTGTATTCTTTAATTCTGCATTAATTTTTTCAGATTTCCCATTTAGAGAGGGTGTCAGTGCGGGAATCTTAATTAATTTCACCCCCAGCTTTTCATTCAACTCTTTGAAACCGTTCGATATATAACAGCCTCCATTATCGCTAATGATCTGTTTAGGAGTGCCATAACTACATATATATCTCAACAAACACTCAGTAACCTGTTTAGCACCGATGTTTCCAATGGGATACAATTCAATATGACGTGAAAAATTATCGATGAATGTAATCACGTAATCGCCAGATTTCAAAGGTCCCAGAATATCAGTTGAAATTACTGAACCAATTTCTGTTGGAATAGGCGCTATGCCTTGTGGCAAAATTTTCTGATAACACCTTTTAATTCTGTTGCACGAATCACAACTTTTAATATAATTAACTATGTTTGCATATAAATTTTTCCAGTGATAAATTCTCCGCATGAGATCAAAAGTTTTTGCAATACCTAAGTGTGTGAAATGAGCTCTTTTTAAGGCATGTCCCTGTAAATTCTGAGGTAAAACTATATTATCAAATAACTTAACATTTTGTTGCTCCTTAATTTTTCTTTTAAACATTAATAAACCCATTCCATGGTCCAAAAAATAATTTTTAAATTTTCTCTTGGATCTTACATTTGTTCCCTTTAAAATATCCGAAATATGCTTTATTCCCTCATCTTTCTCTTGCTCTCTCCTAATGTTTTGATTATCTAATTCGTGTAAATCCTCACTTTGTATGTTATTGATCGTATGGGTGTTTTCTAGTAGCTCCTGAATGTTAGACTGTTGAATCTGACCTGAAAAAGAATTCGTGTCCCTCTGCTGTTCCCCATCTTGTAGGTTTTCCATGCTACGTGTGTCATTGTTTTGTAGTGTATCAAGTAAATCTTGTACATTTCTTTGCCCCTGAGCAAATATTTCTTTCACTCTCGTTGTATCGCTGTCAAATTTTACCCCAACATCTTGTATTTGTGTCCTAGATAAAAAGTCAGGCATCACGTTTTCGGTACCTTTTATATATTGGATATTAAAAGAATAATTTCCTAATTCAGTTAAAATTCTAATTATTTTATTAGAATTGTTTTTCAATTTTCCAAAGTACTCTAATGGTCGATGATCAGTGAGTATCGTGAAATGCGTGCAATACAGAAATTCATTAAAATGTAAGACTGATTTATAAATCGCCAAGAGTTCCAGATGTATTGCCGGAAGTTTCTGTTCATACTCATTGTTTTTCGTTGAAAAATAAGCTACCGGACAAAGCTTATTATTGTGATACTGAGCAAGTGTAGAACTCATATTCAACTTGGATGCGTCACTTTGCAAATAAAATTTTTCCCTAATTTTTATTTGTTTCAAAAATGGCCTACAAAAAAACTGTCTTTGCAAATCTTGAAAAGCATTTTCGTGTCTCGCTTCCCATTTAAATGGCACACCCTTCTTTGTGAGTTCTTCCAAGACTGTAGTGAATTGTGCATAATTTTTTTATACACTCCCTATAAAAATTCGTTAACCCATTGAAGCGTCGAAGTTCCTTAATATTTTGTGGTCTAACAAATTTAGTGATCTTTTGTGTATTTGCCTCCGTTGGAGAAATACCCTGCTCTGAGATCTGATATCCCAAAAATGTCAAAGATGTCTTAAAAAATTTACACTTTTTTGCACTAAGTGTCAAATTGTTTTCTTTAATCCTCTCAAAGACTACTTTTAATTTATCCATCATTTCCTGGAAAGATCTCGAAGGTATTATTAAATCGTCAATAAAGTAATGAATGCCCAGTTGATCCAACCCTTCAAATACTTTATCCATAAGAGACTGAAATATCGCGCTAGAGTTTATCATTCCATATGGTAATCTTTGAAATACATAGCTACGATTCATGGCCATAAATCCCAACTTCTCACTGTGATCCCTAACTGAGAGCTGCCAAAATGCACTCATAAAATCAATACTCGAAAAATAGGGGTAGCCTGCTAGAGAAATTACCAGATCTTTGATTCTAGGTAAATTTTGTGTACTTTTTTGAATAGCCGTATTTATCAGACGCATATCGAGCGCAATACGACAATTGTTAGAATTATTTTCCCCGCTCTCAGATTTTTTCTTAATGAACAATAAAGGTGCTAAAAATTTCGTATTTGATTCTGTAATAATACCAGCTTCCAATAATGCATCAATTTCCTTCTTAGCTTCACCTCGCAATAAATGTGGAATGGGGTAAGGCTTACATGCCAAAGCATTATCATGTTTAAAATGTAATTCAGGTTTAATTAAATCTGTGTGACCCAAAGTTTTGAAAGTTTTAGCAAATACCATATAATTTTCCTCAAGAAGTCCACTCATCTCATTTTTTTCGTTATCATTCAAATGGTCCAAATCAAAATCACTTAATTTAAATTCCTGATTTCTCAAACTAAGTACTTCATCTGAAGCCTGGATTAAATTAACACAAGTATTAACTTCACCCTCTGGTTCAAAATCACTATTTATGACACCTATTTTCATGTTTTTATTTAAATGTAAAATCCTGTCAGTGTTGTTATAAAGTAAAGTTTGAAATTCCCGACCCTTAATTGAATTAACTGACATCTGTACCTGTAAACCCTCTCTGTTGATATTCGGCATGAATAAAACTTCAGTAGCACTATGGTAAATGTTTTCTTTACATCTTAGATCAACAACAGAACATTCACCTGGCAGCATAATAGTCTTTTTGACCAAAGAAACGTTATGAATACCGTGTGTAAATCCACGGTCATCCTCTATCAATTCTACAGACGAATTATCAGGAAAGCCCAAAGAATTATTACGTAAGTCAATATTAATAGCATTTTCCTTAAAAAAATTTATACCTAACAGTGCATCAAATTGTTTTGATAGCATACCATGACATACAAAAAAAACAGTTTTGAATTTCTTTGTCCCCAATTTAATATAAAGTTGTATGCAATTTCTGTATTGTAAAGTGGATCCCGTGATTGTTTTAATTGAAACGCAAGAAGCAATGTTAGTTGTTTTTACATGTTCTTTAATGCCATCAAATAGATCACCTGAAATTAAGTTCAAATTTGCTCCAGTATCAAGAATGGCTTTTAAATTTGTGTTACCAATTGAAATCATTACTGTGGGCAAATAGGAGTTACCTTTAAATGTGGTATTTGGGTTATCAAGAGAATTAACACTAAACAACAATTTATCTTCAATATTATTAACTGTAGATTGTTCGCCATGGGTTATGTCTGTGTTTGCGCGCCCCCCGTTTCTTCTAAAAAAACCTGTTGTGAAGCTGACTGATTGGCTCCAAAACGTGAATTATTTCCTCTGTGTGTATTTGGATTCCGTGTATTATTTCCTCTAAAGTACCTGCCATTTTCAGTGTTTCCTCTCGTTAGTGATTGTTGTACGAATCTATTCTGATTGAATTGTTGGTTATTGTTCTGGAAATATCTCCCCCTGTTTTGATAGTTTCCACGTCTAGCATTGTATGAGCCTCTATCATAGCTATTTTGTCTAAACCGATTATTAGGGTTTTGGGATTGAGTTGCATTTATTATTTCTTTAATTTTCTCACAATTCGCTGATAAATGCCACGGACTGGCGCAAAAGATACAATCAATAACCATTCGCTGTTGGGTAGCATTTTGTAAAGTAATATTGTTGATATCATGTGTCTGACTTTGCTCCGGGTTTTGTATACTATTCACATTTTCACCTTCCGTTTGTAACGAATTTATTCGAAATTTTGTGACAGTATTGATTGCGACTTGAATGTTTTTTGCTATATCTACCGCCTGTTGGAAAGTCGTTGGGTTTGCTTTTAATACATCGCATTGTAGCTGCGGTAGTAATGATCCGATGAATTTTGAGAGTCTCATTTTATCGAGAATTTCTCTTGTACTTTCTGAAACAACATTCTGTGAGTTTCCCAAATATCTGTTTGACGCAACTACAAGCCTGTGCGCAAAAAGCTTAACATCTTCATTTTCTCTCTGATAACAATTAGCGAAGTCAATTTGTGATTCACCGATCCCCTTTTCTAGTTTAAAAAAATCCCTTAACTTAAGTGTGACGAATGCGTAGTCTGTAGAATTTGATAATTCTTGGTCTGAAATTAAGAACCTCAGTGCATTTCCCTTTAACCTCGTTTTTAAAATAGTCAGACGCTCTCTATTATCCCAATTTGCAATATTGGCAACTTCCTCGAATTGTCTGAAAAAGTATTCAGTTTCTTCGTTATTTCCCTCGAAATACGTTGAGAGTAATGCCAATCCATTGATTCGACTACTCTCTGCCATAGTCGTTCCTGTGCTAACCGCCCGTCCTGAATTTTGACTTAATTCACTGTCATCTATATCGCTTGATCTATCCGTTCGATTAATTCTTCTAGAATTGCGTTTAAAAGTATGCGCACTCGATTTTTTGACTCTAACCATTTTTATTGACCTTACCAAAAACCCTCGATGATTTCCCTTTGAGTAATTGTGAACCACAATTCATTTTACGTTTCCACATTAATAGCGTATCTGAACAAACCGTAGATAGAAGACTGAATCAAGGCACCATAAATAATGTCGTGATCTTTAGTGTGATTTGGTAAAAGGCGTTGGACCGTAAGATGTTAGAGTATTAAATTAACAACATCAGATAAACCAAAGTTAAAATACTTCATAATTTTAAATTTCAAACCAAAATAACCAGGCCGGCATAATCAATCTACTAGTTTATTCAATATACATTATAAACGCACAGATTAAATTCCTCAAATGTCAGTAACACAAGTTTACTGTCATGCATCCAAGTATTAAAATTAAAATGAAATAAAAGGTAAAAATTCTCCAAATAGGTAAATATTCAATAAATACTAAAATATGCAATTAAATTCAGGCATTGTTATAGTTACTTAAATCGAAGCAGGCCGAGAATAGAGGAAGAAAGGTAATTAACTCACATGGAATTTCAGGGGTAAGCGATCGGCAGTGGGTCATCCTCTCTCTCTCTAAGAACTCTTCTCCACTCCAAAACCACAGTCTTCACTCCTACACACCGGAAAAACGTCTCCCCGTTTCCCTCGATCTCAACTTTCTCCAGACCTTTCCTGACCCCCGTCACATCTTTTAATTGGTTGACTAACACAGCTTTACTTGGGGGGATGTGTAATAGTTGCTGTTGTTTAACCCCCATGCAAATCGTAGGAAATGTCAGATTACATCATGACAGATAGCACTAAGTGGGAATATTACAAAAATGGTAAGTTTAAAGTATTTATTTTTCGAAAACTTTTTCCTAATTATTTGTTTGTTTTAAATATATGCTATTTTAACTGCTATTTAGTAATATCCAATGATACTAATTTATCTAAAGCCTCATTCATATACAATACAGAATTTTTATGTAACATCGTAACTAGCTTGTAAGAGTGATATGACATTTAAAGACAGAAATGGTAAGTGCGTGCGGTTTTGTAACAATATGGTAGTTAAAAAGAAAACCATTTACGAAATTGTTTACAAGGTACATGAAAAACAAATAAATTCTGAATTAAATCTCCAAATTTTTAATTTGTTTTGTTTAAAAAATTTCAATAAGTGTTAAGATATTATTAATTTAACTAAAATAATAGCATCTTATGTATTATAACACTATTGTCTAGCAATAAGCAAATATACATCCTTTAAAAACAATATTTCAGTAAATATCACTCAGACTGAAAGATTAAAAAGTAAAGTAACTATGAAATATTATCAAAAATAATAAAATCCATAAAAACAGAGTTTTCAGAAAATCCTTTATATGCATTGTCAATTTTTATATTCATTTACACAGAGCCGATATCAAAAACATTTCTATAAGCAAAATGTGCGCAAAATACGTTTCAAGATTTATTTAGTGAAAATGAACGTGCATTTATGCTCTCACATACAAATATCATATATTTATTTTGAATAAAGTATTTTTTTTTTATTTATTTATAAAAAAAAATATTTGATAACAAAAGCTGGTAATAAAATAAAATAAGGTAATAAATTATATGAAAGAGTTTTAACAATGATGGGCTGAATGCTTTTTTATAGCGATTGGATGACGGCAAGTTGGTATATTAGTAGTCCGTAAAAGCGACCTTTTAGTGAGAGTAAACTCAAATTTTGAAGGAATGCATTGTCATTGAAATCGAACCTATCTACCAAGTTTCATCCCGTTTGGAGTTTGGTTAGGACTACTCAGATTCTGCTCCCATCGACAAACATACAAAACTGAAGTTAATATAACAGATTTAAAACGTAATTCGTTATATTTCTCCGAAACAAAAATGCATCTTGAATAATTGTTTCTATACTTCAGCATTCACTGAATGAAAGCGTGAAGAGTTATAATTGACGAAATGAATCTCATTGTACAAGAATATAGGTTTGGCCCGAAATTTTTTAAATCCTTTTACAACTTAATTTCTTTTCAGATGCTACTTTCGTTTGCTACTGTTATCGTAGTCTTGCTCCTGCTTGAATTTACAGCTACTGCAATGAGCGAAGACAAACGGTCTCCAGTCGCTGTCAATCCGACATGGCCATTTAATAAGCGTTCACCTGTCGAAGAGAGGTTTGCCATTGCGTAAGTATGTGTTTAGTTGTTGAAAAGAGATTGGTTCGGAAAGAATATTCTTGGTTCAACTCTTTAAAGCCATATTCTGCACTAGACAGAAACTCCCCAATTACGTTTGAAATTAGAATAAAATAAAATTAGATATTTTTATTAAATAATTCATAATTTTACAAATTGCATATTTGAAAAACATTTCAATGGTGATTACTTTCTTCAGTTATTTACAAGAGACTGTAACATATTTTGCTTTCAAATACAAAACAATTTTACTTATCATGATCTCAAAGTAAAGCTAACAAATGTGTGACTTAGTTGAATTTTTTACTCCTTCCAAAAACAATTGGTTGACTTTTAATTACGATATTCTGCACTCGACAGAACCCCCCCCCCCCAATTAAGTTTGAAATTAGAATAAAATTAAATTAAATATTTTTATTAAATAATTCATAATTTTACAAATTGCATGCTTGAAAAACATTTCAATGGTGATCACTTATTTTAGTTATTTGCAATAGACATTAACATATTTTTCTTTCAAATACAAAACAATTTTACATTACAAAAAACTATCCCTACGAGTTCCATATGCACGCTAATGTGGAAAAATTAAGCTACAATTTTCACCAAAATGCTACCGATGAAAATTAAAATATTTCAACACAAAATCCCCCATATAATTTGTGTAACCGAATTTAGACAGATTGCTGTAAGTAATATAGGATGCTAATTAAAGTAATAAAATTAAAATGATTTGAACGAAAAGTTTTTCCTTTTCAATACTACCCCCTCCCCCTCTCCACCGTATTTGTGACTTCATGTATAACACTCCAGATATAATTTCTTTCTATTTTTTTTGTCTAATAGTTCTGAAAAAGGTCACCTTACATAAAAACACCTGCTTCATTTTCTGGACTAAAGTGGGGAAGATTACCAATCGAAGAGAGATTTGCCATGGCGTAAGTGTTAATTTAGTTTCTGAAAATAGATAGTTTCGTGAAGAATAATTGTGGTTCAATTCTTGAAAATGAATATTCTGCACTCAACTGATACTCACTAATTCCGTCTGGTATTAGAAAATAACCCGAAAATTAGTTATATTTCATAATTAAATATTTTATAAATTATATATTGGTATAGCCTTTAAATGCTAACAAATGTGTGGTTTAGTTTAAGTGGTAACTTGTTCCATTAATTAGGTTATTTAGTATTTAATTTAAGTTAATAGAGATTGTCAATTGTAAAGTTATTTATATTAGCTGAATAAAAATAGAAAATAAACACATTCCAGTTACTAAGTTTAGTAACTCTATCTAAAAAAAGTCCCGTTTAGATTAGTTTTTAAAACAAAATGCAATGAGCAAATATCATAATTAAATATATTTTATGCGTAGGTAATACGTGCATAGTAATAGTAGAGATAATTGCATATTATTTATGCTGCCATTAATTTATTTGAAGTGGAGTTTTTAATATTTAAGATTTGACTCATAGCATGCGATATCAAATATTTAGGGAAATGTATTTATGAGACTTAATTGTATATTAAAGAAATTGCAGGATTCAATATTTAGTATAAATATCGTGATGAAATTGAGTTTTTGTTAGAAAGATATTTTTCAGAATTTGTTCCATATATATATATATATATATATATATATATATATATATATATATATATATATATATATATATATATATATATATATATATATATATATATATATATATATATATATATATATATATATATATATATATATATATATATATATATATATATATATATATATATATATATATATATATATATATATATATATATATATATATATATATATATATATATATATATATATATTCAGATTTTTATTTACTAAACGATTCTAAGACAGTAAAAAAATGTAAAATAATCAAAGAAAACACCACGCATAAAGGAATTTGGTACCACTCGCTTAAACAAACTAAATTACGCACCCAAATACAGATAGCCGACCAAACGGTATAGTGGTTAGCTTGCTAGATTCTAGACAGCGAAGTTGCGTGTTCGAGTCTCGTGTTAGGCATGTGTTTGTAAATGTATGTTGGCTTGTCTAATGATGCATTTTTCGGCGCATTGTAGCCCTCGCGTTGCTGACGGCGCCAGATAATCTGAAAACAACCAACCAAATACAGATAAGAGCAAATTTGACCACCTAACCAAATGATATTCCACAATCGGCCTCAATTTTCGCAAATATAAATTAATCAAAAAACATTTTCATTATTTATAGTCGTTATGTGTGGTTGAAAGTGATCATTATTTGTTGTTTAGAGACATTTACATGGTGACAGTAAAACGGTCAGTACGCTCGGACAGAAAATCGGACGGTTTACTGTCCTGAAAATTGCGGAGCTCCTCTATTCGGGGAAAATAAAATGGTTGGTAATTGCGAGTTGAAGATAGATGTCTGATTGCATTTTAATTCTGAATTAGTTGAGAAAGTCTGAACAAGTTTTTTCGATATAATAATATGTAGGTATCAGAATCTGATGAAGACTTTGACGAATCTGTGGATGAATTAATTGTGTATTTGAATGAAGAGTTAAATGATAATTTAAATTGGAGTGTAACCTCAAGGCTAAAATACTTTGTTCGTAAAAGAAATAGTATGGTAGTATCCGAAATAAGTATTCGCTAATTTCCAATTGAAAAATCTCAACAGGACAAAAAATGCCTTAGAATTACCGTCAAAAATATTAATGAGTTTTAACAATTTGTAAAGCGTCTTTCTTAGGGATTTTTTGGCATAAAATAACCTCACCACCGATGTTAAAAAAATTAAATACCTTTGCCGACGTTCGAAATTTCTGCCAACTTTCATTTCTTTAAGTTAAGTTTGCTTACATTATTATTATATGCTACTATTTTTTTTTTTGTGTTTCATTTGTATTCATGTTTTTGATATATGTATATATATATACACACTACTACAACAATATTCGATACAACTATATTTTCATAGATCTTCAAAAGTGCATTTTCTCTTTTAATTTTATTGGATTAATCCATATGGCGAATATTCCATCACTTCACTTCATAATTTTGAAAAAAAAGAAGGAAAAACAGGAATATTATTGGTTGCCGGGGGTCACGTTATTTTCAACACAGACCTAGCCGCCTCCAATTTCAATCTTGCTAGGATTTAATATCCTGGCGAGTTACTGTGCCACTAGGGAAAAAGGGAAAACGGAGGGGAATTTCAGAACGGACAGCACTGTCTATTGGCTACTATAGATGTTACTGTCGTCGTGTATAAGTCCCTTTAATACGGAGACCAAAGACAATTTGTTAACTCTGAATTCCAAAAAAGGATCTCTAAAAGTTCGATATGCACTCAAAGGTGTAGATAATATGTAAGAATTTTCACTAAAATTTTAGAGATGAGAAGGACGATTCATTAACACATAATCCATTAAATAATTAGTAAAAGAGAATTATGACATATAGCTGTATATATTATTACAAATTGCTGTATATAATTACCTCCACCTTTTTTGAGACGTTATATCTAACAGAGAGATAACTTATAAAGATAATTTCCTTTTTTTCCCTACTAGCTCTAAAAAAAAGGTCACCTAAGTTGCACTTACCATTTGAATTGACTGGGATACGTGATAGAAAATAACCAATAGAGAAGAAGTCAGAAAATACACACTAAGATGTTTAGGTGTCTGAAGATACAGATCGAAAAACACACCTTGGACATGCACTTTCTTCAAAAATTAGTATTTGCACTTTAGAGATATACGCTAACTCAATGTAAGCTATAAATAAAGGGATAATGTTTGTGGTATCTTATTAATTACTATTTCAAGGCAATATGCAAATTATATTTATTTTACTCCTAAATTGTTTTACAAAGTATTACATTAAAGTGTAACAATGATATGATTTAGTTTAATGTATCGTTCCAAGTTCTTTAATTATGTTAACTGTCAAACATAATTTACTTAAACAATTTTTAGCGATTTGAATTATTGTGAACGTGACATGTTGTTAATAAATTTATTCTTTTTGGTTTTTAATTAAATTATCCACATTTTGGATTTGATTGTAGTTATATTAAAAATGTGGTGTCTAGAGGAAAGAAAAACAATAAATGATATTGGCTTATCAAATGCTAGATGCCAGTGAGGAAATAAGCATTAAAAATTTGAAATTAAATTTTTATTCTTAAGTGCTAACATTTTTCAACAACAGTGAGAATTACTGTGTATTCAAAAGTAGAACTTAAAAATATTTTAGAAGCTTAGTGATTAATCAAATTGGATTGTGATAGTCAATGACACTAAAAGACATTTCCACACTAGAAAAATTTCTTTGGGTTAATTGTACACAATGAAATAAATTTGGATTTTTGTGAGGAATCCCCATAGGCATTCAGTACTTGTCAGGCAGGAGTTATTTCGGAATAATTTCATGTTATATGATTGAGATACTTTGTACCTATTGGACTGAATTGAGATTAATTTTATAAAATCTCTAACTGCGAAGTACTGATTGCATATGGGAATTTCTCACAACAACTTAAATTTAGTTAATTGTGTAAAAGTAATCCAAGGAAATTATACACGGGCGCTTGGTGGCAATAATTAGATTTCATAACTTTTTCTGGCTGACCATATTACTTAGCAGGTCTTTTTTCTTTTTTTTTCTTTTTTAACAAAGTATAGTTGTTTATTTGGGAGATTTTAGTTCCTTTTGTAGCGTTTGTTAAGTTATAAATGATTAAAATAAAGTGTATGGATGTTTTAGCGTGAACCATTATATCGTCGGTTTAAACTAAAAACTTAAGTAACCGACAACACCGTTGTATTCACATATAAATCTGTGAATTGAGAGTGATAATAAATAAAATTATTCAATATTGTAGAGATATTTAGGTTTGCACTTGAAATTCTTTTCGTTTGAAATCCTCCTTACGTCAACAAGAAATTTTTTTCATAATTCAAAATATGTATGTACCTACTAGTTATAACTTGAATGCAAAAACCTGTAAATATATACTAAAAATTATAATAAATTAAAACCCGTTAACCCAAAATCGTTTAACATGAATTCTCGTTTAACACGAAGTAAAAGCAGCTCTCCGTACTTAAAAATTACCGTTAATTTATTTGTTTAACATGAAATTCGGTTAATTCAAATAATGACGCGGGCAGAGGGTTTGACTGTAAAAAATAAGTTGGACGTACATAAAAAAATATACTTGCTTTATTGCAAAAATAAGGATTACCAGTTTTACATGCCAATAAATATAAGAAAATTGTGTCTCAAAACAACTTTTACTTTAAGTGCGGAAAGTAAGACTCGTTACAATTTTAAGGTATTCTATCTCAAAGTTAAAACACGTGTTTTCAGGTACTCATTTAGGTATCAGGCTAGTGAACAGAAAGTGCGTGGCTCAAAACCAAATATATACCTTGAATAATTTATTTTAAACTGAAATTGGTTTACTAACTCAAAGTTGAAACACGTGTTTTCTAAGCTTTGAAAAGCATACAATTTAATTGAAAAATAAATGAATTTCACATTTTTCTAATTACTCTGTTTTAATAGTACAGAATACACTTCTAATCAATCTGAGAGACATAAAAAAAAAAGAAGAATATTCTGAATATATTAAAACGTTTTAATTGGCTAGGCTAAAATTCCCAAGTGTCAGAATCATTTGTCGAGAGGTACAGACATTTGTACCCCTCGAATCATACCCAAGGCACTTCCTCTAATCAAGTTGAAAATAATAAAAATAGAATTGTAAAATATCATTAAATAGTTTTGGCTGTATCTCTGGCTGAAGTTTTGGTCATAATCAGAAGAAGAAGAACAAAACTCCGGTATCTTCGGCGATTTTCAAAGAATTTTTTTTTCGCCATGTACCTTTGTTCAATGTTACAATTATGTTGTTATTTTCCCTCTACTCACCCGAGACAACACATTTGTACAAAATAAGGGTTCTAGTTATAATAGAAGCTAAAGTGTGAGGGATCGAAAATGGGCCTAAGCTCGGTCAACATAATATACACTTACATGTTTGCCGTTTTAACATCGGACTTGCCGGTGGAACACTACCTCGTTTCTAGGTACATATCCAAAGCAGGGAATCTTGCCTATTGTCTTTTACGCTTCAGGTTTCCGCTGTTACAAAATCCATATTCTTGCTGAGATAGACAGCCATCATTGTCGAGTCAATTTTTGGCAAATTGTCCAGTTGGCCTCTTACAAAACCAGGTTCCATTTTTGCAATTAAGTAAAAAACAAATACCTACAAAATAGGCGATCACAAATATTTGAGAAATGGCAACTACTAAGTAGAAACTACAGAGTATATAGCTACCATTTTGTGGTAGAAACCTCACCATAACAAACGGAGTGAAGGGATTACGTCACCGAACCTTTCGAGACACTTGACGTCTTACTCAAAATCGGCCCGTTTTGAGCGGATCGTAATTTGTTTTTTGCGCATTTTCTTTTCTTAATATTTAAATAACTGATATTTTTAAAGAACTTTTATTGGAATATTTAGAATTAGAAAGAAATTCTTTAAAAATATCAATCAACTTCTTTCATTTTTAATAAATGCGGGAATTGTCCATTGTCAAACATCATTAAATAGTTTTGGCTGTATCTCTGGCTAAAGTTTTGGTCATAATCAGAAGAAGAAGAACAAAACTCCGGTATCTTCGGCGATTTTCAAAGAATTTTTTTTCGCCATGTACCTTTGTTCAATGTTACTATTATATTGTTACTTTCCCTCTACTCACCCAAGGCAACACATTTGTACAAAATAAGGGTTCTAGTTATAATAGAAGCTGAATTGTGGGGGATCGAAAACTGGCTTAAGCTCGATCAACATAATATACACTTGCATGTTTGCCGCTTTAACATCGGACTTGGCGGTGGAACACTACCGCGTTTCTAGGTACATATCCAAGAAATTAAAAATCGAGTTATACCTAATGACTTCGTAATGATAATTTTATAATAATTTTATAATTATTTTAATTTCTTTAAATTGCTTATCAAATTATAAAGGAACAGTTGTCATAGTAGATCAATACATTATTTATCCATATGCTGATATTTGGAATGGGGATTCAGAGGGTGTTTTGTCCTTTATTTTAGTTGTAATGCAGGTAATATCTTAAAAATAGTCACTCAATATTTCAATATCGTTTGATTTAATCAAACATTTAACAAGGTCCTTTATAATATTTGCAAATGATGATTTCATTATGATGAGGTTGAAAGAAATTTCATAACCTAAATTGTTCACTTACTGTAAAATGCCTCACATTCAATACTAGTATTATTGAATTTCTTTAATCTGTGTTTCTGAAAAACAACAAAAGGAATATTTAAAAAAAAAAATATTTATTGCTTTGACGAGTAAATAAGATAAAGCATTTTTACAAGTATATGTGTAAAAATAATAAAAAAAAATCCATCTAATGGGAACTGGAATTGCTAATTCAACTGGTGATTAAAATATTATTAAATCACTTTAACATATTAGTTTAGTATTTCGTGATATCTATGCAACCAGTTGTCTATAATAATTTTCAAACTAGCATGTATTCATGAGAAGTTTTTTTTTTTGTAAAATATAATAATCCTAACATGGTGATAATAGGAGTATAAAATAAGACCAACCCTCATATATTAATATTTTTAATAGCACCCTGCATTATATTACTACCAATGCAAATCTATGTAAGTAAAAATATAATGTTCGTTTATTCAGTATCTCAAATCTTTGAAAGTACATCACGAATTGTTTTGAAATTTTGACACAACGTTGTATTCGAATACACTCGTGTTTTTTAATCCTTTATATTAACTTAGATTTTATATATTTGATATATATTTTATATATATAAAATATATATAAAATTATTTTTTTATTTCGATGGGAGCGGAAGCTGCGGAGATCTAATTTACCCCATTGGCGTCATCCAATAGGTCTAAAACTTGACAGATAAGTTCGATGTCAATGACAATGTTATTTATCAAATTTTGGGGCTGTTACGGTCACTAAAAGGTTGCTTTTTTGGATTACTAATAAACCAAATTGCCGTCATCCAATCGCGTTAAAATAGCTTTGAATCGATCATTGTTAAAACTCTTTTCTGTTGCCAATTATTTTATTTTTTTTAATAAATCAAACATAAAACTGTTTTAATTAGAATAGATGTCACGATGCGAAATCAATTTCATCACGAGATGAAAGATATCACTTTTCAAGGCTTGTCAACAAAAAATTATTGTCTTGAATTTATTAAGATAATTTCAGAGCTCTATGATGGTTTTGTTGAAGAAAGTTGAACCATTAATTTTACGTCTAAGTTCGCTCTCTTATTTGTATAAATACTATAGAACTAGGTGAGCCTTCTGCTCTAGTTAAAAACATAAAAGTTAAAGTAGTTATTTTATATTAAAGCAATCTTCATATCTGTCTTTAAAGACAGGACAGGTAAGCTTCAATATGTTGAAGGTTTCAAGAAAGAAGACTTAATTTACTTGTGTTAAGAGATTAACGAGGATTTACAGCTTGTCCCAAAGATATAGACACAGATCAAAAATCATATCCCATGTTAAAATACATTTCATGTATTTTTAGAAAAGATTCAAATATATTTTTTTAATTGCTTTATTTGGTTTGATTGTAAATGAATAATAGTTTAAAAAACTAAAAAACACGTTTTAATGGAAACCTAAATTAAAAAGTAGAAAATAATTAAGTTTGAAATAAGAATAGAGTGATTAACAAGAAATATTTATTTTATCGTAAAAAAGCATGGGGTGCTTGATGTCAATTTTGTAGATATTGGTAAAAGTAGAGCCATTATGAAAATATCTTAAAAAGCACTCCACGCTTTTTTTACGACAAAATAAATATTTCTTGTTAATCACTCTATTCTTAATTCAAACTTATTTAAAATTATTTTCTACTTTTTAGTTTAGTTTTCTATTAAAGAGTGTTTTTTAGTTTTTTAAACTATTATTTGTTTTCTACTTTTTAGTTTCGCTTTCTATTAAAGCGTGTTTTTTAGATTTTTAAATATATTTTTAGGTGTAATAGAAATACGATTATGGTTTTATCATTTATAACTGTGTTCCTCAAACTTAACAATAACCCATAAAACAAATATTGTATATAATTATGGGACACATTATTTTCTGTTTTTCTAAATAAACTCAGTATTTTTTCTTCTTTTTTTTTCTAATAAATTAAACCTAACTTGTGTTTCATGTAGTTCACACATATGAAATTGATTTTATTCTAATCTTATTTTTACTGTGAATTGTATTTTATGCTTTTGTCTATATTTTTGGTATAGGGAGTACCGTAGAAACTTACCATATCTACACTGAAAGATGTAATTTTAAACAGTAAATGCTATACAGAAGATCCGGACTTTGTTTCAGTTGTATTAGCCACAACCGTTTCTGAAAGACAGGAAAATTAAGAGAAAGCTAAAATTAAAGAACTCCAAGAAGAAAAAGAACGAGAACTTGAACAAGAGAGAAATCGCAAAGACGAAGAGAGAGAGAGCGACAAAGAAAGAATGAGTTGTAATTGGCGAGATAAAACTCCCGGACAGTTTTAGATACTCAAGAAGATGACCAATTTCAGGAGTTAGGTAGTGTAAAAAAGAAATTTCACTTACCTAAGTTATAATTATGTCATTTTTCGAGAGATTTAAGGGACGGGTTGCAATTTTGGAGCTAGTTCGATTAAGTTCATAATGATGTTGATATAGCATCAGAAAATAAATTTCAGTATTTAATGCAGGCAACCGTTAGCGGATTGCTCTCTCGTGAAGAAGTGGAAAGTTTTCCCCTAACAGGCCCTAACAACGCCAAAGTTGTCGAATTTTGTGAAATTCTATGAACGCGAGTTTTTAAAATTACTTCTGAAAACCGCTTTGCAAAGTTTTACTGTTTATTTGTGTGCTCTGTATGACCATTTGGAGTCTCAGATCAGGACAATGGAAACACTTGGCGTAACAACGGATAAAAGCTCTGCTCTACTTCATGCTTTGGTTGAACCATGCTTACCGGAAGATATTGTGACGATTTCTCGAAATAACGATGACGAAATACAAAGGTAGCGCTTTTATTAATTTTTAAAAACAAGTTGTTTAAATTGAATATTTTTGTTACTATCATATATTTTTTCATGCAACCTACAATCTTGTTCTTCTCTGGTTGACCGTTGTCAGGGTAACACTTCGGCTGTTTCCACTCACTTGGATAAATCTTTACAGACTGATTTCTCTCCTCCAAGAGAATACTTTTTATTGAAAAGAAAAAGACTTAGAATTTAAAGTCTTTTAGTTTTAAGAGTTCATACCTCCAGTTGGATTCAGTGCACTAATTTAAATTAGTATTTTACTTCCAAATTATAATATTTAAGTAGAGTAAGTTGAAATAAATAAGCTTATCCAATACTAAGGTTCTAAGAAGAAGAATAAATAAAAATATGTACAAAGTCAATGTCTTACATCAATGTTTAAGAAACTCTACTCAGGGTATCGACATTCCATGGATCCTTCATTTACGATGGACAACTTCATAATTGAATAGTTGTAATGTGAGGGCCCATCTCAACAGACGCGGATTAGCCCCTGTATTTTTCTCAAACCAGACCGACGGATTATGATCTATTTGAATGATGAACTTTAGCTACCCATCAAGATAACATCGTAATTTCTGAATCGCATAAACAATGGCAGCACATTCCTTGTACTAGCTATGTTAAAACCTTCAAGCCACTTCATTTAGAAACTACTTTATATAAAACCTTGAAATTTGGTGAGTAGGTACGAAAAGGATCACTTAATGGAATGACATACAATAAAAACTTGAAAATGTGTCGAATATATATTATTTTATATTTGAAATGCTTACGTCAATGTCTATCGCCACTTATAAGTCTTTTGCTCTTTTAATTTTAATTTTTATAAATTTTTAAAATACAATTTTTTACTTTTTTTTAAAATGACATATATCAGATACTATTTTTGAGTTTTTAAATTATGTCATGCTATTAAGTGATCATTTTCGTATCTACCCACCAAATTTCTAGGTTTTACACGAAGTAGTTTTTGAATGAAGTGGGCTAGGAGACTGTAACATGGAGAGTAAGGGAGTGATCCTTAACAGGAGTTCCTCTTAAAAAAGTGCAACACTAAACTAAATAAGATACTGATAGGAGTTGGGAGAATAGCACTATAGTGAAACAATGATGTTGGTTGGAAGTAAAAGATGAAATCGCATCAACATTTAACATTCTCACTGTCGTGTTTACAGAAATTATGCTAGTTTAGAGAAAAAACCTCAATAAAAACGCTCTTTGCTTCCTTGGATTATTTTTAGGATTTTTTTTGTTCATTGCATACTTGTGCATTATGATGATTTCATGATTTTATATTTGTGTATTGTTGCAGATAACTATATAATGAAATTAAACCCATAAGTCAAAAGTTCAAACAAACGACACTCAATCTTCACGAAAAAATAAAAATTATTTATAACAAAAATCAATTTAAAACAATCGATTTAAAATAAAGGAGAATTGTGCACCATCTACAAAATTCTGTTCATGTAAAAAAATGTAAATGTAATAAAAATCTGTTGGGTTTTTCCACTCAGATTATCAAAAACACTGTATCAGTGGAAGATAGTTCAAAATTGCATTTATGAAAAATATAAAAAATTAAAATTTCCACTTAAAATGTCCATTTATGAAACTGTTAAACTCACAAAATTAAATGAAAAATAAAACAAGGGAAAAAAACAACATTTAAGATAAGGTGTTTGTGAGAAATACTATCATTTTTAAAATACCAAACTTACTCAAGCATGAAATTTCAATCGCTAAATATGATGCAATGTAAATTTTTAAACAAATTTCAGTAAAGCAAACCCGATTTCCACGTATTGACAATATTCCAGAAATATTTACTTTATTCGGAGCTGTTTGTAAATTCGTGAATCCAGATGTCAGTAACGTTTTCTGAAACTGAAGGCAGTAAAAGTATTTCGGACAGTTTTGAGATGTGTGTGCTTTGTGAAGGATTGATGAGCAGGCGGGATGTTACAAAAGTAATAAATTCAATTTTGTCTCTTGGCCAAGCAGACATTTGCCTTTTTGAAACGCCATAACAATGCTTGACTAAAAATTTTCAAATAAAGACTTGCCCTTTAATATAAGTAACTAATTGCCCCTAAAAATAAGTAACTAAATATAACTCATATATTTTTCGATAATTTAAATATTATTAGTTTTTGTCTGTCAATAGTTACAGTATGTATATAAACATTCGATAAAATTTAATGATTATTAAGGACGAAATACTTTTAAATATAAAAGAAATTTTATTTAAAAAAAAATTATAAATACAATTAGTTTTATTGCCTACTGTTCAAATAAAAGGCATAAAATATCAGAATATGTACGATACAAATGTTGTTCTAATAAATGTGAATGAAAATAATCCGTGTTTATATTGTGAAAATGGGTGAACAATACATTAGCAAAATATATTTGACTAAATGATCATTCTGTTTCAGTATTGTTATGTTCATTAATATTTATTCAAAGGTTATATATTATTCTCATTAGTTAAAACTATACACTTAGGATTTCTGAAAATATTTTATTATATTTTATTTTCTAATTTAAATCCATTTTATTATATCGATTGAGATTGTATAAAATTTTGTTAACTATTTTTATTTAAAAAAAAAAAAAAAAAAACGATTCAGTTGAATAATAGCCTGAAAATTTTAATGCAGTTCAAAAGAGATTTTACACTTAACTGGGACTTTTTCATTAATATATTTTGCACGTAAAAATATACTTCGATTTTGAAGAAATACATCCCGAGATTGAATTAAGTAAACATATATAGATATATTCAAGATTATTTCAACACCTCTTTTACATTAAGGGATTATGATATTAATTTTAAGTTCACTGCTTACACAACCAATTTCAAAATAATATATTTATTATTGTGCCAATTTCTTTCCAATCAATTTTCCTGTTGGTACACCATATACTGACGAACTCCAGAATCAGGCTAAAACTTGGTGTGAAAATTAAATTTTTCGGCATCATTTGCAATCATTAACAAAAGAGTAACGAGCATATGTGAGTTTTTAATTTCCTCTAATGGTTATTCAGTTCATGAATATTTTTATAAGCCAGATTTTTTTCTCTCAAAATACTTCCATAAAAATACATTTGAAAAAGGATTGAAGTTGCACTTTTTTTAAGGGGACCTTGGTACCCTTGTTTTCACAAAAAATTGTAAAACTATCAACATTTTTTTTTTTTTTTTGCGTGTTTATAATCTTAGAAACCTTCTCTTTTATTCTGGCAAGCTTTTTAGCTGATCTGATAACTGCAATTGCAATTTTTTTTTAAATGGAGAATTTAGCATAGCTGCAATATCTCCCACGTTGTTTTGAGCGCATATTTCTCTATTCGCAATATTTGTAATTTCTATTCTACTCCAAATGTTAAAACTCCAACAAATATAAATGAAATAAGTTGAATATTTGTGTCCTTCTAAAGACCTATCAAACGAAAATAGACAAGGGTTTTGGAATAAAATAGAAATCGTTCTTCACAAATCTAAAAGTTTAAATATTGAAAAATATTCTTTCCTACGATTGTTTCCCTACAAGAGTAGTTTTTTTTTTCTCTTTCTTTTCATTATTTTACTTATTCAAAATCCGATGTTTAAAAGTTTAGAAGTATTTTACTAGGAATATTAAAAAAAAAATTTAAAAAAAATAAAAAAAAAATTCAGAAATAAATATTGAAAAATGAAAAAGATAAAATTTGAATTTGATATGGTGATTCACTTTTTTAAATATTTAAAATTTTTTAAAATTTAGAGCACTCTGTGAACATTTTATCAATTAACTTTTAAAGTAATGCATCCCAATACAAAACATTTGTAATTTTAAATGCTAAAATCAAAAAAAAAAAAAAAAAAAAAAAAAAAAATAGTTTGAAAGGTATCAAGTCCCATTTATAAATATCATTTAAAAAAAGTTATTTTGTGATACTTCACATGCACGTAGCTGGACTGATTCAAAAACTGTATGTGCGTGGCTGTCATCTCACCCTCTTTTGTTGCACAGAGAGTATATAAAATTCAATATTTTCTTCCAGGTATTCAGTGGAGTAAATTGGTCAGTGACGAAAATCCACCTAAGGAACCAGAGGAATGACAATGACTACTTTAACTGCATTGTGTTAACCTTTTAATATTGGACAATTCCCACATTTTTTAAAAACGAGGGAAATTAGTTCATATTTATTAAAAATTTCTTTATGATTCCAAATATTCAAACAAAAGTTTTTTTAAAATTAGTTATTAAAATAGTAATAAAAGAAAATGTGACCTTAGACCGATCAAAACTATCTGCTTTATATAACTGTGACGTCAAAACATCCTTATATTTCTATGATTATCGTGAGGTTTCTGCCAAATATTTTGTGTGTGTCTGGTAGAAAATTGCTATATTCCGTAACGGTTAATGGGATTTACGATATTTTCAAAACTGGTTTCCGCTGCAGCGTTTCAAGCCAAGTTGTTTCAGATCAAGTGACGTTATATTCACTTCGAATCGAATGTCTCTATTTAAACTAACCACCAAAATTAACATGCAAACTAAAGTTGTAGATTAAATTTAAAATAAAAAAATGGATGAAACGAAGTGAGCAGAAATTTTGTGTTTATGGCATTTTCGAAACATTTAGCATTGAAAAACAGTTTAAAAAAATGATTGTGTTCTCCATTGTTTCAAAATAGTCTAACTTATTTCCTATACAAAGAGTTGAAACAAAATAACAAAGCTTTCCAACTACTCTCTTTTATTCCTCAGAAATAGTTCTTTACTATTCACTAAATAGTGCCCGTGTTGACAAGGAACGCAATATTTATTACGGAATAATATTTATGGATTTAATCTTCTTATATCACTTAGGTTCAATCATTGCATAAGTATTTAAGCGTGTAATAAAATGAGCCTAAAATGAATATTTGGAAATATGTATGGTATGCATATGTGTGTGATTTAAATTCCCGTAAATGAGTGTTACACCTTGGTTTAATAATACGTATGAATTTTAAATATATCACAAACACACAAGAGAAGAGACGTGACTCAGCTATTCTAATATTTAGTACATCCAAACTTCAATTAATTATATTATGACATTTAAATAGTGATTTGCATCTCATAAAACTATTAAATCTGCCAATCGGATAAGTATATCTGAATAAGGTAGCGTTCCGGAGTTTTATTATTCTAAATTAAAATGAGTTAATCAGCAAAATTTTATCGACATGTTGATCTCAAATATTATTTGAGATAACCAAGCAGTAATAAGATGTCAATTATGATTGGTATTACGTTGCTAATTTCTTGATATATCACCTATAAATACTTAAGAAAGTAGTAATTTCATAAGAATATTCAGTTCTAGCAATTTGAGAATATTTCGCATTGAATTAAAGTATTACTTCTTTTGAAAGCAGGAAGTAGGAATACTACAAAAATGGTAAGTTTAAAGTATTTATTGATTAAAAACTGTTTTTTTTTTTTTTTAATTGTGCTCTTTATTATTGCAATTTCGTGTTATCCAATGATACTAATTTATTCAAAGCATCATTTACATATTCTATAGAATGTTTATGTACCTCTGTAAATAACTTGTAGAAGAGGCATAAAGACAGAAGCAATAAGTGAGTGTGGTTTTGTAACAAAACCGTCGTTAAGGAGATATGGTACACTTCATACTTTTTTTCTTAATTTATGCCTCATTATTATATCATTTACCTATTTGGAAGTATCATAAAGTAAAAACTAAGTAAGCCCCATCGGGAGAGTATCGTTCTCGCAACTAGAAGGTTACTAGCCCTGAGGTTGCGAGTTCGGGCCTGGGACCGACTAAAGACCGCCGTGTTCGCTAATGGTGACTGGGGCACATTAAATCAGTCATGGTCGCAAAGTCCTCTAAGTTCCCATACAAATCAATACCTCTGGGGGTGGCAAAGCCAAGTTTTCTGGTGGAATCTTCTGCTTGGTATTGCCTCTAAATTTAGAAATTCCTCACACGGTCGCTAGTGCTGCCATCTATCAGGTGGCTACCGAAGGAGGAAGAAATGAACTCTTCGGTTGCTACAGGTAGACTTGCGTACTCTCTCTCGCGAGTGTGCTTTTACGTCCTGTGCAGTACAACACACTACCGATCTGTACGAGATATGGGGTTGGTACAAAAGGCTTAAGCAGAGGTGCCTTAGTCCCCATAGTCCTTGATAAGAAGAAGAAGAAAAAGAAGTAAAAACTAAATTTTATTTAAAAAAGTTCATATAATGCTCATAAATTTCAAAATTTTAAAAACTTTTTTAAAAATCATCAAATCTATCCTCCTTTTCATTTCCTGATATACAAAAAAAAAAAAAAAAAATGTTCTTAGTAACATTCTCTAACTTTTTAGACATTAGATTTAGAATAAGTAAAATAATTTTTGAAAAAAAACAACAAAAAAAAAACGATAATTACTGTAATTATATGTCAAAAAAGCTTAAAAAACGGGAATTTTTCAACATATAAATTTGTAAAAAAAAAAAATTATTCAAAAATCCATGTATATTTTTGTGAAATAATTATTAAAAAGAATCAATTCATTTCATTCATATTTGCTGAAATTTTAACATTTTGAGTAAGGTGAAAATTTCAAAAATCACGAACTTAGATAAATGCGTTCGAAACATCAAAGGAGCTATTGCAGCAATAATAAATTCTCCATAAAAATATAGTTTTTCTGCAATTGCAGTTAACCGAATAGCTCACAAAATTTTCAGAATAGGGAAAAAGTTTGAATTATTATAAGTACACAAAAAGATAAGAAATTTATATATTTTTAATTTTTTGTGAAAGCAAGGGGTACCAAGTTCCTTTAAAAGGAAAACCATTTACGAAATTTTAATTAGGTACATTAATATATAAAAATACATTCCGAATAAAGGTTTAAAAATTTGAATTTTTTTTTTCTTCAAGTTAGTCCCAAGTTAGTGTTAAGTATTGATTTGAATGAAATATAACAGTTTATGTAATAGTCTATTATCTAGCAATGAACAACCATATATTTCGTCAAAGAAGCAACTATTTCAGTAAACCTCACCCAGACTGGATTTTTGAAAATGTAAAACAGCAATGATGTGTTATAAAAAAAAGTACTTCGTTATATTAATCCGAAACAAAAATATTGCATGAATAAGTATTTCTATATTTCTGCATTCATTGAATGAAAGCATGAAGAGTTATAACTAACGAAATTCACCTTATTGTACAAGAATATAGGTTTGCCCTGAAAATTTTAATTCCTTGTAAAGCATCAATTCTTTTCAGATGCGACTTTCATTTGCTACTGTTATCGTTGTCTTGCTCCTGCTTGAATTTACAGTTACTGCAATGAGCGAAGACAAAAGATCTCCAATTGCCGGCCACCCATACAAAAGAT
Source organism: Linyphia triangularis (assembly GCA_963978545.1). Classification (NCBI taxonomy): domain Eukaryota; kingdom Metazoa; phylum Arthropoda; class Arachnida; order Araneae; family Linyphiidae; genus Linyphia; species Linyphia triangularis. The sequence continues at coordinate 18,387,027 of OZ021728.1, forward strand.
CTCCTGGAAAAACTGGACCAGTGACTTTGGATAAAAGATCACCAGTAGCGGGATATGGAGGAGTGACAGGGCCCAGGGGATGGAGGACTCCCAGGGCGTAAGCATGAATTTAGTTATTGGAAGTAAATTGGTTCGGAAAGCAAAACCGGGGTGAATCTATTTAAATTGAATTTTAAGGACGCTAAAGAATCTGTAAGGGCTAGCATAATTGAATCCTTAATCACTCACGTTTTTTAACTAGATTTTCAACTAGTTTTTTAACTATCGCACTCAAATGAAGAAATGGCGAATACTGAACATCTCAATATATATGGTTAAAATGCAGTAACTATAACATCACCTAGACTTATTTCCGATACTTCCGGTTGTTTTTTCTCGTTCAAATATTTTAACACGAACTCTTGGAACATTTCTTTGTCTCTTAAATGTAACAAAAGATCCCTTAATATCTTACAGAAACGGAGAGGCGTTAGAACAAATCAAACATTTGCATTGGAATACTGCCGATTAAAACGACAATTTTTGAACACAGAACCCACCTCATAATTAGTGAACTTGAGTTATAACAGATTCTTTTATAACGTAAACTGTAATTCTAACATTGAAATCAAAATCACGTGAACAAAGAGTGTTTTCTTTTGAAAATTATCACCTCCTCCATTCATCTTTCTTTATGTGATGAAATCTCCAGAGACTACTTTAAAGATGCAATTTCTTCTTTTCCTTTTAGCCCTCAACATTATTTGGGATTAACTGGGTAACCTTGATAATGATTATCGAGATTGGTGAGAATGAAGATAACCAATCGATTAGAAATCATCAAACGAGAAGCAAGAATTCTACCTTCGGAAATTTTGTTTGGTAAAGCATAGAATTGGACATGCACCTTCGTGAAATTAATATCCTGCACTTTAAATGTATACTTTGACCAACACAGTTATGAATAAAAAATAATATAGTATGTCATGAATTGTGGTTCATTATCTATTATTTATATAACTGGTTGTACATGTTTGCATTTTACAATGACATTATATCTCATCTCGTCAATATATAAAAAAGGTGACAACTTTGTTGCTCATTGCCATTTTCTAGACCTAGTTGTTCAATTATTTTAAATGTGACGACTGCATGTTAATGTGTCATATGCAATTTTCAAATATTTAATAAGTATAAAATGTAAAATTATAATCTCTTTTAAGGTAAAGCAATGGTCTTAGGTTAAAATTTCGAAAAGTTCCATTTTCTTCCAGTATCGAAGTACAGAACATTTCAAACATTTAATTAAAACATCCGGGCTTGTTAAAACCCTTAAGATGTATGGCTTTACGACACGATTATGAATAATTTAATATTTATATACAGTTTCGTTTAGTAAAAAACTAATTTATACATTTTTCTTACATGCACTCAATTTTATTAGTATTTCTGTCAGCAGAATGGCAATCAGGGTATGGCTAAAAGTACTTTAGGGATACTTACGATCGAAGAGTCATTTGAAAGGAATTCTGCTGTAGATGTGTTCGAATTTAAAAATGTATAAAAAGCATGTTATTGAATATTGTAATTTTTATATTTATCATAAATGCAATTTTGAAGTATCTTCCAATGATACAATGCTTTTGATAATCTGAGTGGCAGCACCCAACAGGAATTATATTACATTTACCTTTTTCAGTATGAACATCATTTTGTAGATTTTGAACGATTCTCCTTTATTTCAATACGATTTGTTTCAATAGATTTTTTTTCTAAATAATTTGTATTCTTACGGGGAGATTGAGTATCGTTTTGTTGAACTTTTGACTGATGGGTTTATTTTCGTTGCATAGTTCTCTAACACAATACAAAAATGTAAAATCATGAAATTATCAAATTGCACAGGCATGAAATGAAAAAAAAAAATCCTAAAAATAATCCAAGAAAGAAAACTGAGTTTTAATTGAGGTTTTTCCTCTTAACTTGGAAGAGGAACCTGACTTTTTCAAAGGAACTCCTGTTAATTATTATTCCCTTTCTTGCCATGTTCTCCTAGACCACTTAATTCAGAAACTACTTCGTGTAAAACCCTGAAATTTGGTGAGTAGATACGAAAATGATCACTTAATAACATGATATAAATTAAAAACTCGAAAAAACGGTCTGATATATATAATTTTAAAAATGTATAACATTATATTTTTAAAATTTATAAAAATGAAAATTAAAAAAGTAAGATACTTATAGATGGCGATAGTTATTGACGTACGTAAGCATTTCAAATATAAAATAAGATATATTTGACGCTTTTTCAAGTTTTCATTTTATGTCATTTCATTAAGTGATCTTTTTCATACCTACTCACTAAATTTCAATTTTTTATACAGAGTAGTTTCTAAATGAAGTGGTTCCAAGGTTGTAACACATATAGTACAGGAAATTACTTCAACTAGGAGTTCCTCATAAAATTCCAAGCATGAGATACCATGTTGTTTACTATTATAGCATATTGCTGTTGAGAAGTTACAATGGTGAATGCTTATTCGACATATTGTCTCCTCTGTATTTATGGTAACTATACATTGTAAATATACACTGCAACAAAGAAAAAAAAAACATTAATTCCGTGCGTCTCTTTTTAGGGACGCTTTGATAAAACGCTCAAAATTTTTACTCAATTGCTGACATATATTCTTTAGTGTTGGTTTCAACTTATTTGAGGTAGATTACATCGCAGATTTTTGTTGCACACTGCCAAGTGGTTATAATTTTTGGTTGAGCTCGAAATATCCTGTTATTAGCAATTACAAGATTGTAATACTAAGATTTTATTTTATTTATCAACCTATTAATTTGAATTTTGTAAATATGATTATTTATATTATTCTTTAGTTTACGTATTTTTTAAATTTCTCATTTTTTAATATTTTGATTATGTTTATTGAATATGCGAACGTCACGTTTTAGGGACAGTAGGCTAAAATGCTTGCGTTGATTCCATATTCGGTGAATATGGTTTTAGGCAGTTTCTATTACAACGGGAACGTATAACTGTTTGAAAAATTAACTCGCATTGATACGCAAATTAGTTTTTAATCATTATATATTGTATTATTGAAGTTATGAAATATTTATGGTAATTTAAATTGTCATTTTATATATTTTTTTAATTATTTTCGGAAAAGTACATTAGTTCAATGTGTTAAAAACTTTACTGATATCTTTATCAAACTCAAAGTTCTTTATTAAACCTTTAAATATATTAGTTTACTACAACTTTAAAATGATATTTATCAAATTTTTGCTGCATTAGTAAAAAATACACTTAGGTAAGGTAATTATAATAGACGTAGTAATTATCTTTTTTTCATATCTTTTTTTTTTCATTGGGAGATCGTCATCATTTACTGTCGTTACTCGTAAACTTACTTCCACCAACAACTACTCAATAAATTTGAAATACACTATTTTATTGATCCAATTGTAGAATTTAAATTTAAAAACTGAATGTTGAAGTAGTTTTGATACTACTGGAGCAGTTGCCTGATAAAGAAATATTAAAAATGCAGATATTTGCATATGTTCACCTTCTCAATAAAATTATTTAACGGATGAGCAAAGTCGACCAAAAGATTTTGTAGAAGTTTATAGGTTGTCTGGCCAACAACAATTACGTGCATCAGCTGCTTTTACTATCAAAAGAATAAAACAAGAAAAAAAAAGTATTGATGACATTGAATTGTAGTCATCAACTGACAGAAAACAGAACAGCTTCCTCCAAATAAGCATGCAATTAAAACAAATCCATTTAAAAGAAAATGGATCGACACATATATATCAACTAACAGAACTTAAACAGAATTTATCTTTGAAAGTGCCAAAGCCAGGATTTTTGTAAACGAGCTGGTTACCAATATCCGTTTGAACAATTTATTTCAGATGAAGTGTTAGACTTCATGGTCTTCCAGTATATTCTATGTGCTCAACAAAAGGGCAATACAACGTTTAGTATGAAAAGCAATGAACTAGATCTTTTTTCTTTTGCCATTTTTTTAATAAATGGATACTTTAACGACGACGTTATTAGTATTGTTCAAAATTCTGCAATGAGCAGAAACATATTTGAACTCCTAATGCAGTACTTGGAATTGACACTCAACATTTCTCTAAATAAGGAAGCCAAATACACAAAAAACATTGAGTCACGTAAACTGAATCGTTTATTAGAACTTGAAAGCTATTTAAATTAGTATAACCATTTAAAAAAATCTTATATTATACTTACTAATTTAATTGACGTGTTAGAGATATTTGTATTAACTAGTATAATTCATGTATTTCAATAAAAATCTCCTTGATTTAATTACAACAAAAAATAATTTTTACCCTTCAAATGCTTGATTATAGTATTTAAAAAAAAATACTATATAAACTTATCTTGTTTATAAAATATGTTTTCTGTCTTAAAATAAGATCTCTGGCAAAAAGAAAACTAATTTCCTAACAGTATATCCAAGCAGAGTCAATATAATCTTACAAGAAAAACTACGTACCCATTCGTGCCTAGCGTCCCTTTTTAGGGACGTTTGAATTTTCTTCAATACAATTTTTAAAAATTGAATTTAATTTTTATTAGTATTTTTCCTATCAATTGTATACTATTTGCAACCTGTAAACGAATTTTTATTTAAAACAAAAATGTCAGGCATTAATGGGTTAAGGATGGTTGGTTAAGTTTGTAACGAAAACGACCTATTTGTATGCACAATGAAGGCTGATCAGACTGGTACCTACTGTTTAACGTGGAATCCGACTGACAAAAAAAATCCACGCCCTACCCGGGACACGAAACCGTTACTTTTGTCATGCGAGACTAGAGCCCTAAACACTCAGCCATCAGTTCGGCGACACATTCAGGATATCGAAGCTTATTTTATATTGATTGAATTTTATAGATAAAGACTGCTCTTGTACCCCGTAAGTTTTTGTCGCTTCTATAGAAAGATTTAGATATTGCTTTTACGATAACAATATTTTCGGTTTGGTATGCCAGAAGGAGTAGATATCATTAAATAATATGATGAAATATTTTTGTTAGTTTAATGTGAAGGGTTTCAATTTAAAGAAGAAAAAATGTAACAAAATATTTCCCTATAATTGGGAATTTTTAGAAATCTAGAAACAATATTTTGATGTGGTAGGAATGATAACCATACACATGATTCTGGTAAGGAAGAACATAAGATTTTTATCCAAATAAATTAAATTATTTTACTCGAAACTCAGCTTTTCCTTTAGAATCAGCTAAAGTTTTTATAACCAGATTTAAGAAAAAAGTAATTGGCTACATTCTTTTCTCCATTACTTTGCTTCGAGCAGAAAATAAGAGTCTCGTTTTTTATCTAAGAGAATGAAATTTTTTATAGCAGTTGTGTTTCAGTTTTTATGGTTTTTCTAATATGCAACTTAAACCTGACAAATGGCGAGTTTATTGAACTATCAATTACAAGTATAAAAACAGTAATTTTTTCAATTTTTTTTATGGAAGTATGATTTTGAAGCTGAATGGTAGCCGACTGCTGCTGGTTGTTGAAAAAAAACCCCGGACACATTTGAAGAAAAGTAATAATATTAAAAGCTAATAATATTACCCATAAAAACAAAGTTTTTAATATGAATCCTTTATATGCATTGCCAATCTTTCTATTCGTTAGCACAGTGCCGATTCTGTAAACAGCGTGTTCTTGGTGTTTGTGTCGAATTCTAAATATCAAAAACATTTCTATCAGCAAAATGTGTGGCAAACTAGGTTTAATAATATATTTATTAAAAGTGAAAGTGATTTTATGCACTCGCATTCAAATATCCTTTATTTATTCTGATTAAAGTAATTTTATTTTGTATTTATTAAAATAAAATTGGCAACCGAGAAGAGTTTCTTCAATTATCGGTAAAATGCTATTTTAAAGTGATTGGATCTCGGCAAATTGGCTTATTAGTATTCCGTAACAGCAGCGTTTAATTGAAAATTACAGACCCCAAATTTTATAGAATGCCATGTCTTCGACGTCGAATCTATCTGCCAAGTTTCATCCCAATTGGATGACAACAAGGGTGTTAATTAGGCCTCCGTAGATTTCCCCGTCCTCGACACACAAACATAATTAATTTTACATAAACTAATTCATCAATGACATACTGCCAGGGCTAGGATATACATAAGAATACGTATTTACGAATCGAAAAAAAAAAATCTCAAAATTAATATATTTAAATTATTTGCAGAAAAATATTAAATAATTTTGTTGAAGCACATAATGCAATAGAAAAAATATTCTGAAAACTAAAATATTTAAAAATGAAAATAATCAATGAAAATAATCAATGAAAACTAAAATAATTAAAAATGAAAATAATCAATGAAAACTAAAATAATTAAAAATGAAAATAATCAATGAAAACTAAAATAATTAAAAATGAAAATAATCAATGAAAACTAAAATAAGTAAAAATAACTCTAGACTTGTATACATATGATTTGAATTTTTCATATACGATAAACTGTTTTTAAATTATGTAATTTAAAACTTTTTTTTCATACTGAAAAGAAATTCTTGAGACGCACTTAAATTTTGATTAAAAAAAAAGTAAAATTTAAATTGTGTTGTTAATGTAACATAATCTCTAGAGAAATACAATCCAACCCTTTACAAACGCATTGTAAGTCTATATTACATTACTGAAGTATCGAAAAGACATATTTTACAATTATTTAGATTTAAATATATTTCCCCATTTCTTTTAAAATAGATGAGGAAAATTGAAATTTTTTGTTACAACCTTAATTTTTCTGACACGATTCACATTTACAAATGGCAAGTTAATTTTTGCGAATACTTTTTAGGAGAGTTGGTACCCTCTATAATGATAATGTTAATTTACCATATTTAAGGTACCTTTTCCTCACAAAGTATTTGACATAGAAGCCTAATTTTATTAGTGCATTTAGGATACGCTTGTTATTTTACTGAAGTTATCTTTCGATTGCGATTCATTTACTTTTTTTTTAAAAAGAATTTTCGTGAAAATCATTTTTTTGCCGAAAGAAGCCAAAACAATAAATTATTTTAAAGAAAATTATATACAAGAATTATCAGTTAAAAATTTCATTAAGATAGTTTGTGCAGTTTCTGAGAAGATGGTACATGAATAATGAAAAATGTAGTTTTGAGAAAAACACATTTTAAAGAAATCTGTACTAATACTAATAGTTACCAATTTTGTTTTCAAGAAATTATTAAAAATACTTCTATTTAAGGTATTACTAATATTGTATCTTTTTAAAATGTTGTATCGTACATTTTAGTTTCTGTAAAGGAAAAAGCATTCGATATGTAAAGAGCTTTTAAAGAAGAAGTTTCAAGCGTGAAAAGTAGAAATGCATTTACATTGGAAATGAAGTCAGATAAAAAAAATAGTATTCAAGTTTATTCATACGAACCTAAATTCCGTCTTTTCCTGTCAAACGTCAAAATAGTATTTAATCGTTGGAGAAATGCTTAATTTTATTTTAAAAAAAATATCTTCATTCAACCAACTCTGAATTCTCTTTTAACAGTCATTGTAAATTGTAATATTTTTATTTCTTACTCCAACACTTACTAGTAGGAGGAGTTAAAAAATACCTTTTAAATCTTTCAATTAGATTGTATAAAGAGAAAATAAAATCATGGAAATATAGGTGCTTTTGCATGACCAAAGGGAATTCTAGTTTTAAAAATATATAGCACCCATTTTTATATTATTTTCGGTTGTAATCTTTATGTAAAAAAGACTTTTTGATTTTTTGCAGAAATATACTTCGTTGAACAATTTTCGAGTCAGAGAAAAGCAAATCCAATTTAAATGGTTTAAGTACGAAAAAGGATTTTCCCTAAAATAAGGATTTTTTTTTTATGTTATGATCGTCATACCTTATTTTTGTTCACTTATAACAATGGAATTTTGATCTTTTTTTTTATTACTCTTTTATCCCTTTGATAAAAATGGTACACTTTATGATGACAACACCAAAATTTCTCTTCTATACTAACAAATGTCTACATGTATTGATACTATTAAAGTATAACATCTAATTTATCATTTCGCTAAACACAATTAATTTTCTTTTAAGGAATTCGACAGTAAAAATTTAGCACTGGATCCTAACTTTATCAATTCATGAAAATGATATTTGCATGTGAGTGCATAAATTCAAGTTAATTTTTCATAAATAAATTTTGAAAAGTAGTTTGCAGCACATTTTGTTGATAGAAATATTTTTGATATTTAAAATTAAATGCAATCACCAAGCACACACTGTTTACAGAATCGGCTATGTGTTAACGAATATGAAAACTTCTCATGACTTGAATTTAAAACCAACTCTATAAAATAACATTATAAGTAAAAGATTATGGGGTAAATAACCAAGCAATCCATTCAGGGACATCAAAAGATCATCAAAGAATTCACACTTTGTTCGTTCAGTTACAAAACGTCTCTTGAAAAGATAAATTTACATAAAAACTGTTATATACTGCGTGTCCCTGTATAACCTAGCCGACCTTTATTTTCTACACCGTTGGTCCTAGATGCATAGTCCCAATTGAAAAAATGTTTTAAATAGTTAAAATAGTTTTACTGAATAGTTTTTAAGTTAGCAAAGGGGTTGGTATAAAAATTACGGATTGTAAATTTTTATACGGTCCCCAGTTCCCCCAACTCATATTTAGAAAAATGTTGCCTATGAAAAAATATTTCAAATAAAAAAAAAAAAATTGAAATTTTTTCGACCAATAGCCACCGTGTTATTGGAGTTTAAAGTTTTAACGCTATTTGGGGGGGCCCGTACATAAATTGAAATTATAAAATATCGTCTTATCGGAATAACAATGAGCTTCTAGTCTATTGACGGTCATGCACGTATATATACGTCATACTATCCCCAGTTTTTCCAGCAATACACAACATTAAATTTATAAATAAAATGTAAAATAAAATATTTTTTAGATATTTCCTATCTAAAACAAAACAAATAAAAAATAATTAAAAAAATATATATATTTGAATTAGAAATATAATTTAAAATTATTGCAGGGAAAACAACAATTTCGCCCATTCCCATGACCGTCAGTGGGCTAGACTAGGTTTGACTATGGCAAACAAGTTGTTGTTCATCGCCTAAAACACTATACTTTTTGACTAGAAACTGCTTTAAAAAAAAGTTACAATTGTACAACACATAATAAACAGCAAACATACTTATAAACAATTTTAATTAAGTAATTTTAAATAATAACATAATCAGATAGCAGCGCTTTTTGTTAACACAGACAAAAGTGAAATGTGATAGAAATGAGCAAAGTGAAAAGGATAAATAACCTCTTCCTTAATTACATATGCTCGAAGTGTTTTCCTTCGACTAAAATACCTAAGCGCATACGTAATTCAAATTCATTTTCAACATTTTTCAGCATTACAGGCCTAATACACCTGGCAGCGGATACAATTCGATTCTCCAAATCTAATAGACTCGTCGATTCTTTTTCATAGACCTTGCTTTTCAAAAATCCCCAAAGAAAGAAATCTAAACGATTTAGATCTGGAGAACTAGGAGGCCATTCTATCGGACCTCCATAGCCTTGAAACCCACCCAGGAAGCTGTCTTGTGGGATGGTGCCCCATCCTGTTGAAACCACATCTTTTTAAAGTCTGCTAACACGACATAGTCATCCAGAAAGTCAAATAAAGGTCCCTGTAACAGTTTCTCATATTTTATAAGGAATTATAGGAATTTTATGGATAATGCGACCCCTGCACAACACAAGAGTGTGAATTTGTTCTGCCTCGACAGATTTCATTTTTGCTTTGAAAATACGTAATCCAAAGATTTTTGTTAGTTTCAGGGAGTATAGCACCTATTATCTCTTTAAAACTAGTTTAGCATCCTCAATTCACTACAGATATTGATAGATCATATTCATACGTTTGATTTCAGAATAATTTTCCGAACGCAATTGCTTTTTCTCTGTATTTCAATTTGTGTACATGCCCTTAAAATATGTTAATGACCATGGGTGTAAAGTGGTATAAGTCACTAAATTCGATTTTTCATATCTCCATGAATATTGGTCGTACAAATTTCGATTTTTTTTTTTTTTTTTTTTTTTTTAAATGTTTTTTCATGGGCAACATTTTTCTAAATATTAGTTGGGGGAACTGGGGACCATATAAAAATTTACAATCCGTAATTTTTATACCAACCCCTTTACTAACTTAAAAACTATTCAGTAAAAATATTTTAGCGATTTAAAACATTTCCTCGATTGGGACTATGCATCTAGGACCAACGGTGTCGAAAATAAAGGTCGGCCAGGTTATACGGGGACACGCTGTATCTCACTTAATGTGGATTAAAGTTCATAATAATATATGTCGGTATATTTTATGAAAAATAGCTCGAATTAAAATATAATTAGAATCTCAAAATATTTAAAATGTGGAAAGTGGTAATATGTAAACAAGTTTTAAAACTTTCTTTTTATTAATTTTTTCGAGCAAAAATTGTTCTATAAGGCGGTGCAAGAAATATTTATACAAAATGTTTTTCTTTGTAAAAAGTTTCTTTAAAATTGTAATTCCAATTCTTTAACGAGGTTGAAATGTGCGTGTTACTTTCCAAATCTAAACGTTAAAGATTTCCATTATGATGATATTCAATTTACGATACACAATTTTCCATTTCCCACGGCCTCTTTTCGCTAAAAACGTTCACAAATCCACTCAAAATGTAAATTTATGAAACTATTCAACTCTCAGATTTAAATGGGGGGGGGGGGGAACTTTATATAATGTGTTTGTAGAAAATAATACCCTTGTTAAAATACCAAACTTACTCAAACATGAAATTTCAATCACTAAATATGATGCAATGTAAATTTTAAAACAAATTTCAGCAAAGCAAACCCGATTTCCACTTATTGACATTATACCAGAAATATTTACTTTATTTGGAGCAACTCGTAAGTTTGTGAATCCAGATGTCAGTAACGTTTTCTGAAACTGAAGTCCCTAAAAATAATTCAGACAGTTTTGCTACGTGTGCTTTGTGTAGAATTGATGAACAAAGGGGTGTTACAAAAAAAATTCAATTCTGTCGCTTGGCTAAGCAGACATTTGTCGTTTTTGAAAAGCAATACCAATGAATGACTAAAAATTTTAAAATAAAAACCTACTCTTTAAAACTAAAAATATATTAAACTAAAAATAAATAACTAAACATAACTTAGATATTTTTCGGTAATTTAGATATCATTATTTTTTGTCTATCAAAAGTTACAGTGTGTATATAAACATTAGATAACAATTTAAACAATTATTAAGGACACAAAGTATTTTCAAATATAAAGGAAATTTTTAAGCAAAAAAACTTATTTTATAAATTAATAATTAGTTTTAATGTATGGTGTTCAAAAAATATACTTGAAATATCAGAATATATACGAAACAAAGGTTGTTTTACCAAATATGAATGAAAATATTTCGTGTTTATATTGTGTGAGTGGGTGAATAATACATTAACAAAAACTATCCCGCTGTCTAAATGAACATTCTATTTCATCACTGTAAGGTTCCCTATTATTTGTTTCAGTTACAATGACACATTTACAATTTCTGAAAATGTTTTTTCATTTAATGTAAACCCTCTTTATTGGATTTATATTTAATTTTAAAAATAAATCATTCAGTTGGAAACTACTGGAAAGTTTTATTAGAGTTCTTTAGAATTGTTACATTTAAACTGGATTTTTTTCATAATTATGTTTTGCGCACACACATTTTTGAATGCAATTTAATAATTCGATTTTAAACAAATACATTCCAACATTGAATCAAGTAAACATGCATAGAATTATTCAAGGTTATTTCAACACTTCTTTTAAATTTATAGATTATGATAATAATTTAAAGTGCACTGCTTACACAAACTATTTTAATATGTAATATTTATTTTTGTTCCAAGCAATGAGTGCCAGTGACTTTCTAATAAATTTACCATCTTGGCACACCAGATACTGACAACGCCAGAATCAACTTTTACTATGGTGTGAAAATTAAAAGAATTGGCATCATTCGTAATCATTAACAAAATATTAACGAGCTATGAGTGAGTTTTTAATTTCCTCTAAAGGTTATTCAGTTCATGAGTATTTTTATAAGCCATGCATTTTTCCCCAAAATATTTCTATAAAAATACATTTTTAAAAAAGATTGAAGTTGCGCTTGATATAAGGGGACCTGGCACCACTTGTCTTCACAAAAAATAATAAAAATATAAATTTTATTTATGGAGAATTTAGTTTTGTGCAATAGCTCCTTTGATGTTTCGAACCCATTTTTCTCAGTTCGTGATTTTTTGAATTCCCCTCTTAATCAAAATGCTAAAACTTCTGCAAATATGTCTGAAATGACTTGAATTAGTTTTTGTGTTATTCATAATATCGATTTGACAATAATAGGCTTGGATCTTCGAATAATTTTTTTTTTTTTTACGAATTTAAATGTTGAAAATTTTTCGTTTTTTAAGCTTTTTTTTACAGATAAGTAAAATAATTATTGTTCTCCTCAAAAACTATTTTAATTATTCTAAATACGATTCCTCAAAAGTTAGAGTATATTATTAGGGAAATTTTTTAAAGCACAATCAGGAAATAATATTGAACAATGAAAAACCAAATAGAATTTGAAATTTGATGAATTTTTTAAACAATTTAAAATTGGGAAAATTAAGAGTCTTATGTGAACTTTTTTTTAATAAAATTTATTGTTTACTTAGTAGTACCTCCAAATACGTAAAAATTATAATTTTAAAGGCTTAAATAAAAAGAAAAATTTGAAGGGCCCCAAGTCCCCATAAACTAAAAAAATTGTTTTAAAATCACCAATTTCCATTTATAAGTTTCATTCTAAAGAATTTTGTTTTGCGATTGTTCTGTTTTACGCCGTGGACTGATTCAACAATTGTATGTGTGCGACTGTCATTTCACTCCCTTTTGTTGCACATAGAATAAATAAAATTCAAACTGCCCTTGCAGTTATTCAATGGAGCCACTTTGTCACTGACGAATATCCAGCTGAGGAAACAGAGGAAAGACCGCGACTATTTTAACTGCCATTGTGTTAACCTTTTAACAATGGAAAAGTACCGCATTTTTTAAAAATAAATGAAATTGGTTTGTATTTATGAAGAATTTCTTTCTGATTCCAAATATTCAAACAAAAGTTCTTTAAAAAAATTAGTAATTTAGATGTTAATAAAAGAAAATGCGCCGAAACCCCGTCCTATCGCAGCCCGATCAAAACACTTCGTTATAAATGTGAAGTCAAAACAGCATTTCGTTTCTATGGTTATCGTGAGGTTTCTGCCAAATTTTTAGTCTGTGTTTGGTAGATAATTGCTATATTCCGTACCGGTTGGAGCGATTTGCGATATTTTCCAAATGGTTTCCGCTGCTGCGTTTCAAGCCAAAAGTTGTTTCAGATCAAGTGACATCACAATCGCTTTAAACCGAATCTGTCATTCTTCCCTCCAAAACTAACAAGCAAACTTATGTTTCAAATTAAAAAAAAAAAGTTGCAGTGAGCAGAAATTTTTGTGTTTATGACCTTTAAGAAACATTTATAATTAAATAAACAATTAAAAAAATGTGGGTATTGTCCATCGTTACAAAATAGTCTTACTTATTACCTATATATGAATTTCTGTCATAATTTTTTCCACTCTTCAAAATATAACCCTCTACTTCGAAAAGACATACATTCATATGTTTTGATACACTTTGACTAAAACAAAGCTTTCCAACTACTCCATTTTATTCCTCAGAAAGAGTTATTTACTCTTCATATAATAGTTCCCATGCTGACAGCGAACACAATATTTATTCCGGAATAATATTTCTGGATTTAATCTACTAATATCATATAGGATCAATCGTTGCATGAATATTTAAACATGCAATAAAATGGGCCTAAAATGTATAATCGAAATATGTATGATATGCATATGTGTATAATTTAAATTCCCGTTAAGGGCTATGTCTACTTAGGATGAATGAAAAAAACTCTATTTTTATTAATTTTTTTTAAGAATACTATTATGTTTATTGATATAAAACATACCAGGCTCAACAAAAACATTCTTAAATTACTTAAAAAAAAAAAGCATTGATTTTAACCACTCTTTTAGTGTGAAAATACCAGGTGAGCAGGAGTTTTCGAAAAGTAGGTAGGTGTGCGCTGTTGAAAAAATCTGAACAACGGCCCATCTTAAACAAAAAAAAAATTGAATGGTTGTAGGTTTAGTGTGACAGTGGTTATATCCCTTACCTCTAACATTAATTTATATGATTTATATACAAAAATAACAAAATGGCAGACAAAAAAAAAAAAAAAACGTATTTATTTTTGCAAGTTTTTTACCAAAAAAATAGTAAAAATTAAAATTTTGCAATAATTCTGGTACAAGATATAGCGTTAAGTGTACAGAATATGTGATTAAAATTTCAGAAGGATCAGTTCAGTAGTTTCTAAGATTTTTTCAACAGCGCAACCTTTTGAGGACTCCTGTTTAACTGGCATTTTCACTCTAAAAAAGTGGTTAAAATCAATATTATTAAATTTAAAAATTTTTTGTTGAGCCTAACAAGTTTTATATCAATAAACATAACAGTATTCTTAAAAAAGATTTTAAAAAATAGCATTTTTTTCATGTATCTAAATTAGACAATGCCCTTAATGAATGATCAACGTTGGTTTCATAATAAATAAGAATTTTACTTATATCACACACACACAAGAGAAGAGACGTGATTCAGGTATTTTAATATTTAGTACAACTAAAATTCAATTAATTATATTACTACATCTAAATAGTGATTTGCATTTCATAAAACTATTTAATCTGCCAATCGGATCAGTATATCTGAATAAGGTCGCGTTCTGGATTTTTATTATTCTATATTAAAATGCGTTAATCAGCAAAATTTTATAGAAATGTCTATCTTAAATATTAATTGAGGTTACCAAGCAGTTATTAGTTGTCAATTATGATTGGTATTACAATGCTAATTTCTTATTATATCACCTATAAATATTGACGAAAGTCAGAATTTCCTAAGAATATTCAGTTCTAGCTAATTGAGAATATTTGGCATTGAATTAAATTATTACTTCTTTGGAAAGCACGAAGTGGGAATATTACAAAAATGGTTACTTTGAAGTATTTATTGTTTGTAAACTGTCTTCTTAGTTAATATTTTTTTTTGTGTGGAAATTGTGTTTATTTTTACAGCTATTTCGTGTTATCCATATATACTTATTTATCCAAACCATCATTCACATACTCTATACAAAATTAATGTACGATTGTAACTAGATTGTAGAAGAGGCAGGTCAAAGACACAAACGATAAATGAGGGTGTTTTTGTAACAAAAGGGTAGAAGGGGTCATGGTACTCTTCACACTTTTTTTTTAATATTTAAGCCTTTAAAATTATATTTTACATATTTGGAAATATCAATAAGTAAAAACAAAATTTTATTTAAAAAAAAAGTGCAGATAGTGCTCATAATTTTCAAAATTGTATTATTTTTAAACAAATTTATCAAATTTCACATTCTATCCTCCTTAAAATTTTTAAATATTTTTCTAATTTAAAAACAAAAAAAATTCCTAGTAATATGCTCTAACTTTTTAGTCATCGGACTTAGAATCAGTAAAATAGTTTTAGAAAAAAACACACCACAAAACGATAATTACTGTACCTATATGTAAAAAAAGCGTAAAAAAAAAACACAGGTATTTTTCCACAATAAAATTTGTAAAAAAAATTATTTTATTCAAAAATCTATGCCTGTTTTTGTTAAATAGATATTGAGGATGACAAAAAAAAAAATCATGTAATTTCATTCATATTTACTGAAATTTTAGCATTTGGAGTAAGGTGAAAATTTCAAAAATCACGAACTGAGAAAAATGCTTTCGAAACATCAAAGGAGCTATTGCAGCAATGCTAGATTCTCCATAAAAATATAGTTTTTCTGCAAGTGCAGCTGTCCAATCAGCTAAAAAACTTACCAGAAAAAGGAGAATGTTTCAAAGATTATAAACAAGCAAAAAAAAAAAAAAATTATATATTTTTATATATTTTAAGAAAGCAAGTGTTACCAATTCCCCTTACAAATAAAACTATTTACAATATTTGTTCTAAGTACATTATTAAATATAAATACATTCGGAATAAAAATTTAAAAAATTTATTGTTTTTTTCTTTGAAATGTCCCAAGTAAGTGTTAAGTATTAATTTAAATAAAAAATAACATTTTATGTAATTGCCGTAAAGCCATTGGGCCTCTTAGATAGTATAGTGTCGTACAATGGAAGTGCATATAAATTACAAAAAAAAAACAAAAAAAAAACATAGAGATGTGTTTGAAAGATAATGCATCCATTTATTTATACATCACAAAACATTATTAAATAAACAATATAGCTAAGTATACAATTAAAGTGTTAACTAACTTCCTCTAAAACCAAGCACAATGCCGGTTGAAATCCTAACAAAATATAAATATATGGCCGAGGGTAGGTAAGGAATGTGTAAGATTCACAGTTAGCTGTCTGGGCAAAGAGTACCTCTGTCAGGGGCGTATGTCGTCGGGCTAGTCACCAGACCGCATATTCTTGGTTTGTCTCCTTTGCTTCACCTCAGCGTCCAGCCACCGTTAAAACCTCATTCTCTCTCTCTCTCTCTCTTCTGTCTCAGTTCCGTGACCAACGCTTTGCTACCCCCCAACAGGTACCGTTCCTCCCGACCAAAGCCACCTCTTTTGCTGTGAGTCCAGCGACGTGTGTGTTTTACATTGGTGAATTTCCCTAACAAACTGACATTGGTTAAAGTAAAACGTGTGAAAAACCCGCCTTCTTGGTTTGTAAAAGTGTGTAAAACACACAAATAATTGATGGGGATGTGTAGATTTTTGCCTCTTGCAAAACCCCTTAGAACTTATAAAATAAATGTCATAATACATTATGACAGTTATAGTCTATTTTCTAGCAATGAACACACATACATTCCCTCAAAGAAGCAACTAGTAAACCTCACTCAGACTGGGTTATTGAAAATGTAAAATAACAATGATGTATTATATAAAAAAAAATTCGTTCGGTATATTAATCCGAAAGAAAAATATTGCATGAATAAGTATTTCTATATTTCTGCATTCATTGAATGAAAGTATGAAGAGTTATAACCGACAAAATTCACCTTATTGTACAAAATAAAACATTTGCCCTAAAAAATTTTAAATCCTTTTACAACTTCATTTCTTTTCATTTGCAACTTCCTTTTTCTACTGTTATCGCTGTGTTGCTCCTGCTTGAATTTCCAGCTACTGCAATGAGCGAAGACAAAAGGTCTCTTATAGCCGGCTTCTCATACAAAAGATCTCCTGGAAAAACTGGACCAGTGACTTTGGATAAAAGATCATCAGTCGTGGAGAAGTTTCCCAGGGCGTAAGCATGAATTTAGTTATTGGAAATAAATTGATACGGAGAGCGCAATTGCGGTTAAACTATTTGAATTGACTATTAATGACTATAAAGAATCTGTAATCACTAGCAAAATTGAATCAGTAATCACTCGCGTTTTTTAACTAGATTGCGATTCTCCAAATAAAGAAATGACGACTACTGAATACCTTTATATGTGGTTAAAATGCCAATAATATCACCTAGACTTATTTCGTTACTTCCAGTTGTCTTTTCCCTTTTAAATATTTAAGTACGAACTCTAGGAACATTTCGTTTTCTCTTAAATGTAACCAAAGATCCCTTAATATCTTAAATAAACGCAAATGCGGAAGAACAATGTAAGCATTTTCATTGAAATACTACCGAATAAAACGAAAAATCTTCAACACAGAACCCACCTTGTAATTAGTCAACTTGAGTTATAACATATTCTTTTATAACGTAAACTGTAATTCTAACATTGAAACCAAAATCACGTGAACAAAGAGTGTTTTCTTTTGAAAAGTATCACCTCCTCCCCTCCTCTCTCTTTATGTGATAAAATCTCCAGAGACTACTTTAAAGATGCAATTTCTTCTTTTCCTTTTAGCCCTGAAGACTATTCACATTTGGTATTTTATGGGTAACCTTGATAAGGATTATCGAGATTGATGAGAATGAAAATAAACAATCGATGAGAAGTCATCAAACGCGAAGCAAGAATTTTACCTTCGGAAATTTTGTTTGGGAAAGCATAGGAATGGACATGCACCCTCTTGAAATTAATAATCTGCACTTTAAATGTATACTTTGACAAACAAATAGTTATGAATAAAAATAATATAGTATGTCATGAATTGTGGTACTTTATCTTTTATTTACTTAATTGAGTGTACATTTATGTATTT
Source organism: Linyphia triangularis (assembly GCA_963978545.1). Taxonomy (NCBI): domain Eukaryota; kingdom Metazoa; phylum Arthropoda; class Arachnida; order Araneae; family Linyphiidae; genus Linyphia; species Linyphia triangularis. The sequence goes on from OZ021728.1 coordinate 18,405,525, forward strand.
TACAATGACATTATTTCTTATCTCGTCAATTTATCAAAAGGTGACAACTTTGTTGCTTAGTTCAATTTTCCAGACCTAGTTGTTCGATTATTTTAAATGTGACAACTGCATGTAAAAAGATCATATGCAATTTTCAATTTTGGAATAAGTAGAAAATGTGAATTAATAAGTTCTTTTAAGCTAAAGCAATGATTTTAGGTTAAAATTTCGATAGAAGATCTTTAAATGAAGGTCCACCTAATTATTTTCTGGACTGATTTAATTGCTCCAGAAAATATTGAGTGAAATAAATATATACTATATTTGTTCAAAAATTATGGTCATCTACCTTATAGTACTTGTGTGCTTAGTTGAGTGAGATTAGTTTGAATATGTTGAATACATTAAGAAAGATTTGGTCAGAACCGATGAGCATTCCGAAAGAGGACTTGAAAGGACTTTTCCGGAATTTTTACTACCGAAAAGTATTTTGCGACAGATGGATATATTTTTGAAGCATATTAAATGGGAATGTAATTTATATAATATTTCCAAAAACCTCAATGGGAATGATTTGGAATTCATAAGCACAATATCCATAAAAGAATATCCCAGTCGATAGTAAATTATATCAGTTTAATTTAGACTAGTTGAAACAAATAATGAATCATATTGAAGGTAGCTAGCTAAGTTTTTCGTACACTTTTCATTTCATAGCTAAACTTTTGGGTATATAAATTACACAAATTAAATTCTGCTTAGATTTATAACTGGGGCATTCTTTTTTGGTCATACTGTACTTTAATTAGATTTTTGTTTTTATCGATACAAACTATCAATTATCAAACTTATAATAGTAAAAAAAGAAATAAACTATTAAATTATAAATTTTTATCGTACTTATCTGTTTTTAAATTTGTAATGAACTATATTGCGTTGAAATGTACTTTATTATTAAGCACTCGCCCGGACTTCACTACAGTATGCATAAAAAGATGATCCCTCTAAGTGGAAAACACCATAAAATAATTCAATTGTATCAAGTTTACCTAAAATACTTTTTTTATTTTTTCAAAACTACTATAAGTTTTTGAATTTTCGGGATTACATTTTTCGGACATTGCACTGTTTTGCAAATAGGGTGGAGCGAAAAAATGAAAACGTAAATCTTCAAAATGCCCGCATTTTGAATACTTCAATTTTGTTCTAGTATCGAAGTACAGAATATTCCGAACATTCAATTCAAACATCCGTACTGTTTAAAGTCTCAAGATGTATCGCTTTACTACACGATTGTGAATAATTTAATATTTATATACATTTTTGATTAATTATAAAATTAATATATACATTTATATTACATGCACACAAATTTATCAGTATTTCTGTCAGCAGAATGACAACCAAGGTATGGCTTAAAGTACTTTACAGATACTTACGATCGAAGAGTCATTTGAAAGGAATTCAACAGTAGATGTGCTCAAATTTAAAAATGTATAAAAAGCATTTGATTAAATATTATAATTTTTATATTTTTCATAAATGCAATTTTGAACTTTAGTCTAATGATTTTTTGATAATCTAAGTGGAAAACCCAACAGGTTTTTATTACTTTTACATTTTTCTAAATGAACAGCATTTTGTAGATGTTGAACATTTCTCCTTTATTTTAAATCGATTGTTTTAAATTGATTTTATTTCTAAATAATTTGTATTTTTTCGTGAAGATTGAGTGTCGTTTGGTTGAACTTTGACTGATGGGTTTATTTTCTTTCCATAGTTCTCTACGATAATACACAAATATAAAATCATGAAATTATAAATTGCACAGGTATGCAAATTCTTGACAAAATTGGTGAATTGTGACAAAATTGGTGTGACCGATAGATCAGCGTCCCAACAGGATGTAGGAAAGTACTCTCAACATATATTGATCCATGTTTTGAAAGTAAAACAACACAATCTTCTGTTATTTTTATAACCGTCCATTTCCTTCCGTAATTTGAATCAAAGTCTTGTATTTTCGACAGTCAAATTTTTTCGCAAATTCCAATGAAGAGTGTTTTTAATTTCCCGAAACCTCAAGTCAATACGGTTTATTATTCTTTCTTTTATGGTTTCGCTACGATCGACTACTTCAGAAGAATCTTCTTTGGTAATTATTCCCGTATCGCTTAAAGCAGCATTTAGAAGAATTGACGCTGATCTATCGGACAAACCAGTTCTGTCAAAAGCCTGTGCTACATTCAGAAGTTTAATTCTGATTAGCGAAGTTGAAGGGGAATCTTGACTTGTAATTGTCTTTTTAAATTCAAGTTGGTTATATTTCCAAAATTTTCATTTTCATTTGAAGAATTTGAAGATTCCATAATCTGTAAAATCTGTATGTCTATCTGTATGTAAATCTTGAAAGTCTATGACCTGTTTTTTCCACAATATCTTGCATTTGAGCATTTTTACTAAATTCTGCAGCTTTTTTTCCCGTTTCCATTTCTTTTTAATCATTTTGCTTGCTTTTATACCAACATTTCCAATTACTATTCTACGAAATGTTCTTCGATCTGTAAAAAAAGTTCTTTCAGCTACAGATACAATTTTGCAATTACAGATCAGAAATTCCTTTAACCGATTGGCGGTCATGAACGTATATATACGTCATTTGAATCTCATTTTTTCCAGCAATACACAACATTTTTAAATTTATAAATTAAATTTAAAATAAAATATTTAAAAAAATACTTTTTCTAGGATGGTTGTTTGTAACCTATCGAAAACAAAATAATTAAAATAATTAAAAAAAAAATATGTATTTGAATTAGAAATAAAAAAATATAGCATTCACGTAACACAAACTAAACAGAACGCTCTAGAAAGGCAACCAAATGGAACAAAGTACGCAGTTGATAGTAGCGACGCAGATAAATCATTAACCAGAGTCAGAAGATAAAGCACGTTAGCAATGCACTTTTGAAGGCCGTCACGCGATTTTCAAGGTCATTCAAATATTGATTGATTATCTATTTCTTCTAAAGTTTAATTTCAACCATTCGTAGGTTCAAGTGAGACAGATTATATTTTATCATCCCGCTTTGGCCAATTTGGAGGGAAATACTTGGGCTAAAACTTAAAACTAAAAATTTTGGGCAGCCAAAGATCTTATTTGCTTTAGTTGAAATTTTGCATGATAAATAGGCTTTGGAAGATACAAATTTTCCAAATATAATTGTTATATATTTCTTACTTTTCCTTTTTTCACTTCATCCTACTGTATAGTTACCATAAATATAGCGAAGACAATATGTAGAATTAGCATTCACCATTGGATGCCAATTTTCTCATGCCCAATATGCTCTAATAGTAAACAACACCGCATTTCAAGCTTGGAATTTTATAAGGAACTCCTAGTAGGGAGTCATTTCCTGTACAAGCTAAGTTACAATCTTTTAGCTAGTTCATTTAGAAACAACTTTTTATAAAACCTCTAAATTTGGTGAGTAGGTACGAAAAGGATAACTCAATGGAAAAACATAAATTAAAAACTTGAAAATGCGTCAAATATATATATAATTTTATATTTGAAATGCTTACGTCAATGTTTATCGCCACCTATAAGTCTTTTGCTTTTTTAATTTTCATTTTCATCAATTTTTAAAATATAATTTTTTAAATTTTTAACATGTCAAATATCAGACACTATTTTCGAGTTTTTAAATTAAGTCATGTTATTAAGTGATTATTTTCGTATCCACTCACCAAATTTCACGGTTTTACACGAAGTAGTTTCTGAACGAAGTGGGCTAGGAGATTGTAACATGGAGATTAAGGGAGTACTCCTTAACAGGAGTTCATCTTAAAAAAGTGCAACACTAAACTAAATAAAAGATACTGATAAGAGTTTGAAAAATGGCAATGTAGTGAAACAATGATGGTTGTTAGAAGTAAAAGATAAAATCGCTTCAACATTTAACTTTTTCACTGTTGTGTTTACAGAAATAATAGTAGTATAGAGGAAAAACTTCAATAAAAATGCAGTTTGCTTTCTTGGATTAATTTTAGGAATTTCTTTGCTCATTGCATACTTGTGCATTTTGATGATTTCATGATTTTATATTTGTGTATTGTTGCAGGAAAGTATGTCACGAAAATAAACCTTTAAGTCAAATTATCAACCAAACAACGCTCAATCCTCAAGAAAAAATAAAAATGATTTAGAAAAAACAAGGAAATTTAAAACAATCGATTTAAAATAAAAGAGAATTGTTCAACATCAACAAAATGCTGTTCATGTAGAAAAAGGTAAAAGTAATAAAAGCCTGTTGGATTTTCCACTCAGATTATCAAAAACACTGTATCAGGGGAAGATTGTTCAAAATCGCAGTTATGAAAAATTCCACGCAAAATGTTCATTTATGAAACTGTCCAACTCGCAAAATTAAATGAAAAAAAAAAAAAAAAAAAATTCGCTTAAAGTAAAGTGTTTGTAAAATATACTATCATTTTTAAAATACCAAACTTACTCAAACATGAAATTTCAATCGCTAAATATGATGCAATGTAAATTTGAAAACAAATTTCAGCAAAGCATACCCGCCCTACTAACCATCTTTGTCACAGTTACGTCACTGCAACGAAGTTTTTCGTCGCAAAGATCACGGTCACAATGTGACTTGCATGGGATATCGCAGCGATGTCGCAAAAGTTCACGTCACTTTCGACTTCCATGTGATATCGCAGCGACATCACACTGTGACGAAGTCGTGATGTTACTTTGTGATATGGCAGCGACATCCAGTGATATCCCAAAATAATTTTATATAAAGAAAATCACAAATAAGTCATTTTGTGACATGTACGTGATATAAGACGTAATTTTGCGATATCGCAGGGATACACAGGGATATCACATTTTAACATTTATGCTATTTTTGTGGTATCAGTGTGATCTCTATGTGATTTTGGGGACATCTATGTGATTTTATCACATAAATCTCACGTCACTGCTATATCACATTGTGATCAGTATGCGATCTTAGTGACTTTGGCGACATCTATGTGATTTATGCGATTTTCGCAACGAAAGCTTTGTCGCTGCGATGTCACATTGTGATCTGTATGTGATCTTAGTGATTTTGGCGACATCCATGTGATTTATGCGATTTTCGCAACGAAAGCTTTGTCACTGCGATATCACATTGTGATCTGTATGTGATCTTAGTGACTTTGGCGACATCCGTGTGATTTATGCGATTTTCGCAACGTAAGCTTTGTCACTGCGATATCACATTGTGATCTGTATGTGATCTTAGTGATTTTGACGACATTTACATTACCCATTTACATTTCCACCAGCATTCAATTGAAATTGCCAAATTATGAAAATTGTGGAATTCAGCTTCAGTTTGTCGGGAAAACTGCAGATATTGAAAGAACATTTTCTATTGTTAGTAAAATTTGGAATTCTGAGAAGGCACAACTTTCTGCAATTACTCTGAAATCTTTGTTAATAACTAAAATTAACTTGTCATATTTCTGCAGAGTCCTGGATTATAACCTCAAAAAAATATATTAAGTATGGTTGAAAGCTAATAAAAAAGTTAAATAAACCTATGAATTACAATGTATATTGTATATCTTCCGAAAAAACCTCAAACATTGAAGATTTTAGAATTGTGTGTTCCGAACTCCATAAATAAATACGTAAAAAAAATTATCCCTTTCCCATAGCAGAGACATGTCCTGATTTTTTAATCAGAAAAATCTGATCGTATTAGATATGACTCGTGTCTTTTAAGCTATATATATATATTGATGATATTTATTTCCCATCTCTTTATTACTTTAAAATTTTGCATTTCCCCCTATTTAGTCCCCCAGTTATAACTAGATGGCGCCACTAGAGGCATGATCTCCTGAATTACTTCAGAAGTTAATTAGTTTTCGTTTTTATTCGCAACTAGCTGAATAGTACCCGTGCTTCGCTACGAAATTGTGCTATGTGCAATATTTTAGTTAGAGTTGCATTGCCGACCGAAATCCGTCATTGGTGTATAGGTCCCAGCTTTTGACGCTTTGCTCGCAGGATGATTCATTGATACCCAAAATCAAGCTGGCTTTGCTCGCTGAAAAGTTCATTGACACATAAGCACAGGCTTACTTCACACGTTGAAAGGTTCATTGTTATGCAAGCATAAGCTCGCTTCATTTCCTAAACAGTTATTGCTACGTAAACCTTTAATATTAGAAGCCCCTACCCTGTCAAGAAGCAAAGAAAAAAAAAATCCTTGGTAATACAATAATATAACACCCATTTGAGAATATTTTAACACTTATTTGTAAAAAACAAAATTAGAAGGCCATAACTATGTTGAAATTTTCAAAGCTCTAGGCCTATTAGAAGAAATTTTATTTTTCAAAAGACCAATTAGAAGGCAAAAACTACTTATGTTGCAAATTTCAGAACTATAGCCAATTAGATATCGTTTAGTAAAATATTTGTTAATTACAAAAATTAATTAAAAAAAAGCTAATCAAAATTTTAAATTATGTTTGTCAAAAGTCTAATTAGAAGGCCAAAATTAATTATGTTGAAAATTTCAGAGCTGTAGTCCTATTACAAATCGTTTTATGAAATATTTGTTAATTAATTAAAAAAATTAATTTTAAAAAAAGAAATCAAAATTTTAAAATTCTGTTTAGCAAAAATCCAATTAGAAGGCCGAAACTATACTTATCTAGAAAATTTCAGAGCTGTAGCTTTATTAGAAATCGTTTATTTAGAATATTTGTTAATTAATAAAAAGTTAAAAATTAAAAGAAAAATTATCCCAGAAACCTTCGCGGGAACCAAAGTTTCCTGTTGATCGGATAAATGATGTAGTAATGCATAAAGGACAAACAGACAGACACACAGGCATACATTCGTTTTATATATATATATATATATATATATATATATATATATATATATATATATATATATATATATATATATATATATATATATATATATATATATATATATATATATATATATATATATATACAGAGAGAGATTACCTGTAGTTAATAAATTCATTCATAACTATTTATACATATTTGAACACTATTTCTTTAATCAAACCGATATTTACTTATATTCAGGGGGATTTCCCTGGTAGAAGGAACATCGTTATTTTGAAAGGGGAGACAAAAAATGTGGAAAAATATAAAAAGCATCGTATTTGATGTTAAATCCCACAAAATTAATTGAAAAGACATTTTAAAAAATTATTAATTTCGGTGAATTTTCTTTTTTTAACAAGAGTTTTTTTTTGTTTTTTGCCCGATGTATGTTTTCATAACGCAACTCCTAACAATTTAACAAAAGGAACGGTTTTTTTTTCTGTGTGCTCACTATAGACCTTGAAAAGGATATAAGGATGTTTTCTAAAATCCAGAGACGATCTTATTTAGATATATTTTCACCATTATTATTATTATTTTTTTTTTTTTACTTCAACTGTATTTACGTGTTTTTGTTATCTGATGATGTTGAATGAAGCTTCAAGGGAGAGCGCTAAGGAGAATTGGACACCAAGTGGACAAGCCACATTCGGTACTTCCGTTCCGGTACGGGGACCAAATTCTACGCATTTTTTGTACTTGCTTTCAAGGTCAGATTCTGAGAATTCTGCGATAGTGGCTTTGTCTTCAAACACCCTCTGGGTACCTTCGTTTTTAGTGTTCCTGCTCCTCTCCCCTCGCTTGGAAAGATTCTTGGAATGGAAACACAAACCCACAGAGTACTTTGACAGAGCAACTATTATACTGCCGGCGCTGACAAGATTGTTTGCAGGGGGATACAAGAGACTTCAAGAATTTTGCTTAGATTCATTTCCTCTGGGAATTTTGAAGGATAAAGACTGGCTATGTGTAAGTTTTACTAAATTTTCCAGAATGTTCCTTTCTAACAAAAATTTAAAAGTTAGCGACTATTTATATGTGACCGAACTTTCCAGAAAGTTTTTGATACTTTGATGAGTTTATTTTTTATTTTTTTTATTATTATTTTTTATTATTAAACCATGCAATTTGGAAAAAAATAAAAAATCGTCAAAGTTTTAAGTATAATTTTTATTACAACGTAAAAAATTTTAAAAATTAGTGTATGACTTTTCTACTAATTAGCAGAAATATTTTAAAAGAAATAACATATAATTTGTGTTTTGGTTTTTGTAAATTGTATTTAATGTTCAAACTGATAATGTATGGATAAAAAATCCGCTCCATGCATTCGTCAACGCAGAATGGCAGGAAGATAATTTGTAAATATTTGAACTTTTTACGGAATTTCTAATACGTAGGAGCGTTTTATCGTTTGCATCTAAAATTCTTACTTGGCATAAACAGTTTTTGACTTTAAAAATTCTCCATTGATACCTCAAGTTATATCATTTGGGTAACTTACGTTATAGATTTTAATTTTTGAATATTTAACTAAAAAAATTATAATAACAATTATCTGTTTGGTTTTAATTAACATCATATGAAAGTAAACACATTTCTGGAAACTTACATACTACATGAAGCAATCCATTTTAAAATAAACGAAATAAAAAAAAAATTATCATTGAAAAACTTGTTTAAACAATTTTTACTATTATTTAAGTTAATATAATAATTTACAAATCCTTTGTACAACTATTGACAAAACAATAAATTATTTTTCCCACTTTAAAAATCACACCATCCACTTTCAACAAAACAGAACGAACTCGACTATAATTCAAGAGTCAACTTTTAGAAATTAACATATTAAAAAAAGGAACTACTAGAAAGGAATTTTGAATCTTTTTATACCCAAAATTCTATAAAAATATTTGATTCAAATTTTCATTTTTACAAGTTTTTCCTTCTTTGCATGGAATGACCCTTCTTGATGATAATAATTGTGTTTTTTATTGCCAAATATTTTTTTCTAGAATTTTAAAGATTAATTTTTAAAGTTTTATGTTGGTTTACACTTTTCTCTCACTGTCATCTGGCTGATAGACTTAGCCTCGCCTTTTAATTTTTATATTGCTCCCTGGTCTTTCTCTTCTGCTCCAGTTGTTCCTATGACAATTTAGCTCTGTATTATATATTTCTTGTGATTGCTGTTGTTGATAAATTTGATAGAAAACTGTTTTTTTTCCCCCTCTAAAATATTTTGTTAAAACCCAAGATTAAAAAAAAACCTAACTATTTTACAAAATTATTAAAATGTAAGCCATGTGTTGGTTTCTATTAGCATTTTCCTTAATTTCTTATATAGAAACACTTGGGGCATGTTTTGATCTGTTTCATGATTTTGACCCTAAAGATTTTTTAGTAGGGTTGTAGGAGTATATTCCGAGAGTTTTTTGGATATTTCACTGATAAATTTGTAAAATACCACTGATCTATGCTAACCTCTTGTCTTCCTGTCTGTATTTTGCCGACCAAACGGTATATTGGTTAGCGTGCTAGCTTCTAGACCTCGAGGTTGCGGGTTTGAGTTCCGTGTTGGGCATGGGTGTTTGTAAATGTATGTTGGCTTGTCTAATGACGAATGTTTCGGCGCATTATAGCCCTTGTGTAGCTGACGGCGCCAGATAATCTGAAAACAACCAATCTGTCTGTATTTTCATTAGATATTAACAGGGATGATAGTTTTCCTCCTTTTGGAGAATTTCCTCCTGTTTGATTTTTATGTAGCATTTTCCTTCTCTATATCCCTGTTTTGAAGATATGCATTTTTCTGATCTGAACCAGTTTTTCCTGCAAAAAGTATACTGTTCCTCATGTCTAAACAAAAGATTTTCCCTCTTAGCTCCCCTTTCCTCACAGATTACTTTACTAACTCCTAATATTTGAAATGCAATTATTATATAGTATGAGAAATTTCATTGTATCTTTAAATTTATTGAATCATACTTCCTGCATACTTTTATTGTTCAATTTTTGTGTATTCCTTCCTTCGAGCTTTTTTAACGAATTTTTGGATTTCCTCCTTTTTGCTCTCTGATCACTCCCATCCCTGTATCAAACACATTTTAAAGAAAAGTTTGCATGAATAAAATTTAAAATAAAATCATTGTAATTATTTTCAGTGTCTAATTTTAAGTTGCTGGAAAATTTCTTTGCTATTTTCTCACTTAATTTTAAAATTGTATTAAAAATGCTGATGTTGAGTGCAGGGTTGGCATGGCTTAAACCAATTGGTTTTAACAAAAATGTTTTGCCTTTTTTCTCAAAAAAAAAAAAAAAAAAAAAAAAAAAAACATAATTTTTTTTTTTTAAAGAATAATTTTAAATTGTATTTTTATTTATTTATTCACAATTCGATTTTTCAAATTATTTGATGTTGTAAATAACTTCTACTTTTAACCAAAAGTTTCCACTCCAAAGACTAGCCATTGAACAATGGTTCTAAATCTTAAGAATATTTTGAATAATTTATCACCATTGCTGATTTTAATTATTTTATTGCATAATTTTAATCCAAGAGCAATATAAACAATTACCATTGTATTATTCTGTATACATTGAATTTAAAAAATAGTAACTCTCAATAAAATATTAAAATTATAATTTGAATGTTGACATAAGTAGCGACATTTGTTTATTTACTTAGTTAATTTATAATTACTTAAAAATAACTTTAATAATTACTTAGTAATTATTTAGTAACTTTATTAATAACTTTAATAATTACTTAGTTATTTACTTAAGTAAATTGGTCAAAAACACTTGAAAAAAAAAAAGTTGACTTAAATCAATAGATTTCCTAAATTTTATGACAGTAACAATAATTTAAATCTATCTAAAAATATAAACTGGAGAAAGGTATGAAATGAATTGGGGAAATATTGAATATTGTATTTTATCATCATCCTTGTTTTTTTTTTGTTTTTTTTTTAGGTGCAGGTGCTCAAATCATTTGGTGTGAATAGTGGATGATTAGGCCTCGAAGTATTCCTTTCAAGGCCGTAGGTCATAGCCTTCATTCAACCACTTACTATTTGACGTGAGTATTATCTTTCTCTCTAATAGAATAATTTCTATAAGTGAAAATGTTTTTTTCCATTATTTTTATTTGAAATTCAAGGATTTGTTGCATAGAAAAAATATATATTTTCATTCATGAAACTATCAAATAATACAGTATTGTTAGTCTTAATACAGTATTGTTATGATATAGATAATTGGCATTTGTGAAAATACTTACAATTGAGTAGTTGAAACAGGTAATAGTGATATAGCACAACTAATTTAAAAAGCTGTTTATTATATTCCTTCTGGATGCTATTGTTTATTATGAAAACTTGTTTCACAAGCCCAAACATTCAGATAATATCTGGGAGTATGTTTTCTGCAGGGGTACAGTTTTGGGTACCATAACATCTTGGTTCAAAACATTTTGGAGTATTCTAGTAAACTGTGGTATTTCATTTCCCAATGTTCTTTTACTTGCAGGTAGTATGAGAAAAGGATTCCCCGATTCCCTGGATTAAGATATAAGATGAACGAATTGAAGATTATCTGCGATATGCAAGTCAAAGAGAAAAAGAGAGAAGAAAAGGTAAATTTTAAGTATATAATGAATATTGTATATATCTATGCTTCAATTGGTATAAATATCTTATAGAATTAACCTTTCACAAGAAGTGAATGCCTTTCTTGAAATAGTGAACTGTAGGATGGTATGTACATAAGTTCTTTATAAGGTTAGTTCTAAAAGATTCCTGCCAATAATTCATATTAAAATTATAGTAAATCAGGGGTTTGGAAGGAAAAGGGCTCAACAGAATTAAACTTGTTCAATTCTCTCTGTGTAAAGGTTACTAGGAACAGGACAAGGGGGAAAATGTCAATTCTTTTCTTGTGGACTTAAATGATCCTTTCTACTGTTATAATCACTTTGGTTATTTATTCTTACTGCAATTTTTAATGACCTGATGTATTTTGTATTTCATAAGAAGAAAAGAAATGGAATTTTTTTTTTATAGGAACCTTTTTCAAAATGTGTTCCCCTTTATAATAAAATATTTGTTTTGCTTACAATTTTTCTGTTACTTACCCAATTTTATTTTTTCTCACACTGTATTCTTGGCGTTGTTGCAGACAAACAGATTCCAGATGTGGATGGAGCATTTCCAGAAACAATATGAGATTCTACATGAATCTTTTTATAAATATTTACTTATCTTGCTTAATTTTTTACTTTAGTATTTTAAATTCGCAAAGGGACCTTGGAGTTCAACGAAATTCTATTTATGAAGTTTCTTCCAGTTTTTCGCATATCAATGTAGTATACTTTTAAAAATTTAAATTTTATCCTTAATAGTTGGCAAATAATACTTTTTTCCTGATTTCGATTGCTTAAAGAAATTAACCTGTACATAAATTACAATTTATTGGTGCTCTACATGATGTCTTAAGTAGTAAATTTGTAATTAAAAAAAAAAAAAAATCAGCTGAAAAAGTTGGAATTTTCTTTGAGTGGTAACCTGGATAATTTACTGTATCTTGTAACTTATTTTCCTTTTTTAGCGTGTCTTCCTGTAATCCAGATAATTGTTATTTTAATCCTGATAATTAGTTTTATTTTTAGGGTTCAATCATGCAAGTTAGTTTCAAAGAAATTAATAGTGGATGGGCCTCCCAATTCCTCATTTCAAGGCCGAAGCTCAAAGCCTTTATTTAACCACATTTTAGTGAATGAGACAATTCAAAGTAAGTATAATTAGTAATTTCCATAAGTGAATACGCTTGTTTCAATCATATTTATTTGATTCTCGTTAAAGAAATTCAAGGATTTGTTGCATAGAAAAGTATACATTTTCATTCATGAAACTAATGAATAAGTGCTGTCTTAAAACAGTATTGTTAGGATCTATATAATTGGCATTTGTGAAAGTACTTACTATTGAGTAGTTGAAACAGGTCATAGTGCTATAACACGACAACTTAAAATAGTTGGTAATTTCTTCCTTCTGGGGTACAATTATTTATTATGAACCAGTTTCATGAGCCCAAACATTCAAAAAGTGCTCAACAGAATTAAACTTGTTCAATTTTCTTTGTGTAAAGGTTAAATTCTCTCTGTGTAAAGGTTAAAAGGAAAATAAATAGGACAAAATCTTCATTCTTTTGTTGTGAACTTGAACGGTCTTTTCTGCTGTTATAATCACTTTGGTTAATCTTATTACAATTTTTAATGGCCCGATATATTTAGTATTTTTTTTTTATCTTAAAAAAAAAAAAAATGGAATTCTTGCTAAGGGAATCTTTCTCAAAATAGGTTCCCTTTTCTGATAAAATATTGGTTTTGCTTACAATTTTTCTATTATTTACCTAAGTTTATTTTTTCTCACAGTGTTCCTGGCGTTATTGCAAACAAGCAGATTTCAGTGGAATGAGCATTAATATGAGAATCTACATCAATCTTTTTTTTTCTTTTCTTCCTTTTTTCTTTTTTTAAAAAAAATATTTACTTATCTTGCTTAATTTTTTACTTTGTAGTATTTTAAATTCACAAAGGGACATTGAAGTTGAACGAAATTCTATTCATGTTCTTCCAGTTTTTTGCATATCATAGTATATCATACTTGTAACAATTTTTATTTTATGCTTAATAGTTGGCAAATAATACATTTTCCTGATTTTCCTAATAATGTGATATTTACATAAATATCACTTTAGTGGTGTTGTACATGATATCTAAGTAGTAAATCTGTACTTTAAAAAAAAAATGAAATTGCTGAGAGTTGGTCTTTCCTTTAGTTTGAGTGGTAACCTGCATAATTTACTTGTATCATGTTACTTATTTTCCTTTTTTAGTGTTTTCATGTTAATCCAGAGAATTTTTTTTTTTTCAGAGGATTTTTAATTTTATTCAAATCCAGGGAATTATTTTATTTACATAGTTGTTATTTTAATTCGGAGAATTATTTTTATTTTAATTCAGAGAATTATTTTCATTTTAATTCAGAGAATTATTTTCATTTTAAGGGTGGGGTGTGAACTATCACCTAAAGTTTTATTTTTATTATTGATTTATTTACTTTAACGTTAAAAAAATGAAAACTAACTCATATTGTTTAATTAGAATGGAAATTTATAAAATTGATATTTTACAACATTTGCTTTAAAAATTTCTGATTTCTCCAATAATTAGAAAAAACCTAAACATTTCGAAAAACCTAATATCAAGAAAAGAAAAACAAAGGGAAAATAGATTTAAAAGTTTCTTTCTCGACAACATCATCCTGTCATTCAGCATGAAATGTCAAATGATTCATTAAAAAACGTATATACACTTTTAAAATTTTGCAAGCATAGATATTACTGTGTCCCCATAACTTCACGAATTTCTATTTTAATCCAGATATTTTTTACTTTTAAGTGGCAAGTGGTCTTTATCTCTCATTTCATTCTTGTCTTTTTTTAGTGTACCTGCTGTTGATGGTTAAAAGGAAGTGTCCAGCTACATCATTCATTATCTTCAATTGTCAATTTGCCTAATGCGAGTTTTCCGAGTTTTCATTGTACAAATGTGGGACAATTTCTTGTAAATCCTCCCGGATTAAATTTTTTTATAAATATAAATTTTTTAAATAAATATAAAAATAAAATATGTATATATATATATATATATATATATATATATATATATATATATATATATATATATATATACATTTTTTTTTTTACTTATTGTTTTATTTATCTATTGACTTTTTACTGTGTTTTTGTGCTACATGCTCAAGAAGTTTTTAAAATCAAATCCTTTTTATAAGTTGAGCTAAATTATTTTTTTACTGTAGCATATATTTAATAGACTTCTGAAGGAACAAATTATAAATACTATTCCTTTTATATAATTGTTTGAGCTTGAAATGGTATATTATAAATAGGTTCTTACAGGTGTCAATGTGATCACAAGCCACATTATAATTTACACAAAAAATTAACACTCCTTTCTTATTTATTTATACTACTTGTAAATCCCAAATAAGTAAAATGCACTGTGAACAATAATATAACAACGAAATAGTGAAAACACAAACAGCAGAAAATTTCTCAGATACACAATATCTTAAATATATTCTTTAAAAAAAAATTAAAAGAAAGCAGTCTAGCTGAAATTTTTGTTTACATTTGTATTTAACGTAAATCACTGAAATTAATCTTTTGTTTAAATATTATATATTAAAATGATAAAATATTTTAACTATTTATAAAAGTTCTTAGAATATTTTAATACTGTGAATCCTTAAAAAAAAAGTCGTGGGTCGCATACTAATTACAATGTGATATCGCAGTGATGTGAGTTTCATTAAGCAATATAAGAATCCATTAAATAATATACTTCATTAAGTAAGTCACAAAGCAATATTGGCGGGACAAGAATTTCATTTTATAAATCACAGGTGTCGCCAAAATTACTAAGATCACGTACAGATCACAATGTGATATCGCAGTGACAAAGCTTTCGTTGCGAAGATCGCATAAATCACAGGAATGTCGCCAAAATCACTAAGATCACATTTAGGTCACAAAGCGATATCGCAGCGACAAAGCTTTCGTTGCGAAGATCGCATAAATCACAGGGATGTCGCCAAAATCACTAAGATCACATTTAGGTCACAAAGCGATATCGCAGCGACAAAGCTTTCGTTGCGAAGATCGCATAAATCACAGGGATGTCGCCAAAATCACTAAGATCACATTTAGGTCACAATGCGATATCGCAGCGACAAAGCTTTCGTTGCGAAGATCGCATAAATCACAGGGATGTCGCCAAAATCACTAAGATCACATACAGATCACAATGTGACATCGCAGCGACAAAGCTTTCGTTGCGAAAATCGCATAAATCACACGGATGTCGCCAAAATCCCTAAGATCACATTTAGGTCACAAAGCTATATCGCAGTGACAAAGCTTTCGTTGCGAAGATCGCATAAATCACACGAAAGTCGCCAAAATCACTAAGATCACATTTAGGTCACAAAGCGATATCGCAGTGACAAAGCTTTCGTTGCGAAAATAGCATAAATCACACGGATGTCGCCAAAATCACTAAGATCACATTTAGGTCACAAAGCGATATCGCAGTGACAAAGCTTTCGTTGCGAAAATAGCATAAATCACACGGATGTCGCCAAAATCACTAAGATCACATTTAGGTCACAAAGCGATATCGCAGTGACAAAGCTTTCGTTGCGAAGATCGCATAAATCACACGGATGTCGCCAAAATCACTAAGATCACATTTAGGTCACAAAGCGATATCGCAGCGATATGGCTTTCGTTGCGAAAATCGCATAAATCACATAGATGTCGCCAAAATCACTAAGATCACATACAGATCACAATGCGATATCGCAAACATCGCAAATTCGTCCCCAATGTCACAATGTGACGAAAAGCGATATCGCAGCGATATCACAAAGTTACGTCGCAAACCCCCCTCTAAAACGGACATTGGACGACTATGTGACCCTGTGTGATATCGCCGTGACATCGCATGATCTCTATGCGATATCGCTTTTCGTCACATACTCGTCACATGGTTATTAGGGCGATTTCCACGTATTGACAATATGCCAGAAATATTTACTTTATTTGGAGTCATTTGTAAATTCGTGAATCCAGATGTCAGTAACGTTTTCTGAAACTAAAGGCAGTAAAAATATTTCAGACAGTTTTGCGATGTGCGCTTTGTGAAGGATTGATGAGCAGTTGGGATGTTACAAAAGTAATAAATTCAATTCTGTCTCTTGGCCAAGCAGACATTTGCCTTTTTGAAAAGCCATAACAATGCCTAACTAAAAATTTTCAAATAAAGACTTGCCCTTTAAAACTAAACATATAATAAACTAAGAATAAGTAACTAAATATAATTTATATATTTTTCGGTAATTTAAATAATATTACTTTTTGTCTATCAATAGTTACAGTATGTATATAAACATTAGATAAAAATTTAATGAGTATTAAGGACATAATAATACTTTTAAAAATAAGCAAAATTTTGAATTAAAAAAAAATTAATTATAAATACAATTAGTTTTATTGCCTGTTGTTCATATAAAAGGCATAAAATATCAGAACGTATACAAAACGAAGGTTATTCTACTAAATGTGAATGAAAATAATCCGTGCTTATTTTGTGAAAATGGGTAAATAATACTTTAGGAATATCTCTCCTTTTGACTAAATGATCATTCTGTTTCAGTACTGTTTCATTCATTATTTTTTACTCTAAGGCTATCTATTATTCACATTAGTTAAAACTATACACTTAGGATTTTTGAAAATATTTTATTATATTTTATTATCTAATTAATATAAATCCATTTTATTATATCGATTGAGATTGTATAGAATTTTGTTAACTATTTTTACAGACAAAAAAAAAAAAAAAAAACTATTCAGTTGTATAGTCTGAAAGTTTTAATGCAGTTCATTAGAGATTTTACATCTAACTGGGACTTTTTCATAAATATATTTTGCACGAAGAAATACATCCCGAGATTGAATTAAGTAAACATAAATAGATACATTCAAAGTTATTTAAACACCTCTTTTACATTAAATGATTATGATATTAATTTTAAGTTAATTACTTACACAACCAATTTCAATTAATATATTTATTATTGTGCCAATTTAATTCCAATCAATTTTCCTGTTGGCACACCATATGCATACGAAAGCCAGAATCAGGCTAAAATTTGGTGTGAAAATTTAATTTTTCTGCATAATTTGCAATGATTAACAAAAGATTAACGAGCTATGAGTGAGTTTTTAATTTACTCTAATGGTTATTCAGTTCATGAATATTTTTATAAGCCAGTTTTTTTTTTAACAAAATACTACGATAAAAATACATTTGAAAAAGGATTGAATTTGCACTTTCTTTAATTGGTACCCTTGTTTTCACAAAAAATTGTAAAACCATTAATTTTTTTTTTTTGCATGTTTATAATCTTTGAAACCTTCTTTTTATTCTAGCAAATTTTTGAGCTGATCCGATAACTGCAATTGCAAAAAAACTAATTTTTATAGAGAATTTAGCATAGCTGTTTGGTAATTAGTAAAAGCAGTATCCACACTTAGTACCAAAATCAATTAAATATTAAGAAATTAAATAAGCAGTGGACACAAGATCAGAAGGATAAAAAACTTGAGGTACCGAACACATTCGAGAAACATATTATATTTATTAAACATAAATTTTAAGTATAAGGGTTAAGCATTAAGTATGATATAAAAGTTACAACATTTCATAGAACAGCTTGTTGTCGATATGCTATCTAGTACAGCGTTGCCAGATTCTAAAAAGAAAGTTTTTCGGCAGTTCTAATAGACTGCAGCTTGTGACGTCATTTGAGGGGAATTGATGATTTCCCACAGCTGCAATAGCTCCTTCGTTGTTTTGAGCGCATTTTTCTCAATTCGTGTTATTTGGAATTCCTATTCCACACAAAATGCTAAAACTCCAACAAATGCAAATGAAATAATTTGAATATTTGTGTCTTTCTAAAGTCCTATTTAACAAAAATAGACAAGTGTTTTGGAATAAAATGAAAACTTTGTTTCACAAATTTAAATGTTGAAAAATATCCTTTTCTACGATTTGTTTACCTACAAGTATATACATATTTTTAAAAAAAATTATTTTAATTATTCAAAATCCGATGCCTTAAAAATTAGAGCGTTTTACTAGAAACATTAAAAAAAAAAAAAAAAAAAATCAGGAAAAAGTATTGAAAAATAAAAAAAGATAGAATTTTAAATGTGATTAATTATTTTAAATATTTAAAAAATTTGAAAATTTAGAGCACTCTGTGAACATTTTATCAGTTAACTTTAATAAAAATACATCCCAACATTAAAAAATTGTAATTTTAAAGCCTTAAATTAAAAAAAAAAAAAAAAATAGTTTGAAAGGTACCAAGTCCCATTAATAAGTTTCATTTTAAAGAATATTATTTTGTGATACTTCACATTAACGCAGCTGGACTGATTCAAAAATTGTATGTGCGTGGCTGTCATCTCACCCTCGTTTGTTGCACAGAGAATATATAAAATTCAACCTTTTCTTCCAGGTATTCAGTGGAGCCACTTTGTCAGTGACGAAAATCCACCTGAGGAACCAGAGGAATGACGGTGACTACTTTAACAGCCATTGTGTTAACCTTTTAATAATGGACAATTCCTGCATTTTTTAAAAACGAGGGAAATTAGTTCATATTTAATAAAAAAAATTTTATGATTCCAATATTCAAACAAAAACTCTTTAAAAAATTAGTTATTAAAATAGTAATAAAAGAAAATGAGGCCTTAGACCGATCAAAACTATCTCCTATATATAACTGTGACGTCAAAACATCCGTACATTTCTATGATTATCGTGAGGTTTCTGCCAAATGTTTGATGTGTGTTTGGTAGACAATTGCTATATTCCGTACCGGTTAATGCGAATTGCGATATTTTCAAAACTGGTTTTCACTGCAGCGTTTCAATCCAAGTTGTTTCAGATCAAGTACGTGACATTCATTTCCATTCGGATGTCTCGTTTTTAACCAACCACAAAAACTAACAACCAAACTTAAGTTGCAAATTTAAAAAAAAAAAAAAAAAAAAAAAAAAAAAAAAAAGATAAAACGCAGTGAGCAGAAATTTTAGTGTTTATGGCGATTTTTGAAACATTTAGCATTGAATAAACAGGTAAAAAAAATGAGGTTATTGTCCATTGTTATAAAATAGTCTAACATATTTCCGATGTATAAAGTTGAAACAAAATAACAAAGCTTTCCAACCACTCTATTTTATTCCTCAGAAATGGTTCTTTACTATTCACTAAATAGTGCCTGTGTTGACAGGGAACGCAATATTTATTACGGAATAATATTTATGGATTTAATCTTCTTATATCATTTAGGTTCAATCGTTGCATAAGTATTTAAACGAGTAATAAGAGGCCCTAAAATGTATATTTGGAAATATGTATGGAATGCATATGTGTGTGATTTAAATTCCCGTAAATGAACCTTACGCGTTAGTTTAATAATATATAAAAATTTTACTTATATCACACACACACAAGAGAAGAGACGTGACTCAGCTATTCTAATATTTAGTACATCCAAACTTCAATTAATTATATTATGACATCTAAATAGTGATTTAAATATCTTAAAACTATTAAATCTGCCAATCGGATCAGTATATCTGAATAAAGTAGCGTTCGGGAGTTTTATTATTCTCAATTAAAATGCGTTAATCAGCAAAATTTTATAAACATGTCGATCTCAAATATCATTTGAGATAACCAATCACTTATAAGATGTCAATTATGATTGGTATTACATTGCTAATTTCTTGATATATCACCTATAAATACTTATGAAAGTCGTAATTTTCTAAGAATATTCAGTTCTAGCAAATTGGGAATATTTTGCGTTGAATTAAATTATTATTTCTTTTGAAAGCAGGAAGTAAGAATATTACAAAAATGGTAAGTTTAAAGTATTTATTGATTAAAAAATGTTTTCTTATTTAATCCTTCCTTTTTTTTATTTTTTATTGTGCTCTTTATTACTGCAATTTCGTGTTATCCAATGATACTAATTTAATCAAAGCATCATTTACATATTCTATAGAATGTTTATGTACCGTTGTAACTAACTTGTGGAAGAGAAATAAAGGCATAAACTATAAGTGAGTCTGGTTTTGTATCAAAAGAATCTTTAAAGAGAATTGGTACTTTTCACACTTTTTTTTTTTTTTAATTTATGCCTTTTAAATTATAACATTTACATATTTGGAAGTATCACTAAGTAAAAATTAAATTTTATTTAAAAAAAGTTCATATGGTGATCATAAATTTCAAAATTTAAAATTTTTAAAAGAAAATTCCTCAAAATTTAAATTCTATCCTCCTTTTAGTTTCCTGAAATAAAAAAAAAATATTCCTAGTTACATTCTCTGACATTTTAAACATTGGATTTAGAATAAGTAAAATAATTTTTGAAAAAAAAAAAAAAAAGAAGATAATTACTGTAACTGCATTTTAAAAAAAGCTTAAAAAACGGGTATTTTTCAATATTTAAATATATAACAATATATATGTATATATATATTCAAAAATCTTTGCCAATTTTTGTGAAATAGTTATTAAAAAAATCAAGTCATTTCATTCATATTTGCTGAAATTTTAACATTTTGAGTAAGGTGAAAATTTCAAAAAACACGAACTGAGACAAATGCGTTCGAAACATCAAAGGAGCTATTGCAGCAAAATTAGATTCTCTATAAAAATATAGTTTTTCTGCAATTGCAGTTATCCGAATAGCTCAAAAAGTTGCCTGAATAAGGAAAACTTTTCAAAGATTAAAAGCACGCAAAAATTAAAAATTTATACATATTGAATTTTTTGTGCAAGCAAGGGGTACCAAGTCCCCTTAAGAGGAAAACCATTTACGAAATTTTAATTAGGTACATTAATAAATATGAATACATTCCGAATAAAGGTTGAAAAATCTGAATGTTTTGTCTTCAAGTTAGTCCCAAGTCAAGAGTCTCAAGTTAGTGTTAGGTATTGATTTGAATGAAAAATAACAGTTTATGTAATTGTCTATTTTCTAGCAATGAACAAACATATATTTCTTCAAAGATGCAGCTATTTCAGTAAATCTCACCCTGACTGAATTTTTGAAAATATAAAATAGCAATGATGTGCTATAAAAAAAAGTATTTCTTTATAAAACGAACAAAAACATAAAAGTTCCGAAACAAAAATATTGCATGAATAAGTATTTCTATATTTCTGCATTCATTGAATGAAAGCATGAAGAGTTATAACTAACGAAATTCACCTTATTGTACAAGAATATAGGTTTGCCCTGAAAATTTTAATTCCTTGTAAAGCATCAATTCTTTTCAGATGCGACTTTCATTTGCTACTGTTATCGTTGTCTTGCTCCTGCTTGAATTTACAGTTACTGCAATGAGCGAAGACAAAAGATCTCCAATTGCCGGCCACCCATACAAAAGATCTCCTGGAAAAACTGGACCAGTGACTTTGGATAAAAGATCACCAGTAGCGGGATATGGAGGAGTGACAGGGCCCAGGGGATGGAGGACTCTAAGGGCGTAAGCATGAATTTAGTTATTGGAAGTAAATTGGTTCGGAAAGCAAAACCGGGGTGAATCTATTTAAATTGAATTTTAAGGACGCTAAAGAATCTGTAATGGCTAGCATAATTGAATCCTTAATCACTCACGTTTTTTAACTAGATTTTCAACTAGTTTTTTAACTATCGCACTCAAATGAAGAAATGGCGAATACTGAACATCTCAATATATATGGTTAAAATGCAGTAACTATAACATCACCTAGACTTATTTCCGATACTTCCGGTTGTTTTTTCTCGTTCAAATATTTTAACACGAACTCTTGGAACATTTCTTTGTCTCTTAAATGTAACAAAAGATCCCTTAATATCTTACAGAAACGGAGAGGCGTTAGAACAAATCAAACATTTGCATTGGAATACTGCCGATTAAAACGACAATTTTTGAACACAGAACCCACCTCATAATTAGTGAACTTGAGTTATAACAGATTCTTTTATAACGTAAACTGTAATTCTAACATTGAAATCAAAATCACGTGAACAAAGAGTGTTTTCTTTTGAAAATTATCACATCCTCCATTCATCTTTCTTTATGTGATGAAATCTCCTGAGACTACTTTAAAGATGCAATTTCTTCTTTTCCTTTTAGCCCTCAACATTATTTGGGATTAACTGGGTAACCTTGATAATGATTATCGAGATTGGTGAGAATGAAGATAACCAATCGAGGAGAAATCATCAAACGAGAAGCAAGAATTCTACCTTCGGAAATTTTGTTTGGTAAAGCATAGGATTGGACATGCACCTTCGTGAAATTAATATCCTGCACTTTAAATGTATACTTTGACCAACACAGTTATGAATAAAAAATAATATAGTATGTCATGAATTGTGGTTCATTATCTATTATTTATATAACTGGTTGTACATGTTTGCATTTTACAATGACATTATATCTCATCTCGTCAATATATAAAAAAGGTGACAACTTTGTTGCTTATTGCCATTTTCTAGACCTAGTTGTTCAATTATTTTAAATGTGACGACTGCATGTTAATGTATCACATGCAATTTTGAAGTATGGAATATGTATAAAATGTAAAATAATAATCTCTTTTAAGGTAAAGCAATGATTTTAGGTCAAAATTTCGAAAAGTTCCATTTTGTTATAGTATCGAAGTACAGAACATTTCAAACATTCAATTAAAACATCCGGGCTGGTTAAAACCCTCAAGATGTATGGCTTTACTACACGATTTTGGATAATTTAATATTTATATACAATTTCGTTTAGTAAAAAACTAATTTATACGTTTTTCTTACATGCACTCAATTTTATTAGTATTTTTGTCAGCAGAATGGCAAGCAGGGTATGGCTTAAAGTACTATAGGGATACTTACGATCGAAGAGTCATTTGAAAGGAATTCTGCTGTAGATGTGTTCGAATTTAAAAATGTATAAAAAGCATGTTATTGAATACTTTAATTTTTATATTTATCATAAATGCAATTTTGAAGTATCTTCTAATGATACAATTTTTTTAATAATCTGAGTGGCAGCACCCAACATGAATTGTATTACATTTATCTTTTTCTACATGAACAGCATTTTGTAGATTTTGAACGATTCTCCTTTTTTTCAAATCGATTTGTTTCAATAGATTTTTTTTCTAAATAATTTGTATTCTTACGGGGAGATTGAGTATCGTTTTGTTGAACTTTTGACTGATGGGTTTATTTTCGTTGCATAGTTCTCTAACACAATACAAAAATGTAAAATCATGAAATTATCAAATTGCACAGGCATGAAATGGAAAAAAAAAAATCCTAAAAATAATCCAAGAAAGAAAACTGAGTTTTAATTGAGGTTTTTCCTCTTAACTTGGAAGAGGAACCTGACTTTTTCAAAGGAACTCCTGTTAATTATTATTCCCTTTCTTGCCATGTTCTCCTAGACCACTTAATTCAGAAACTACTTCGTGTAAAACCCTGAAATTTGGTGAGTAGATACGAAAATGATCACTTAATAACATGATATAAATTAAAAACTCGAAAAAGTTGTCTGATATATATAATTTTAAAAATGTATAACATTATATTTTTAAAATTTATAAAAATGAAAATTAAAAAAGTAAGATACTTATAGATGGCGATAGTTATTGACGTAAGCATTTCAAATATAAAATAAGATATATTTGACGCTTTTTCAAGTTTTCATTTTATGTCATTTCATTAAGTGATCTTTTTCATACCTACTCACTAAATTTCAATTTTTTATACAGAGTAGTTTCTAAATGAAGTGGTTCCAAGGTTGTAACACATATAGTACAGGAAATTACTTCAACTAGGAGTTCCTCATAAAATTCCAAGCATGAGATACCATGTTGTTTACTATTATAGCATATTGCGGTTAAGAAAAATAGCTTACAATGCTGAATGCTTATTCGACATATTGTCTCCGCTGTATTTATGGTAACTATACATTGTAAATATACACTGCAACAAAGAAAAAAAAAACATTAATTCCTTGCGTCTCTTTTTAGGGACGCTTTGATAAAACGCTCACAGTTTTTACTAAATTGCTGACATATAATCTTTAGTGTTGTTTCAACTTATTTGAGGTAGATTACATCGCAGATTTTTGTTGCACACTGCCAAGTGGTTAGAATTTTTGGTTGAGCTCGAAATATCCTGTTATTAGCAATGACAAGATTGTAATACTAAGATTTTATATTATTTATCAACCTATTAATTTGAATTTTGTAAATATGATTATTTATATTATTCTTTAGTTTACGTATTTTTTAAATTTCTCATTTTTTAATATTTTGATTATGTTTATTGAAATATGCGAACGTCACGTTTTAGGGACAGTAGGCTAAAATGCTCGCGTTGATTCCATATTCGGTGAATATGGTTTTAGGCAGTTTCTATTACAACGGGATCGTATAACTGTTTGAAAAATTAACTCGCATTGATACGCAAATTAGTTTTTAATCATTATATATTGTATTATTGAAGTTATGTAATATTTATGGTAATTTAAATTGTCATTTTATATATTTTTTTAATTATTTTCGGAAAAGTACATTAGTTCAATGTGTTAAAAACTTTACTGATATCTTTATCAAACTCAAAGTTCTTTATTAAACCTTTAAATATATTAGTTTACTACAACTTTAAAATGATATTTATCAAATTTTTGCTGCATTAGTAAAAAATACACTTAGGTAAGGTAATTATAATAGACGTAGTAATTATCTTTTTTTCATATCTTTTTTTTTTCATTGGGAGATCGTCATCATTTACTGTCGTTACTCGTTAACTTACTTCCACCAACAACTACTCAATAAATTTGAAATACACTATTTTATTGATCCAATTGTAGAATTTAAATTTAAAAACTGAATGTTGAAGTAGTTTTGATACTACTGGAGCAGTTGCCTGATAAAGAAATATTAAAAATGCAGATAATTGCATATGTTCAACTTCTCAATAAAATTATTTAACGTATGAGCAAAGTCGACCAAAATATTTTGTAGAAGTTTATAGGTTGTCTGGCCAACAACAATTACGTGCATCAGCTGCTTTTACTATCAAAAGAATAAAACAAGAAAAAAAAAAGTATTGATGACATTGAATTGTAGTCATCAACTGACAGAAAACAGAACAGCTTCCTCCAAATCAGCATGCAATTAAAACAAATCCATTTAAAAGAAAATGGATCGACACATATATATCAACTAAAAGAACTTAAACAGAATTTATCTTTGAAAGTGCCAAAGCCAGGATTTTTGTAAACGAGCTGGTTACCAATATCCGTTTGAACAATTTATTTCAGATGAAGTGTTAGACTTCATGGTCTTCCAGTATATTCGGTGTGCTCAACAAAAGGGCAATACAACGTTTAGTATGAAAAGCAATGAACTAGATGTTTTTTCTTTTGCCATTTTTTTAATAAATGGATACTTTAACGACGACGTTATTAGTATTGTTCAAAATTCTGCAATGAGCAGAAACATATTTGAACTCCTAATGCAGTACTTGGAATTGACACTCAACATTTCTCTAAATAAGGAAGCCAAATACACAAAAAACATTGAGTCACGTAAACTGAATCGTTTATTAGAACTTGAAAGCTATTTAAATTAGTATAACCATTTAAAAAAATCTTATATTATACTTACTAATTTAATTGACGTGTTAGAGATATTTGTATTAACTAGTATAATTCATGTATTTCAATAAAAATCTCCTTGATTTAATTACAACAAAAAATAATTTTTACCCTTCAAATCCTTGATTATAGTATTTAAAAAAAAAATACTATATAAACTTATCTTGTTTATAAAATATGTTTTCTGTCTTAAAATAAGATCTCTGGCAAAAAGAAAACTAATTTCCTAACAGTATATCCAAGCAGAGTCAATATAATCTTACAAGAAAAACTACGCACCCATTCGTGCCTAGCGTCCCTTTTTAGGGACGTTTGAATTTTCTTCAATACAATTTTTAAAAATTGAATTTAATTTTTATTAGTATTTTTCCTATCAATTCCTATTTGCAACCTGTAAACGAATTTTTATTTAAAACAAAAATGTCAGGCATTAATGGGTTAAGGATGGTTGGTTAAGTTTGTAACGAAAACGACCTATTTGTATGCACAATGAAGGCTGATCAGACTGGTACCTACTGTTTAACGTGGAATCCGACTGACAAAAAAAATCCACGCCCTACCCGGGACACGAAACCGTTACTTTTGTCATGCGAGACTAGAGCCCTAAACACTCAGCCATCAGTTCGGCGACACATTCAGGATATCGAAGCTTATTTTATATTGATTGAATTATATAGATAAAGACTGTTCTTGTGCCCCGTACATTTTTGCCGTTTCTATAGAAAGATTTAGATATTGCTTTTATGATAACAATATTTTCGGTTTGGTATGCCAGAAGGAGTAGATATCATTAAATAATATGATGAAATATTTGTGTTAGTGTAATGTGAAGGATTTCAATTTAAAGAAGAAAAAATGTAACAAAATATTTCCCTATAATTGGGAATTTTTAGAAATCTAGAAACAGTATTTTGATGTGGTAGGAATGATAACCATACACATGATTCTGGAAAGGAAGAACATAAGGTTTTTATCCAAATAAATTAAATAATTTTACTCTAAACTCAGCTCTTCCTTTAGAATCAGCTTAAGTTTTTATAACCAGTTTTAAGAAAAAAGTAATTGGCTACATTCTTTTCTCCATTACTTTGCTTCGAAGCAGAAAATAAGAGTATATTTCGTTTTTTATCTAAGAGAATGAACATTTTTATAGCAGTTGTGTTTCAGTTTTTATGGTTGTTCTAATATGCAACTTAAACCTGACAAATGACGAGTTTATTGAACTATCAATTAATAAAAACAGTAATTTTTTTTAATTTTTTTTATGGAAGTATGATGTTGAACCTGAATGGTAGCCTACTGCTGCTGGTTGTTGAGAAAAAAACCATGGACACATTTGAAGAAAAGTAATAATATTAAAAGCTAATAATATTACCCATAAAAACAAAGTTTTTAATATACATGTTTTATATGCATTGCCAATCTTTATATTAGTTAGCACAGTGTCGATTCTGTAAACAGCGTGTTCTTGGTGTTGCATCGAATTTTAAATATCAAAAACATTTCTATCAGCAAAATGTGTGGCAAACTACTTTTAATAGTATATTTATTAAAAGTGAAAGTGATTTTATGCATTCACATTCAAGTATCTTTTATTTATTCTGATTAAAGTGATTTTATTTTGTACTTATTAAAATAAAATTGGCAACAGAGAAGAGTTTCTTCAATTATCGGTAAAATGCTATTTTAAAGTGATTGGATGGCGGCAAATTGGCTTATTAGTATTCCGTAACAGCAGCGTTTAATTGACAATTACAGCCCCGAAATTTTATCGAATGCCATGTCTTCGTCGTCGAATCTATCTGCCAAGTTTCATCCCGATTGGATGACAACAAGGGTGTTAATTAGGCCTCCGTAGATTTCCCCGCCCTCGACACACAAACATAATTAATTTTACATACACTAATTCATCAATGACATACTGACTGGGCTAGGATATACATAAGAATTCGTATTTACGAATCTAAAAAAAAAAATCTCAAAATTAATATATTTAAATTATTTTCAGAAAAATATTAAATAATTTTGTTGAAGTAAATAATGCAATAGAAAAAAAAATTCTGAAAACTAAAATAATTAAAAATGAAAATAATCATTGAAAACTAAAATAATTAAAAATGAAAATAATCAATGAAAACAAAATAAGTAAAAATACTGTAGAATTGTATATATATGATTTGAATTTTTCATATACGATAAACTATTTTTAAATTATGTAATTTAAAACTTTTTTTTTATACTGTAAAGAAATTCTTGAGACGCACTTAAATATTGATTAAAAAAAAGTAAATTTTAAATTGTGCTGTTAATCTAACATAAGCTCTAGAGAAATAGAATCCAATCCCTTACAAACGCATTGTAAGTCAATATTACATTACTGAAGTATCTAAAGATATATTTTACAATTATTTAGATTTAAATATATTTCCCTATTTCTTTTAAAAGCGATGAGGACAATTTAAAATGTTTGTTACAACCTTAATTTTTCTGACACGATTCACATTTACAAATCTATAATGATAATGTTAATTTACCATATTTAAGGTACCTTTTCCTCACAAAGTATTTGACATAGAAGCCTAATTTTTTTAGTGCATTTAGGATACGCTTGTTATTTTACTGAAGTTATCTTTCGATTGCGATTCATTTACTTTTTTTTTAAAAAGAATTTTCGTGAAAATCATTTTTTTGCCGAAAGAAGCCAAAACAATAAATTATTTTAAAGAAAATTATATACAAGAATTATCAGTTAAAAATTTCATTAAGATAGTTTGTGCAGTTTCTGAGAAGATGGTACATGAATAATGAAAAATGTAGTTTTGAGAAAAACACATTTTAAAGAAATCTGTACTAATACTAATAGTTACCAATTTTGTTTTCAAGAAATTATTAAAAATACTTCTATTTAAGGTATTACTAATATTGTATCTTTTTAAAATGTTGTATCGTACATTTTAGTTTCTGTAAAGGAAAAAGCATTCGATATGTAAAGAGCTTTTAAAGAAGAAGTTTCAAGCGTGAAAAGTAGAAATGCATTTACATTGGAAATGAAGTCAGATAAAAAAAATAGTATTCAAGTTTATTCATACGAACCTAAATTCCGTCTTTTCCTGTCAAACGTCAAAATAGTATTTAATCGTTGGAGAAATGCTTAATTTTATTTTAAAAAAAATATCTTCATTCAACCAACTCTGAATTCTCTTTTAACAGTCATTGTAAATTGTAATATTTTTATTTCTTACTCCAACACTTACTAGTAGGAGGAGTTAAAAAATACCTTTTAAATCTTTCAATTAGATTGTATAAAGAGAAAATAAAATCATGGAAATATAGGTGCTTTTGCATGACCAAAGGGAATTCTAGTTTTAAAAATATATAGCACCCATTTTTATATTATTTTCGGTTGTAATCTTTATGTAAAAAAGACTTTTTGATTTTTTGCAGAAATATACTTCGTTGAACAATTTTCGAGTCAGAGAAAAGCAAATCCAATTTAAATGGTTTAAGTACGAAAAAGGATTTTCCCTAAAATAAGGATTTTTTTTTTATGTTATGATCGTCATACCTTATTTTTGTTCACTTATAACAATGGAATTTTGATCTTTTTTTTTATTACTCTTTTATCCCTTTGATAAAAATGGTACACTTTATGATGACAACACCAAAATTTCTCTTCTATACTAACAAATGTCTACATGTATTGATACTATTAAAGTATAACATCTAATTTATCATTTCGCTAAACACAATTAATTTTCTTTTAAGGAATTCGACAGTAAAAATTTAGCACTGGATCCTAACTTTATCAATTCATGAAAATGATATTTGCATGTGAGTGCATAAATTCAAGTTAATTTTTCATAAATAAATTTTGAAAAGTAGTTTGCAGCACATTTTGTTGATAGAAATATTTTTGATATTTAAAATTAAATGCAATCACCAAGCACACACTGTTTACAGAATCGGCTATGTGTTAACGAATATGAAAACTTCTCATGACTTGAATTTAAAACCAACTCTATAAAATAACATTATAAGTAAAAGATTATGGGGTAAATAACCAAGCAATCCATTCAGGGACATCAAAAGATCATCAAAGAATTCACACTTTGTTCGTTCAGTTACAAAACGTCTCTTGAAAAGATAAATTTACATAAAAACTGTTATATACTGCGTGTCCCTGTATAACCTAGCCGACCTTTATTTTCTACACCGTTGGTCCTAGATGCATAGTCCCAATTGAAAAAATGTTTTAAATAGTTAAAATAGTTTTACTGAATAGTTTTTAAGTTAGCAAAGGGGTTGGTATAAAAATTACGGATTGTAAATTTTTATACGGTCCCCAGTTCCCCCAACTCATATTTAGAAAAATGTTGCCTATGAAAAAATATTTCAAATAAAAAAAAAAATTGAAATTTTTTCGACCAATAGCCACCGTGTTATTGGAGTTTAAAGTTTTAACGCTATTTGGGGGGGCCCGTACATAAATTGAAATTATAAAATATCGTCTTATCGGAATAACAATGAGCTTCTAGTCTATTGACGGTCATGCACGTATATATACGTCATACTATCCCCAGTTTTTCCAGCAATACACAACATTAAATTTATAAATAAAATGTAAAATAAAATATTTTTTAGATATTTCCTATCTAAAACAAAACAAATAAAAAATAATTAAAAAAATATATATATTTGAATTAGAAATATAATTTAAAATTATTGCAGGGAAAACAACAATTTCGCCCATTCCCATGACCGTCAGTGGGCTAGACTAGGTTTGACTATGGCAAACAAGTTGTTGTTCATCGCCTAAAACACTATACTTTTTGACTAGAAACTGCTTTAAAAAAAAGTTACAATTGTACAACACATAATAAACAGCAAACATACTTATAAACAATTTTAATTAAGTAATTTTAAATAATAACATAATCAGATAGCAGCGCTTTTTGTTAACACAGACAAAAGTGAAATGTGATAGAAATGAGCAAAGTGAAAAGGATAAATAACCTCTTCCTTAATTACATATGCTCGAAGTGTTTTCCTTCGACTAAAATACCTAAGCGCATACGTAATTCAAATTCATTTTCAACATTTTTCAGCATTACAGGCCTAATACACCTGGCAGCGGATACAATTCGATTCTCCAAATCTAATAGACTCGTCGATTCTTTTTCATAGACCTTGCTTTTCAAAAATCCCCAAAGAAAGAAATCTAAACGATTTAGATCTGGAGAACTAGGAGGCCATTCTATCGGACCTCCATAGCCTTGAAACCCACCCAGGAAGCTGTCTTGTGGGATGGTGCCCCATCCTGTTGAAACCACATCTTTTTAAAGTCTGCTAACACGACATAGTCATCCAGAAAGTCAAATAAAGGTCCCTGTAACAGTTTCTCATATTTTATAAGGAATTATAGGAATTTTATGGATAATGCGACCCCTGCACAACACAAGAGTGTGAATTTGTTCTGCCTCGACAGATTTCATTTTTGCTTTGAAAATACGTAATCCAAAGATTTTTGTTAGTTTCAGGGAGTATAGCACCTATTATCTCTTTAAAACTAGTTTAGCATCCTCAATTCACTACAGATATTGATAGATCATATTCATACGTTTGATTTCAGAATAATTTTCCGAACGCAATTGCTTTTTCTCTGTATTTCAATTTGTGTACATGCCCTTAAAATATGTTAATGACCATGGGTGTAAAGTGGTATAAGTCACTAAATTCGATTTTTCATATCTCCATGAATATTGGTCGTACAAATTTCGATTTTTTTTTTTTTTTTTTTTTTTTAAATGTTTTTTCATGGGCAACATTTTTCTAAATATTAGTTGGGGGAACTGGGGACCATATAAAAATTTACAATCCGTAATTTTTATACCAACCCCTTTACTAACTTAAAAACTATTCAGTAAAAATATTTTAGCGATTTAAAACATTTCCTCGATTGGGACTATGCATCTAGGACCAACGGTGTCGAAAATAAAGGTCGGCCAGGTTATACGGGGACACGCTGTATCTCACTTAATGTGGATTAAAGTTCATAATAATATATGTCGGTATATTTTATGAAAAATAGCTCGAATTAAAATATAATTAGAATCTCAAAATATTTAAAATGTGGAAAGTGGTAATATGTAAACAAGTTTTAAAACTTTCTTTTTATTAATTTTTTCGAGCAAAAATTGTTCTATAAGGCGGTGCAAGAAATATTTATACAAAATGTTTTTCTTTGTAAAAAGTTTCTTTAAAATTGTAATTCCAATTCTTTAACGAGGTTGAAATGTGCGTGTTACTTTCCAAATCTAAACGTTAAAGATTTCCATTATGATGATATTCAATTTACGATACACAATTTTCCATTTCCCACGGCCTCTTTTCGCTAAAAACGTTCACAAATCCACTCAAAATGTAAATTTATGAAACTATTCAACTCTCAGATTTAAATGGGGGGGGGGGGAACTTTATATAATGTGTTTGTAGAAAATAATACCCTTGTTAAAATACCAAACTTACTCAAACATGAAATTTCAATCACTAAATATGATGCAATGTAAATTTTAAAACAAATTTCAGCAAAGCAAACCCGATTTCCACTTATTGACATTATACCAGAAATATTTACTTTATTTGGAGCAACTCGTAAGTTTGTGAATCCAGATGTCAGTAACGTTTTCTGAAACTGAAGTCCCTAAAAATAATTCAGACAGTTTTGCTACGTGTGCTTTGTGTAGAATTGATGAACAAAGGGGTGTTACAAAAAAAATTCAATTCTGTCGCTTGGCTAAGCAGACATTTGTCGTTTTTGAAAAGCAATACCAATGAATGACTAAAAATTTTAAAATAAAAACCTACTCTTTAAAACTAAAAATATATTAAACTAAAAATAAATAACTAAACATAACTTAGATATTTTTCGGTAATTTAGATATCATTATTTTTTGTCTATCAAAAGTTACAGTGTGTATATAAACATTAGATAACAATTTAAACAATTATTAAGGACACAAAGTATTTTCAAATATAAAGGAAATTTTTAAGCAAAAAAACTTATTTTATAAATTAATAATTAGTTTTAATGTATGGTGTTCAAAAAATATACTTGAAATATCAGAATATATACGAAACAAAGGTTGTTTTACCAAATATGAATGAAAATATTTCGTGTTTATATTGTGTGAGTGGGTGAATAATACATTAACAAAAACTATCCCGCTGTCTAAATGAACATTCTATTTCATCACTGTAAGGTTCCCTATTATTTGTTTCAGTTACAATGACACATTTACAATTTCTGAAAATGTTTTTTCATTTAATGTAAACCCTCTTTATTGGATTTATATTTAATTTTAAAAATAAATCATTCAGTTGGAAACTACTGGAAAGTTTTATTAGAGTTCTTTAGAATTGTTACATTTAAACTGGATTTTTTTCATAATTATGTTTTGCGCACACACATTTTTGAATGCAATTTAATAATTCGATTTTAAACAAATACATTCCAACATTGAATCAAGTAAACATGCATAGAATTATTCAAGGTTATTTCAACACTTCTTTTAAATTTATAGATTATGATAATAATTTAAAGTGCACTGCTTACACAAACTATTTTAATATGTAATATTTATTTTTGTTCCAAGCAATGAGTGCCAGTGACTTTCTAATAAATTTACCATCTTGGCACACCAGATACTGACAACGCCAGAATCAACTTTTACTATGGTGTGAAAATTAAAAGAATTGGCATCATTCGTAATCATTAACAAAATATTAACGAGCTATGAGTGAGTTTTTAATTTCCTCTAAAGGTTATTCAGTTCATGAGTATTTTTATAAGCCATGCATTTTTCCCCAAAATATTTCTATAAAAATACATTTTTAAAAAAGATTGAAGTTGCGCTTGATATAAGGGGACCTGGCACCACTTGTCTTCACAAAAAATAATAAAAATATAAATTTTATTTATGGAGAATTTAGTTTTGTGCAATAGCTCCTTTGATGTTTCGAACCCATTTTTCTCAGTTCGTGATTTTTTGAATTCCCCTCTTAATCAAAATGCTAAAACTTCTGCAAATATGTCTGAAATGACTTGAATTAGTTTTTGTGTTATTCATAATATCGATTTGACAATAATAGGCTTGGATCTTCGAATAATTTTTTTTTTTTTTACGAATTTAAATGTTGAAAATTTTTCGTTTTTTAAGCTTTTTTTTACAGATAAGTAAAATAATTATTGTTCTCCTCAAAAACTATTTTAATTATTCTAAATACGATTCCTCAAAAGTTAGAGTATATTATTAGGGAAATTTTTTAAAGCACAATCAGGAAATAATATTGAACAATGAAAAACCAAATAGAATTTGAAATTTGATGAATTTTTTAAACAATTTAAAATTGGGAAAATTAAGAGTCTTATGTGAACTTTTTTTTAATAAAATTTATTGTTTACTTAGTAGTACCTCCAAATACGTAAAAATTATAATTTTAAAGGCTTAAATAAAAAGAAAAATTTGAAGGGCCCCAAGTCCCCATAAACTAAAAAAATTGTTTTAAAATCACCAATTTCCATTTATAAGTTTCATTCTAAAGAATTTTGTTTTGCGATTGTTCTGTTTTACGCCGTGGACTGATTCAACAATTGTATGTGTGCGACTGTCATTTCACTCCCTTTTGTTGCACATAGAATAAATAAAATTCAAACTGCCCTTGCAGTTATTCAATGGAGCCACTTTGTCACTGACGAATATCCAGCTGAGGAAACAGAGGAAAGACCGCGACTATTTTAACTGCCATTGTGTTAACCTTTTAACAATGGAAAAGTACCGCATTTTTTAAAAATAAATGAAATTGGTTTGTATTTATGAAGAATTTCTTTCTGATTCCAAATATTCAAACAAAAGTTCTTTAAAAAAATTAGTAATTTAGATGTTAATAAAAGAAAATGCGCCGAAACCCCGTCCTATCGCAGCCCGATCAAAACACTTCGTTATAAATGTGAAGTCAAAACAGCATTTCGTTTCTATGGTTATCGTGAGGTTTCTGCCAAATTTTTAGTCTGTGTTTGGTAGATAATTGCTATATTCCGTACCGGTTGGAGCGATTTGCGATATTTTCCAAATGGTTTCCGCTGCTGCGTTTCAAGCCAAAAGTTGTTTCAGATCAAGTGACATCACAATCGCTTTAAACCGAATCTGTCATTCTTCCCTCCAAAACTAACAAGCAAACTTATGTTTCAAATTAAAAAAAAAAAAGTTGCAGTGAGCAGAAATTTTTGTGTTTATGGCCTTTAAGAAACATTTATAATTAAATAAACAATTAAAAAAATGTGGGTATTGTCCATCGTTACAAAATAGTCTTACTTATTACCTATATATGAATTTCTGTCATAATTTTTTCCACTCTTCAAAATATAACCCTCTACTTCGAAAAGACATACATTCATATGTTTTGATACACTTTGACTAAAACAAAGCTTTCCAACTACTCCATTTTATTCCTCAGAAAGAGTTATTTACTCTTCATATAATAGTTCCCATGCTGACAGCGAACACAATATTTATTCCGGAATAATATTTCTGGATTTAATCTACTAATATCATATAGGATCAATCGTTGCATGAATATTTAAACATGCAATAAAATGGGCCTAAAATGTATAATCGAAATATGTATGATATGCATATGTGTATAATTTAAATTCCCGTTAAGGGCTATGTCTACTTAGGATGCATGAAAAAAACTCTATTTTTATTAATTTTTTTTAAGAATACTATTATGTTTATTGATATAAAATATACCAGGCTCAACAAAAACATTCTTAAATTACTTAAAAAAAAAAAGCATTGATTTTAACCACTCTTTTAGTGTGAAAATACCAGGTGAGCAGGAGTTTTCGAAAAGTAGGTAGATGTGCGCTGTTGAAAAAATCTGAACAACGGCCCATCTTAAACAAAAAAAAAATTGAATGGTTGTAGGTTTAGTGTGACAGTGGTTATATCCCTTACCTCTAACATTAATTTATATGATTTATATACAAAAATAACAAAATGGCAGACAAAAAAAAAAAAAAAAACGTATTTATTTTTGCAAGTTTTTTACCAAAAAAATAGTAAAAATTAAAATTTTGCAATAATTCTGGTACAAGA
Organism: Linyphia triangularis; assembly: GCA_963978545.1. Lineage (NCBI taxonomy): Eukaryota > Metazoa > Arthropoda > Arachnida > Araneae > Linyphiidae > Linyphia > Linyphia triangularis. The sequence goes on from OZ021728.1 coordinate 18,441,992, forward strand.
TATAGCGTTAAGTGTACAGAATATGTGATTAAAATTTCAGAAGGATCAGTTCAGTAGTTTCTAAGATTTTTTCAACAGCGCAACCTTTTGAGGACTCCTGTTTAACTGGCATTTTCACTCTAAAAAAGTGGTTAAAATCAATATTATTAAATTTAAAAAATTTTTTGTTGAGCCTAACAAGTTTTATATCAATAAACATAACAGTATTCTTAAAAAAGATTTTAAAAAATAGCGTTTTTTTCATGTATCTAAATTAGACAATGCCCTTAATGAATGATCAACGTTGGTTTCATAATAAATAAGAATTTTACTTATATCACACACACACAAGAGAAGAGACGTGATTCAGGTATTTTAATATTTAGTACAACTAAAATTCAATTAATTATATTACTACATCTAAATAGTGATTTGCATTTCATAAAACTATTTAATCTGCCAATCGGATCAGTATATCTGAATAAGGTCGCGTTCTGGATTTTTATTATTCTATATTAAAATGCGTTAATCAGCAAAATTTTATAGAAATGTCTATCTTAAATATTAATTGAGGTTACCAAGCAGTTATTAGTTGTCAATTATGATTGGTATTACAATGCTAATTTCTTATTATATCACCTATAAATATTGACGAAAGTCAGAATTTCCTAAGAATATTCAGTTCTAGCTAATTGAGAATATTTGGCATTGAATTAAATTATTACTTCTTTGGAAAGCACGAAGTGGGAATATTACAAAAATGGTTACTTTGAAGTATTTATTGTTTGTAAACTGTCTTCTTAGTTAATATTTTTTTTTTTTTTTTGGAAATTGTGTTTATTTTTACAGCTATTTCGTGTTATCCATATATACTTATTTATCCAAACCATCATTCACATACTCTATACAAAATTAATGTACGATTGTAACTAGATTGTAGAAGAGGCAGGTCAAAGACACAAACGATAAATGAGGGTGTTTTTGTAACAAAAGGGTAGAAGGGGTCATGGTACTCTTCACACTTTTTTTTTAATATTTAAGCCTTTAAAATTATATTTTACATATTTGGAAATATCAATAAGTAAAAACAAAATTTTATTTAAAAAAAAAGTGCAGATAGTGCTCATAATTTTCAAAATTGTATTATTTTTAAACAAATTTATCAAATTTCACATTCTATCCTCCTTAAAATTTTTAAATATTTTTCTAATTTAAAAACAAAAAAAATTCCTAGTAATATGCTCTAACTTTTTAGTCATCGGACTTAGAATCAGTAAAATAGTTTTAGAAAAAAACACACCACAAAACGATAATTACTGTACCTATATGTAAAAAAAGCGTAAAAAAAAAACACAGGTATTTTTCCACAATAAAATTTGTAAAAAAAATTATTTTATTCAAAAATCTATGCCTGTTTTTGTTAAATAGATATTGAGGATGACAAAAAAAAAAATCATGTAATTTCATTCATATTTACTGAAATTTTAGCATTTGGAGTAAGGTGAAAATTTCAAAAATCACGAACTGAGAAAAATGCTTTCGAAACATCAAAGGAGCTATTGCAGCAATGCTAGATTCTCCATAAAAATATAGTTTTTCTGCAAGTGCAGCTGTCCAATCAGCTAAAAAACTTACCAGAAAAAGGAGAATGTTTCAAAGATTATAAACAAGCAAAAAAAAAAAAAAAATTATATATTTTTATATATTTTAAGAAAGCAAGTGTTACCAATTCCCCTTACAAATAAAACTATTTACAATATTTGTTCTAAGTACATTATTAAATATAAATACATTCGGAATAAAAATTTAAAAAATTTATTGTTTTTTTCTTTGAAATGTCCCAAGTAAGTGTTAAGTATTAATTTAAATAAAAAATAACATTTTATGTAATTGCCGTAAAGCCATTGGGCCTCTTAGATAGTATAGTGTCGTACAATGGAAGTGCATATAAATTACAAAAAAAAAACATAGAGATGTGTTTGAAAGATAATGCATCCATTTATTTATACATCACAAAACATTATTAAATAAACAATATAGCTAAGTATACAATTAAAGTGTTAACTAACTTCCTCTAAAACCAAGCACAATGCCGGTTGAAATCCTAACAAAATATAAATATATGGCCGAGGGTAGGTAAGGAATGTGTAAGATTCACAGTTAGCTGTCTGGGCAAAGAGTACCTCTGTCAGGGGCGTATGTCGTCGGGCTAGTCACCAGACCGCATATTCTTGGTTTGTCTCCTTTGGTTCAAATCAGCGTCCAGCCACCGTTAAAACCTCATTCTCTCTCTCTCTCTCTCTTCTGTCTCAGTTCCGTGACCAACGCTTTGCTACCCCCCAACAGGTACCGTTCCTCCCGACCAAAGCCACCTCTTTTGCTGTGAGTCCAGCGACGTGTGTGTTTTACATTGGTGAATTTCCCTAACAAACTGACATTGGTTAAAGTAAAACGTGTGAAAAACCCGCCTTCTTGGTTTGTAAAAGTGTGTACAACACACAAATAATTGATGGGGATGTGTAGATTTTTGCCTCTTGCAAAACCCCTTAGAACTTATAAAATAAATGTCATAATACATTATGACAGTTATAGTCTATTTTCTAGCAATGAACACACATACATTCCCTCAAAGAAGCAACTAGTAAACCTCACTCAGACTGGGTTATTGAAAATGTAAAATAATAATGATGTATTATATAAAAAAAAATTCGTTCGGTATATTAATCCGAAAGAAAAATATTGCATGAATAAGTATTTCTATATTTCTGCATTCATTGAATGAAAGTATGAAGAGTTATAACCGACAAAATTCACCTTATTGTACAAAATAAAACATTTGCCCTAAAAAATTTTAAATCCTTTTACAACTTCATTTCTTTTCATTTGCAACTTCCTTTTTCTACTGTTATCGTTGTGTTGCTCCTGCTTGAATTTCCAGCTACTGCAATGAGCGAAGACAAAAGGTCTCCTATAGCCGGCTTCTCATACAAAAGATCTCCTGGAAAAACTGGACCAGTGACTTTGGATAAAAGATCATCATTCGTGGAGAAGTTTCCCAGGGCGTAAGCATGAATTTAGTTATTGGAAATAAATTGATACGGAGAGCGCAATTGCGGTTAAACTATTTGAATTGACTATTAATGACTATAAAGAATCTGTAATCACTAGCAAAATTGAATCAGTAATCACTCGCGTTTTTTAACTAGATTGCGATTCTCCAAATAAAGAAATGACGACTACTGAATACCTTTATATGTGGTTAAAATGCCAATAATATCACCTAGACTTATTTCGTTACTTCCAGTTGTCTTTTCCCTTTTAAATATTTAAGTACGAACTCTAGGAACATTTCGTTTTCTCTTAAATGTAACCAAAGATCCCTTAATATCTTAAATAAACGCAAATGCGGAAGAACAATGTAAGCATTTTCATTGAAATACTACCGAATAAAACGAAAAATCTTCAACACAGAACCCACCTTGTAATTAGTGAACTTGAGTTATAACATATTCTTTTATAACGTAAACTGTAATTCTAACATTGAAACCAAAATCACGTGAACAAAGAGTGTTTTCTTTTGAAAAGTATCACCTCCTCCCCTCCTCTCTCTTTATGTGATAAAATCTCCAGAGACTACTTTAAAGATGCAATTTCTTCTTTTCCTTTTAGCCCTGAAGACTATTCACATTTGGTATTTTATGGGTAACCTTGATAAGGATTATCGAGATTGATGAGAATGAAAATAAACAATCGATGAGAAGTCATCAAACGCGAAGCAAGAATTTTACCTTCGGAAATTTTGTTTGGGAAAGCATAGGAATGGACATGCACCCTCTTGAAATTAATAATCTGCACTTTAAATGTATACTTTGACAAACAAATAGTTATGAATAAAAATAATATAGTATGTCATGAATTGTGGTACTTTATCTGTTATTTACTTAATTGAGTGTACATTTATGTATTTTACAATGACATTATTTCTTATCTCGTCAATTTATCAAAAGGTGACAACTTTGTTGCTTAGTTCAATTTTCCAGACCTAGTTGTTCGATTATTTTAAATGTGACAACTGCATGTAAAAAGATCATATGCAATTTTCAATTTTGGAATAAGTAGAAAATGTGAATTAATAAGTTCTTTTAAGCTAAAGCAATGATTTTAGGTTAAAATTTCGATAGAAGATCTTTAAATGAAGGTCCACCTAATTATTTTCTGGACTGATTTAATTGCTCCAGAATATATTGAGTGAAATAAATATATACTATATTTGTTCAAAAATTATGGTCATCTACCTTATAGTACTTGTGTGCTTAGTTGAGTGAGATTAGTTTGAATATGTTGAATACATTAAGAAAGATTTGGTCAGAACCGATGAGCATTCCGAAAGAGGACTTGAAAGGACTTTTCCGGAATTTTTACTACCGAAAAGTATTTTGCGACAGATGGATATATTTTTGAAGCATATTAAATGGGAATGCAATTTATATAATATTTCCAAAAACCTCAATGGGAATGATTTGGAATTCATAAGCACAATATCCATAAAAGAATATCCCAGTCGATAGTAAATTATATCAGTTTAATTTAGACTAGTTGAAACAAATAATGAATCATATTGAAGGTAGCTAGCTAAGTTTTTCGTACACTTTTCATTTCATAGCTAAACTTTTGGGTATATAAATTACACAAATTAAATTCTGCTTAGATTTATAACTGGGGCATTCTTTTTTGGTCATACTGTACTTTAATTAGATTTTTGTTTTTATCGATACAAACTATCAATTATCAAACTTATAATAGTAAAAAAAGAAATAAACTATTAAATTATAAATTTTTATCGTACTTATCTGTTTTTAAATTTGTAATGAACTATATTGCGTTGAAATGTACTTTATTATTAAGCACTCGCCCGGACTTCACTACAGTATGCATAAAAAGATGATCCCTCTAAGTGGAAAACACCATAAAATAATTCAATTGTATCAAGTTTACCTAAAATACTTTTTTTATTTTTTCAAAACTACTATAAGTTTTTGAATTTTCGGGATTACATTTTTCGGACATTGCACTGTTTTGCAAATAGGGTGGAGCGAAAAAATGAAAACGTAAATCTTCAAAATGCCCGCATTTTGAATACTTCAATTTTGTTCTAGTATCGAAGTACAGAATATTCCGAACATTCAATTCAAACATCCGTACTGTTTAAAGTCTCAAGATGTATCGCTTTACTACACGATTGTGAATAATTTAATATTTATATACATTTTTGATTAATTATAAAATTAATATATACATTTATATTACATGCACACAAATTTATCAGTATTTCTGTCAGCAGAATGACAACCAAGGTATGGCTTAAAGTACTTTACAGATACTTACGATCGAAGAGTCATTTGAAAGGAATTCAACAGTAGATGTGCTCAAATTTAAAAATGTATAAAAAGCATTTGATTAAATATTATAATTTTTATATTTTTCATAAATGCAATTTTGAACTTTAGTCTAATGATTTTTTGATAATCTAAGTGGAAAACCCAACAGGTTTTTATTACTTTTACATTTTTCTAAATGAACAGCATTTTGTAGATGTTGAACATTTCTCCTTTATTTTAAATCGATTGTTTTAAATTGATTTTATTTCTAAATAATTTGTATTTTTTCGTGAAGATTGAGTGTCGTTTGGTTGAACTTTGACTGATGGGTTTATTTTCTTTCCATAGTTCTCTACGATAATACACAAATATAAAATCATGAAATTATAAATTGCACAGGTATGCAAATTCTTGACAAAATTGGTGAATTGTGACAAAATTGTGACAAAATTGGTGTGACCGATAGATCAGCGTCCCAACAGGATGTAGGAAAGTACTCTCAACATATATTGATCCATGTTTTGAAAGTAAAACAACACAATCTTCTGTTATTTTTATAACCGTCCATTTCCTTCCGTAATTTGAATCAAAGTCTTGTATTTTCGACAGTCAAATTTTTTCGCAAATTCCAATGAAGAGTGTTTTTAATTTCCCGAAACCTCAAGTCAATACGGTTTATTATTCTTTCTTTTATGGTTTCGCTACGATCGACTACTTCAGAAGAATCTTCTTTGGTAATTATTCCCGTATCGCTTAAAGCAGCATTTAGAAGAATTGACGCTGATCTATCGGACAAACCAGTTCTGTCAAAAGCCTGTGCTACATTCAGAAGTTTAATTCTGATTAGCGAAGTTGAAGGGGAATCTTGACTTGTAATTGTCTTTTTAAATTCAAGTTGGTTATATTTCCAAAATTTTCATTTTCATTTGAAGAATTTGAAGATTCCATAATCTGTAAAATCTGTATGTATATCTGTATGTAAATCTTGAAAGTCTATGACCTGTTTTTTCCACAATATCTTGCATTTGAGCATTTTTAATAAATTCTGCAGCTTTTTTTCCCGTTTTCATTTCTTTTTAATCATTTTGCTTGCTTTTATACCAACATTTCCAATTACTATTCTACGAAATGTTCTTCGATCTGTAAAAAAAGTTCTTTCAGCTACAGATACAATTTTGCAATTACAGATCAGAAATTCCTTTAACCGATTGGCGGTCATGAACGTATATATACGTCATTTGAATCTCATTTTTTCCAGCAATACACAACATTTTTAAATTTATAAATTAAATTTAAAATAAAATATTTAAAAAAATACTTTTTCTAGGATGGTTGTTTGTAACCTATCGAAAACAAAATAATTAAAATAATTAAAAAAAAATATGTATTTGAATTAGAAATAAAAAAATATAGCATTCACGTAACACAAACTAAACAGAACGCTCTAGAAAGGCAACCAAATGGAACAAAGTACGCAGTTGATAGTAGCGACGCAGATAAATCATTAACCAGAGTCAGAAGATAAAGCACGTTAGCAATGCACTTTTGAAGGCCGTCACGCGATTTTCAAGGTCATTCAAATATTGATTGATTATCTATTTCTTCTAAAGTTTAATTTCAACCATTCGTAGGTTCAAGTGAGACAGATTATATTTTATCATCCCGCTTTGGCCAATTTGGAGGGAAATACTTGGGCTAAAACTTAAAACTAAAAATTTTGGGCAGCCAAAGATCTTATTTGCTTTAGTTGAAATTTTGCATGATAAATAGGCTTTGGAAGATACAAATTTTCCAAATATAATTGTTATATATTTCTTACTTTTCCTTTTTTCACTTCATCCTACTGTATAGTTACCATAAATATAGCGAAGACAATATGTAGAATTAGCATTCACCATTGGATGCCAATTTTCTCATGCCCAATATGCTCTAATAGTAAACAACACCGCATTTCAAGCTTGGAATTTTATAAGGAACTCCTAGTAGGGAGTCATTTCCTGTACAAGCTAAGTTACAATCTTTTAGCTAGTTCATTTAGAAACAACTTTTTATAAAACCTCTAAATTTGGTGAGTAGGTACGAAAAGGATAACTCAATGGAAAAACATAAATTAAAAACTTGAAAATGCGTCAAATATATATATAATTTTATATTTGAAATGCTTACGTCAATGTTTATCGCCACCTATAAGTCTTTTGCTTTTTTAATTTTCATTTTCATCAATTTTTAAAATATAATTTTTTAAATTTTTAACATGTCAAATATCAGACACTATTTTCGAGTTTTTAAATTAAGTCATGTTATTAAGTGATTATTTTCGTATCCACTCACCAAATTTCACGGTTTTACACGAAGTAGTTTCTGAACGAAGTGGGCTAGGAGATTGTAACATGGAGATTAAGGGAGTACTCCTTAACAGGAGTTCATCTTAAAAAAGTGCAACACTAAACTAAATAAAAGATACTGATAAGAGTTTGAAAAATGGCAATGTAGTGAAACAATGATGGTTGTTAGAAGTAAAAGATAAAATCGCTTCAACATTTAACTTTTTCACTGTTGTGTTTACAGAAATAATAGTAGTATAGAGGAAAAACTTCAATAAAAATGCAGTTTGCTTTCTTGGATTAATTTTAGGAATTTCTTTGCTCATTGCATACTTGTGCATTTTGATGATTTCATGATTTTATATTTGTGTATTGTTGCAGGAAAGTATGTCACGAAAATAAACCTTTAAGTCAAATTATCAACCAAACAACGCTCAATCTTCAAGAAAAAATAAAAATGATTTAGAAAAAACAAGGAAATTTAAAACAATCGATTTAAAATAAAAGAGAATTGTTCAACATCAACAAAATGCTGTTCATGTAGAAAAAGGTAAAAGTAATAAAAGCCTGTTGGATTTTCCACTCAGATTATCAAAAACACTGTATCAGGGGAAGATTGTTCAAAATCGCAGTTATGAAAAATTCCACGCAAAATGTTCATTTATGAAACTGTCCAACTCGCAAAATTAAATGAAAAAAAAAAAAAAAAAATTCGCTTAAAGTAAAGTGTTTGTAAAATATACTATCATTTTTAAAATACCAAACTTACTCAAACATGAAATTTCAATCGCTAAATATGATGCAATGTAAATTTGAAAACAAATTTCAGCAAAGCATACCCGCCCTACTAACCATCTTTGTCACAGTTACGTCACTGCAACGAAGTTTTTCGTCGCAAAGATCACGGTCACAATGTGACTTGCATGGGATATCGCAGCGATGTCGCAAAAGTTCACGTCACTTTCGACTTCCATGTGATATCGCAGCGACATCACACTGTGACGAAGTCGTGATGTTACTTTGTGAAATGGCAGCGACATCCAGTGATATCCCAAAATAATTTTATATAAAGAAAATCACAAATAAGTCATTTTGTGACATGTACGTGATATAAGACGTAATTTTGCGATATCGCAGGGATACACAGGGATATCACATTTTAACATTTATGCTATTTTTGTGGTATCAGTGTGATCTCTATGTGATTTTGGGGACATCTATGTGATTTTATCACATAAATCTCACGTCACTGCTATATCACATTGTGATCAGTATGCGATCTTAGTGACTTTGGCGACATCTATGTGATTTATGCGATTTTCGCAACGAAAGCTTTGTCGCTGCGATGTCACATTGTGATCTGTATGTGATCTTAGTGATTTTGGCGACATCCATGTGATTTATGCGATTTTCGCAACGAAAGCTTTGTCACTGCGATATCACATTGTGATCTGTATGTGATCTTAGTGACTTTGGCGACATCCGTGTGATTTATGCGATTTTCGCAACGTAAGCTTTGTCACTGCGATATCACATTGTGATCTGTATGTGATCTTAGTGATTTTGACGACATTTACATTACCCATTTACATTTCCACCAGCATTCAATTGAAATTGCCAAATTATGAAAATTGTGGAATTCAGCTTCAGTTTGTCGGGAAAACTGCAGATATTGAAAGAACATTTTCTATTGTTAGTAAAATTTGGAATTCTGAGAAGGCACAACTTTCTGCAATTACTCTGAAATCTTTGTTAATAACTAAAATTAACTTGTCATATTTCTGCAGAGTCCTGGATTATAACCTCAAAAAAATATATTAAGTATGGTTGAAAGCTAATAAAAAAGTTAAATAAACCTATGAATTACAATGTATATTGTATATCTTCCGAAAAAACCTCAAACATTGAAGATTTTAGAATTGTGTGTTCCGAACTCCATAAATAAATACGTAAAAAAAATTATCCCTTTCCCATAGCAGAGACATGTCCTGATTTTTTAATCAGAAAAATTTGATCGTATTAGATATGACTCGTGTCTTTTAAGCTATATATATATATTGATGATATTTATTTCCCATCTCTTTATTACTTTAAAATTTTGCATTTCCCCCTATTTAGTCCCCCAGTTATAACTAGATGGCGCCACTAGAGGCATGATCTCCTGAATTACTTCAGAAGTTAATTAGTTTTCGTTTTTATTCGCAACTAGCTGAATAGTACCCGTGCTTCGCTACGAAATTGTGCTATGTGCAATATTTTAGTTAGAGTTGCATTGCCGACCGAAATCCGTCATTGGTGTATAGGTCCCAGCTTTTGACGCTTTGCTCGCAGGATGATTCATTGATACCCAAAATCAAGCTGGCTTTGCTCGCTGAAAAGTTCATTGACACATAAGCACAGGCTTACTTCACACGTTGAAAGGTTCCTTGTTATGCAAGCATAAGCTCGCTTCATTTCCTAAACAGTTATTGCTACGTAAACCCTTAATATTAGAAGCCCCTACCCTGTCAAGAAGCAAAGAAAAAAAAAATCCTTGGTAATACAATAATATAACACCCATTTGAGAATATTTTAACACTTATTTGTAAAAAACAAAATTAGAAGGCCATAACTATGTTGAAATTTTCAAAGCTCTAGGCCTATTAGAAGAAATTTTATTTTTCAAAAGACCAATTAGAAGGCAAAAACTACTTATGTTGCAAATTTCAGAACTATAGCCAATTAGATATCGTTTAGTAAAATATTTGTTAATTACAAAAATTAATTAAAAAAAAGCTAATCAAAATTTTAAATTATGTTTGTCAAAAGTCTAATTAGAAGGCCAAAATTAATTATGTTGAAAATTTCAGAGCTGTAGTCCTATTACAAATCGTTTTATGAAATATTTGTTAATTAATTAAAAAAATTAATTTTAAAAAAAGAAATCAAAATTTTAAAATTCTGTTTAGCAAAAATCCAATTAGAAGGCCGAAACTATACTTATCTAGAAAATTTCAGAGCTGTAGCTTTATTAGAAATCGTTTATTTAGAATATTTGTTAATTAATAAAAAATTAAAAATTAAAAGAAAAATTATCCCAGAAACCTTCGCGGGAACCAAAGTTTCCTGTTGATCGGATAAATGATGTAGTAATGCATAAAGGACAAACAGACAGACACACAGGCATACATTCGTTTTATATATATATATATATATATATATATATATATATATATATATACAGAGAGAGATTACCTGTAGTTAATAAATTCATTCATAACTATTTATACATATTTGAACACTATTTCTTTAATCAAACCGATATTTACTTATATTCAGGGGGATTTCCCTGGTAGAAGGAACATCGTTATTTTGAAAGGGGAGACAAAAAATGAGGAAAAATATAAAAAGCATCGTATTTGATGTTAAATCCCACAAAATTAATTGAAAAGACATTTTAAAAAATTATTAATTTCGGTGAATTTTCTTTTTTTAACAAGAGTTTTTTTTTGTTTTTTGCCCGATGTATGTTTTCATAACGCAACTCCTAACAATTTAACAAAAGGAACGGTTTTTTTTTCTGTGTGCTCACTATAGACCTTGAAAAGGATATAAGGATGTTTTCTAAAATCCAGAGACGATCTTATTTAGATATATTTTCACCATTATTATTATTATTATTTTTTTTTTACTTCAACTGTATTTACGTGTTTTTGTTATCTGATGATGTTGAATGAAGCTTCAAGGGAGAGCGCTAAGGAGAATTGGACACCAAGTGGACAAGCCACATTCGGTACTTCCGTTCCGGTACGGGGACCAAATTCTACGCATTTTTTGTACTTGCTTTCAAGGTCAGATTCTGAGAATTCTGCGATAGTGGCTTTGTCTTCAAACACCCTCTGGGTACCTTCGTTTTTAGTGTTCCTGCTCCTCTCCCCTCGCTTGGAAAGATTCTTGGAATGGAAACACAAACCCACAGAGTACTTTGACAGAGCAACTATTATACTGCCGGCGCTGACAAGATTGTTTGCAGGGGGATACAAGAGACTTCAAGAATTTTGCTTAGATTCATTTCCTCTGGGAATTTTGAAGGATAAAGACTGGCTATGTGTAAGTTTTACTAAATTTTCCAGAATGTTCCTTTCTAACAAAAATTTAAAAGTTAGCGACTATTTATATGTGACCGAACTTTCCAGAAAGTTTTTGATACTTTGATGAGTTTATTTTTTATTTTTTTTATTTTTTTTTTATTATTATTTTTTATTATTAAACCATGCAATTTGGAAAAAAATAAAAAATCGTCAAAGTTTTAAGTATAATTTTTATTACAACGTAAAAAATTTTAAAAATTAGTGTATGACTTTTCTACTAATTAGCAGAAATATTTTAAAAGAAATAACTTATAATTTGTGTTTTGGTTTTTGTAAATTGTATTTAATGTTCAAACTGATAATGTATGGATAAAAAATCCGCTCCATGCATTCGTCAACGCAGAATGGCAGGAAGATAATTTGTAAATATTTGAACTTTTTACGGAATTTCTAATACGTAGGAGCGTTTTATCGTTTGCATCTAAAATTCTTACTTGGCATAAACAGTTTTTGACTTTAAAAATTCTCCATTGATACCTCAAGTTATATCATTTGGGTAACTTACGTTATAGATTTTAATTTTTGAATATTTAACTAAAAAAATTATAATAACAATTATCTGTTTGGTTTTAATTAACATCATATGAAAGTAAACACATTTCTGGAAACTTACATACTACATGAAGCAATCCATTTTAAAATAAACGAAATAAAAAAAAAATTATCATTGAAAAACTTGTTTAAACAATTTTTACTATTATTTAAGTTAATATAATAATTTACAAATCCTTTGTACAACTATTGACAAAACAATAAATTATTTTTCCCACTTTAAAAATCACACCATCCACTTTCAACAAAACAGAACGAACTCGACTATAATTCAAGAGTCAACTTTTAGAAATTAACATATTAAAAAAAGGAACTACTAGAAAGGAATTTTGAATCTTTTTATACCCAAAATTCTATAAAAATATTTGATTCAAATTTTCATTTTTACAAGTTTTTCCTTCTTTGCATGGAATGACCCTTCTTGATGATAATAATTGTGTTTTTTATTGCCAAATATTTTTTTCTAGAATTTTAAAGATTAATTTTTAAAGTTTTATGTTGGTTTACACTTTTCTCTCACTGTCATCTGGCTGATAGACTTAGCCTCGCCTTTTAATTTTTATATTGCTCCCTGGTCTTTCTCTTCTGCTCCAGTTGTTCCTATGACAATTTAGCTCTGTATTATATATTTCTTGTGATTGCTGTTGTTGATAAATTTGATAGAAAACTGTTTTTTTTTCCTCCTCTAAAATATTTTGTTAAAACCCAAGATTAAAAAAAAACCTAACTATTTTACAAAATTATTAAAATGTAAGCCATGTGTTGGTTTCTATTAGCATTTTCCTTAATTTCTTATATAGAAACACTTGGGGCATGTTTTGATCTGTTTCATGATTTTGACCCTAAAGATTTTTTAGTAGGGTTGTAGGAGTATATTCCGAGAGTTTTTTGGATATTTCACTGATAAATTTGTAAAATACCACTGATCTATGCTAACCTCTTGTCTTCCTGTCTGTATTTTGCCGACCAAACGGTATATTGGTTAGCGTGCTAGCTTCTAGACCTCGAGGTTGCGGGTTTGAGTTCCGTGTTGGGCATGGGTGTTTGTAAATGTATGTTGGCTTGTCTAATGACGAATGTTTCGGCGCATTATAGCCCTTGTGTAGCTGACGGCGCCAGATAATCTGAAAACAACCAATCTGTCTGTATTTTCATTAGATATTAACAGGGATGATAGTTTTCCTCCTTTTGGAGAATTTCCTCCTGTTTGATTTTTATGTAGCATTTTCCTTCTCTATATCCCTGTTTTGAAGATATGCATTTTTCTGATCTGAACCAGTTTTTCCTGCAAAAAGTATACTGTTCCTCATGTCTAAACAAAAGATTTTCCCTCTTAGCTCCCCTTTCCTCACAGATTACTTTACTAACTCCTAATATTTGAAATGCAATTATTATATAGTATGAGAAATTTCATTGTATCTTTAAATTTATTGAATCATACTTCCTGCATACTTTTATTGTTCAATTTTTGTGTATTCCTTCCTTCGAGCTTTTTTAACGAATTTTTGGATTTCCTCCTTTTTGCTCTCTGATCACTCCCATCCCTGTATCAAACACATTTTAAAGAAAAGTTTGCATGAATAAAATTTAAAATAAAATCATTGTAATTATTTTCAGTGTCTAATTTTAAGTTGCTGGAAAATTTCTTTGCTATTTTCTCACTTAATTTTAAAATTGTATTAAAAATGCTGATGTTGAGTGCAGGGTTGGCATGGCTTAAACCAATTGGTTTTAACAAAAATGTTTTGAATTTTTTCTCAAAAAAAAAAAAAAAAAAAAAAAAAAAAACAATTTTTTTTTTTTAAAGAATAATTTTAAATTGTATTTTTATTTATTTATTCACAATTCGATTTTTCAAATTATTTGATGTTGTAAATAACTTCTACTTTTAACCAAAAGTTTCCACTCCAAAGACTAGCCATTGAACAATGGTTCTAAATCTTAAGAATATTTTGAATAATTTATCACCATTGCTGATTTTAATTATTTTATTGCATAATTTTAATCCAAGAGCAATATAAACAATTACCATTGTATTATTCTGTATACATTGAATTTAAAAAATAGTAACTCTCAATAAAATATTAAAATTATAATTTGAATGTTGACATAAGTAGCGACATTTGTTTATTTACTTAGTTAATTTATAATTACTTAAAAATAACTTTAATAATTACTTAGTAATTATTTAGTAACTTTATTAATAACTTTAATAATTACTTAGTTATTTACTTAAGTAAATTGGTCAAAAACACTTGAAAAAAAAAAGTTGACTTAAATCAATAGATTTCCTAAATTTTATGACAGTAACAATAATTTAAATCTATCTAAAAATATAAACTGGAGAAAGGTATGAAATGAATTGGGGAAATATTGAATATTGTATTTTATCATCATCCTTGTTTTTTTTTGTTTTTTTTTTGTTTTTTTTTTAGGTGCAGGTGCTCAAATCATTTGGTGTGAATAGTGGATGATTAGGCCTCGAAGTATTCCTTTCAAGGCCGTAGGTCATAGCCTTCATTCAACCACTTACTATTTGACGTGAGTATTATCTTTCTCTCTAATAGAATAATTTCTATAAGTGAAAATGTTTTTTTCCATTATTTTTATTTGAAATTCAAGGATTTGTTGCATAGAAAAAATATATATTTTCATTCATGAAACTATCAAATAATACAGTATTGTTAGTCTTAATACAGTATTGTTATGATATAGATAATTGGCATTTGTGAAAATACTTACAATTGAGTAGTTGAAACAGGTAATAGTGATATAGCACAACTAATTTAAAAAGCTGTTTATTATATTCCTTCTGGATGCTATTGTTTATTATGAAAACTTGTTTCACAAGCCCAAACATTCAGATAATATCTGGGAGTATGTTTTCTGCAGGGGTACAGTTTTGGGTACCATAACATCTTGGTTCAAAACATTTTGGAGTATTCTAGTAAACTGTGGTATTTCATTTCCCAATGTTCTTTTACTTGCAGGTAGTATGAGAAAAGGATTCCCCGATTCCCTGGATTAAGATATAAGATGAACGAATTGAAGATTATCTGCGATATGCAAGTCAAAGAGAAAAAGAGAGAAGAAAAGGTAAATTTTAAGTATATAATGAATATTGTATATATCTATGCTTCAATTGGTATAAATATCTTATAGAATTAACCTTTCACAAGAAGTGAATGCCTTTCTTGAAATAGTGAACTGTAGGATGGTATGTACATAAGTTCTTTATAAGGTTAGTTCTAAAAGATTCCTGCCAATAATTCATATTAAAATTATAGTAAATCAGGGGTTTGGAAGGAAAAGGGCTCAACAGAATTAAACTTGTTCAATTCTCTCTGTGTAAAGGTTACTAGGAACAGGACAAGGGGGAAAATGTCAATTCTTTTCTTGTGGACTTAAATGATCCTTTCTACTGTTATAATCACTTTGGTTATTTATTCTTACTGCAATTTTTAATGACCTGATGTATTTTGTATTTCATAAGAAGAAAAGAAATGGAATTTTTTTTTTATAGGAACCTTTTTCAAAATGTGTTCCCCTTTATAATAAAATATTTGTTTTGCTTACAATTTTTCTGTTACTTACCCAATTTTATTTTTTCTCACACTGTATTCTTGGCGTTGTTGCAGACAAACAGATTCCAGATGTGGATGGAGCATTTCCAGAAACAATATGAGATTCTACATGAATCTTTTTATAAATATTTACTTATCTTGCTTAATTTTTTACTTTAGTATTTTAAATTCGCAAAGGGACCTTGGAGTTCAACGAAATTCTATTTATGAAGTTTCTTCCAGTTTTTCGCATATCAATGTAGTATACTTTTAAAAATTTAAATTTTATCCTTAATAGTTGGCAAATAATACTTTTTTCCTGATTTCGATTGCTTAAAGAAATTAACCTGTACATAAATTACAATTTATTGGTGCTCTACATGATGTCTTAAGTAGTAAATTTGTAATTAAAAAAAAAAAAAAATCAGCTGAAAAAGTTGGAATTTTCTTTGAGTGGTAACCTGGATAATTTACTGTATCTTGTAACTTATTTTCCTTTTTTAGCGTGTCTTCCTGTAATCCAGATAATTGTTATTTTAATCCTGATAATTAGTTTTATTTTTAGGGTTCAATCATGCAAGTTAGTTTCAAAGAAATTAATAGTGGATGGGCCTCCCAATTCCTCATTTCAAGGCAGAAGCTCAAAGCCTTTATTTAACCACTTTTTAGTGAATGAGACAATTCAAAGTAAGTATAATTAGTAATTTCCATAAGTGAATACGCTTGTTTCAATCATATTTATTTGATTCTCGTTAAAGAAATTCAAGGATTTGTTGCATAGAAAAGTATACATTTTCATTCATGAAACTAATGAATAAGTGCTGTCTTAAAACAGTATTGTTAGGATCTATATAATTGGCATTTGTGAAAGTACTTACTATTGAGTAGTTGAAACAGGTCATAGTGCTATAACACGACAACTTAAAATAGTTGGTAATTTCTTCCTTCTGGGGTACAATTATTTATTATGAACCAGTTTCATGAGCCCAAACATTCAAAAAGTGCTCAACAGAATTAAACTTGTTCAATTTTCTTTGTGTAAAGGTTAAATTCTCTCTGTGTAAAGGTTAAAAGGAAAATAAATAGGACAAAATCTTCATTCTTTTGTTGTGAACTTGAACGGTCTTTTCTGCTGTTATAATCACTTTGGTTAATCTTATTACAATTTTTAATGGCCCGATATATTTAGTATTTTTTTTTTATCTTAAAAAAAAAAAAATGGAATTCTTGCTAAGGGAATCTTTCTCAAAATAGGTTCCCTTTTCTGATAAAATATTGGTTTTGCTTACAATTTTTCTATTATTTACCTAAGTTTATTTTTTCTCACAGTGTTCCTGGCGTTATTGCAAACAAGCAGATTTCAGTGGAATGAGCATTAATATGAGAATCTACATCAATCTTTTTTTTTCTTTTCTTCCTTTTTTCTTTTTTTAAAAAAAATATTTACTTATCTTGCTTAATTTTTTACTTTGTAGTATTTTAAATTCACAAAGGGACATTGAAGTTGAACGAAATTCTATTCATGTTCTTCCAGTTTTTTGCATATCATAGTATATCATACTTGTAACAATTTTTATTTTATGCTTAATAGTTGGCAAATAATACATTTTCCTGATTTTCCTAATAATGTGATATTTACATAAATATCACTTTAGTGGTGTTGTACATGATATCTAAGTAGTAAATCTGTACTTTAAAAAAAAAATGAAATTGCTGAGAGTTGGTCTTTCCTTTAGTTTGAGTGGTAACCTGCATAATTTACTTGTATCATGTTACTTATTTTCCTTTTTTAGTGTTTTCATGTTAATCCAGAGAATTTTTTTTTTTCAGAGGATTTTTAATTTTATTCAAATCCAGGGAATTATTTTATTTACATAGTTGTTATTTTAATTCGGAGAATTATTTTTATTTTAATTCAGAGAATTATTTTCATTTTAATTCAGAGAATTATTTTCATTTTAAGGGTGGGGTGTGAACTATCACCTAAAGTTTTATTTTTATTATTGATTTATTTACTTTAACGTTAAAAAAATGAAAACTAACTCATATTGTTTAATTAGAATGGAAATTTATAAAATTGATATTTTACAACATTTGCTTTAAAAATTTCTGATTTCTCCAATAATTAGAAAAAACCTAAACATTTCGAAAAACCTAATATCAAGAAAAGAAAAACAAAGGGAAAATAGATTTAAAAGTTTCTTTCTCGACAACATCATCCTGTCATTCAGCATGAAATGTCGAATGATTCATTAAAAAACGTATATACACTTTTAAAATTTTGCAAGCATAGATATTACTGTGTCCCCATAACTTCACGAATTTCTATTTTAATCCAGATATTTTTTACTTTTAAGTGGCAAGTGGTCTTTATCTCTCATTTCATTCTTGTCTTTTTTTAGTGTACCTGCTGTTGATGGTTAAAAGGAAGTGTCCAGCTACATCATTCATTATCTTCAATTGTCAATTTGCCTAATGCGAGTTTTCCGAGTTTTCATTGTACAAATGTGGGACAATTTCTTGTAAATCCTCCCGGATTAAATTTTTTTATAAATATAAATTTTTTAAATAAATATAAAAATAAAATATGTATATATATATATATATATATATATATATATATATATATATATATATATATATATATATATATATATATATATATATATATATATATATATATATATATATATATATATATATATATATATATATATATATATATATATATATATATATATATATATATATATATATATATATATATATACATTTTTTTTTTTTACTTATTGTTTTATTTATCTATTGACTTTTTACTGTGTTTTTGTGCTACATGCTCAAGAAGTTTTTAAAATCAAATCCTTTTTATAAGTTGAGCTAAATTATTTTTTTACTGTAGCATATATTTAATAGACTTCTGAAGGAACAAATTATAAATACTATTCCTTTTATATAATTGTTTGAGCTTGAAATGGTATATTATAAATAGGTTCTTACAGGTGTCAATGTGATCACAAGCCACATTATAATTTACACAAAAAATTAACACTCCTTTCTTATTTATTTATACTACTTGTAAATCCCAAATAAGTAAAATGCACTGTGAACAATAATATAACAACGAAATAGTGAAAACACAAACAGCAGAAAATTTCTCAGATACACAATATCTTAAATATATTCTTTAAAAAAAAATTAAAAGAAAGCAGTCTAGCTGAAATTTTTGTTTACATTTGTATTTAACGTAAATCACTGAAATTAATCTTTTGTTTAAATATTATATATTAAAATGATAAAATATTTTAACTATTTATAAAAGTTCCTAGAATATTTTAATACTGTGAATCCTTAAAAAAAAAGTCGTGGGTCGCATACTAATTACATTGTGATATCGCAGTGATGTGAGTTTCATTAAGCAATATAAGAATCCATTAAATAATATACTTCATTAAGTAAGTCACAAAGCAATATTGGCGGGACAAGAATTTCATTTTATAAATCACAGGTGTCGCCAAAATTACTAAGATCACGTACAGATCACAATGTGATATCGCAGTGACAAAGCTTTCGTTGCGAAGATCGCATAAATCACAGGGATGTCGCCAAAATCACTAAGATCACATTTAGGTCACAAAGCGATATCGCAGCGACAAAGCTTTCGTTGCGAAGATCGCATAAATCACAGGGATGTCGCCAAAATCACTAAGATCACATTTAGGTCACAAAGCGATATCGCAGCGACAAAGCTTTCGTTGCGAAGATCGCATAAATCACAGGGATGTCGCCAAAATCACTAAGATCACATACAGATCACAATGTGACATCGCAGCGACAAAGCTTTCGTTGCGAAGATCGCATAAATCACAGGGATGTCGCCAAAATCACTAAGATCACATTTAGGTCACAAAGCGATATCGCAGCGACAAAGCTTTCGTTGCGAAGATCGCATAAATCACAGGGATGTCGCCAAAATCACTAAGATCACATACAGATCACAATGTGACATCGCAGCGACAAAGCTTTCGTTGCGAAAATCGCATAAATCACATGGATGTCGCCAAAATCACTAAGATCACATTTAGGTCACAAAGCGATATCGCAGTGACAAAGCTTTAGTTGCGAAGATCGCCTAAATCACACGGATGTCGCCAAAATCACTAAGATCAAATTTAGGTCACAAAGCGATATCGCAGCGACAAAGCTTTCGTCGCGAAAATCGCCTAAATCACACGGATGTCGCCAAAATCACTAAGATCACATTTAGGTCACAAAGCTATATCGCAGTGACAAAGCTTTCGTTGCGAAGATCGCATAAATCACACGGATGTCGCCAAAATCACTAAGATCACATACAGATCACAATGTGACATCGCAGCGACAAAGCTTTCGTTGCGAAAATCGCATAAATCACACGGATGTCGCCAAAATCCCTAAGATCACATTTAGGTCACAAAGCTATATCGCAGTGACAAAGCTTTCGTTGCGAAGATCGCATAAATCACACGAAAGTCGCCAAAATCACTAAGATCACATTTAGGTCACAAAGCGATATCGCAGTGACAAAGCTTTCGTTGCGAAAATAGCATAAATCACACGGATGTCGCCAAAATCACTAAGATCACATTTAGGTCACAAAGCGATATCGCAGTGACAAAGCTTTCGTTGCGAAAATAGCATAAATCACACGGATGTCGCCAAAATCACTAAGATCACATTTAGGTCACAAAGCGATATCGCAGTGACAAAGCTTTCGTTGCGAAGATCGCATAAATCACACGGATGTCGCCAAAATCACTAAGATCACATTTAGGTCACAAAGCGATATCGCAGCGATATGGCTTTCGTTGCGAAAATCGCATAAATCACATAGATGTCGCCAAAATCACTAAGATCACATACAGATCACAATGCGATATCGCAAACATCGCAAATTCGTCCCCAATGTCACAATGTGACGAAAAGCGATATCGCAGCGATATCACAAAGTTACGTCGCAAACCCCCCTCTAAAACGGACATTGGACGACTATGTGACCCTGTGTGATATCGCCGTGACATCGCATGATCTCTATGCGATATCGCTTTTCGTCACATACTCGTCACATGGTTATTAGGGCGATTTCCACGTATTGACAATATGCCAGAAATATTTACTTTATTTGGAGTCATTTGTAAATTCGTGAATCCAGATGTCAGTAACGTTTTCTGAAACTAAAGGCAGTAAAAATATTTCAGACAGTTTTGCGATGTGCGCTTTGTGAAGGATTGATGAGCAGTTGGGATGTTACAAAAGTAATAAATTCAATTCTGTCTCTTGGCCAAGCAGACATTTGCCTTTTTGAAAAGCCATAACAATGCCTAACTAAAAAGTTTCAAATAAAGACTTGCCCTTTAAAACTAAACATATAATAAACTAAGAATAAGTAACTAAATATAATTTATATATTTTTCAGTAATTTAAATAATATTACTTTTTGTCTATCAATAGTTACAGTATGTATATAAACATTAGATAAAAATTTAATGAGTATTAAGGACATAATAATACTTTTAAAAATAAGCAAAATTTTGAATTAAAAAAAAATTAATTATAAATACAATTAGTTTTATTGCCTGTTGTTCATATAAAAGGCATAAAATATCAGAACGTATACAAAACGAAGGTTATTCTACTAAATGTGAATGAAAATAATCCGTGCTTATTTTGTGAAAATGGGTAAATAATACTTTAGGAATATCTCTCCTTTTGACTAAATGATCATTCTGTTTCAGTACTGTTTCATTCATTATTTTTTACTCTAAGGCTATCTATTATTCACATTAGTTAAAACTATACACTTAGGATTTTTGAAAATATTTTATTATATTTTATTATCTAATTAATATAAATCCATTTTATTATATCGATTGAGATTGTATAGAATTTTGTTAACTATTTTTACAGACAAAAAAAAAAAAAAAACTATTCAGTTGTATAGTCTGAAAGTTTTAATGCAGTTCAATAGAGATTTTACATCTAACTGGGACTTTTTCATAAATATATTTTGCACGAAGAAATACATCCCGAGATTGAATTAAGTAAACATAAATAGATACATTCAAAGTTATTTAAACACCTCTTTTACATTAAATGATTATGATATTAATTTTAAGTTAATTACTTACACAACCAATTTCAATTAATATATTTATTATTGTGCCAATTTAATTCCAATCAATTTTCCTGTTGGCACACCATATGCATACGAAAGCCAGAATCAGGCTAAAATTTGGTGTGAAAATTTAATTTTTCTGCATAATTTGCAATGATTAACAAAAGATTAACGAGCTATGAGTGAGTTTTTAATTTACTCTAATGGTTATTCAGTTCATGAATATTTTTATAAGCCAGTTTTTTTTTTAACAAAATACTACGATAAAAATACATTTGAAAAAGGATTGAATTTGCACTTTCTTTAATTGGTACCCTTGTTTTCACAAAAAATTGTAAAACCATTAATTTTTTTTTTTTGCATGTTTATAATCTTTGAAACCTTCTTTTTATTCTAGCAAATTTTTGAGCTGATCCGATAACTGCAATTGCAAAAAAACTAATTTTTATAGAGAATTTAGCATAGCTGTTTGGTAATTAGTAAAAGCAGTATCCACACTTAGTACCAAAATCAATTAAATATTAAGAAATTAAATAAGCAGTGGACACAAGATCAGAAGGATAAAAAACTTGAGGTACCGAACACATTCGAGAAACATATTATATTTATTAAACATAAATTTTAAGTATAAGGGTTAAGCATTAAGTATGATATAAAAGTTACAACATTTCATAGAACAGCTTGTTGTCGATATGCTATCTAGTACAGCGTTGCCAGATTCTAAAAAGAAAGTTTTTCGGCAGTTCTAATAGACTGCAGCTTGTGACGTCATTTGAGGGGAATTGATGATTTCCCACAGCTGCAATAGCTCCTTCGTTGTTTTGAGCGCATTTTTCTCAATTCGTGTTATTTGGAATTCCTATTCCACACAAAATGCTAAAACTCCAACAAATGCAAATGAAATAATTTGAATATTTGTGTCTTTCTAAAGTCCTATTTAACAAAAATAGACAAGTGTTTTGGAATAAAATGAAAACTTTGTTTCACAAATTTAAATGTTGAAAAATATCCTTTTCTACGATTTGTTTACCTACAAGTATATACATATTTTTAAAAAAAATTATTTTAATTATTCAAAATCCGATGCCTTAAAAATTAGAGCGTTTTACTAGAAACATTAAAAAAAAAAAAAAAAAAAAAATCAGGAAAAAGTATTGAAAAATAAAAAAAGATAGAATTTTAAATGTGATTAATTATTTTAAATATTTAAAAAATTTGAAAATTTAGAGCACTCTGTGAACATTTTATCAGTTAACTTTAATAAAAATACATCCCAACATTAAAAAATTGTAATTTTAAAGCCTTAAATTAAAAAAAAAAAAAAAAATAGTTTGAAAGGTACCAAGTCCCATTAATAAGTTTCATTTTAAAGAATATTATTTTGTGATACTTCACATTAACGCAGCTGGACTGATTCAAAAATTGTATGTGCGTGGCTGTCATCTCACCCTCGTTTGTTGCACAGAGAATATATAAAATTCAACCTTTTCTTCCAGGTATTCAGTGGAGCCACTTTGTCAGTGACGAAAATCCACCTGAGGAACCAGAGGAATGACGGTGACTACTTTAACAGCCATTGTGTTAACCTTTTAATAATGGACAATTCCTGCATTTTTTAAAAACGAGGGAAATTAGTTCATATTTAATAAAAAAAATTTTATGATTCCAATATTCAAACAAAAACTCTTTAAAAAATTAGTTATTAAAATAGTAATAAAAGAAAATGAGGCCTTAGACCGATCAAAACTATCTCCTATATATAACTGTGACGTCAAAACATCCGTACATTTCTATGATTATCGTGAGGTTTCTGCCAAATGTTTGATGTGTGTTTGGTAGACAATTGCTATATTCCGTACCGGTTAATGCGAATTGCGATATTTTCAAAACTGGTTTTCACTGCAGCGTTTCAATCCAAGTTGTTTCAGATCAAGTACGTGACATTCATTTCCATTCGGATGTCTCGTTTTTAACCAACCACAAAAACTAACAACCAAACTTAAGTTGCAAATTTAAAAAAAAAAAAAAAAAAAAAAAAAAAAAAAAAAAAAAAGATAAAACGCAGTGAGCAGAAATTTTAGTGTTTATGGCGATTTTTGAAACATTTAGCATTGAATAAACAGGTAAAAAAAATGAGGTTATTGTCCATTGTTATAAAATAGTCTAACATATTTCCGATGTATAAAGTTGAAACAAAATAACAAAGCTTTCCAACCACTCTATTTTATTCCTCAGAAATGGTTCTTTACTATTCACTAAATAGTGCCTGTGTTGACAGGGAACGCAATATTTATTACGGAATAATATTTATGGATTTAATCTTCTTATATCATTTAGGTTCAATCGTTGCATAAGTATTTAAACGAGTAATAAGAGGCCCTAAAATGTATATTTGGAAATATGTATGGAATGCATATGTGTGTGATTTAAATTCCCGTAAATGAACCTTACGCGTTAGTTTAATAATATATAAAAATTTTACTTATATCACACACACACAAGAGAAGAGACGTGACTCAGCTATTCTAATATTTAGTACATCCAAACTTCAATTAATTATATTATGACATCTAAATAGTGATTTAAATATCTTAAAACTATTAAATCTGCCAATCGGATCAGTATATCTGAATAAAGTAGCGTTCGGGAGTTTTATTATTCTCAATTAAAATGCGTTAATCAGCAAAATTTTATAAACATGTCGATCTCAAATATCATTTGAGATAACCAATCACTTATAAGATGTCAATTATGATTGGTATTACATTGCTAATTTCTTGATATATCACCTATAAATACTTATGAAAGTCGTAATTTTCTAAGAATATTCAGTTCTAGCAAATTGGGAATATTTTGCGTTGAATTAAATTATTATTTCTTTTGAAAGCAGGAAGTAAGAATATTACAAAAATGGTAAGTTTAAAGTATTTATTGATTAAAAAATGTTTTCTTATTTAATCCTTCCTTTTTTTTATTTTTTATTGTGCTCTTTATTACTGCAATTTCGTGTTATCCAATGATACTAATTTAATCAAAGCATCATTTACATATTCTATAGAATGTTTATGTACCGTTGTAACTAACTTGTGGAAGAGAAATAAAGGCATAAACAATAAGTGAGTCTGGTTTTGTATCAAAAGAATCTTTAAAGAGAATTGGTACTTTTCACACTTTTTTTTTTTTTAATTTATGCCTTTAAATTATAACATTTACATATTTGGAAGTATCACTAAGTAAAAATTAAATTTTATTTAAAAAAAGTTCATATGGTGATCATAAATTTCAAAATTTAAAATTTTTAAAAGAAAATTCCTCAAAATTTAAATTCTATCCTCCTTTTAGTTTCCTGAAATAAAAAAAAAATATTCCTAGTTACATTCTCTGACATTTTAAACATTGGATTTAGAATAAGTAAAATAATTTTTGAAAAAAAAAAAAAAAAAGAAGATAATTACTGTAACTGCATTTTAAAAAAAGCTTAAAAAACGGGTATTTTTCAATATTTAAATATATAACAATATATATGTATATATATATTCAAAAATCTTTGCCAATTTTTGTGAAATAGTTATTAAAAAAATCAAGTCATTTCATTCATATTTGCTGAAATTTTAACATTTTGAGTAAGGTGAAAATTTCAAAAAACACGAACTGAGACAAATGCGTTCGAAACATCAAAGGAGCTATTGCAGCAAAATTAGATTCTCTATAAAAATATAGTTTTTCTGCAATTGCAGTTATCCGAATAGCTCAAAAAGTTGCCTGAATAAGGAAAACTTTTCAAAGATTAAAAGCACGCAAAAATTAAAAATTTATACATATTGAATTTTTTGTGCAAGCAAGGGGTACCAAGTCCCCTTAAGAGGAAAACCATTTACGAAATTTTAATTAGGTACATTAATAAATATGAATACATTCCGAATAAAGGTTGAAAAATCTGAATGTTTTGTCTTCAAGTTAGTCCCAAGTCAAGAGTCTCAAGTTAGTGTTAGGTATTGATTTGAATGAAAAATAACAGTTTATGTAATTGTCTATTTTCTAGCAATGAACAAACATATATTTCTTCAAAGATGCAGCTATTTCAGTAAATCTCACCCTGACTGGATTTTTGAAAATATAAAATAGCAATGATGTGCTATAAAAAAAAGTATTTCTTTATAAAACGAACAAAAACATAAAAGTTCCGAAACAAAAATATTGCATGAATAAGTATTTCTATATTTCTGCATTCATTGAATGAAAGCATGAAGAGTTATAACTAACGAAATTCACCTTATTGTACAAGAATATAGGTTTGCCCTGAAAATTTTAATTCCTTGTAAAGCATCAATTCTTTTCAGATGCGACTTTCATTTGCTACTGTTATCGTTGTCTTGCTCCTGCTTGAATTTACAGTTACTGCAATGAGCGAAGACAAAAGATCTCCAATTGCCGGCCACCCATACAAAAGATCTCCTGGAAAAACTGGACCAGTGACTTTGGATAAAAGATCACCAGTAGCGGGATATGGAGGAGTGACAGGGCCCAGGGGATGGAGGACTCCCAGGGCGTAAGCATGAATTTAGTTATTGGAAGTAAATTGGTTCGGAAAGCAAAACCGGGGTGAATCTATTTAAATTGAATTTTAAGGACGCTAAAGAATCTGTAATGGCTAGCATAATTGAATCCTTAATCACTCACGTTTTTTAACTAGATTTTCAACTAGTTTTTTAACTATCGCACTCAAATGAAGAAATGGCGAATACTGAACATCTCAATATATATGGTTAAAATGCAGTAACTATAACATCACCTAGACTTATTTCCGATACTTCCGGTTGTTTTTTCTCGTTCAAATATTTTAACACGAACTCTTGGAACATTTCTTTGTCTCTTAAATGTAACAAAAGATCCCTTAATATCTTACAGAAACGGAGAGGCGTTAGAACAAATCAAACATTTGCATTGGAATACTGCCGATTAAAACGACAATTTTTGAACACAGAACCCACCTCATAATTAGTGAACTTGAGTTATAACAGATTCTTTTATAACGTAAACTGTAATTCTAACATTGAAATCAAAATCACGTGAACAAAGAGTGTTTTCTTTTGAAAATTATCACATCCTCCATTCATCTTTCTTTATGTGATGAAATCTCCAGAGACTACTTTAAAGATGCAATTTCTTCTTTTCCTTTTAGCCCTCAACATTATTTGGGATTAACTGGGTAACCTTGATAATGATTATCGAGATTGGTGAGAATGAAGATAACCAATCGAGGAGAAATCATCAAACGAGAAGCAAGAATTCTACCTTCGGAAATTTTGTTTGGTAAAGCATAGGATTGGACATGCACCTTCGTGAAATTAATATCCTGCACTTTAAATGTATACTTTGACCAACACAGTTATGAATAAAAAATAATATAGTATGTCATGAATTGTGGTTCATTATCTATTATTTATATAACTGGTTGTACATGTTTGCATTTTACAATGACATTATATCTCATCTCGTCAATATATAAAAAAGGTGACAACTTTGTTGCTTATTGCCATTTTCTAGACCTAGTTGTTCAATTATTTTAAATGTGACGACTGCATGTTAATGTATCACATGCAATTTTGAAGTATGGAATATGTATAAAATGTAAAATAATAATCTCTTTTAAGGTAAAGCAATGATTTTAGGTCAAAATTTCGAAAAGTTCCATTTTGTTATAGTATCGAAGTACAGAACATTTAAAACATTCAATTAAAACATCCGGGCTGGTTAAAACCCTCAAGATGTATGGCTTTACTACACGATTTTGGATAATTTAATATTTATATACAATTTCGTTTAGTAAAAAACTAATTTATACGTTTTTCTTACATGCACTCAATTTTATTAGTATTTTTGTCAGCAGAATGGCAAGCAGGGTATGGCTTAAAGTACTATAGGGATACTTACGATCGAAGAGTCATTTGAAAGGAATTCTGCTGTAGATGTGTTCGAATTTAAAAATGTATAAAAAGCATGTTATTGAATACTTTAATTTTTATATTTATCATAAATGCAATTTTGAAGTATCTTCTAATGATACAATTTTTTTAATAATCTGAGTGGCAGCACCCAACATGAATTGTATTACATTTATCTTTTTCTACATGAACAGCATTTTGTAGATTTTGAACGATTCTCCTTTTTTTCAAATCGATTTGTTTCAATAGATTTTTTTTCTAAATAATTTGTATTCTTACGGGGAGATTGAGTATCGTTTTGTTGAACTTTTGACTGATGGGTTTATTTTCGTTGCATAGTTCTCTAACACAATACAAAAATGTAAAATCATGAAATTATCAAATTGCACAGGCATGAAATGGAAAAAAAAAAATCCTAAAAATAATCCAAGAAAGAAAACTGAGTTTTAATTGAGGTTTTTCCTCTTAACTTGGAAGAGGAACCTGACTTTTTCAAAGGAACTCCTGTTAATTATTATTCCCTTTCTTGCCATGTTCTCCTAGACCACTTAATTCAGAAACTACTTCGTGTAAAACCCTGAAATTTGGTGAGTAGATACGAAAATGATCACTTAATAACATGATATAAATTAAAAACTCGAAAAAGTTGTCTGATATATATAATTTTAAAAATGTATAACATTATATTTTTAAAATTTATAAAAATGAAAATTAAAAAAGTAAGATACTTATAGATGGCGATAGTTATTGACGTAAGCATTTCAAATATAAAATAAGATATATTTGACGCTTTTTCAAGTTTTCATTTTATGTCATTTCATTAAGTGATCTTTTTCATACCTACTCACTAAATTTCAATTTTTTATACAGAGTAGTTTCTAAATGAAGTGGTTCCAAGGTTGTAACACATATAGTACAGGAAATTACTTCAACTAGGAGTTCCTCATAAAATTCCAAGCATGAGATACCATGTTGTTTACTATTATAGCATATTGCGGTTAAGAAAAATAGCTTACAATGCTGAATGCTTATTCGACATATTGTCTCCGCTGTATTTATGGTAACTATACATTGTAAATATACACTGCAACAAAGAAAAAAAAAACATTAATTCCTTGCGTCTCTTTTTAGGGACGCTTTGATAAAACGCTCACAGTTTTTACTAAATTGCTGACATATATTCTTTAGTGTTGTTTCAACTTATTTGAGGTAGATTACATCGCAGATTTTTGTTGCACACTGCCAAGTGGTTAGAATTTTTGGTTG
The DNA here is from genome assembly GCA_963978545.1 of Linyphia triangularis. Lineage (NCBI taxonomy): Eukaryota > Metazoa > Arthropoda > Arachnida > Araneae > Linyphiidae > Linyphia > Linyphia triangularis. The sequence continues at coordinate 18,471,280 of OZ021728.1, forward strand.
AGCTCGAAATATCCTGTTATTAGCAATGACAAGATTGTAATACTAAGATTTTATATTATTTATCAACCTATTAATTTGAATTTTGTAAATATGATTATTTATATTATTCTTTAGTTTACGTATTTTTTAAATTTCTCATTTTTTAATATTTTGATTATGTTTATTGAAATATGCGAACGTCACGTTTTAGGGACAGTAGGCTAAAATGCTCGCGTTGATTCCATATTCGGTGAATATGGTTTTAGGCAGTTTCTATTACAACGGGATCGTATAACTGTTTGAAAAATTAACTCGCATTGATACGCAAATTAGTTTTTAATCATTATATATTGTATTATTGAAGTTATGTAATATTTATGGTAATTTAAATTGTCATTTTATATATTTTTTTAATTATTTTCGGAAAAGTACATTAGTTCAATGTGTTAAAAACTTTACTGATATCTTTATCAAACTCAAAGTTCTTTATTAAACCTTTAAATATATTAGTTTACTACAACTTTAAAATGATATTTATCAAATTTTTGCTGCATTAGTAAAAAATACACTTAGGTAAGGTAATTATAATAGACGTAGTAATTATCTTTTTTTCATATCTTTTTTTTTTCATTGGGAGATCGTCATCATTTACTGTCGTTACTCGTAAACTTACTTCCACCAACAACTACTCAATAAATTTGAAATACACTATTTTATTGATCCAATTGTAGAATTTAAATTTAAAAACTGAATGTTGAAGTAGTTTTGATACTACTGGAGCAGTTGCCTGATAAAGAAATATTAAAAATGCAGATATTTGCATATGTTCACCTTCTCAATAAAATTATTTAACGGATGAGCAAAGTCGACCAAAAGATTTTGTAGAAGTTTATAGGTTGTCTGGCCAACAACAATTACGTGCATCAGCTGCTTTTACTATCAAAAGAATAAAACAAGAAAAAAAAAGTATTGATGACATTGAATTGTAGTCATCAACTGACAGAAAACAGAACAGCTTCCTCCAAATAAGCATGCAATTAAAACAAATCCATTTAAAAGAAAATGGATCGACACATATATATCAACTAACAGAACTTAAACAGAATTTATCTTTGAAAGTGCCAAAGCCAGGATTTTTGTAAACGAGCTGGTTACCAATATCCGTTTGAACAATTTATTTCAGATGAAGTGTTAGACTTCATGGTCTTCCAGTATATTCTATGTGCTCAACAAAAGGGCAATACAACGTTTAGTATGAAAAGCAATGAACTAGATCTTTTTTCTTTTGCCATTTTTTTAATAAATGGATACTTTAACGACGACGTTATTAGTATTGTTCAAAATTCTGCAATGAGCAGAAACATATTTGAACTCCTAATGCAGTACTTGGAATTGACACTCAACATTTCTCTAAATAAGGAAGCCAAATACACAAAAAACATTGAGTCACGTAAACTGAATCGTTTATTAGAACTTGAAAGCTATTTAAATTAGTATAACCATTTAAAAAAATCTTATATTATACTTACTAATTTAATTGACGTGTTAGAGATATTTGTATTAACTAGTATAATTCATGTATTTCAATAAAAATCTCCTTGATTTAATTACAACAAAAAATAATTTTTACCCTTCAAATCCTTGATTATAGTATTTAAAAAAAAAAATACTATATAAACTTATCTTGTTTATAAAATATGTTTTCTGTCTTAAAATAAGATCTCTGGCAAAAAGAAAACTAATTTCCTAACAGTATATCCAAGCAGAGTCAATATAATCTTACAAGAAAAACTACGCACCCATTCGTGCCTAGCGTCCCTTTTTAGGGACGTTTGAATTTTCTTCAATACAATTTTTAAAAATTGAATTTAATTTTTATTAGTATTTTTCCTATCAATTGTATACTATTTGCAACCTGTAAACGAATTTTTATTTAAAACAAAAATGTCAGGCATTAATGGGTTAAGGATGGTTGGTTAAGTTTGTAACGAAAACGACCTATTTGTATGCACAATGAAGGCTGATCAGACTGGTACCTACTGTTTAACGTGGAATCCGACTGACAAAAAAAATCCACGCCCTACCCGGGACACGAAACCGTTACTTTTGTCATGAGAGACTAGAGCCCTAAACACTCAGCCATCAGTTCGGCGACACATTCAGGATATCGAAGCTTATTTTATATTTATTGAATTATATAGATAAAGACTGTTCTTGTGCCCCGTACATTTTTGCCGTTTCTATAGAAAGATTTAGATATTGCTTTTATGATAACAATATTTTCGGTTTGGTATGCCAGAAGGAGTAGATATCATTAAATAATATGATGAAATATTTGTGTTAGTGTAATGTGAAGGATTTCAATTTAAAGAAGAAAAAATGTAACAAAATATTTCCCTATAATTGGGAATTTTTAGAAATCTAGAAACAGTATTTTGATGTGGTAGGAATGATAACCATACACATGATTCTGGAAAGGAAGAACATAAGGTTTTTATCCAAATAAATTAAATAATTTTACTCTAAACTCAGCTCTTCCTTTAGAATCAGCTTAAGTTTTTATAACCAGTTTTAAGAAAAAAGTAATTGGCTACATTCTTTTCTCCATTACTTTGCTTCGAAGCAGAAAATAAGAGTATATTTCGTTTTTTATCTAAGAGAATGAACATTTTTATAGCAGTTGTGTTTCAGTTTTTATGGTTGTTCTAATATGCAACTTAAACCTGACAAATGACGAGTTTATTGAACTATCAATTAATAAAAACAGTAATTTTTTTAAATTTTTTTATGGAAGTATGATTTCGAACCTGAATGGTAGCCTACTGCTGCTGGTTGTTGAGAAAAAAAACCCGGACACATTTGAAGAAAAGTAATAATATTAAAAGCTAATAATATTACCCATAAAAACAAAGTTTTTAATATAAATGTTTTATATGCATTGCCAATCTTTATATTAGTTAGCACAGTGTCGATTCTGTAAACAGCGTGTTCTTGGTGTTGCATCGAATTTTAAATATCAAAAACATTTCTATCAGCAAAATGTGTGGCAAACTACTTTTAATAGTATATTTATTAAAAGTGAAAGTGATTTTATGCATTCACATTCAAGTATCTTTTATTTATTCTGATTAAAGTGATTTTATTTTGTACTTATTAAAATAAAATTGGCAACAGAGAAGAGTTTCTTCAATTATCGGTAAAATGCTATTTTAAAGTGATTGGATGGCGGCAAATTGGCTTATTAGTATTCCGTAACAGCAGCGTTTAATTGACAATTACAGCCCCGAAATTTTATCGAATGCCATGTCTTCGTCGTCGAATCTATCTGCCAAGTTTCATCCCGATTGGATGACAACAAGGGTGTTAATTAGGCCTCCGTAGATTTCCCCGCCCTCGACACACAAACATAATTAATTTTACATACACTAATTCATCAATGACATACTGACTGGGCTAGGATATACATAAGAATTCGTATTTACGAATCTAAAAAAAAAAATCTCAAAATTAATATATTTAAATTATTTTCAGAAAAATATTAAATAATTTTGTTGAAGTAAATAATGCAATAGAAAAAAAAATTCTGAAAACTAAAATAATTAAAAATGAAAATAATCATTGAAAACTAAAATAATTAAAAATGAAAATAATCAATGAAAACAAAATAAGTAAAAATACTGTAGAATTGTATATATATGATTTGAATTTTTCATATACGATAAACTATTTTTAAATTATGTAATTTAAAACTTTTTTTTTATACTGTAAAGAAATTCTTGAGACGCACTTAAATATTGATTAAAAAAAAGTAAATTTTAAATTGTGCTGTTAATCTAACATAAGCTCTAGAGAAATAGAATCCAATCCCTTACAAACGCATTGTAAGTCAATATTACATTACTGAAGTATCTAAAGATATATTTTACAATTATTTAGATTTAAATATATTTCCCTATTTCTTTTAAAAGCGATGAGGACAATTTAAAATGTTTGTTACAACCTTAATTTTTCTGACACGATTCACATTTACAAATCTATAATGATAATGTTAATTTACCATATTTAAGGTACCTTTTCCTCACAAAGTATTTGACATAGAAGCCTAATTTTTTTAGTGCATTTAGGATACGCTTGTTATTTTACTGAAGTTATCTTTCGATTGCGATTCATTTACTTTTTTTTTAAAAAGAATTTTCGTGAAAATCATTTTTTTGCCGAAAGAAGCCAAAACAATAAATTATTTTAAAGAAAATTATATACAAGAATTATCAGTTAAAAATTTCATTAAGATAGTTTGTGCAGTTTCTGAGAAGATGGTACATGAATAATGAAAAATGTAGTTTTGAGAAAAACACATTTTAAAGAAATCTGTACTAATACTAATAGTTACCAATTTTGTTTTCAAGAAATTATTAAAAATACTTCTATTTAAGGTATTACTAATATTGTATCTTTTTAAAATGTTGTATCGTACATTTTAGTTTCTGTAAAGGAAAAAGCATTCGATATGTAAAGAGCTTTTAAAGAAGAAGTTTCAAGCGTGAAAAGTAGAAACGCATTTACATTGGAAATGAAGTCAGATAAAAAAAATAGTATTCAAGTTTATTCATACGAACCTAAATTCCGTCTTTTCCTGTCAAACGTCAAAATAGTATTTAATCGTTGGAGAAATGCTTAATTTTATTTAAAAAAAATATCTTCATTCAACCAACTCTGAATTCTCTTTTAACAGTCATTGTAAATTGTAATATTTTTATTTCTTACTCCAACACTTACTAGTAGGAGGAGTTAAAAAATACCTTTTAAATCTTTCAATTAGATTGTATAAAGAGAAAATAAAATCATGGAAATATAGGTGCTTTTGCATGACCAAAGGGAATTCTAGTTTTAAAAATATATAGCACCCATTTTTATTTTATTTTCGGTTGTAATCTTTATGTAAAAAAGGCTCTTTGATTTTTTGCAGAAATATACTTCGTTGAACAATTTTCGAGTCAGAGAAAAGCAAATCCAATTTAAATGGTTTAAGTACGAAAAAGGATTTTCCCTAAAATAAGGATTTTTTTTTTTTTATGTTATGATCGTCATACCTTATTTTTGTTCACTTATAACAATGGAATTTTGTTCTTTTTTTTTATTACCCTTTTATCCCTTTGATAAAAATGGTACACTTTATGATGACAACACCAAAATTTCTCTTCTATACTAACAAATGTCTACATGTATTGATACTATTAAAGTATAACATCAGATTTATCATTTCGCTAAACACAATTAATTTTCTTTTAAGGAATTCGACAGTAAAAATTTAGCACTGGATCCTAACTTTATCAATTCATGAAAATGATATTTGCATGTGAGTGCATAAATTCAAGTTAATTTTTCATAAATAAATTTTGAAAAGTAGTTTGCCGCACATTTTGTTGATAGAAATATTTTTGATATTTAAAATTAAATGCAATCACCAAGCACACACTGTTTACAGAATCGGCTCTGTGTTAACGAATATAAAAACTTCTCATGACTTGAATTTAAAACCAACTCTATAAAATAACATTATAAGTAAAAGATTATGGGGTAAATAACCAAGCAATCTTTTCAGGGACATCAAAAGATCATCAAAGAATTCACACTTTATTCGTTCAGTTACAAAACGTCTCTTGAAAAGATAAATTTACATAAAAACTGTTATATACAGCGTGTCCCTGTATAACCTAGCCGACCTTTATTTTCTACACCGTTGGTCCTAGATGCATAGTCCCAATTGAAAAAATGTTTTAAATAGTTAAAATAGTTTTACTGAATAGTTTTTAAGTTAGCAAAGGGGTTGGTATAAAAATTACGGATTGTAAATTTTTATACGGTCCCCAGTTCCCCCAACTCATATTTAGAAAAATGTTGCCTATGAAAAAATATTTCAAATAAAAAAAAAAATTGAAATTTTTTCGACCAATAGCCACCGTGTTATTGGAGTTTAAAGTTTTAACGCTATTTGGGGGGGCCCGTACATAAATTGAAATTATAAAATATCGTCTTATCGGAATAACAATGAGCTTCTAGTCTATTGACGGTCATGCACGTATATATACGTCATACTATCCCCAGTTTTTCCAGCAATACACAACATTTTTAAATTTATAAATAAAATGTAAAATAAAATATTTTTTAGATATTTCCTATCTAAAACAAAACAAATAAAAAATAATTAAAAAAAATATGTATTTGAATTCGAAATATAATTTAAAATTATTGCAGGGAAAACAACAATTTCGCCCATTCCCATGACCTTCAGTGGGCTAGACTAGGTTTGACTATGGCAAACAAGTTGTTGTTCATCGCCTAAAACACTATACTTTTTGACTAGAAACTGCTTTAAAAAAAATTTATAATTGTACAACACATAATAAACAGCAAACATACTTATAAACAATTTTAATTAAGTAATTTTAAATAATAACATAATCAGATAGCAGCGCTTTTTGTTAACACAGACAAAAGTGAAATGTGATAGAAATGAACAAAGTGAAAAGGATAAATAACCTCTTCCTTAATTACATATGCTCGAAGTGCTTTCCTTCTACTAAAATACCTAAGCGCATACGTAATTCAAATTCATTTTCAACATTTTTCAGCATTACAGGCCTAATACACCTGGCAGCGGATACAATTCGATTCTCCAAATCAAATAGACTCGTCGATTCTTTTTCATAGACCTTGCTTTTCAAAAATCCCCAAAGAAAGAAATCTAAACGATTTAGATCTGGAGAACTAGGAGGCCATTCTATCGGACCTCCATAGCCTTGAAACCCACCCAGGAAGCTGTTTTGTGGGATGGTGCCCCATCCTGTTGAAACCACATCTTTTTAAAGTCTGCTAACACGACATAGTCATCCAGAATGTCAAATAAAGGTCCCTGTAACAGTTTCTCATATTTTATAAGGAATTATAGGAATTTTATGGATAATGCGACCCCTGCACAACACAAGAGTGTGAATTTGTTCTACCTCGACAGATTTCATTTTTGCTTTGAAAATACGTAATCCAAAGATTTTTGTTAGTTTCAGGGAGTATAGCACCTATTATCTCTTTAAAACGAGTTTAGCATCCTCAATTCACTACAGATATTGATAGATCATATTCATACGTTTGATTTCAGAATAATTTTCCGAACGCAATTGCTTTTTCTCTGTATTTCAATTTGTGTACATGCCCTTAAAATATGTTAATGACCATGGGTGTAAAGTGGTATAAGTCACTAAATTCGATTTTTCATATCTCCATGAATATTGGTCGTACAAATTTCGATTTTCTTTGTTTGAAATGTTTTTTCATGGGCAACATTTTTCTAAATATTAGTTGGGGGAACTGGGGACCATATAAAAATTTACAATCCGTAATTTTTATACCAACCCCTTTACTAACTTAAAAACTATTCAGTAAAAATATTTTAGCGATTTAAAACATTTCCTCGATTGGGACTATGCATCTAGGACCAACGGTGTCGAAAATAAAGGTCGGCCAGGTTATACGGGGACACGCTGTATCTCACTTAATGTGGATTGAAGTTCATAATAATATATGTCGGTATATTTTATGAAAAATAGCTTGAATTAAAATATAATTAGAATCTCAAAATATTTAAAATGTGGAAAGTGGTAATATGTAAACAAGTTTTAAAACTTTCTTTTTATTAATTTTTTCGAGCAAAAATTTTTCTATAAGGCGGTGCAAGAAATATTTATACAAAATGTTTTTCTTTGTAAAAAGTTTCTTTAAAATTGTAATTCCAATTCTTTAATGAATTTGAAATGTGCGTGTTACTTTCCAAATCTAAACGTTAAAGATTTCCATTATGATGATATTCAATTTACGATACACAATTTTCCATTTCCCACGGCCTCTTTTCGCTAAAAACGTTCACAAATCCACTCAAAAAGTAAATTTATGAAACTATTCAACTCTCAGATTTAAATGGGGGGGGGGGGAACTTTATATAATGTGTTTGTAGAAAATAATACCCTTGTTAAAATACCAAACTTACTCAAACATGAAATTTCGATCACTAAATATGATGCAATGTAAATTTTAAAACAAATTTCAGCAAAGCAAACCCGATTTCCACTTATTGACATTATACCAGAAATATTTACTTTATTTGGAGCAACTCGTAAGTTTGTGAATCCAGATGTCAGTAACGTTTTCTGAAACTGAAGTCCCTAAAAATAATTCAGACAGTTTTGCTACGTGTGCTTTGTGTAGAATTGATGAACAAAGGGGTGTTACAAAAAAAATTCAATTCTGTCGCTTGGCTAAGCAGACATTTGTCGTTTTTGAAAAGCAATACCAATGAATGACTAAAAATTTTAAAATAAAAACCTACTCTTTAAAACTAAAAATATATTAAACTAAAAATAAATAACTAAACATAACTTAGATATTTTTCGGTAATTTAGATATCATTATTTTTTGTCTATCAAAAGTTACAGTGTGTATATAAACATTAGATAACAATTTAAACAATTATTAAGGACACAAAGTATTTTCAAATATAAAGGAAATTTTTAAGCAAAAAAACTTATTTTATAAATTAATAATTAGTTTTAATGTATGGTGTTCAAAAAATATACTTGAAATATCAGAATATATACGAAACAAAGGTTGTTTTACCAAATATGAATGAAAATATTTCGTGTTTATATTGTGTGAGTGGGTGAATAATACATTAACAAAAACTATCCCGCTGTCTAAATGAACATTCTATTTCATCACTGTAAGGTTCCCTATTATTTGTTTCAGTTACAATGACACATTTACAATTTCTGAAAATGTTTTTTCATTTAATGTAAACCCTCTTTATTGGATTTATATTTAATTTTAAAAATAAATCATTCAGTTGGAAACTACTGGAAAGTTTTATTAGAGTTCTTTAGAATTGTTACATTTAAACTGGATTTTTTTCATAATTATGTTTTGCGCACACACATTTTTGAATGCAATTTAATAATTCGATTTTAAACAAATACATTCCAACATTGAATCAAGTAAACATGCATAGAATTATTCAAGGTTATTTCAACACTTCTTTTAAATTTATAGATTATGATAATAATTTAAAGTGCACTGCTTACACAAACTATTTTAATATGTAATATTTATTTTTGTTCCAAGCAATGAGTGCCAGTGACTTTCTAATAAATTTACCATCTTGGCACACCAGATACTGACAACGCCAGAATCAACTTTTACTATGGTGTGAAAATTAAAAGAATTGGCATCATTCGTAATCATTAACAAAATATTAACGAGCTATGAGTGAGTTTTTAATTTCCTCTAAAGGTTATTCAGTTCATGAGTATTTTTATAAGCCATGCATTTTTCCCCAAAATATTTCTATAAAAATACATTTTTAAAAAAGATTGAAGTTGCGCTTGATATAAGGGGACCTGGCACCACTTGTCTTCACAAAAAATAATAAAAATATAAATTTTATTTATGGAGAATTTAGTTTTGTGCAATAGCTCCTTTGATGTTTCGAACCCATTTTTCTCAGTTCGTGATTTTTTGAATTCCCCTCTTAATCAAAATGCTAAAACTTCTGCAAATATGTCTGAAATGACTTGAATTAGTTTTTGTGTTATTCATAATATCGATTTGACAATAATAGGCTTGGATCTTCGAATAATTTTTTTTTTTTTTACGAATTTAAATGTTGAAAATTTTTCGTTTTTTAAGCTTTTTTTTACAGATAAGTAAAATAATTATTGTTCTCCTCAAAAACTATTTTAATTATTCTAAATACGATTCCTCAAAAGTTAGAGTATATTATTAGGGAAATTTTTTAAAGCACAATCAGGAAATAATATTGAACAATGAAAAACCAAATAGAATTTGAAATTTGATGAATTTTTTAAACAATTTAAAATTGGGAAAATTAAGAGTCTTATGTGAACTTTTTTTTAATAAAATTTATTGTTTACTTAGTAGTACCTCCAAATACGTAAAAATTATAATTTTAAAGGCTTAAATAAAAAGAAAAATTTGAAGGGCCCCAAGTCCCCATAAACTAAAAAAATTGTTTTAAAATCACCAATTTCCATTTATAAGTTTCATTCTAAAGAATTTTGTTTTGCGATTGTTCTGTTTTACGCCGTGGACTGATTCAACAATTGTATGTGTGCGACTGTCATTTCACTCCCTTTTGTTGCACATAGAATAAATAAAATTCAAACTGCCCTTGCAGTTATTCAATGGAGCCACTTTGTCACTGACGAATATCCAGCTGAGGAAACAGAGGAAAGACCGCGACTATTTTAACTGCCATTGTGTTAACCTTTTAACAATGGAAAAGTACCGCATTTTTTAAAAATGAATGAAATTGGTTTGTATTTATGAAGAATTTCTTTCTGATTCCAAATATTCAAACAAAAGTTCTTTAAAAAAATTAGTAATTTAGATGTTAATAAAAGAAAATGCGCCGAAACCCCGTCCTATCGCAGCCCGATCAAAACACTTCGTTATAAATGTGAAGTCAAAACAGCATTTCGTTTCTATGGTTATCGTGAGGTTTCTGCCAAATTTTTAGTCTGTGTTTGGTAGATAATTGCTATATTCCGTACCGGTTGGAGCGATTTGCGATATTTTCCAAATGGTTTCCGCTGCTGCGTTTCAAGCCAAAAGTTGTTTCAGATCAAGTGACATCACAATCGCTTTAAACCGAATCTGTCATTCTTCCCTCCAAAACTAACAAGCAAACTTATGTTTCAAATTAAAAAAAAAAAGTTGCAGTGAGCAGAAATTTTTGTGTTTATGGCCTTTAAGAAACATTTATAATTAAATAAACAATTAAAAAAATGTGGGTATTGTCCATCGTTACAAAATAGTCTTACTTATTACCTATATATGAATTTCTGTCATAATTTTTTCCACTCTTCAAAATATAACCCTCTACTTCGAAAAGACATACATTCATATGTTTTGATACACTTTGACTAAAACAAAGCTTTCCAACTACTCCATTTTATTCCTCAGAAAGAGTTATTTACTCTTCATATAATAGTTCCCATGCTGACAGCGAACACAATATTTATTCCGGAATAATATTTCTGGATTTAATCTACTAATATCATATAGGATCAATCGTTGCATGAATATTTAAACATGCAATAAAATGGGCCTAAAATGTATAATCGAAATATGTATTATATGCATATGTGTATAATTTAAATTCCCGTTAAGGGCTATGTCTACTTAGGATGCATGAAAAAAACTCTATTTTTATTAATTTTTTTTAAGAATACTATTATGTTTATTGATATAAAACATACCAGGCTCAACAAAAACATTCTTAAATTACTTAAAAAAAAAAAAAGCATTGATTTTAACCACTCTTTTAGTGTGAAAATACCAGGTGAGCAGGAGTTTTCGAAAAGTAGGTAGGTGTGCGCTGTTGAAAAAATCTGAACAACGGCCCATCTTAAACAAAAAAAAATTGAATGATTGTAGGTTTAGTGTGACAGTGGTTATATCCCTTACCTCTAACATTAATTTATATGATTTATATACAAAAATAACAAAATGGCAGACAAAAAAAAAAAAAAAAGTATTTATTTTTGCAAGTTTTTTACCAAAAAAATAGTAAAAATTAAAATTTTGCAATAATTCTGGTACAGGATATAGCGTTAAGTGTACAGAATATGTGATTAAAATTTCAGAAGGATCAGTTCAGTAGTTTCTAAGATTTTTTCAACAGCGCAACCTTTTGAGGACTCCTGTTTAACTGGCATTTTCACTCTAAAAAAGTGGTTAAAATCAATATTATTAAATTTAAAAAATTTTTTGTTGAGCCTAACAAGTTTTATATCAATAAACATAACAGTATTCTTAAAAAAGATTTAAAAAAATAGCGTTTTTTTCATGTATCTAAATTAGACAATGCCCTTAATGAATGATCAACGTTTGTTTCATAATAAATAAGAATTTTACTTATATCACACACACACACAAGAGAAGAGACGTGATTCAGGTATTTTAATATTTAGTACAACTAAAATTCAATTAATTATATTACTACATCTAAATAGTGATTTGCATTTCATAAAACTATTTAATCTGCCAATCGGATCAGTATATCTGAATAAGGTCGCGTTCTGGATTTTTATTATTCTATATTAAAATGCGTTAATCAGCAAAATTTTATAGAAATGTCTATCTTAAATATTAATTGAGGTTACCAATCAGTTATTAGTTGTCAATTATGATTGGTATTACAATGCTAATTTCTTATTATATCACCTATAAATATTGACGAAAGTCAGAATTTCCTAAGAATATTCAGTTCTAGCTAATTGAGAATATTTGGCATTGAATTAAATTATTACTTCTTTGGAAAGCATGAAGTGGGAATATTACAAAAATGGTTACTTTGAAGTATTTATTGTTTGTAAACTGTCTTCTTAGTTAATATTTTTTTTTTTTTTTTGGAAATTGTGTTTATTTTTACAGCTATTTCGTGTTATCCATATATACTTATTTATCCAAACCATCATTCACATACTCTATACAAAATTAATGTACGATTGTAACTAGATTGTAGAAGAGGCAGGTCAAAGACACAAACGATAAATGAGGGTGTTTTTGTAACAAAAGGGTAGAAGGGGTCATGGTACTCTTCACACTTTTTTTTTAATATTTAAGCCTTTAAAATTATAGTTTTTACATATTTGGAAATATCAATAAGTAAAAACAAAATTTTATTTAAAAAAAAAGTGCAGATAGTGCTCATAATTTTCAAAATTGTATTATTTTTAAACAAATTTATCAAATTTCACATTCTATCCTCCTTAAAATTTTTAAATATTTTTCTAATTTAAAAACAAAAAAAATTCCTAGTAATATACTCTAACTTTTTAGGCATCGGACTTAGAATCAGTAAAATAGTTTTAGAAAAAAAACACCACAAAACGATAATTACTGTACCTATATATGTAAAAAAAGCGTAAAAAAAAACAGGTATTTTTCCACAATATAATTTGTAAAAAAAATTATTTTATTCAAAAATCTATGCCTGTTTTTGTTAAATAGATATTGAGGATGACACAAAAAAAATCATGAAATTTCATTCATATTTACTGAAATTTTAGCATTTGGAGTAAGGTGAAAATTTCAAAAATCACGAACTGAGAAAAATGCTTTCGAAACATCAAAGGAGCTATTGCCGCAATGCTAGATTCTCCATAAAAATATAGTTTTTCTGCAAGTGCAGCTGTCCAATCAGCTAAAAAACTTACCAGAAAAAGGAGAATGTTTCAAAGATTATAAACAAGCAAAAAAAAAAAAAAAATTATATATTTTTATATATTTATAAAAATATAGTTTTTCTGCAAGTGCAGCTGTCCAATCAGCTAAAAAACTTACCAGAAAAAGGAGAATGTTTCAAAGATTATAAACAAGCAAAAAAAAAAAAAAAAAAAAAAAAAAAAAAAAAAAAAAAAAAAACATTATATATTTTTATATATTTTAAGAAAGCAAGTGTTACCAATTCCCCTTACAAATAAAACTATTTACAATATTTGTTCTAAGTACATTATTAAATATAAATACATTCGGAATAAAAATTAAAAAAATTTATTGTTTTTTCTTTGAAATGTCCCAAGTAAGTGTTAAGTATTAATTTAAATAAAAAATAAAATTTTATGTAATTGCCGTAAAGCCATTGGGCCTCTTAGATAGTATAGTGTCGTACAATGGAAGTGCATATAAATTACAAAAAAACAAAAAAAACATAGAGATGTGTTTGAAAGATAATGCATCCATTTATTTATACATCACAAAATATTATTAAATAAACAATATAGCTAAGTATACAATTAAAGTGTTAACTATCTTCCTCTAAAACCAAGCACAATGCCGGTTGAAATCCTAACAAAATATAAATATATGGCCGAGGGTAGGTAAGGAATGTGTAAGATTCACAGTTAGCTGTCTGGGCAAAGAGTACCTCTGTCAGGGGCGTATGTCGTCGGGCTAGTCACCAGACCGCATATTCTTGGTTTGTCTCCTTTGCTTCACCTCAGCGTCCAGCCACCGTTAAAACCTCATTCTCTCTCTCTCTCTCTTCTGTCTCAGTTCCGTGACCAACGCTTTGCTACCCCCCAACAGGTACCGTTCCTCCCGACCAAAGCCACCTCTTTTGCTGTGAGTCCAGCGACGTGTGTGTTTTACATTGGTGAATTTCCCTAACAAACTGACATTGGTTAAAGTAAAACGTGTGAAAAACCCACCTTCTTGGTTTGTAAAAGTGTGTAAAACACACAAATAATTGATGGGGATGTGTAGATTTTTGCCTCTTGCAAAACCCCTTAGAACTTATAAAATAAATGTCATAATACATTATGACAGTTATAGTCTATTTTCTAGCAATGAACACACATACATTCCCTCAAAGAAGCAACTAGTAAACCTCACTCAGACTGGGTTATTAAAAATGTAAAATAACAATGATGTATTATATAAAAAAAAAATTCGTTCGGTATATTAATCCGAAAGAAAAATATTGCATGAATAAGTATTTCTATATTTCTGCATTCATTGAATGAAAGTATGAAGAGTTATAACCGACAAAATTCACCTTATTGTACAAAATAAAACATTTGCCCTAAAAAATTTTAAATCCTTTTACAACTTCATTTCTTTTCATTTGCAACTTCCTTTTTCTACTGTTATCGCTGTGTTGCTCCTGCTTGAATTTCCAGCTACTGCAATGAGCGAAGACAAAAGGTCTCTTATAGCCGGCTTCTCATACAAAAGATCTCCTGGAAAAACTGGACCAGTGACTTTGGATAAAAGATCATCAGTCGTGGAGAAGTTTCCCAGGGCGTAAGCATGAATTTAGTTATTGGAAATAAATTGATACGGAGAGCGCAATTGCGGTTAAACTATTTGAATTGACTATTAATGACTATAAAGAATCTGTAATCACTAGCAAAATTGAATCAGTAATCACTCGCGTTTTTTAACTAGATTGCGATTCTCCAAATAAAGAAATGACGACTACTGAATACCTTTATATGTGGTTAAAATGCCAATAATATCACCTAGACTTATTTCGTTACTTCCAGTTGTCTTTTCCCTTTTAAATATTTAAGTACGAACTCTAGGAACATTTCGTTTTCTCTTAAATGTAACCAAAGATCCCTTAATATCTTAAATAAACGCAAATGCGGAAGAACAATGTAAGCATTTTCATTGAAATACTACCGAATAAAACGAAAAATCTTCAACACAGAACCCACCTTGTAATTAGTGAACTTGAGTTATAACATATTCTTTTATAACGTAAACTGTAATTCTAACATTGAAACCAAAATCACGTGAACAAAGAGTGTTTTCTTTTGAAAAGTATCACCTCCTCCCCTCCTCTCTCTTTATGTGATAAAATCTCCAGAGACTACTTTAAAGATGCAATTTCTTCTTTTCCTTTTAGCCCTGAAGACTATTCACATTTGGTATTTTATGGGTAACCTTGATAAGGATTATCGAGATTGATGAGAATGAAAATAAACAATCGATGAGAAGTCATCAAACGCGAAGCAAGAATTTTACCTTCGGAAATTTTGTTTGGGAAAGCATAGGAATGGACATGCACCCTCTTGAAATTAATAATCTGCACTTTAAATGTATACTTTGACAAACAAATAGTTATGAATAAAAATAATATAGTATGTCATGAATTGTGGTACTTTATCTTTTATTTACTTAATTGAGTGTACATTTATGTATTTTACAATGACATTATTTCTTATCTCGTCAATTTATCAAAAGGTGACAACTTTGTTGCTTAGTTCAATTTTCCAGACCTAGTTGTTCGATTATTTTAAATGTGACAACTGCATGTAAAAAGATCATATGCAATTTTCAATTTTGGAATAAGTAGAAAATGTGAATTAATAAGTTCTTTTAAGCTAAAGCAATGATTTTAGGTTAAAATTTCGATAGAAGATCTTTAAATGAAGGTCCACCTAATTATTTTCTGGACTGATTTAATTGCTCCAGAAAATATTGAGTGAAATAAATATATACTATATTTGTTCAAAAATTATGGTCATCTACCTTATAGTACTTGTGTGCTTAGTTGAGTGAGATTAGTTTGAATATGTTGAATACATTAAGAAAGATTTGGTCAGAACCGATGAGCATTCCGAAAGAGGACTTGAAAGGACTTTTCCGGAATTTTTACTACCGAAAAGTATTTTGCGACAGATGGATATATTTTTGAAGCATATTAAATGGGAATGTAATTTATATAATATTTCCAAAAACCTCAATGGGAATGATTTGGAATTCATAAGCACAATATCCATAAAAGAATATCCCAGTCGATAGTAAATTATATCAGTTTAATTTAGACTAGTTGAAACAAATAATGAATCATATTGAAGGTAGCTAGCTAAGTTTTTCGTACACTTTTCATTTCATAGCTAAACTTTTGGGTATATAAATTACACAAATTAAATTCTGCTTAGATTTATAACTGGGGCATTCTTTTTTGGTCATACTGTACTTTAATTAGATTTTTGTTTTTATCGATACAAACTATCAATTATCAAACTTATAATAGTAAAAAAAGAAATAAACTATTAAATTATAAATTTTTATCGTACTTATCTGTTTTTAAATTTGTAATGAACTATATTGCGTTGAAATGTACTTTATTATTAAGCACTCGCCCGGACTTCACTACAGTATGCATAAAAAGATGATCCCTCTAAGTGGAAAACACCATAAAATAATTCAATTGTATCAAGTTTACCTAAAATACTTTTTTTATTTTTTCAAAACTACTATAAGTTTTTGAATTTTCGGGATTACATTTTTCGGACATTGCACTGTTTTGCAAATAGGGTGGAGCGAAAAAATGAAAACGTAAATCTTCAAAATGCCCGCATTTTGAATACTTCAATTTTGTTCTAGTATCGAAGTACAGAATATTCCGAACATTCAATTCAAACATCCGTACTGTTTAAAGTCTCAAGATGTATCGTTTTACTACACGATTGTGAATAATTTAATATTTATATACATTTTTGATTAATTATAAAATTAATATATACATTTATCTTACATGCACACAAATTTATCAGTATTTCTGTCAGCAGAATGACAACCAGGGTATGGCTTAAAGTACTTTACAGATACTTACGAACGAAGAGTCATTTAAAAGGAATTCAACAGTAGATGTGCTCAAATTTAAAAATGTATAAAAAGCATTTGATTAAATATTATAATTTTTATATTTTTCATAAATGCAATTTTGAACTATAGTCTAATGATTTTTTGATAATATAAGTGGAAAACCCAACAGGTTTTTATTACTTTTACATTTTTCTAAATGAACAGCATTTTGTAGATGTTGAACATTTCTCCTTTATTTTAAATCGATTGTTTTAAATTGATTTTATTTCTAAATAATTTGTATTTTTTCGTGAAGATTGAGTGTCGTTTGGTTGAACTTTGACTGATGGGTTTATTTTCTTTCCATAGTTCTCTACGATAATACACAAATATAAAATCATGAAATTATAAATTGCACAGGTATGCAATGAAAGAACAAATTCTTGAGAATAATCCAAGAAAGAAGACTCCGTTTTTTTTTTTTTTTTTGGGGGGGGGGGGGATGTTTAAGTTTATCCTCTAAACTAGTAAGATGTCTGTAAACACGACAGTGAAAATGCTAAAACCACATTAAGCATGTTGATGCGATTCTATTCTTCACTTCCAACCACCATCATTGTTTCACTATACCGTCATTTTTCCAACTCCCATCGTTATCTTATGTAATTTAGTGTTGCACTTTTTTAAGAGGAACTCCTGTTAAGTATCACTCCCTTACTTTCCATGTTACAGTTTCATAGCCCACTTCATTCAGAAACTACTTTGTGTAAAACCTTGAAATTTATTGAATAGATAAGGAGGAAATTATCACTTAAGGTATACTACAATTGATATGATTTTCTTTAATTTTTAGGCTATAAATTCAAACTTTTTGGCAGTATATCAGAATTAAAAATCATGCATTTTTATATATAAACTTTATTTTCCGTCAATTTTTAAATCAGCTAATTGCAATTAAAGTGACTAATTAGGACATTATTAGAACATACATAAATAAACTTGTAATTATTATAATAACGCCTGTTCCTTTGGAGAATTTTAAATATGGCTTCAATATTTATTTAATTATAAGTTTTTAAATGAAAAATTAAAAAAAATACATAGTTTTAACAAAAAATTTAAAAAAATACATAGTTTTTAACAAAAAATTAAGATTAAAATATGCATAACAAATGCGTTTATAACAACATATATTAAATTGTCCATAGAAAACACATTCGCAACTACAGTCTACAAAACAAAATTATAATTTTGTAAATCGGACCATTCATTATGAAGTTATGACAGTTGGCTTAAAGTCATATACCAAAATGTCATTCTTCAGAAAACGTGTTTAAAATTTACTGCACTAATGAACATGATACAAAACAGGTTCACAAAACCTACTGTAATTTAAAAAGTAATTTGAGTATCAGAAAGAAAATGGTATCATTTTAATGATAACGAATTCATGAATATTTTAAAAACAAAAAACAAAAACGCAGACTTGTGTCAAATTTCACAATTCCTAAGGTATATATATACCTTAACAACATGACATAAATTAAAAACTCGAAAATCGTGTCTGATATATATTATTTTTTAAATGTGAAAAATTGTATTTTAAAAATTTATAAAAATGAAAATTTAAAAAGCAAAAGACTTGGAATTGAAGATAGACATTGACGTAAGTATTTCAAATATAAAACAAGCTATATTCGAAGCATTTTCAAGTTTTTAACTGGTTGGTTGTATTCAGATTATTTGGAGCCGTCAGCAACACGAGGGCTATAATGCGCCGAAACATTCGTCATTAGACAAGCCAACATACGTTTACAAACACCCATGCCTAACACGGGACTCGAACCCGCAACCTCGCGGTCTAGAAGCTAGCACGCTAACCACTATACCGTTTGATCGGCAGAGCCATGGCATGATTTTTGAGTTTAGTTTATAACGTTATTTAATTGAGTGTAATAATGAATTTAATGCAAGTTTTTCAAATAAAATGAACCCGCAACCTCGAGGTCCATAAGCTAGCACGCTAACCACTTTCGTACCTACTCAACAAATAATGTCAAGGTTTTATAAAAGTAGTTTCTAAATGAACTGGCTTGAATGTTTTAATATAGCTAGCACTGGAAATGGCCTCTAGTATAAGTTCAACTTAAAATTTCAAGCCCTACATGCCGTGTTGTTTACTCTTAGAGCATATTGCGGTTGAGAAAAATGACTTCCATTTTTGAATGCTAATTCGACATAGTGTCTACTCTATATTTATGGTAACTCTACAGCAAGAGACAACAAGGAGACATTCAGGATGGTTGGTTAGTTGGTACACAAAACAACATATGTTTATACACAATATGACTGCTGATCAGACCGGTAACTACAGCTTAACGTGGATTCCTACCGACATCAAAAATACATGCCTAACCCAAAACACTAAACCGCTACCATTGGCATGCGAGACCAGAGCCCTAAGCACTCAGTCATCAGCTCGGTGACACATTCAGGATTTAACGGAACTGCTACTTAGCATATTTTAAGTTGATTATTCATTGAATTATATGTATAAAGACTTGTCTTGTGCCCCGTAAATTTTTGCCATATCTATAGAATAATTTAGATATTGCTTTTATGATAACAATCTTTTCGGTGTGGTATACCAGAAGGAGTAGATATCATTAAATAATATGATGACATATTTTTGTAAGTGTAATGTGAAGGGTTTCAATTTAAAGAAGAAAAATCGAAAAGGATATTTCCCTATGATTGGGAATTTTCAGAAATCTATTAAAAGTATTTTGATGTGGTAGGAATGATAATTATACACATGATTCTGGTAGGGAAGAACATAAGATTTTTATCCAAATAAATTAAATCATTTAACTCAAAACTCAGCTCTTCCTTAAGAATCAGCTTAAGTTTTTATTATCAGATTTAAGAAAAAAATAATTGGCTACATTCTCTTCTCCTTTACTTTGTTTCGAAGCAGAAAATAAGAGCTTGTTTCGTTTTTTATCTAAGAGAATGAAAATTTTTATAGCTTTTGTGTTTCAGTTTTTATGCAATTTTTTAATATGCAATTTAAACATGACAAATGGCGAGTTTATTGAATTATCAATTACAAGTATAAAAACAGTAATTTTTTTTTTTAAATGGAAATATGATTTTGCACCACAATGATTGCCGACTACTGCTAGTACCGACTACTTGTTGAAAAACAATCCCCAGCAACTTTTGAAGAAAAATGAAAAGATAAGCTAATTATATGACCCATAAAACAAAGTTTTTAATATAAATCCTTTATATGCATTGCAAAACTTTATATTCGTTAGCGCAGCGCTGATTCTGTAAACAGCGTGTTCTTGGTGTTTGAATCGAATTTTAAATGTCAAAAACATTTCTATCAACAAAATATTCGGCAAACTAAGTTTAAAAGTATATTTATTAAAAGTGAAAGTGATTTTATGCACTCACATTCAAATATCCTTTATTTATTCTGATTAAAGTAATTTTATATTTTATTTATTAAAATAAAATTGGCAACAAAAAAGAGTTTCTTCTATGATCGGTAAAATGCTAATTTATAGTGATTGGATCGAGGCAAATTAGCTTATTAGTAATCCATAAAAGCAACGTTTAATTGACAATTACAGCCACGAAATTTTATAGAATGCCATGTCTTCGTCTTCGAATCTATCTGCCAAGTTTCATCCGATTGGATGACAACAAGGGTGTTAATTAGGCCTCCGGAGAAATGCCCGCCCTCGACACGCAAACATAATTAATTTTACGTAAACTAATTTATCAATGGCATAGTGTCAGGGCTAGGATATACATTAAAATATGTATTTACGAATCGAAAAAAAAAAAAAATCTCAAAATTAATATATTTAAATTATTTGCAGAAAAACATTAAATAATTTTGCAGAAACACATAATGCAAAAGAAAAAAAATTCTGAAAACTATAATAATTAAAAATGAAAATAATCAATGAAAACTATAATAATTAAAAATGAAAATAATCAATGAAAACTATAATAATTAAAAATGAAAATAATCAATGAAAACTATAATAATTAAAAATGAAAATAATCAATGAAAACTAAAATAAGTTAAAATAAAAGTAGAATTGCAATTATATGATTTGAATTTTTCATATATCATAAACTATTTTTAAATTATGTAATTTAAAACTTTTTTTTTATACTGTAAAGAAATTCTAGAGACGCACTTAAATTTTGATTACAAAAAAGTTAAATTTAAAGTGTGCTGTTAATCTACCATAAGCAATCCAATCCCTTACAAACGCATTGTAAGTCTATATTACATTACTGAAGTATCGAAAAGATATATTTTACAATTATTCAGATTTAAATATTTTTTCCCTATTTCTTTAACAATCGATGAGGAAAATTTAAAATGTTTGTTACAAACTTAATTTTACTGACACGATTCACATTTACATATTGCAAGTTAATTTTTGCGAATACTTTTTAGGGGAGTTGGTACCCTCTATAATGGTAATGTTAATTTGGCATATTTCATGTGCCTTTTTCTAACAAAGTATTCAACATAGAAGTCTAATTTTTTTAGTGCATTTAGGATACACTTGTTATTTTACTGAAGTTATCTTTCGATTGTGATTTATTTACTTTTTTTAAAATGAATTTTTGTGAAAGTCACTTTTTTTTGCCGAAAAAAGCCAAAACAATAAATTATTTTAAAATAACAATACAATCTCACTTTAGTATGTATATATATACACACATATAAGAAATATGAGGTAAAAATTTCATTAAGATAATTTGCGCAGTTTATGAGAAAAAGGTACATGAATAATGAAAAATATAGTTTTGAGAAAAACACATTTTGAAGAAATCTGTACTAGTACTAATAGTTACCAATTTTGTTTTCAAGAAATTATTAAAAATACTTCTATTTAATGTATCACTAATATTGTATCTTTTAAAAATGTTGTATCGTACAGTTTAGTTTCTGTAAAGGAAAAAGCATTAGATATGGAAAGACCTTTTAAGAAAGAAGTTTCAAGCGTGAAAAGTAGAAATGTATTTACATTGGAAATGAAGTCAGATAAAGAAAGAGTATAAAAGTTTATTTATACTCACCTAAATTCTGTCTTTTCCTGTCAAACGTCAAAATAATATTTAATCGTCGGAGAAATGCTTACTTTTATTAAAAAAAATATATATCTTCTCTCAACCAACTCTGAATTCTCTTTTAACAGTCATTGTAAATTGTAGTATTTTTATTTCTTGCTCTAACACTTACTAGTTGGAGGAGTTAAAAAATACCTTTTAAATCTTTCAATTAGATTGTACAAAGAGAAAATAAAATCATGGGAATATAGGTGCTTTTACATGACCAAAGGGAATTCTAGTTTTCAAAATATATAGCACTCATTTTTATTTTATTTTCGGTTGTAATCTTTATGTAAAAAAGGCTTTTCGATGCAAACCCTTTGTACAAAAATATACTTCAAAGAACAATTTTGGAGTTAGAGAATAGAAAATCCAATTTAAATGGTTGAAGTATGAAAAAGGATTTTTCCTAAAATAAGGATTTTTTTTAATGGTATGATCGTCGTACCTTATTTTCGTTTCGTCCACTTATAACAATGGAATTTTGTTCTTTTTTTTAATTACTCTTATATCCCTTTGATAAAAATGGTGCTCTTTATGATGACAACACCAAAACTTCTCTTCCATACTAACAAATGTCTACATGTATTGATACTATTAAAGTATAACTTCTAATTTATCATTTCGCTATTCACAATTCATTTTCTATTAAGGGATTCGACAATAAAAATTTAGTACTGGATGATCACTTTATCAATTCGTGAAAATGATATTTGCACGTGAGTTCATAAATTCACGTTAATTTTTCATAAATAAACTTTGAAACGTAGTTTGCCGCACATTTTGCTGATAGAATTAGTTTTGATATTTAAAATTAGATGCAATCACCAAGTACACACACTGTTTACAGAATCGGATATGTGTTAACGAATATAAAAACACCTCATGACTTGAATTAAAAACTAACTCTGTTCAATAATATTATAAGTAAAAGAGCACTCTATTCAAGGACATGAAAATATCATCAAAGAATTCAGACTTCGTTCGCTCAGTTACGAAACTTCTCGTGAAAAAAGAAAGCTACATAAAAACTGTTATATTTCTCACTTAATGTGGAATAAAGTTCATTATAAAATATGTCGGTATATTTTATGACTTAATTATTTATATTATTTATTTGAATTTTAAGTTTTAGCCCGATTTCTCACTAAATTAGCTAAACCGGAATGATAAAATACAATATCTCTCATTTGAAACTACGAATGGTTGAAATTAAATTCTAGAAGAAATAAATAATCAATCAATATTTGAATGACCTTGGAAATTGTGTTATTGCTTTCAAATGTGCATTCCTAACGTGCATGCTCTTCTGACTCTGGCTAATGGCTTCTCTGCTTCACTACTATCAACTGCGTACTGTTTTCGAGTTGGTTTCCTTTCTAGAGCTTTCTATTTAGTTTGTGTTACGTGAATGCCATATTTTTTCTTCATATTTGCTGATATGTATTCAAATTTTAAAAAAATATTAAATGCTTATGAGAAAAAAGTTCACTTCCGATAGTATCGGATCAACAAATAAAACATAAGATAAAAAAAGAGAAAATTTATTAAAAGTTGTAACGAGAATGTAAGAAAAGAGAAGGTGTATTAAAATTTTTCGAAAAATGTATTTTTAAAAAAAATCAGCTTTGGAATATCTGTTTGATTCTTCCTTATGTAAATGATAGAACTTTCTAATCGATATTTACAAAATTAAACTATACGTAACTGAAAGAGCTTTTTTTCCAGATCAAAGATCATATCGTAGAATGGTAACTTAAAATGTTGATATAAAAGCAAGCAAAATGATGGAAAAAAGATTGAAAAGGGAAAAAAATCAGCAGAATCAAATAAAATGCTCAAATACAAGATATTGCGGAAAATACAAATAAGGAACTTTCTAGTTCTGATATGAGACAGATTTCGAAATCTTCAAATTCTTCAAATGAGAATGAAAATACTGTCTTTGAAGATAATCCACTTTAAATGAAAAAAGAAAATGATAAGTCAGATTCCCCTTCAATTTCGCCAATGAGAATTAAACTTCTGAATGTAGCACAGGCTTGTGACAAAATTGGTGTGACCGATAGATCAGCGTCCCAACAGGATGTAGGAAAGTACTCTCAACATATATTGATCCATGTTTTGAAAGTAAAACAACACAATCTTCTGTTATTTTTATAACCGTCCATTTCCTTCCGTAATTTGAATCAAAGTCTTGTATTTTCGACAGTCAAATTTTTTCGCAAATTCCAATGAAGAGTGTTTTTAATTTCCCGAAACCTCAAGTCAATACGGTTTATTATTCTTTCTTTTATGGTTTCGCTACGATCGACTACTTCAGAAGAATCTTCTTTGGTAATTATTCCCGTATCGCTTAAAGCAGCATTTAGAAGAATTGACGCTGATCTATCGGACAAACCAGTTCTGTCAAAAGCCTGTGCTACATTCAGAAGTTTAATTCTGATTAGCGAAGTTGAAGGGGAATCTTGACTTGTAATTGTCTTTTTAAATTCAAGTTGGTTATATTTCCAAAATTTTCATTTTCATTTGAAGAATTTGAAGATTCCATAATCTGTAAAATCTGTATGTCTATCTGTATGTAAATCTTGAAAGTCTATGACCTGTTTTTTCCACAATATCTTGCATTTGAGCATTTTTACTAAATTCTGCAGCTTTTTTTCCCGTTTCCATTTCTTTTTAATCATTTTGCTTGCTTTTATACCAACATTTCCAATTACTATTCTACGAAATGTTCTTCGATCTGTAAAAAAAGTTCTTTCAGCTACAGATACAATTTTGCAATTACAGATCAGAAATTCCTTTAACCGATTGGCGGTCATGAACGTATATATACGTCATTTGAATCTCATTTTTTCCAGCAATACACAACATTTTTAAATTTATAAATTAAATTTAAAATAAAATATTTAAAAAAATACTTTTTCTAGGATGGTTGTTTGTAACCTATCGAAAACAAAATAATTAAAATAATTTAAAAAAAATATGTATTTGAATTAGAAATAAAAAAATATAGCATTCACGTAACACAAACTAAACAGAACGCTCTAGAAAGGCAACCAAATGGAACAAAGTACGCAGTTGATAGTAGCGACGCAGATAAATCATTAACCAGAGTCAGAAGATAAAGCACGTTAGCAATGCACTTTTGAAGGCCGTCACGCGATTTTCAAGGTCATTCAAATATTGATTGATTATCTATTTCTTCTAAAGTTTAATTTCAACCATTCGTAGGTTCAAGTGAGACAGATTATATTTTATCATCCCGCTTTGGCCAATTTGGAGGGAAATACTTGGGCTAAAACTTAAAACTAAAAATTTTGGGCAGCCAAAGATCTTATTTGCTTTAGTTGAAATTTTGCATGATAAATAGGCTTTGGAAGATACAAATTTTCCAAATATAATTGTTATATATTTCTTACTTTTCCTTTTTTCACTTCATCCTACTGTATAGTTACCATAAATATAGCGAAGACAATATGTAGAATTAGCATTCACCATTGGATGCCAATTTTCTCATGCCCAATATGCTCTAATAGTAAACAACACCGCATTTCAAGCTTGGAATTTTATAAGGAACTCCTAGTAGGGAGTCATTTCCTGTACAAGCTAAGTTACAATCTTTTAGCTAGTTCATTTAGAAACAACTTTTTATAAAACCTCTAAATTTGGTGAGTAGGTACGAAAAGGATAACTCAATGGAAAAACATAAATTAAAAACTTGAAAATGCGTCAAATATATATATAATTTTATATTTGAAATGCTTACGTCAATGTTTATCGCCACCTATAAGTCTTTTGCTTTTTTAATTTTCATTTTCATCAATTTTTAAAATATAATTTTTTAAATTTTTAACATGTCAAATATCAGACACTATTTTCGAGTTTTTAAATTAAGTCATGTTATTAAGTGATTATTTTCGTATCCACTCACCAAATTTCACGGTTTTACACGAAGTATTTTCTGAACGAAGTGGGCTAGGAGATTGTAACATGGAGATTAAGGGAGTACTCCTTAACAGGAGTTCATCTTAAAAAAGTGCAACACTAAACTAAATAAAAGATACTGATAAGAGTTTGAAAAATGGCAATGTAGTGAAACAATGATGGTTGTTAGAAGTAAAAGATAAAATCGCTTCAACATTTAACTTTTTCACTGTTGTGTTTACAGAAATAATAGTAGTATAGAGGAAAAACTTCAATAAAAATGCAGTTTGCTTTCTTGGATTAATTTTAGGAATTTCTTTGCTCATTGCATACTTGTGCATTTTGATGATTTCATGATTTTATATTTGTGTATTGTTGCAGGAAAGTATGTCACGAAAATAAACCTTTAAGTCAAATTATCAACCAAACAACGCTCAATCCTCAAGAAAAAATAAAAATGATTTAGAAAAAACAAGGAAATTTAAAACAATCGATTTAAAATAAAAGAGAATTGTTCAACATCAACAAAATGCTGTTCATGTAGAAAAAGGTAAAAGTAATAAAAGCCTGTTGGATTTTCCACTCAGATTATCAAAAACACTGTATCAGGGGAAGATTGTTCAAAATCGCAGTTATGAAAAATTCCACGCAAAATGTTCATTTAGAAAACTGTCCAACTCGCAAAATTAAATGAAAAAAAAAAAAAAAAAATTCGCTTAAAGTAAAGTGTTTGTAAAATATACTATCATTTTTAAAATACCAAACTTACTCAAACATGAAATTTCAATCGCTAAATATGATGCAATGTAAATTTGAAAACAAATTTCAGCAAAGCATACCCGCCCTACTAACCATCTTTGTCACAGTTACGTCACTGCAACGAAGTTTTTCGTCGCAAAGATCACGGTCACAATGTGACTTGCACGGGATATCGCAGCGATGTCGCAAAAGTTCACGTCACTTTCGACTTCCATGTGATATCGCAGCGACATCACACTGTGACGAAGTCGTGATGTTACTTTGTGATATGGCAGCGACATCCAGTGATATCCCAAAATAATTTTATATAATGAAAATCACAAATAAGTCATTTTGTGACATGTACGTGATATAAGACGTAATTTTGCGATATCGCAGGGATACACAGGGATATCACATTTTAACATTTATGCTATTTTTGTGGTATCAGTGTGATCTCTATGTGATTTTGGGGACATCTATGTGATTTTATCAACGAATCTCACGTCACTGCTATATCACATTGTGATCAGTATACGATCTTAGTGACTTTGGCGACATCCATGTGATTTATGCGATTTTCGCAACGAAAGCTTTGTCACTGCGATATCACATTGTGATCTGTATGTGATCTTAGTGACTTTGGCGACATCCGTGTGATTTATGCGATTTTCGCAACGTAAGCTTTGTCACTGCGATATCACATTGTGATCTGTATGTGATCTTAGTGATTTTGGCGACATCCATGTGATTTATGCGATTTTCGCAACGAAAGCTTTGTCCCTGCGATATCACATTGTGATCTGTATGTGATCTTAGTGATTTTGGCGACATCCATGTGATTTATGCGATTTTCGCAACGAAAGCTTTGTCACTGCGATATCACATTGTGATCTGTATGTGATCTTAGTGATTTTGACGACATTTACATTACCCATTTACATTTCCACCAGCATTCAATTGAAATTGCCAAATTATGAAAATTGTGGAATTCAGCTTTAGTTTGTCGGGAAAACTGCAGATATTGAAAGAACATTTTCTATTGTTAGTAAAATTTGGAATTCTGAGAAGGCACAACTTTCTGCAATTACTCTGAAATCTTTGTTAATAACTAAAATTAACTTGTCATATTTCTGCAGAGTCCTGGATTATAACCTCAAAAAATATATTAAGTATGGTTGAAAGCTAATAAAAAAGTTAAATAAACCTATGAATTACAATGTATATTGTATATCTTCCAAAAAAACCTCAAACATTGAAGATTTTAGAATTGTGTGTTCCGAACTCCATAAATAAATACGTAAAAAAAATTATCCCTTTCCCATAGCAGAGACATGTCCTGATTTTTTAATCAGAAAAATCTGATCGTATTAGATATGACTCGTGTCTTTTAAGCTATATATATATATTGATGATATTTATTTCCCATCTCTTTATTACTTTAAAATTTTGCATTTCCCCCTATTTAGTCCCCCAGTTATAACTAGATGGCGCCACTAGAGGCATGATCTCCTGAATTACTTCAGAAGTTAATTAGTTTTCGTTTTTATTCGCAACTAGCTGAATAGTACCCGTGCTTCGCTACGAAATTGTGCTATGTGCAATATTTTAGTTAGAGTTGCATTGCCGACCGAAATCCGTCATTGGTGTATAGGTCCCAGCTTTTGACGCTTTGCTCGCAGGATGATTCATTGATACCCAAAATCAAGCTGGCTTTGCTCGCTGAAAAGTTCATTGACACATAAGCACAGGCTTACTTCACACGTTGAAAGGTTCATTGTTATGCAAGCATAAGCTCGCTTCATTTCCTAAAAAGTTATTGCTACGTAAACCCTTAATATTAGAAGCCCCTACCCTGTCAAGAAGCAAAGAAAAAAAAATCCTTTGTAATACAATAATATAACACCCATTTGAGAATATTTTAACACTTATTTGTAAAACACAAAATTAGTAGGCCATAACTATGTTGAAATTTTCAAAGCTCTAGGCCTATTAGAAGAAATTTTATTTTTCAAAAGACCAATTAGAAGGCAAAAACTACTTATGTTGCAAATTTCAGAACTATAGCCAATTAGATATCGTTTAGTAAAATATTTGTTAATTACAAAAATTAATTAAAAAAAAGCTAATCAAAATTTTAAATTATGTTTGTCAAAAGTCTAATTAGAAGGCCAAAATTAATTATGTTGAAAATTTCAGAGCTGTAGTCCTATTACAAATCGTTTTATGAAATATTTGTTAATTAATTAAAAAAATTAATTTTAAAAAAAGAAATCAAAATTTTAAAATTCTGTTTAGCAAAAATCCAATTAGAAGGCCGAAACTATACTTATCTAGAAAATTTCAGAGCTGTAGCTTTATTAGAAATCGTTTATTTAGAATATTTGTTAATTAATAAAAAATTAAAAATTAAAAGAAAAATTATCCCAGAAACCTTCGCGGGAACCAAAGTTTCCTGTTGATCGGATAAATGATGTAGTAATGCATAAAGGACAAACAGACAGACACACAGGCATACATTCGTTTTATATATATATATATATATATATATATATATATATATATATATATATATATATATATATATATATATATATATATATATATATATATACAGAGAGAGATTACCTATAGTTAATAAATTCATTCATAACTATTTATACATATTTGAACACTATTTCTTTAATCAAACCGATATTTACTTATATTCAGGGGGATTTCCCGTGTAGAAGGAACATCGTTATTTTGAAAGGGGAGACAAAAAATGAGGAAAAATATAAAAAGCATCGTATTTGATGTTAAATCCCACAAAATTAATTGAAAAGACATTTAAAAAAATTATTAATTTCGGTGAATTTTCTTTTTTTAACAAGAGTTTTTTTTTGTTTTTTGCCCGATGTATGAAGAAGCCATCTATCTTCCAGTTTGTGCGTTTATAAATAAGTTGTAAGAGTAAAATTTGAAATTAGAAATATTCTCTATGAAAGGGCAATAGAGGTTTTTTGACACTTTAGAGATGATGAGTTAGATTTTAACGTTATCCGATTGACAGGGCCTGATTTACCATTAAGCCCACTAGGCCCGAGCCTAGGGGCCCCCAAATATGGGGGCCCCAAATTTTGAAAGTTTTCTGAAATTTTTAAAAATAATGGTCTTTTTATTGGAAGTACTGAACAAAAATAATAAAAAATTTTTAGTTACACATCCGCAAATTCCATATCTTTTATAGTCACAGAGAGTTAAGTTAGATAGAGGAAATCAAGATCATACTAATTATAACAAAAAAATCGCGTGAAAGTAAACTATGAGTTTTAATTGTAAAAAGTTAGTCTTAATGAATGTAGCTTGATCTGGTAATATTGTGACGTAAGAAAATACATATTTGCTATTGGGGGCCCCTCTCTGAATGCTGGGCCTACAGTAAAAAAAATTCTAAATCGGGCCCTACCGATTGAGTTAAACTTTGACAATCTTGTATTTATATATCAGTTGCAACTTTTTAACCTTTTCATGTGAAATATTTTTTTTGCATGCAACATTAGCTAGGGGCTCACCATAAGGTCGTTCTTGAAGGGGGGGGGGGGGAAGAAATTTTCATTCATTCACGCCCACGTTTCAAATCATTCACGCCCCTCTTCAAGAGTAAAGGGAAAAACAGGTGTGGAAAATTTGGAATTTCAAGATTGTGTGGTAGAAATAGAAAATGTACGTATGCCAAATGATAGCCTACTTTTTGTTGGAAATCTAATGACGCAATTAAAATTTAGGATGCTAATAAAAAATGAGATATAAAATAAAAATTTTGCACACTTTCAATATAAATGTTAAAATTTAATCTGTTTTTCATTTCAATTCAGATTTCCAAAATATAAAATTACACCTTAAAAATGTTTCTCAATGTGTTATGAAATATTTGAAATCAGAATGACATTTTTAGTGTGCTTTTAACTATTTTCTTTTTGCTTGTATACAATTAGCTTTAACTATTTGTATAAATCTTTGTTTCAATAGTAAACGATCGTATAAAACATTTTTCATTATTGGATAATTGATTGGATTGCTGTGTAATTATTAAGTTCTCTTAAATATTCTAAATAGTACTTAACCATTATGTGGCAATAGTTGAAAATTATTGCATTTTTTTATATAAACATAAACTATTTTCTAAAGTAAGAAACTGCAATTTTTTACTATAAATTCAAAATGCTCCAATACAGAACAACATACAAGAATAAGGTTTAACGATTCAATACTTTGGACTAGAGAGGTAAAAGGTGAAACGTTTATTTCCTTTTTTTATTCAAAAGTATGTTATAGAAACTGTACCTATTGCTTGTAATGAATTTCAAATACATATGTGAAGAACTATAAAAGCCTGCCATTTATTAAAAAAAAAAAAAAAAAAAAAAAAAAACTAAAGCAATTGTACAAAAGCGTGAAAGGATATATGTTGATTTCTTTTAAAAACTGCTTAATAATGTTATATTTATTACTTTTGTTTTTATAGTAAATTTACCAATTATTGTTTATCACTTTAAAAAAAAAAAAAAAAATCTCAACCATCCTCACCACTTAAATTCGCATAAAAATTTACAAAAGACGTAAACAACCAAATTGACAGGGCAACCAAATTTCTGCTTCGGCTTGTAAATAAGCGTCATATTTGAATTTCGATTAACTATCCTCTCTTGCACCACTCTGGAAAGGTATACCAATTGTTAGGTTTTTTTACATAAAATAGATCTATAAACAATTTTGTAAGAAGTACTATCTGTGTAAATTAGCAGAAATAATTATTTAAAAAATATCGCTTTCAAACCCTATACGAAATTAAACGAATGAATTAACAAAATAAATGTGTATGCTTTTTACGATAATTTGAAAAGTTTTGTACAAATATTCACCTGGACATACTTTCAATTTTTTTTTTTTCGTTGTTGCAGAAGTAATGCAAGAAATATTGCACTTTATAAGTAATTATAACGCTTACGGCAGAATATATATACATACTTTTAGAGAAGGCTAAGATTACACTAATTTTATTCTATGCCTATTCTTCCAAAACATGTTTTTTATGAAACTTCAGATTCTTGTTCAAAAGTTTCGTAAAAGAAGTAAAATGATATTGCAACTCAAAATGAAGTTCTTAAATTTTTTAAATACAATGATCCTCCTACAATCGCTCTCTTCCAGTTATAATTGAAGAATTGGAACAAAATATTTCAGTATGCGATGTTTTTTTAATTTGTCACCGGATTGATATAATTTACCTATTTTATTTTCATTATTTAAAAAAAATGACCAGTTTGGAATTATTCTAAAAAAACGCCGCTGAAACGGTGAAAATTGTGATATATTTTTCAATAAACACTGCATTATCCTTTCTTTTAAGTGCAACAGAGCAGAAACAGTCGTTGATGGGCGTTCGCATTATCTCATTTCTACGGAGGTGGGAATGATTAGAACACCTTTAAAGGCATTTTTATAGCGATTTTAATCCAAATCGTCAAAACCATTTTTTGGTAATCGCTGAAAAACGTAATTTTTTCAAAATCAGCTACTTGATGCAAATGTGCAATTTTGACGAAAACCGTAATGCTAGGTCCCATGGCCATCAATAACCTGTGCATTAAAATTGAACATCGCAGGTCAATCCGTTTTTGGAGTTATGCTGATAACTAACAGGCTCAACAATTTTTTTGAACTCATCACGTCCCAAAACGTGTAGAAATGCAATAAAATCGATTTTTTTTTACCGAATTCAATACTTTTATACCATACGGGTAATTGAAAGTAAAAAAACTAAATATGGATGTATAAAATCGCACCAAATATATGTATTAGTGCTGGTAAAATAGTACCCAAGACCATAAGAAAAACAAAAAAATTGGTTCGTTGATCAATCTTGGCAAAAATGTTCTATATTTGTCATGAAAATGATTATTCAAATGAGTCCATAAAAATATCTAGCAAAAATGGGAATTTTTTTTTTTGGAGGGGGGGGTTTAGGGGGTTTTTGGCTGAAAAATTAATTTTGGAGCAATCTAAGCATGTGACACATGTTTTTAGAATACTTTTTTTTATGCTGAATCGAATGAAAAAAAGCAAAACGATATAACTAATCTAAAAAAAGTTACAGTTCTTTTTTATAAACGAAAACACATGTAAAATCCAAGGAAAGGTAAAATACGACATTAAAAAATAAAAAATTGGTCCGTTCATGAAACTTTGCAAAAGCGTTTTATTTGTCATGAGTATAAAGAAACAAAGTAGTTCATAAAAATATCTAGCATAGAAGGGTGTTTTTTGAGGAGTGGGAGGGGGGAGTTTTTTTGTTTTTTTTTTAAATTGAAAAGTAATTTTGGTATAACCTGGGCATTTCACCTTACGCTAAGATAGCGAGTCAGAAATGTGACGAAAAAGGGGGAGGGGGTAATCAATGGATACGGATTATCTTGAAGTATATTTCTAGAACACTGCATATTTTTTTTTTTTAAACTTTTTTTAAATATGCGATTTCATCCTGGCTAAGGCACAAGTGTTGCGCCCTCCCCCCCCCCACTCAGGAAAATCCTAGATCTGCCACTAATGTGAACTGAAATAGAAAAAAAAGATTCGCGTACACATCTCATCACAAATAAGCTCCTTCTCGCCTTCTTCACAGTCGGAGTCAGAATCTGCATAAGTTTCATCTTCACTAATTTCATCCCATTTAGAAACAATGTCCTCAATTTCAAACTGGGTTAGAAAATGTTTACTTTTAGGCATTTTAAAATAATTTAGTAAAAAATTATCAAGACTTCAGATAGTCAGAAGAATAAACATAGCAGTCAGCACGGGAAATCGTAAAAATGCAGCTAGCGAAAACACACTAGCAGGTAAAAGTCATCATTTACTAAATTGCCCCCCTGTCAAGCAGCTTCAAAATACCCCTTTGTGTCCCCAACTCAATGGGCTGGCCATGTGTGCGTTGCTTGAAGTGCGACAATAGGCTTTTGTGGCACGACTTTTCAGACTGCCTCACTCTGTGAGGGTATCCGTATCCTGTGTTCCCGTATCTTGTCAGGTGTCTTTTAAAAGAAACGTTACTACTAACTAAATGCTCCGACATTTCGAGTGGAAAACTTCTCAGGGAAACTGGAATTATTTAAATACGAAACGATTTGTTCCACATCATTTCAATCTATGAAATTTACTGACACTCGTCACTGTTTCTTTGCTCCGGCTTAGTTTTCAATTTTTAAAAACTCTATAGAGAAATCACAAAAAAAAAAAAAATATTCGGACTCTATCACAATGACCTTTTTTTATAATTTTTTAGTGCAAAAATATTAACATGTTATCACTTTAAAATTTAAAAGATAAATTTGAATCAGAATAATATAGATTTTGAGTTTTACACATTTTTTGTTGTTGATATTTACTACTTTCTCACTTTTGTATTTGATTACTTTGTACAATTTTGATGCAATAACTTTTCCTACACTTAGTATAACAATTTAAATATTTATGTTTTTTAATTGTTTAATGATTATTAAGAGTGTTGTGTTAAAAATATAATATTGTTCTAAAACAAGCCGGTAGACAGGATTTTTTTTCGGGTCGATAGGGGGTGGGTATGGTCGAAGATTTCATTAAACACATATAGCAAATTACACACACACAAAAAAAAGAAGGGGAAGTTGCTTAACAAGATTTCATACCATTTTTTTTTGGGGGGGGGGGGAAGCCGGGGTTCTACCCCCCCTCCCCCGTCCACGGCCATGTAATAAAATGAATCCTTTTTAATTATTAAACAAATATTCCTTTATAGCCAGAGTGAATTTATAATCTTTATGTAGAAACTTTCTACCTTTATTACTGCGATATAATAGATTTATTTTTTAATATTTTTATTAAAATATATATGAAACAACTTAAGCACAATTTACTTACTGTTATGTTAAAAATAAACACCGACAGTTATTGCAATCTTTTAGCACTAGCAGTTGACTATGTGTTTAAGATTGGAATCAATTTAATACAAATTTTTTATTGAAACAATCATGGGTCACCTAAGAGGGTGGTGGACCAACTTTCCAGAGGGCGCCAAGCTTCTCTGACACCCATCAAAATATCCTAAAGTGGTATAAGCCACACTGTGATACCTTATAGGCAGTAGGTTAGACTTCTCTTCGTAGACGAATACAAATGAAAAGAATTTATTGAAACCCATTGTATATAATTTGAAGGTAGATTGTAAATAAATATGCAAGTACCAAAGGGACCAAAATAAATGTCCCACAACGATAATTAAAAAAGACACCAAGACTAAACTCTACTGATGGAATATTATATTATGACCATCATTTTAAAAAGCAAGATGCCGACACATTTCAGATCTGCTTTCACATGTCTTATTAATGATAACTTCGCTACCGATTGAGTTTAAAAACATTACTCAGTGGTCATTACAAAACTTCTAAATGCTCATTAATTAATCGGGCCAAAGGACAAGTTTTATGTTTAGCTTAGAAAACAATATCTCGCAAGAGTTTAGTAAGAAGCATTGTCAACAGGTTATCGTAAACTTGAAATAGTCCCGAATATTTAAGAGTACGTATTTTATTCTATTAATATTATAAAAAAAACACCTTCAAATATAAGAATTATACTCCTTCCCTTCGGTACATTTAATAAATTCGTCCCAATCCTCTTCTTCATCATCAATAATCTAACTCATTTTTTCCCCTCGTACAGCAGTACCAAAAGTAGTCTCGGCCCATTTGATGGCTGGCTGCTGGGTTAGCAAGTTAGTCTCTCATGCCAAAGGTACTGGGTTCGAATCCTGAGTAAAAAATGGTTGAACGTTGTGGTTCGGATTCCACGTTAAGCTGTAGGTCACGTCCTGATTAGCAGTTATTGTGCATAAAAATAAGTCAGTGAGCATACAAAACAACCAACCCAGAGTAGTTTTGAACATTATATCAATTCCTAATCTTTAGCCCTCAATCTATAAACGTGAGTAATTCTTCTCTTAGTTTATCCACTGAAGGAATAACTTCACAGATTCTGGATTCTGTCTAAAGCATTCAGTGATAGTGATCCCTGCGCGGAAAGTCGTTAGGAATCAAATCATGAAATAACCAAGTAAAAGTCGTTAGTAAATTTATTGTCCATTGTTTGAATTATCTTGTCTAAAATACGTAATAAAACACTGAAATGCGAGAGGTATTTTCAGAAGTTGAAGCAACGTTTTCATGTCTTATATCCTCTTCTGGCATTTTTTTTAAAAATGTGTACTCTTTTCTATCCTAGTTCAGTTTTAATTGTGATCTTTAAAGAGAGCAATCAAATTCGTCTCTTCGTTCTAGAAGGTTTGACGTATTTTAACAATTATATTGCGGCATTCAAAGTAGTGCATAGAGGGAAAACATTTTAACTTTAATGAAAAGTATTCTATTAACTTCCAAGATTGAACATTGTAAAGGTTCTTTGTCGATAAGTATTCTGATAGAGCAGTTACTTTTTAGATGTAGAGAAATATCATGCCTATACCAAAATTGTTTCAAATTATAAAAAGTTGTTGAAAGAAAAATTACTTTTACCTATCTGGCAGAAAAAATGAGGGAAAATGTAAAAAACCAACCAGTCAATTCCCATTGTTTTTGTTAAGAAGTTAGAAATATTTGTACGAGTATTTTAATGTTTAGTTGTTTAATGTATTTTTATTAATATATAATGATGGGAGAGGGGAGGGGGGGGGGAGGGGGCTTTGGTCGAACCCTAAAAATCTTCACCCTGGAAAATGCATCGATTCATCAGAAGCGCGTTTCATAACGCAACTCCTAACAATTTAACAAAAGGAACGGGTTTTTTTTCTGTGTGCTCACTATAGACCTTGAAAAGGATATAAGGATGTTTTCTAAAATCCAGAGACGATCTTATTTAGATATATTTTCACCATTATTATTATTATTATTTTTTTTTTACTTCAACTGTATTGACGTGTTTTTGTTATCTGATGATGTTGAATGAAGCTTCAAGGGAGAGCGCTAAGGAGAATTGGACACCAAGTGGACAAGCCACATTCGGTACTTCCGTTCCGGTACGGGGACCAAATTCTACGCATTTCTTGTACTTGCTTTCAAGGTCAGATTCTGAGAATTCTGCGATAGTGGCTTTGTCTTCAAACACCCTCTGGGTACCTTCGTTTTTAGTGTTCCTGCTCCTCTCCCCTCGCTTGGAAAGATTCTTGGAATGAAAACACAAACCCACAGAGTACTTTGACAGAGCAACTATTATACTGCCGGCGCTGACAAGATTGTTTGCAGGGGGATACAAGAGACTTCAAGAATTTTGCTTAGATTCATTTCCTCTGGGAATTTTGAAGGATAAAGACTGGCTATGTGTAAGTTTTACTAAATTTTCCAAAATGTCAATGAAAGTTCCTTTCTAACAAAAATTTAAAAGTTAGCGACTATTTATATGTGACCGAACTTTCCAGAAAGTTTTTGATAATTTGATGAGTATATATATTTTTTTTTTTTATTTTTTTTTTATTATTATTTTTTATTATTAAACCATGCAATTTGGAAAAAAATAAAAAATCGTCAAAGTTTTAAGTATAATTTTTATTACAACGTAAAAAATTTTAAAAATTAGTGTATGACTTTCCTACTAATTAGCAGAAATATTTTAAAAGA
This sequence comes from Linyphia triangularis, assembly GCA_963978545.1. Lineage (NCBI taxonomy): Eukaryota > Metazoa > Arthropoda > Arachnida > Araneae > Linyphiidae > Linyphia > Linyphia triangularis. The sequence continues at coordinate 18,508,926 of OZ021728.1, forward strand.
AATAACTTATAATTTGTGTTTTGGTTTTTGTAAATTGTATTTAATGTTCAAACTGATAATGTATGGATAAAAAATCCGCTCCATGCATTCGTCAACGCAGAATGGCAGGAAGATAATTTGTAAATATTTGAACTTTTTACTGAATTTCTAATACGTAGGAGCGTTTTATCGTTTGCATCTAAAATTCTTACTTGGCATAAACAGTTTTTGACTTTAAAAATTCTCCATTGATACCTCAAGTTATATCATTTGGGTAACTTACGTTATAGATTTTAATTTTTGAATATTTAACTAAAAAAATTATAATAACAATTATCTGTTTGGTTTTAATTAACATCATATGAAAGTAAACACATTTCTGGAAACTTACATACTACATGAAGCAATCCATTTTAAAATAAACGAAATAAAAAAAAAATTATCATTGAAAAACTTGTTTAAACAATTTTTACTATTATTTAAGTTAATATAATAATTTACAAATCCTTTGTACAACTATTGACAAAACAATAAATTATTTTTCCCACTTTAAAAATCACACCATCCACTTTCAACAAAACAGAACGAACTCGACTATAATTCAAGAGTCTACTTTTAGAAATTAACATATTAAAAAAAGGAACTACTAGAAAGGAATTTTGAATCTTTTTATACCCAAAATTCTATAAAAAATATTTGATTCAAATTTTCATTTTTACAAGTTTTTCCTTCTTTGCATGGAATGATCCTTCTTGATGATAATAATTGTGTTTTTTATTGCCAAATATTTTTTTCTAGAATTTTAAAGATTAATTTTTAAAGTTTTAAGTTGGTTTACACTTTTCTCTCACTGTCATCTGGCTGATAGACTTAGCCTCGCCTTTTAATTTTTATATTGCTCCCTGGTCTTTCTCTTCTGCTCCAGTTGTTCCTATGACAATTTAGCTCTGTATTATATATTTCTTGTGATTGCTGTTGTTGATAAATTTGATAGAAAACTGTTTTTTTTTTCCCCCTCTAAAATATTTTGTCTTAAAACCCAAGATTAAAAAAAAAACTAACTATTTTACAAAATTATTAAAATGTAAGCCATGTGTTTGTTTCTATTAGCATTTTCCTTAATTTCTTATATAGAAACACTTGGGGCATGTTTTGATCTGTTTCATGATTTTGACCCTAAAGATTTTTTAGTAGGGTTGTAGGAGTATATTCCGAGAGTTTTTTGGATATTTCACTGATAAATTTGTAAAATACCACTGATCTATGCTAACCTCTTGTCTTCCTGTCTGTATTTTGCCGACCAAACGGTATATTGGTTAGCGTGCTAGCTTCTAGACCTCGAGGTTGCGGGTTTGAGTTCCGTGTTGGGCATGGGTGTTTGTAAATGTATGTTGGCTTGTCTAATGACGAATGTTTCGGCGCATTATAGCCCTTGTGTAGCTGACGGCGCCAGATAATCTCAAAACAACCAATCTGTCTGTATTTTCATTAGATATTAACAGGGATGATAGTTTTCCTCCTTTTGGAGAATTTCCTCCTCTTTGATTTTTATGTAGCATTTTCCTTCTCTATATCCCTGTTTTGAAGATATGCATTTTTCTGATCTGAACCAGTTTTTCCTGCAAAAAGTATACTGTTCCTCATGTCTAAACAAAAGATTTTCCCTCTTAGCTCCCCTTTCCTCACAGATTACTTTACTAACTCCTAATATTTGAAATGCAATTATTATATAGTATGAGAAATTTCATTGTATCTTTAAATTTATTGAATCATACTTCCTGCATACTTTTATTGTTGAATTTTTGTGTATTCCTTCCTTCGAGCTTTTTTAACGAATTTTTGGATTTCCTCCTTTTTGCTCTCTGATCACTCCCATCCCTGTATCAAACACATTTTAAAGAAAAGTTTGCATGAATAAAATTTAAAATAAAATCATTGTAATTATTTTCAGTGTCTAATTTTAAGTTGCTGGAAAATTTCTTTGCTATTTTCTCACTTAATTTTAAAATTGTATTAAAAATGCTGATGTTGAGTGCAGGGTTGGCATGGCTTAAACCAATTGGTTTTAACAAATATCTTTTGCCTTTTTTCTCAAAAAAAAACAAAAAAAAAACATAATTTTTTTTTTAAAGAATAATTTTAAATTGTATTTTTATTTATTTATTCACAATTCGATTTTTCAAATTATTTGATGTTGTAAATAACTTCTACTTTTAACCAAAAGTTTCCACTCCAAAGACTAGCTATTGAACAATGGTTGGTTCTAAATCTTAAGAATATTTTGAATAATTTATCACCATTGCTGATTTTAATTATTTTATTGCATAATTTTAATCCAAGAGCAATATAAACAATTACCATTGTATTATTCTGTATACATTGAATTGAAAAAATAGTAACTCTCAATAAAATATTAAAATTATGATTTGAATGTTGACATAAGTAGCGACATTTGTTTATTTACTTAGTTAATTTATAATTACTTAAAAATAACTTTAATAATTACTTAGTAATTATTTAGTAACTTTATTAATAACTTTAATAATTACTTAGTTATTTACTTAAGTAAATTGGTCAAAAACACTTGAAAAAAAAAAGTTGACTTAAATCAATAGATTTCCTAAATTTTATGACAGTAACAATAATTTAAATCTATCTAAAAATATAAACTGGAGAAAGGTATGAAATGAATTGGGGAAATATTGAATATTGTATTTTATCATCATCCTTGTTTTTTTTTTGTTTTTTTTTTGTTTTTTTTTTAGGTGCAGGTGCTCAAATCATTTGGGGGTGAATAGTGGATGATTAGGCCTCGAAGTATTCCTTTCAAGGCCGTAGGTCATAGCCTTCATTCAACCACTTACTATTTGACGTGAGTATTATCTTTCTCTCTAATAGAATAATTTCTATAAGTGAAAATGTTTTTTTCCATTATTTTTATTTGAAATTCAAGGATTTGTTGCATAGAAAAAATATATATTTTCATTCATGAAACTATCAAATAATACAGTATTGTTAGTCTTAATACAGTATTGTTATGATATAGATAATTGGCATTTGTGAAAATACTTACAATTGAGTAGTTGAAACAGGTAATAGTGATATAGCACAACTAATTTAAAAAGCTGTTTATTATATTCCTTCTGGATGCTATTGTTTATTATGAAAACTTGTTTCACAAGCCCAAACCTTCAGATAATATCTGGGAGTATGTTTTCTGCTGGGGTACAGTTTTGGGTACCATAACATCTTGGTTCAAAACATTTTGGAGTATTCTAGTAAACTTTGGTATAATGTTTCACAAGCCCAAACCTTCTGATAATATCTGGGAGTATGTTTTCTGCTGGGGTACAGTTTTGGGTACCATAACATCTTGGTTCAAAACATTTTGGAGTATTCTAGTAAACTTTGGTATTTCATTTCCCAATGTTCTTTTACTTGCAGGTAGTATGAGAAAAGGATTCCCCGATTCCCTGGATTAAGATATAAGATGAACGAATTGAAGATTATCTGCGATATGCAAATCAAAGAGAAAAAGAGAGAAGAAAAGGTAAATTTTAAGTATATAATGAATATTGTATATATCTATGCTTCAATTGGTATAAATATCTTATAGAATTAACCTTTCACAAGAAGTGAATGCCTTTCTTGAAATAGTGAACTGTAGGATGGTATGTACATAAGTTCTTTATAAGGTTAGTTCTAAAAGATTCCTGCCAATAATTCATATTAAAATTATAGTAAATCAGGGGTTTGAAAGGAAAAGGGCTCAACAGAATTAAACTTGTTCAATTCTCTCTGTGTAAAGGTTACTAGGAACAGGACAAGGGGGAAAATGTCAATTCTTTTCTTGTGGACTTAAATGATCCTTTCTACTGTTATAATCACTTTGGTTATTTATTCTTACTGCAATTTTTAATGACCTGATGTATTTTGTATTTCATAAGAAGAAAAGAAATGGAATTTTTTTTTTTATAGGAACCTTTTTCAAAATGTGTTCTCTTTTATAATAAAATATTTGTTTTGCTTACAATTTTTCTGTTACTTACCCAATTTTATTTTTTCTCACACTGTATTCTTGGCGTTGTTGCAGACAAACAGATTCCAGATGTGGATGGAGCATTTCCAGAAACAATATGAGATTCTACATGAATCTTTTTATAAATATTTACTTATCTTGCTTAATTTTTTACTTTAGTATTTTAAATTCGCAAAGGGACCTTGGAGTTCAACGAAATTCTATTTATGAAGTTTCTTCCAGTTTTTCGCATATCAATGTAGTATACTTTTAAAAATTCAAATTTTATCCTTAATAGTTGGCAAATAATACTTTTTTCCTGATTTCGATTGTTTAAAGAAATTAACCTGTACATAAATTACAATTTATTGGTGCTCTACATGATGTCTTAAGTAGTAAATTTGTAATTAAAAAAAAAAAAATCAGCTGAAAAAGTTGGAATTTTCTTTGAGTGGTAACCTGGATAATTTACTGTATCTTGTAACTTATTTTCCTTTTTTAGCGTGTCTTCCTGTAATCCAGATAATTGTTATTTTAATCCTGATAATTAGTTTTATTTTTAGGGTTCAATCATGCAAGTTAGTTTCAAAGAAATTAATAGTGGATGGGCCTCCCAATTCCTCATTTCAAGGCCGAAGCTCAAAGCCTTTATTTAACCACTTTTTAGTGAATGAGACAATTCAAAGTAAGTATAATTAGTAATTTCCATAAGTGAATACGCTTGTTTCAATCATATTTATTTGATTCTCGTTAAAGAAATTCAAGGATTTGTTGCATAGAAAAGTATATATTTTCATTCATGAAACTAATGAATAAGTGCTGTCTTAAAACAGTATTGTTAGGATCTATATAATTGGCATTTGTGAAAGTACTTACTATTGAGTAGTTGAAACAGGTCATAGTGCTATAACACGACAACTTAAAATAGTTGGTAATTTCTTCCTTCTGGGGTACAATTATTTATTATGAACCAGTTTCATGAGCCCAAGCATTCAAAAAGTGCTCAACAGAATTAAACTTGTTCAATTTTCTTTGTGTAAAGGTTAAATTCTCTCTGTGTAAAGGTTAAAAGAAAAATAAATAGGACAAAATCTTCATTCTTTTGTTGTGAACTTGAACGGTCTTTTCTGCTGTTATAATCACTTTGGTTAATCTTATTACAATTTTTAATGGCCCGATATATTTAGTATTTTTTTTTATCTTAAAAAAAAAAAAATGGAATTCTTGCTAAGGGAATCTTTCTCAAAATAGGTTCCCTTTTCTGATAAAATATTGGTTTTGCTTACAATTTTTCTATTATTTACCTAAGTTTATTTTTTCTCACAGTGTTCCTGGCGTTATTGCAAACAAGCAGATTTCAGTGGAATGAGCATTAATATGAGAATCTACATCAATCTTTTTTTTTCTTTTCTTCCTTTTTTCTTTTTTTAAAAAAAATATTTACTTATCTTGCTTAATTTTTTACTTTGTAGTATTTTAAATTCACAAAGGGACATTGAAGTTGAACGAAATTCTATTCATGTTCTTCCAGTTTTTTGCATATCATAGTATATCATACTTGTAACAATTTTTATTTTATGCTTAATAGTTGGCAAATAATACATTTTCCTGATTTTCCTAATAATGTGATATTTACATAAATATCACTTTAGTGGTGTTGTACATGATATCTAAGTAGTAAATCTGTACTTTAAAAAAAAAATGAAATTGCTGAGAGTTGGTCTTTCCTTTAGTTTGAGTGGTAACCTGCATAATTTACTTGTATCATGTTACTTATTTTCCTTTTTTAGTGTTTTCATGTTAATCCAGAGAATTTTTTTTTTTTCAGAGGATTTTTAATTTTATTCAAATCCAGGGAATTATTTTATTTACATAGTTGTTATTTTAATTCGGAGAATTATTTTTATTTTAATTCAGAGAATTATTTTCATTTTAATTCAGAGAATTATTTTCATTTTAAGGGTTGGGTGTGAATTATCACCTAAAGTTTTATTTTTATTATTGATTTATTTACTTTAACGTTAAAAAAATGAAAACTAACTCATATTGTTTAATTAGAATGGAAATTTATAAAATTGATATTTTACAACATTTGCTTTAAAAATTTCTGATTTCTCCAATAATTAGAAAAAACCTAAACATTTCGAAAAACCTAATATCAAGAAAAGAAAAACAAAGGGAAAATAGATTTAAAAGTTTCTTTCTCGACAACATCATCCTGTCATTCAGCATGAAATGTCAAACGATTCATTAAAAAACGTATATACACTTTTAAAATTTTGCAAGCATAGATATTACTGTGTCCCCATAACTTCACGAATTTCTATTTTAATCCAGATATTTTTTACTTTTAAGTGGCAAGTGGTCTTTATCTCTCATTTCATTCTTGTCTTTTTTTAGTGTACCTGCTGTTGATGGTTAAAAGGAAGTGTCCAGCTACATCATTCATTATCTTCAATTGTCAATTTGCCTAATGCGAGTTTTCCGAGTTTTCATTGTACAAATGTGGGACAATTTCTTGTAAATCCTCCCGGATTAAATTTTTTTATAAATATAAATTTTTTAAATAAATATAAAAATAAAATATGTATATATATATATATATATATATATATATATATATATATATATATATATATATATATATATATATATATTGTTGCACAAATTGTCTGTATATATTGTAAATAGTGACGTATTATTTCAAAATTCTATTGTAATTTATTTTTATCCAATTTTATTTAGTAATTAATAGCGATTATACAAGTTAAAAAAAAGGTGGCAACACCTGAAGTAATCGAGACGTTTCGAGAAATTTCTTTCCGATGAATTGGCTGGAAATTTCGAGAATGTCTCACGCGCTTGTTTATAAAAAGACTGGAGAACGGGAAAGTTTTCAGATTGACTTCGGAGTTCGTTGAAAGCTGATCGCTTTATTTACCTATTGGAGTGAGCTTGTATAATCGCTGAATTCGAAGTTATTTTTGTTGAAGCTTGTGTTGAAGCTTGAGAGTAATTAAACTGTTGCCTGTGAATAAATTTTGTGAGTTTCCGGAAGAGAGAATAAATATTTTTAAACCGTGAAAACTGTGCCATCATTGCCTCAGTGGGAAAATTCATAACAGTGGTGTCAGAAGTGGGGTCTCGTAATTTTGAATGCCGACAACTAGAGGAATGATGGAAGACCAAATGAAGCAGTTGATGGAAATGATTGCTGGAATGAAAGCCTGCCAAGAAACCACCGCAGCCGAACTTTCCGCTACGATTGCCGCCGGTCAAGCCCGCCAAGAAACGACGAATGCCGAACTCGCCGCCGCCATTGCCGCCAGTCAAGAAGCAACATCATCAGACATTAAAGCTTTACAAGAAGCGACATCATTAGATATTAAAGCTTTAGCATCCAAGCAAGAATCATCTTCTGCGTCCGTTGATAGATTTATAGAGCGCACAGAGAGTGTTCTTCAATCAATGAATGCGGATATTTTGGATGTCAGAGAAGATCTTAAGACAGTGAGAAATGAAGTTGAAGAAAAAGTTTCCACCGTGCAAGAAAAAGTTTCCACCGTGCAAGAAAAAGTTTCCACCGTGCAAGAAAAAGTTTCCACCGTGCAAGAAAAAGTTTCCACCATGCAAGAAAAAGTTTCCACCTTAAAGGAAGAGCAAGACAAATTCATTGACGTTGTAGAAGAAAGGTTGCGAAAAATGGAAACGCGTGAAGCTGTGGCCATAGCGTCACCTAATTGGGATAACGCTTCAATCCCCTTTATGGCGCCGCGCTCTAACATCAAAGTGGCCACTTTTGATGGGAGGTCGTCTTGGCGCGTTTATCAAACGCAGTTTGAAATGATTGCTTCTGCGAATGGTTGGGACGATACTTCGAAAGCATTCCATCTCGCGGCATCTCTTCGAGGTGAAGCTGCTGACATTTTACAAACACTACCTGAAGAGAAGCGGGGAGAATTCGTGGCGCTGGCGAGTGCGTTGGAGCTAAGGTTTGGTGAGCAGCATCTTAAGGATTACAACAGACTGCAACTGAAAGTGAGACAGCAGAAGGCCAATGAAACTCTTCAAGAATTGGCGTCGGATATAGAAAGACTGTCGCTCCTCGCATTCCCAGACTGTCCCTCGGACGTACGAGATAACCTGTCTCTTCAGTATTTCGTGGATGCCATCAAAGATCCCGACATACAGCAAGCTACCAGGTTGTCCGACAGCAAAGATCTGAAATCCACCCTCGTCTATGCCATGAGAGTAGAGGCGGCACAACAAGCTTCTAGAAAAGATCGGCGTTTCGTACGTGGAGCATTGGCAGACGATTCCTCTGAACTTTTCACGAAGAAGTTTCAAGAACTGGAAAACAAGATGGAGCGAATTATGAGAAATATTCCTGGCTCGAAGGATCGAAAAACTAGAGTGGTTTGTTGGCTCTGCAACCGGGAAGGACATTTCAGACGTGATTGCCCTGAATTGGACAGGAGAGGGGACAGACCCTCGTCCGAGCCTCAGCAGTTAAACTAAAGAGCGGCTATCTCGCGAGGCGGAGGTCGCCGTGTAGAGCAGGTGGTGCCCCACTCAGCCTCTATCACATCTCATCCCTTCAAGGAGGAAACCATGGTTTATTCGTGGAGGGCAAGATCAATGGAACTCCCTGTCGTCTAATAGTTGACTCAGGGGCAAATGTAACCATCTTACGGACGGATGTAGCCCGGCGCCTGGACAGCCAACCTCTTTACACGGCGCCTTCAGTTTCACTACAGACTGTGACTGGTGACAAAATTTCTGTGCATGGGAAATTAAATGTCAACATATCTTTTGGATTTCACACCTACACTCACACCGTTTACGTCGCTGAAATTATTGACCCATGTATTCTTGGATTGGACTTTTTAAAGAGAAATGGAATTACTTTGAATTTCGAGAAAGGCGAGCTTCAAACGGGAAAAGAAGAAGTTCCGTTGTTCGGTTTGGACTCGGAAGAGCCGTGTGCATATCGAATAGTAGCTCTTGAAGACATCACCATCCCTTCCATGACAGATTTGGTTGTAAAAGGTTCAACAGACCTCCCGAAGGCCTTCCGATTTGGAGTAACGGACTTCCCATCATCGAATAGCGTCCCGAAAGGAGTGGTAGTAGGAGCGACGCTTGTGGATCTCTCTCAAGAGGTGGTGCATGTGAGAATGGCCAACATCGGTGATTCTAAGAGAGTTTTCAAGAAAGGAGAAGAAATTGCCACTTGCACACCTGTTACAAGCATCGAACGAGGATCGAAGGAGCTTCCAACCGCACCACCCGCGGATTTAGTGGACCAGCTTCTCGAGGATGCTCGGTTGGAAAGAAGGCAAGAGAAGATTGTCGGAAACCTTATAAAAGAATTTCAAGACATTTTCTCCATGTCATCGAAAGATGTAGGAAGAACAGAGCTTACTCAACATCGAATCGATACTGGGACCCATTTACCTATTAAACAACATCCTCGAAGACTTCCTTTCGCAAAACAAGAGGAGGTCGGGAGATTGTTACATGAAATGGAAGATAATAGAGTTATCGAACCCTCCTCAAGTCCATGGGCCTCTCCAATCGTACTCGTTCGAAAGAAGGATGGTTCCACCAGGTTTTGTGTGGACTACCGGAAGCTGAACGAAATTACGAAAAAGGACAGCTACCCTCTGCCAAGAATCGATGACACTTTGGACACTCTATCGGGGAACCAGTGGTTTTCGACTTTGGATTTGAAGAGTGGATACTGGCAAGTGGAGATACATCCCGACGATCGTGAGAAGACTGCCTTCACTACCGGCCAAGGATTATGGCAGTTTCAAGTTATGCCGTTTGGCTTGTGTAATGCACCGGCTACGTTCGAGCGACTGATGGAGACTGTGCTTAGAGGACTTTCCTACGAGACCTGTCTGGTATATTTGGACGATATCATTATCACCGGGCGGAGTTTTGATCAACACTTGCAAAATGTGAAGAACGTGTTCTTGAAGCTTAGGGAAGCCCACTTGAAACATAGCCCATCAAAATGTAAGCTCTTTAGGCGGAAAGTCAGTTATCTCGGACACATCATCTCATCCGATGGAGTAAGCACAGATCCAGCCAAGATCCATGCTGTGCAAATTTGGTCTCGACCGCAAGACGTTCATCAATTGCGAAGCTTCCTAGGCCTGTGCACGTATTACCGTAAATTCGTGAAAGGTTTCTCCAAGATCGCCAGACCCTTGCATCGACTAACAGAGAGCAAGCAGAAGTTCCTATGGACTGTCGACTGTGACGACTCCTTCAATCAACTGAAGAACGCTTTAACATCCGCGCCTGTTTTGGCTTTTCCCGATGTTAACAAGGACTTTATTTTGGATACAGATGCCAGCAATGAGGGAGTGGGCGCCGTTCTTTCCCAGGAAATTGAAGGACAGGAGAAAGTCATCGCTTATTTTAGTAAGAGCCTGTTAAGATCCGAGCGAAACTACTGCGTCACAAGAAAGGAGTTACTGGCAATAGTAAAAGCCGTTGAGCACTTTCATCATTACTTGTATGGCCGAAAATTCCTTTTAAGAACTGATCATGCGTCTCTGACTTGGTTGCTGAACTTCAAGAATACAGAGGGACAAATAGCAAGGTGGATTCAGCGCCTGCAGGAATACGACATGGATATCCATCACAGAAAAGGAACGTTCCATGGGAATGCAGACGCTCTTTCTAGAAGACCATGTCCGGAGAACTGTCGATTTTGTTCCAATGCCGAGTCTAAGTTCGGGGTTAGCACATCGGCCGTTCGGAAAATAACTACCAACTCAACTACTTCAGAATTGGACCCTTGGAGTGACCGGAATGTTCGAAAAAGTCAGGTTGAAGATCAGGACTTGAAACCTCTAATTGAATTCATGGAAGCGGCTACCGGAAAACCCAGTTGGCAGGAAATTGCATGCTATAGCCCAACAATGAAGAGATATTGGGCTATGTGGGACTCTTTGCACTTGAAGAATGGAGTACTCTACCGTCTATGGGAGTCCGATGATGGCAAAAGCTTCCGGTGGCAATTAATCCTTCCAAGTTCTAGAGTTACGAACGTTCTAGAAGAACTTCACAGCAGTTCTACTGGAGGACATTTTGGTGTCACGAAAACTCTTCAGAAAGTCAGGGAGAGATTCTTCTGGGACAAAGCAAAATCCGACGTGGAGAAGTGGTGCAAGTCCTGTGATGCATGCAATTCGCGGAAGGGACCGAAGACCCGAACTCGTGGAAAGTTGCAACGTTACAACGTAGGAGCACCATTCGAAAGAATTGCTTTGGACGTCTTAGGCCCCCTACCTCACACATCTAATGGCAACAAATACATCCTAGTTGTCATGGACTACTTTAGCAAGTGGCCAGAAGCATACGCGATTCCGGACCAGGAAGCCACAACCGTAGCAGAAGTCCTCGTACGGAATTGGATCTCCCGATTTGGCGTACCCCTGCTGATACATTCCGATCAGGGGACTAACTTCAACTCTGCCGTCTTCACTGGGCTGTGTGACTTGCTCGACATGGAAAAGACTCGTACAACTCCCCTGCATCCACAATCCGATGGAATGGTTGAACGATTTAATAGAACGATTCTGAATCATCTCTCCTTGTTTGTTTCCAAGAACCAGCAAGATTGGGATCAGAAACTTCCATTGTTCCTTTTGGCCTACAGAAGTGCTACTCACGAGACCACCGGATATACACCATCTCAAATGATTTTCGGAAGAGATCTTAGACTACCCTGCGACCTCCTCTTTGGACGACCACCGGACACCCCTTCCTCGCCTGTCCAGTATCTAGATGATCTCCAGGCACGTTTGGAAGCCGTACATCGGTTCGCCAGAGAAAGAATCAACATCATGACAGAGCGCATGAAGGTCCGCTACGATGCCAAGGCCACGGAACGTTCATTCCAGGAAGGTGACAAGGTGTGGTTATGGAATCCTAAACGTCGGAAAGGACTCTCCCCTAAGCTCCAGACGAACTGGGAAGGGCCGTATGTGGTCCTTAAGAAGATCAACGACGTCGTGGTAAGGATTCAACGGACACCCTCCTGTAAACCTAGAGTTGTACATAACAATAGACTAGCCCCATATTATAGTAGAAGTGATTGAATTGCCTTTCCTCTTAAGGACTTCACTGCCCGGGACGTGCAGTCTTTAAGAAGGGGGAAATGTTGCACAAATTGTCTGTATATATTGTAAATAGTGACGTATTATTTCAAAATTCTATTGTAATTTATTTTTATCCAATTTTATTTAGTAATTAATAGCGATTATACAAGTTAAAAAAAAGGTGGCAACAATATATATATATATATATATATATATACATTTTTTTTTTTTACTTATTGTTTTATTTATCTATTGACTTTTTACTGTGTTTTTGTGCTACATGCTCAAGAAGTTTTTAAAATCAAATCCTTTTTATAAGTTGAGCTAAATTATTTTTTTACTGTAGCATATATTTAATAGACTTCTGAAGGAACAAATTATAAATACTATTCCTTTTATATAATTGTTTGAGCTTGAAATGGTATATTATAAATAGGTTCTTACAGGTGTCAATAAGATCACAAGCCACATTATAATTTACACAAAAAATTAACACTCCTTTCTTATTTATTTATACTACTTGTAAATCCCAAATAAGTAAAATGCACTGTGAACAATAATATAACAACGAAATAGTGAAAACACAAACAGCAGAAAATTTCTCTGATACACAATATCTTAAATATAATCTTTAAAAAAAAATTAAAAGAAAGCAGTCTAGCTGAAATTTTTGTTTACATTTGTATTTAACGTAAATCACTGAAATTAATCTTTTGTTTAAATATTATATATTAAAATGATAAAATATTTTAACTATTTATAAAAGTTCCTAGAATATTTTAATACTGTGAATCCTTAAAAAAAAAGTCGTGGGTCGCATACTAATTACAATGTGATATCGCAGTGATGTGAGTTTCATTAAGCAATATAAGAATCCATTAAATAATATACTTCATTAAGTAAGTCACAAAGCAATATTGGCGGGACAAGAATTTCATTTTATAAATCACAGGTGTCGCCAAAATTACTAAGATCACGTACAGATCACAATGTGATATCGCAGTGACAAAGCTTTCGTTGCGAAAATCGCATAAATCACATGGATGTCGCTAAAGTCACTAAGATCACATTTAGGTCACAAAGCGATATCGCAGTGACAAAGCTTTCGTTGCGAAGATCGCATAAATCACAGGGATGTCGCCAAAATCACTAAGATCACATTTAGGTCACAAAGCGATATCGCAGCGACAAAGCTTTCGTTGCGAAGATCGCATAAATCACAGGGATGTCGCCAAAATCACTAAGATCACATTTAGGTCACAAAGCGATATCGCAGCGACAAAGCTTTCGTTGCGAAAATCGCATAAATCACATGGATGTCGCCAAAATCACTAAGATCACATTTAGGTCACAAAGCGATATCGCAGTGACAAAGCTTTAGTTGCGAAGATCGCCTAAATCACACGGATGTCGCCAAAATCACTAAGATCACATTTAGGTCACAAAGCGATATCGCAGTGACAAAACTTTCGTTGCGAAGATCGCATAAATCACACGAAGGTCGCCAAAATCACTAAGATCACATTTAGGTCACAAAGCGATATCGCAGTGACAAAGCTTTCGTTGGGAAGATCGCATAAATCACAGGGATGTCGCCAAAATCACTAAGATCACATACAGATCACAATGTGACATCGCAGCGACAAAGCTTTCGTTGCGAAAATCGCATAAATCACATGGATGTCGCCAAAATCACTAAGATCACATTTAGGTCCCAAAGCGATATCGCAGTGACAAAGCTTTCGTTGCGAAGATCGCATAAATCACACGAAAGTCGCCAAAATCACTAAGATCACATTTAGGTCACAAAACGATATCGCAGTGACAAAGCTTTCGTTGCGAAGATCGCATAAATCACAGGGATGTCGCCAAAATCACTAAGATAACATATAGATCACAATGTGACAACGCAGCGACAAAGCTTTCGTTGCGAAAATCTCATAAATCACACGGATGTCGCCAAAATCACTAAGATCACATTTAGGTCACAAAGCGATATCGCAGTGACAAAGCTTTCGTTGCGAAAATCGCATAAATCACACGGATGTCGCCAAAATCACTAAGATCACATTTAGGTCACAAAGCGATATCGCAGTGACAAAGCTTTCGTTGCGAAGATCGCATAAATCACACGGATGTCGCCAAAATCACTAAGATCACATTTAGGTCACAAAGCGATATCGCAGCGATATGGCTTTCGTTGCGAAAATCGCATAAATCACATAGATGTCGCCAAAATCACTAAGATCACATACAGATCACAATGCGATATCGCAAACATCGCAAATTCGTCCCCAATGTCACAATGTGACGAAAAGCGATATCGCAGCGATATCACAAAGTTACGTCGCAAACCCCCCTCTAAAACGGACATTGGACGACTATGTGACCCCTGTGTGATATCGCCGTGACATCGCATGATCTCTATGCGATATCGCTTTTCGTCACATACTCGTCACATGGTTATTAGGGCGATTTCCACGTATTGACAATATGCCAGAAATATTTACTTTATTTGGAGTCATTTGTAAATTCGTGAATCCAGATGTCAGTAACGTTTTCTGAAACTAAAGGCAGTAAAAGTATTTCAGACAGTTTTGCGATGTGCGCTTTGTGAAGGATTGATGAGCAGTTGGGATGTTACAAAAGTAATAAATTCAATTCTGTCTCTTGGCCAAGCAGACATTTGCCTTTTTGAAAAGCCATAACAATGCCTAACTAAAAATTTTCAAATAAAGACTTGCCCTTTAAAACTAAACATATAATAAACTAAGAATAAGTAACTAAATATAATTTATATATTTTTCGGTAATTTAAATAATATTACTTTTTGTCTATCAATAGTTACAGTATGTATATAAACATTAGATAAAAATTTAATGAGTATTAAGGACATAATAATACTTTTAAAAATAAGCAAAATTTTGAATTAAAAAAAAATTAATTATAAATACAATTAGTTTTATTGCCTGTTGTTCATATAAAAGGCATAAAATATCAGAACGTATACAAAACGAAGGTTATTCTAATAAATGTGAATGAAAATAATCCGTGCTTATTTTGTGAAAATGGGTAAATAATACTTTAGGAATATCTCTCCTTTTGACTAAATGATCATTATGTTTCAGTACTGTTTCATTCATTATTATTTACTCTAAGGCTATCTATTATTCACATTAGTTAAAACTATACACTTAGGATTTCTGAAAATATTTTATTATATTTTATTATCTAATTAATATAAATCCATTTTATTATATCGATTGAGATTGTATAGAATTTTGTTAACTATTTTTACAGACAAAAAAAAAAAAAAAAAAAAAAAAACTATTCAGTTGTATAGTCTGAAAGTTTTAATGCAGTTCATTAGAGATTTTACATCTAACTGGGACTTTTTCATAAATATATTTTGCACGAAGAAATACATCCCGAGATTGAATTAAGTAAACATAAATAGATACATTCAAAGTTATTTAAACACCTCTTTTACATTAAATGATTATGATATTAATTTTAAGTTAATTACTTACACAACCAATTTCAATTAATATATTTATTATTGTGCCAATTTAATTCCAATCAATTTTCCTGTTGGCACACCATATGCATACGAAAGCCAGAATCAGGCTAAAATTTGGTGTGAAAATTTAATTTTTCTGCATAATTTGCAATGATTAACAAAAGATTAACGAGCTATGAGTGAGTTTTTAATTTACTCTAATGGTTATTCAGTTCATGAATATTTTTATAAGCCAGTTTTTTTTCCAACAAAATACTACGATAAAAATACATTTGAAAAAGGATTGAATTTGCACTTTCTTTAATTGGTACCCTTGTTTTCACAAAAAATTGTAAAACCATTAATTTTTTTTTTTTTTGCATGTTTATAATCTTTGAAACCTTCTTTTTATTCTAGCAAATTTTTGAGCTGATCCGATAACTGCAATTGCAAAAAAACTAATTTTATAGAGAATTTAGCATAGCTGTTTGGTAATTAGTAAAAGCAGTATCCACACTTAGTACCAAAATCAATTAAATATTAAGAAATTAAATAAGCAGTGGACACAAGATCAGAAGGTTAAAAAACTTGAGGTACCGAACACATTCGAGAAACATATTATATTTATTAAACATAAATTTTAAGTATAAGGGTTAAGCATTAAGTATGATATAAAAGTTTTGTTTTGTTTGTTTTGAAACCACCGACTGTCTATTTCTGCCACTTATAAAGTGCTTAACACAGCCAAATACGTCTCGTAATTTTGAGCATCTAGAAGAATACGAGTTTGAAATCTTCTAGTGTAAACCCCTCTCTCCAACCCCACCACACCAACGAGAGGACATTGAGGCCACGACAGATTTAATGTGCACCAGCCCCCATTAGGTACACACCGATATTTGGCGATCCGAGGACAGAACCCGCAACCCTCCGGTTACGAGCTCGATACTCTACCGCCTAGGCTATCGGGAGCCTATATAAAAGTTACAACATTTCATAGAACAGCTTGTTGTCGATCTGCTATCTAGTACAGCTTTGCCAGATTCTAAAAAGAAAGTTTTTCGGCAGTTCTAATAGACTGCAGCTTGTGACGTCATTTGAGGGTTAATTGATGATTTCCCACAGCTGCAATAGCTCCTTCGTTGTTTTGAGCGCATTTTTCTCAATTCGTGTTATTTGGAATTCCTATTCCACACAAAATGCTAAAACTCCAACAAATGCAAATGAAATAATTTGAATATTTGTGTCTTTCTAAAGTCCTATTTAACAAAAATAGACAAGTGTTTTGGAATAAAATGAAAACTTTGTTTCACAAATTTAAATGTTGAAAAATATCCTTTTCTACGATTTGTTTACCTACAAGTATATACATATTTTTAAAAAAAATTATTTTAATTATTCAAAATCCGATGCCTTGAAAATTAGAGCGTTTTACTAGAAACATTAAAAAAAAAAAAAAAAAAAAAAATCAGGAAAAAGTATTGAAAAATAAAAAAAGATAGAATTTTAAATGTGATTAATTATTTTAAATATTTAAAAAATTTGAAAATTTAGAGCACTCTGTGAACATTTTATCAGTTAACTTTAATAAAAATACATCCCAACATTAAAAAATTGTAATTTTAAAACCTTAAATTAAAAAAAAAAAAAAAAAAAAAAAATAGATTGAAAGGTACCAAGTCCCATTAATAAGTTTCATTTTAAAGAATATTATTTTGTGATACTTCACATTAACGCAGCTGGACTGATTCAAAAATTGTATGTGCGTGGCTGTCATCTCACCCTCGTTTTTTGCACAGAGAATATATAAAATTCAACCTTTTCTTCCAGGTATTCAGTGGAGCCACTTTGTCAGTGACGAAAATCCACCTGAGGAACCAGAGGAATGACGGTGACTACTTTAACAGCCATTGTGTTAACCTTTTAATAATGGACAATTCCTGCATTTTTTAAAAACGAGGGAAATTAGTTCATATTTAATAAAAATTTCTTTATGATTCCAATATTCAAACAAAAACTCTTTAAAAAATTAGTTATTAAAATAGTAATAAAAGAAAATGAGGCCTTAGACCGATCAAAACTATCTCCTATATATAACTGTGACGTCAAAACATCCGTACATTTCTATGATTATCGTGAGGTTTCTGCCAAATGTTTGATGTGTGTTTGGTAGACAATTGCTATATTCCGTACCGGTTAATGCGAATTGCGATATTTTCAAAACTGGTTTTCACTGCAGCGTTTCAATCCAAGTTGTTTCAGATCAAGTACGTGACATTCATTTCCATTCGGATGTCTCGTTTTTAACCAACCACAAAAACTAACAAGCAAACTTAAGTTGCAAATTTAAAAAAAAAAAAAAAAAAAAAAAAAAAAAGATAAAACGCAGTGAGCAGAAATTTTAGTGTTTATGGCGATTTTTGAAACATTTAGCATTGAATAAACAGTTAAAAAAAATGAGGTTATTGTCCATTGTTACAAAATAGTCTAACATATTTCCGATGTATAAAGTTGAAACAAAATAACAAAGCTTTCCAACCACTCTCTTTTATTCCTCAGAAATGGTTCTTTACTATTCACTAAATAGTGCCTGTGTTGACAGGGAACGCAATATTTATTACGGAATAATATTTATGGATTTAATCTTCTTATATCATTTAGGTTCAATCGTTGCATAAGTATTTAAACGAGTAATAAGAGGCCCTAAAATGTATATTTGGAAATATGTATGGAATGCATATGTGTGTGATTTAAATTCCCGTAAATGAACCTTACGCGTTAGTTTAATAATATATAAAAATTTTACTTATATCACACACACACAAGAGAAGAGACGTGACTCAGCTATTCTAATATTTAGTACATCCAAACTTCAATTAATTATATTATGACATCTAAATAGTGATTTAAATCTCTTAAAACTATTAAATCTGCCAATCGGATCAGTATATCTGAATAAAGTAGCGTTCGGGAGTTTTATTATTCTCAATTAAAATGCGTTAATCAGCAAAATTTTATAAACATGTCGATCTCAAATATCATTTGAGATAACCAAGCACTTATAAGATGTCAATTATGATTGGTATTACATTGCTAATTTCTTGATATATCACTTATAAATACTTATGAAAGTCGTAATTTTCTAAGAATATTCAGTTCTAGCAAATTGGGAATATTTTGCGTTGAATTAAATTATTATTTCTTTTGAAAGCAGGAAGTAAGAATATTACAAAAATGGTAAGTTTAAAGTATTTATTGATTAAAAAATGTTTTCTTATTTAATCCTTCCTTTTTTTTATTTTTTATTGTGCTCTTTATTACTGCAATTTCGTGTTATCCAATGATACTAATTTAATCAAAGCATCATTTACATATTCTATAGAATGTTTATGTACCGTTGTAACTAACTTGTGGAAGAGAAATAAAGACATAAACAATAAGTGAGTCTGGTTTTGTATCAAAAGAATCTTTAAAGAGAATTGGTACTTTTCACACTTTTTTTTTTTAATTTATGCCTTTAAATTATAACATTTACATATTTGGAAGTTTCACTAAGTAAAAATTAAATTTTATTTAAAAAAAGTTCATATGGTGATCATAAATTTCAAAATTTAAAATTTTTAAAAGACAATTCATCAAAATTTAAATTCTATCCTCCTTTTAGTTTCCTGAAATAAAAAAAAAATATTCCTAGTTACATTCTCTGACATTTTAAACATTGGATTTAGAATAAGTAAAATAATTTTTGAAAAAAAAAAAAAAAAGAAGATAATTACTGTAACTGCATTTTAAAAAAAGCTTAAAAAACGGGTATTTTTCAATATTTAAATATATAACAATATATATGTATATATATATTCAAAAATCTTTGCCAATTTTTGTGAAATAGTTATTAAAAAAATCAAGTCATTTCATTCATATTTGCTGAAATTTTAACATTTTGAGTAAGGTGAAAATTTCAAAAAACACGAACTGAGACAAATGCGTTCGAAACATCAAAGGAGCTATTGCAGCAAAATTAGATTCTCTATAAAAATATAGTTTTTCTGCAATTGCAGTTATCCGAATAGCTCAAAAAGTTGCCTGAATAAGGAAAACTTTTCAAAGATTAAAAGCACGCAAAAATTAAAAATTTATACATATTGAATTTTTTGTGCAAGCAAGGGGTACCAAGTCCCCTTAAGAGGAAAACCATTTACGAAATTTTAATTAGGTACATTAATAAATATGAATACATTCCGAATAAAGGTTGAAAAATCTGAATGTTTTGTCTTCAAGTTAGTCCCAAGTCAAGAGTCTCAAGTTAGTGTTAGGTATTGATTTGAATGAAAAATAACAGTTTATGTAATTGTCTATTTTCTAGCAATGAACAAACATATATTTCTTCAAAGATGCAGCTATTTCAGTAAATCTCACCCTGACTGGATTTTTGAAAATATAAAATAGCAATGATGTGCTATAAAAAAAAGTATTTCTTTATAAAACGAACAAAAACATAAAAGTTCCGAAACAAAAATATTGCATGAATAAGTATTTCTATATTTCTGCATTCATTGAATGAAAGCATGAAGAGTTATAACTAACGAAATTCACCTTATTGTACAAGAATATAGGTTTGCCCTGAAAATTTTAATTCCTTGTAAAGCATCAATTCTTTTCAGATGCGACTTTCATTTGCTACTGTTATCGTTGTCTTGCTCCTGCTTGAATTTACAGTTACTGCAATGAGCGAAGACAAAAGATCTCCAATTGCCGGCCACCCATACAAAAGATCTCCTGGAAAAACTGGACCAGTGACTTTGGATAAAAGATCACCAGTAGCGGGATATGGAGGAGTGACAGGGCCCAGGGGATGGAGGACTCCCAGGGCGTAAGCATGAATTTAGTTATTGGAAGTAAATTGGTTCGGAAAGCAAAACCGGGGTGAATCTATTTAAATTGAATTTTAAGGACGCTAAAGAATCTGTAATGGCTAGCATAATTGAATCCTTAATCACTCACGTTTTTTAACTAGATTTTCAACTAGTTTTTTAACTATCGCACTCAAATGAAGAATTGGCGAATAAAGAACACCTTAATATATGGTGAAAATACAGTAACTATAACATCACCTACACTTATTTCCGATACTTCCGGTTGTTTTTTCTCTTTCAAATATTTTAAAACGAACTCTTGGAACATTTCTTTATCTCTTAAATGTAACAAAAGATCCCTTAATATCTTAAATAAACGCAAAGGCATTAGAACAAATCAAGCATTTGCATTGGAATACTGCCGATTAAAACGACAATTTTTGAACACAGAACCCACCTCATAATTAGTGAACTTGAGTTATAATAGATTCTTTTATAACGTAAACTGTAACTCTAACATTGAAACCAAAATCACTTGAACAAAGAATGTTTTCTTTTAAAAATTATCACCTCCTCCTCTCCTCTCTTTTTATGTAATAAAATCTCCAGATACTACATTAAAGATGCAATTTTTCTTTTCCTTTTAGCCCATTAAATCCTTTGGGATTAATTGGGTAACCTTGATAATGATTATCGAGATTGGTGAGAATGAAGATAACCAATCGAGGAGAAATCATTAAACGAGAAGCAAGAATTTTACCTTTGGAAATTATGTTTGGAAAAGCATAGGATTGGACATGCACCTTCGTGAAATTAATATCCTGCACTTTAAATGTGTACTTTGACCAACATAGTTATGAATAAAAATAATATAGTATGTCATGAATTGTTCATTATCTGTTATTTACATAACTGACTGTACATGTTTACATTTTACAATGACATTATATCTCATCTCGTCAATATATCAAAAGGTGACAACTTTGTTGCTTATTTCCATTTTCCAGACATAGTTGTTCAATTATTTTAAATGTGACGACTGCATGTAAATGTATCACATGCAATTTTGAAGTATGGAATATGTATAAAATGTAAAATAATAATCTCTTTTAAGGTAAAGCAATGATTTTAGGTCAAAATTTCGAAAAGTTCCATTTTGTTATAGTATCGAAGTACAGAACATTTCAAACATTCAATTAAAACATCCGGGCTGGTTAAAACCCTCAAGATGTATGGCTTTACTGCACGATTTTGGATAATTTAATATTTATATACAATTTCGTTTAGTAAAAAACTAATTTATACGTTTTTCTTACATGCACTCAATTTTATTAGTATTTTTGTCAGCAGAATGGCAAGCAGGGTATGGCTTAAAGTACTATAGGGATACTTACGATCGAAGAGTCATTTGAAAGGAATTCTGCTGTAGATGTGTTCGAATTTAAAAATGTATAAAAAGCATGTTATTGAATATTTTAATTTTTATATTTATCATAAATGCAATTTTGAAGTATCTTCTAATGATACAATTTTTTTAATAATCTGAGTGGCAGCACACAAACAGGAATTGTATTTTATTTACCTTTTTCAATATGAACATCATTTTGTAGATTTTTAACGATTCTCCTTTATTTCAAATCGATTTGTTTCAATAGATTTTTTTTCTAAATAATTTGTATTATGATATATATTATATATTGTTTTTATGATAACAATATGTTAGGGCTTGGTATGCCAGAAGGAGTAGATATCATTATATAATATGATGACATATTTTTGTAAGTGTAATGTGAAGGATTTCAATTTAAAGAAGAAAAATGAAATAAGATATTTCCCTATAATTGGGAATTTTTAGAAATCTAGAAACAGTATTTTGATGTGGTAAGAATTATAACCATACACATGATTCTGGTAGGGAAGAACATAAGATTTTTATCCAAATAAATTAAATCATTTAACTCGATTTTCAGCTCTTCCTTAAGAATCAGCTAAAATTTTTATAACCAGATTTAAGGAAAAAATAATTGGCTTCATTCTTTTCTCCATTACTTTGCTTCGAAGCAGAAAATAAGAGTTTGTTTCGTTTTTTATCTAAGGGAATGAACATTTTTATAGCAGTTGTGTTTTAGTTTTGAGGGTATGTTTTAATATGCAATTTAAACCTGACAAATGGCGAGTTTATTGAATTATCAATTACAAGTATAAAAACAGATTTTTTTTTTTTTTTTCATAAAAGTTTGATTTTGCACCAGAACAATCCCCAGCAAACTTAATAATAATACCTATAAAAACGTAGTTTTTAATATAAATACTTTATATACATTGCCAATCTTTATATTCGTTAGCACAGTGCCGATTCTGTAAACAGCGTGT
This sequence comes from Linyphia triangularis, assembly GCA_963978545.1. Taxonomy (NCBI): domain Eukaryota; kingdom Metazoa; phylum Arthropoda; class Arachnida; order Araneae; family Linyphiidae; genus Linyphia; species Linyphia triangularis. The sequence continues at coordinate 18,531,768 of OZ021728.1, forward strand.
TCTTGGTATTTGCATCGAATTTTAAATATCAAAATCATTTCTATCAGCAAAATGTGCTGCAAACTAGGATTAATAATATATTTATTAAAAGTTAAAGTGATTTTATGCACTCACATTCAAATATCCTTTATTTATTCTGATTAAAATAATTTTATTTTGTATTTATTAAAAAAAAAAATTGGCAACAGAAAAGAGTTTCTTCAGCGATCGGTAAAATGCTATTTTAAAGTGATTGGATGGCGGCAAATTGGCTTATTAGTATGACGTAAAAGCAACGTTTAAGTGACATTACAGCCCCGAAATTTTATAGAATGCCATGTCTTCGACGTCGAATCTATCTGACAAGTTTCATCCCGAATGGATGACAACAAGGGTGTTAATTAGGCCTCCGTAGATTTTCCCGCCCTCGACACTCAAACATAATTAATTTTACATAAATTAATTTATCAATGACATAGTGCCAGGGCTAGGATATACATTAGATTAAATAATTTTATAATATAAATATTAAATATTAAATAATTATTAAATAAATATTAAATAATTTTGTTGAATCACTTAATGCAATAGAAAAAAAAATTTCTGAAAACTAAAATAATTAAAAATGAAAATAATCAATGAAAACTAAAATAAGTTAAAATTACTGTAGAATTGCATATATATGATTTGAATTTTTCATATATGATAAACTATTTTTAAATTATTTAATTTAAAATTTGTTTTTTATACTGTAAAGAAATTCTTGAGACGCACTTAAATTTTGATTAAAAAAAAGTAAAATTTATATTGTGCTGTTAATCTAACATAAGCTCTAGAGAAATACAATCCAATCCTTTACAAACGCATTGTAAGTATATATATTACATTACTGAATTATCGAAAAGATATATTTTACAATTATTTAGATTTAAATGTTTTTTCCCTATTTCTTTTGAAATAGATGCTGAAAATTTAAAATGTTTGTTACAAACTTAATTTTTCAGACACAATTCACATTTACATATTGCAAGTTAATTTTTGCGAATATATTTTAGGGGAGTTGGTTCCCTCTATAATAGTAATGTTAATTTGGCATATTTCATGTACCTTTTCCTCAAAAAGTATTTGATATAGAAGCCTAATCTTTTTAGTTCATTTAGGATACACTTGTTATTTTACTCAAGTTATCTTTCAATTGCGATTCATTTACTTTTTTAAATGAATTTTCGTGAAAGTCATTTTTTTTTGCCTGAAAAAAGCCCAAACAATAAATTATTTTAAAATAACAACACAATCTCACTTTAGTATATATATATACATACGTACAAGAAATATGAGGTAAAAATTTCAATAAGATAGTTTGGGCAGTTTCTGAGAAAAATGTACATGATTAATGAAAAATGTAGTTTTGAGAAAAACACATTTTAAGGAAATCTTTACTAATAATAATAGTTACCAATTTTGTTTTCAAGATATTATTAAAAATACTTCTGTTTAAGGTATCACTAATATTGTATCTTTTAAGAATGTTGTATCCTACAGTTTAGTTTCTGTAAAGGAAAAAAGCTTTAGATATGGAAAGACCTTTTAACCCTCTGAGCGTCAAGGGAATGGGCAAAATTATACAGTTGTTTTCCCTGCAATAATTTTTAAATTTTATTTCTGATCCAAATATATAATTTTTTTAAATTATTTTTTATTTACTTTGTTTTAAGTAGGTTTTAAACTATCATCCTAATAAAAAGATTCAAAAAATATTTTATTTTACATTTTATTTATAAATTTAAAAAGGTTGTGTATTGCTGGAAAAACTGAAGATCAAATGACGGATATATACGCCCGTGACCCTCAGAAGGTTAAAGAAGAGGTTTCAAGCGTGAAAAGTAGAAATTTATTTACATTGGAAATGAAGTCAGACAAAGAAAATAATATAAAAATGTATTCATACGAACCTAAATGCTGTCTTTTCCTGTCAAACGTCAAAATAGTATTTAATCGTTGGAGAAATGCTTACTTTTATTTAAAAAATATATCGTCTTTCAAATAAACTCTGAATTCTCTTTTAACGGTCATTGTAAATTGTAATATTTTTATTTCTTGCTCCAACACTTACTAGTAGGAGGAGTTAAAAAATACCTTTTAAATCTTTCAATTAGATTGTACAAAGAGAAAATAAAATCATGGAAATATAGGTGCTTTTGCATGACCAAAGAGAATTCTAATTTTAAAAATATATAGCACTCATTTTTATTTTATTTTCGGTTGTAATCTTTATACAAAAAAGGCTTTTCGATGCAATCCCTTTTTACAGAAATAAACTTCGAAGAGCAAATTTGGAGTTAGAGAAAAGCAAATTCAATTTAAATGGTTGAAGTGCGAAAAGGATTTTCCGTAAAATAAGGATTTTTTTTTTTATGGTATGATCCTTATACCTTATTTTTGTTGACTTATAACAATGGAATTTTGTTCTTTTTTTTTTACTCTTTTATCCCTTTGATAAAAATGGTGCAGCTTATGATGACAGCACCAAATCTTATCTTCTATACTAACAAATGTCTACATGTATTGATACTATTAAAGTATAACTTCTAAATTATCATTTCGCTATACACAATTCATTTTCCATTGAGGAATTCGACAATAAAAATTTAGCGCTTGATCATAACTTTATCAATTCGTAAAAATGATATTTGCAAGTGAGTGCATAAATTCACGTTAATTTTTTATAAATATATTTTTGATACGTAGTTTGCCGCACATTTTGCTGATAGAAATATTTTTGATATTTAAATTTAGATGCAATCACCAAGCACACTGGTTACAGAATCGACTTTGTGTTAACGAATATAAAAACATCTCATGACTTGAATTAAAAATCTACTTTATACAATAATATTCTTAGTAAAAGATCATGGGGTAAATCCCCAGGCAATCTATTCAAGGAGTTCAAAAGATCATCAAAGAATTCATACTTCGTTCAGTTACGAAACATCTCGTGGAAAAAAAAAAAGAAATCTATATAAAATGTTATTTTTCTCACTTAATGTGGATTGGAGCTCATATGAATATATGTTGGTATATTTTATGAAAAGTTGCACGAATCGAAATATAATCGGAAAGTAAAAATATTTAAAATGGGGAAAGTTGTAATATGTAAACAAGTTTGAAAACTTTCTTTTTCTTATTAAAATTGTCGGGAAAAAAAAAAAAAATTATAAGGCGGTGCAAGATATATATTTACACAAAAGGTTTTTCGTTGTAAATAGTTTCCTTAAAATTGCAATTCAAATATTTTAACGAGATTCTAATGTGCGTGTTACTTTTCAAATCCAAACGTTAAAGATTTCCGTTATCGTAATACTCAATTTACGATACATAATTTTGCATTCCCCACCGCCTCTTTTCGCCAACTTTCAAAACTAAATGAAAAAAAAAAAAAAAAAATACAACTTAATATATGGTGTTTGTAGAATATGCTCTCATTTTTAAAATACTAAACTTACTCAATCATGAAATTTCAATCACTAAATGTGCTGCAATGTAAATTTTAAAACATATTTCAGCAAAGCGAACCCGATTTCCGCGTATTAACGTTACGCGAGAAATATTTACTTTATTTGGAGCCATTTGTAAGTTTGTGAATACAGATGTCGGTAACGTTTTCTGAAACTGAAGGCCCTAAAAATATTTCAGACAGTTTTGCGATGTGTGCTTTACGTAGGATTGATGAACAAACGGGATGTTACAAAAGTAATAAATTCAATTCTGTCGCTTGGCTGCAGCTCATTTGCCGTTTTTGAAAAGCCATACCAATGCATGACTAAAAATTTCAAAATAAAGACTTACCCTTTAAAACTACACATATATGAAACGAAAAATAACTAACTAAACATAACTTAGATATTTTTTGATAATTTAGATGTTATTGTTTTTTGTCAATCAATAGTTATAATATGTATTTAAAGTCTAGATAAAAAATTAAACAATTATTAAGGACAACATATTTTTAAATATAAACAAAATTTTAAATTTAAACAAAACAAATTATAAATAGAAATAGTTTTATTGCCTGTTGTTCAAGAAATATACATAAAATATCAGAGCAAATACGAAAAAAAGGTTGTTTTACTAAATATGAATGAAATTAATCCGTGTTTACATTGTGTAAATGGGTGAACTTCTGTTTCATTACTGTAACGTTCTTTAATATTTACTGTAAAATTTTCTATTAATCACTTTAGTTAAAATTATAAACTTAGGATTTCTGAAAATATTTTATGATCTAATATAAATCCTTTTTATTAAATCTATTGAGATTCTAGAGAACATTATAAACTATTTTTACTTAAAAAAAACCCGATTAAATTGAATAATATTCGGGAACTTTTAATGCAGTTCATTAGAAATTTTGCACTTAACTGGGTCTTCTTCATAATTATATTTTGCACACAAAAATTTATTTCGATTTTGAAAAAAAAACCATTCCAATATTGAATTAAGTAAACATATATAGACATATTCAAGGTTATTCCAACACTTTTTTACATTAAGGAATTATGATATTAATTTATGTGCACTGTTTACACAACCAATTTCAATATAAACACATTTCTTATTGTTCCAAGCAGCGCGTGACAGTGACTTTCCAATCAATTTTCCTGTTAGCACATCAGATACTGCCAACGTCAGAATCAGGCTTAAATTTGGTGTGAAAATTAAATTTTTTTGGCATCATTCGCAATCATTAACAAAAGATTAACGAGCATATGTGAGTTTTTAATTTCCTCTTATCGTAATTCAGTTAATGAATAATTATGTAACCCAGGCTTTTTTCCCCATAATACTTCTATAAAAATACATTTTAAAAAGGATTGAATTTGTGCTTTCTTTGAGATGACTTGGTACCCCTTGTTTTCACAAAAAATTGTAAAACCATTAATTTTTTTTTTTTTTTTTTTTTTTTTGCATGTTTATAATCTTTGAAACCTTCTTTTTATTCTAGCAAATTTTTGAGCTGATCCGATAACTGCAATTGCAAAAAAACTAATTTTTATAGAGAATTTAGCATAGCTGTTTGGTAATTAGTAAAAGCAGTATCCACACTTAGTACCAAAATCAATTAAATATTAAGAAATTAAATAAGCAGTGGACACAAGATCAGAAGGTTAAAAAACTTGAGGTACCGAACACATTCGAGAAACATATTATATTTATTAAACATAAATTTTAAGTATAAGGGTTAAGCATTAAGTATGATATAAAAGTTACAACATTTCATAGAACAGCTTGTTGTCGATCTGCTATCTAGTACAGCGTTGCCAGATTCTAAAAAGAAAGTTTTTCGGCAGTTCTAATAGACTGCAGCTTGTGACGTCATTTGAGGGGAATTGATGATTTCCCACAGCTGCAATAGCTCCTTCGTTGTTTTGAGCGCATTTTTCTCAATTCGTGTTATTTGGAATTCCTATTCCACACAAAATGCTAAAACTCCAACAAATGCAAATGAAATAATTTGAATATTTGTGTCTATCTAAAGTCCTATTTAACAAAAATAGACAAGTGTTTTGGAATAAAATGAAAACTTTGTTTCACAAATTTAAATGTTGAAAAATATCCTTTTCTACGATTTGTTTACCTACAAGTATATACATATTTTTAAAAAAAATTATTTTAATTATTCAAAATCCGATGCCTTAAAAATTAGAGCGTTTTACTAGAAACATTAAAAAAAAAAAAAAAAAAAAAATCAGGAAAAAGTATTGAAAAATAAAAAAAGATAGAATTTTAAATGTGATTATTTTAAATATTTAAAAAATTTGAAAATTTAGAGCACTCTGTGAACATTTTATCAGTTAACTTTAATAAAAATACATCCCAACATTAAAAAATTGTAATTTTAAAGCCTTAAATTAAAAAAAAAAAAAAAAAAAAAATAGTTTGAAAGGTACCAAGTCCCATTAATAAGTTTCATTTTAAAGAATATTATTTTGTGATACTTCACATTAACGCAGCTGGACTGATTCAAAAATTGTATGTGCGTGGCTGTCATCTCACCCTCGTTTGTTGCACAGAGAATATATAAAATTCAACCTTTTCTTCCAGGTATTCAGTGGAGCCACTTTGTCAGTGACGAAAATCCACCTGAGGAACCAGAGGAATGACGGTGACTACTTTAACAGCCATTGTGTTAACCTTTTAATAATGGACAATTCCTGCATTTTTTAAAAACGAGGGAAATTAGTTCATATTTAATAAAAAAAATTTTATGATTCCAATATTCAAACAAAAACTCTTTAAAAAATTAGTTATTAAAATAGTAATAAAAGAAAATGAGGCCTTAGACCGATCAAAACTATCTCCTATATATAACTGTGACGTCAAAACATCCGTACATTTCTATGATTATCGTGAGGTTTCTGCCAAATGTTTGATGTGTGTTTGGTAGACAATTGCTATATTCCGTACCGGTTAATGCGAATTGCGATATTTTCAAAACTGGTTTTCACTGCAGCGTTTCAATCCAAGTTGTTTCAGATCAAGTACGTGACATTCATTTCCATTCGGATGTCTCGTTTTTAACCAACCACAAAAACTAACAAGCAAACTTAAGTTGCAAATTTAAAAAAAAAAAAAAAAAAAAAAAAAAAAGATAAAACGCAGTGAGCAGAAATTTTAGTGTTTATGGCGATTTTTGAAACATTTAGCATTGAATAAACAGTTAAAAAAAATGAGGTTATTGTCCATTGTTACAAAATAGTCTAACATATTTCCGATGTATAAAGTTGAAACAAAATAACAAAGCTTTCCAACCACTCTATTTTATTCCTCAGAAATGGTTCTTTACTATTCACTAAATAGTGCCTGTGTTGACAGGGAACGCAATATTTATTACGGAATAATATTTATGGATTTAATCTTCTTATATCATTTAGGTTCAATCGTTGCATAAGTATTTAAACGAGTAATAAGAGGCCCTAAAATGTATATTTGGAAATATGTATGGAATGCATATGTGTGTGATTTAAATTCCCGTAAATGAACCTTACGCGTTAGTTTAATAATATATAAAAATTTTACTTATATCACACACACACAAGAGAAGAGACGTGACTCAGCTATTCTAATATTTAGTACATCCAAACTTCAATTAATTATATTATGACATCTAAATAGTGATTTAAATCTCTTAAAACTATTAAATCTGCCAATCGGATCAGTATATCTGAATAAAGTAGCGTTCGGGAGTTTTATTATTCTCAATTAAAATGCGTTAATCAGCAAAATTTTATAAACATGTCGATCTCAAATATCATTTGAGATAACCAATCACTTATAAGATGTCAATTATGATTGGTATTACATTGCTAATTTCTTGATATATCACCTATAAATACTTATGAAAGTCGTAATTTTCTAAGAATATTCAGTTCTAGCAAATTGGGAATATTTTGCGTTGAATTAAATTATTATTTCTTTTGAAAGCAGGAAGTAAGAATATTACAAAAATGGTAAGTTTAAAGTATTTATTGATTAAAAAATGTTTTCTTATTTAATCCTTCCTTTTTTTTATTTTTTATTGTGCTCTTTATTACTGCAATTTCGTGTTATCCAATGATACTAATTTAATCAAAGCATCATTTACATATTCTATAGAATGTTTATGTACCGTTGTAACTAACTTGTGGAAGAGAAATAAAGACATAAACAATAAGTGAGTCTGGTTTTGTATCAAAAGAATCTTTAAAGAGAATTGGTACTTTTCACACTTTTTTTTTTTATTTATGCCTTTAAATTATAACATTTACATATTTGGAAGTATCACTAAGTAAAAATTAAATTTTATTTAAAAAAAGTTCATATGGTGATCATAAATTTCAAAATTTAAAATTTTTAAAAGACAATTCATCAAAATTTAAATTCTATCCTCCTTTTAGTTTCCTGAAATAAAAAAAAATATTCCTAGTTACATTCTCTGACATTTTAAACATTGGATTTAGAATAAGTAAAATAATTTTTGAAAAAAAAAAAAAAAGAAGATAATTACTGTAACTGCATTTTAAAAAAAGCTTAAAAAACGGGTATTTTTCAATATTTAAATATATAACAATATATATGTATATATATATTCAAAAATCTTTGCCAATTTTTGTGAAATAGTTATTAAAAAAATCAAGTCATTTCATTCATATTTGCTGAAATTTTAACATTTTGAGTAAGGTGAAAATTTCAAAAAACACGAACTGAGACAAATGCGTTCGAAACATCAAAGGAGCTATTGCAGCAAAATTAGATTCTCTATAAAAATATAGTTTTTCTGCAATTGCAGTTATCCGAATAGCTCAAAAAGTTGCCTGAATAAGGAAAACTTTTCAAAGATTAAAAGCACGCAAAAATTAAAAATTTATACATATTGAATTTTTTGTGCAAGCAAGGGGTACCAAGTCCCCTTAAGAGGAAAACCATTTACGAAATTTTAATTAGGTACATTAATAAATATGAATACATTCCGAATAAAGGTTGAAAAATCTGAATGTTTTGTCTTCAAGTTAGTCCCAAGTCAAGAGTCTCAAGTTAGTGTTAGGTATTGATTTGAATGAAAAATAACAGTTTATGTAATTGTCTATTTTCTAGCAATGAACAAACATATATTTCTTCAAAGATGCAGCTATTTCAGTAAATCTCACCCTGACTGGATTTTTGAAAATATAAAATAGCAATGATGTGCTATAAAAAAAAGTATTTCTTTATAAAACGAACAAAAACATAAAAGTTCCGAAACAAAAATATTGCATGAATAAGTATTTCTATATTTCTGCATTCATTGAATGAAAGCATGAAGAGTTATAACTAACGAAATTCACCTTATTGTACAAGAATATAGGTTTGCCCTGAAAATTTTAATTCCTTGTAAAGCATCAATTCTTTTCAGATGCGACTTTCATTTGCTACTGTTATCGTTGTCTTGCTCCTGCTTGAATTTACAGTTACTGCAATGAGCGAAGACAAAAGATCTCCAATTGCCGGCCACCCATACAAAAGATCTCCTGGAAAAACTGGACCAGTGACTTTGGATAAAAGATCACCAGTAGCGGGATATGGAGGAGTGACAGGGCCCAGGGGATGGAGGACTCCCAGGGCGTAAGCATGAATTTAGTTATTGGAAGTAAATTGGTTCGGAAAGCAAAACCGGGGTGAATCTATTTAAATTGAATTTTAAGGACGCTAAAGAATCTGTAATGGCTAGCATAATTGAATCCTTAATCACTCACGTTTTTTAACTAGATTTTCAACTAGTTTTTTAACTATCGCACTCAAATGAAGAATTGGCGAATAAAGAACACCTTAATATATGGTGAAAATACAGTAACTATAACATCACCTACACTTATTTCCGATACTTCCGGTTGTTTTTTCTCTTTCAAATATTTTAAAACGAACTCTTGGAACATTTCTTTATCTCTTAAATGTAACAAAAGATCCCTTAATATCTTAAATAAACGCAAAGGCATTAGAACAAATCAAGCATTTGCATTGGAATACTGCCGATTAAAACGACAATTTTTGAACACAGAACCCACCTCATAATTAGTGAACTTGAGTTATAATAGATTCTTTTATAACGTAAACTGTAACTCTAACATTGAAACCAAAATCACTTGAACAAAGAATGTTTTCTTTTAAAAATTATCACCTCCTCCTCTCCTCTCTTTTTATGTAATAAAATCTCCAGATACTACATTAAAGATGCAATTTTTCTTTTCCTTTTAGCCCATTAAATCCTTTGGGATTAATTGGGTAACCTTGATAATGATTATCGAGATTGGTGAGAATGAAGATAACCAATCGAGGAGAAATCATTAAACGAGAAGCAAGAATTTTACCTTTGGAAATTATGTTTGGAAAAGCATAGGATTGGACATGCACCTTCGTGAAATTAATATCCTGCACTTTAAATGTGTACTTTGACCAACATAGTTATGAATAAAAATAATATAGTATGTCATGAATTGTTCATTATCTGTTATTTACATAACTGACTGTACATGTTTACATTTTACAATGACATTATATCTCATCTCGTCAATATATCAAAAGGTGACAACTTTGTTGCTTATTTCCATTTTCCAGACATAGTTGTTCAATTATTTTAAATGTGACGACTGCATGTAAATGTATCACATGCAATTTTGAAGTATGGAATATGTATAAAATGTAAAATAATAATCTCTTTTAAGGTAAAGCAATGATTTTAGGTCAAAATTTCGAAAAGTTCCATTTTGTTATAGTATCGAAGTACAGAACATTTCAAACATTCAATTAAAACATCCGGGCTGGTTAAAACCCTCAAGATGTATGGCTTTACTGCACGATTTTGGATAATTTAATATTTATATACAATTTCGTTTAGTAAAAAACTAATTTATACGTTTTTCTTACATGCACTCAATTTTATTAGTATTTTTGTCAGCAGAATGGCAAGCAGGGTATGGCTTAAAGTACTATAGGGATACTTACGATCGAAGAGTCATTTGAAAGGAATTCTGCTGTAGATGTGTTCGAATTTAAAAATGTATAAAAAGCATGTTATTGAATATTTTAATTTTTATATTTATCATAAATGCAATTTTGAAGTATCTTCTAATGATACAATTTTTTTAATAATCTGAGTGGCAGCACACAAACAGGAATTGTATTTTATTTACCTTTTTCAATATGAACATCATTTTGTAGATTTTTAACGATTCTCCTTTATTTCAAATCGATTTGTTTCAATAGATTTTTTTTCTAAATAATTTGTATTATGATATATATTATATATTGTTTTTATGATAACAATATGTTAGGGCTTGGTATGCCAGAAGGAGTAGATATCATTATATAATATGATGACATATTTTTGTAAGTGTAATGTGAAGGATTTCAATTTAAAGAAGAAAAATGAAATAAGATATTTCCCTATAATTGGGAAATTTTTAGAAATCTAGAAACAGTATTTTGATGTGGTAAGAATTATAACCATACACATGATTCTGGTAGGGAAGAACATAAGATTTTTATCCAAATAAATTAAATCATTTAACTCGATTTTCAGCTCTTCCTTAAGAATCAGCTAAAATTTTTATAACCAGATTTAAGGAAAAAATAATTGGCTTCATTCTTTTCTCCATTACTTTGCTTTGAAGCAGAAAATAAGAGTTTGTTTCGTTTTTTATCTAAGGGAATGAACATTTTTATAGCAGTTGTGTTTTAGTTTTGAGGGTATGTTTTAATATGCAATTTAAACCTGACAAATGGCGAGTTTATTGAATTATCAATTACAAGTATAAAAACAGATTTTTTTTTTTTTTTTCATAAAAGTTTGATTTTGCACCAGAACAATCCCCAGCAAACTTAATAATAATACCTATAAAAACGTAGTTTTTAATATAAATACTTTATATACATTGCCAATCTTTATATTCGTTAGCACAGTGCCGATTCTGTAAACAGCGTGTTCTTGGTATTTGCATCGAATTTTAAATATCAAAATCATTTCTATCAGCAAAATGTGCTGCAAACTAGGATTAATAATATATTTATTAAAAGTTAAAGTGATTTTATGCACTCACATTCAAATATCCTTTATTTATTCTGATTAAAATAATTTTATTTTGTATTTATTAAAAAAAAAAATTGGCAACAGAAAAGAGTTTCTTCAGCGATCGGTAAAATGCTATTTTAAAGTGATTGGATGGCGGCAAATTGGCTTATTAGTATGACGTAAAAGCAACGTTTAAGTGACATTACAGCCCCGAAATTTTATAGAATGCCATGTCTTCGACGTCGAATCTATCTGACAAGTTTCATCCCGAATGGATGACAACAAGGGTGTTAATTAGGCCTCCGTAGATTTTCCCGCCCTCGACACTCAAACATAATTAATTTTACATAAATTAATTTATCAATGACATAGTGCCAGGGCTAGGATATACATTAGATTAAATAATTTTATAATATAAATATTAAATATTAAATAATTATTAAATAAATATTAAATAATTTTGTTGAATCACTTAATGCAATAGAAAAAAAAATTTCTGAAAACTAAAATAATTAAAAATGAAAATAATCAATGAAAACTAAAATAAGTTAAAATTACTGTAGAATTGCATATATATGATTTGAATTTTTCATATATGATAAACTATTTTTAAATTATTTAATTTAAAATTTGTTTTTTATACTGTAAAGAAATTCTTGAGACGCACTTAAATTTTGATTAAAAAAAAGTAAAATTTATATTGTGCTGTTAATCTAACATAAGCTCTAGAGAAATACAATCCAATCCTTTACAAACGCATTGTAAGTATATATATTACATTACTGAATTATCGAAAAGATATATTTTACAATTATTTAGATTTAAATGTTTTTTCCCTATTTCTTTTGAAATAGATGCTGAAAATTTAAAATGTTTGTTACAAACTTAATTTTTCAGACACAATTCACATTTACATATTGCAAGTTAATTTTTGCGAATATATTTTAGGGGAGTTGGTTCCCTCTATAATAGTAATGTTAATTTGGCATATTTCATGTACCTTTTCCTCAAAAAGTATTTGATATAGAAGCCTAATCTTTTTAGTTCATTTAGGATACACTTGTTATTTTACTCAAGTTATCTTTCAATTGCGATTCATTTACTTTTTTAAATGAATTTTCGTGAAAGTCATTTTTTTTTGCCTGAAAAAAGCCCAAACAATAAATTATTTTAAAATAACAACACAATCTCACTTTAGTATATATATATACATACGTACAAGAAATATGAGGTAAAAATTTCAATAAGATAGTTTGGGCAGTTTCTGAGAAAAATGTACATGATTAATGAAAAATGTAGTTTTGAGAAAAACACATTTTAAGGAAATCTTTACTAATAATAATAGTTACCAATTTTGTTTTCAAGATATTATTAAAAATACTTCTGTTTAAGGTATCACTAATATTGTATCTTTTAAGAATGTTGTATCCTACAGTTTAGTTTCTGTAAAGGAAAAAAGCTTTAGATATGGAAAGACCTTTTAAAGAAGAGGTTTCAAGCGTGAAAAGTAGAAATTTATTTACATTGGAAATGAAGTCAGACAAAGAAAATAATATAAAAATGTATTCATACGAACCTAAATGCTGTCTTTTCCTGTCAAACGTCAAAATAGTATTTAATCGTTGGAGAAATGCTTACTTTTATTTAAAAAATATATCGTCTTTCAAATAAACTCTGAATTCTCTTTTAACGGTCATTGTAAATTGTAATATTTTTATTTCTTGCTCCAACACTTACTAGTAGGAGGAGTTAAAAAATACCTTTTAAATCTTTCAATTAGATTGTACAAAGAGAAAATAAAATCATGGAAATATAGGTGCTTTTGCATGACCAAAGAGAATTCTAATTTTAAAAATATATAGCACTCATTTTTATTTTATTTTCGGTTGTAATCTTTATGTAAAAAAGGCTTTTCGATGCAATCCCTTTTTACAGAAATAAACTTCGAAGAGCAAATTTGGAGTTAGAGAAAAGCAAATTCAATTTAAATGGTTGAAGTGCGAAAAGGATTTTCCGTAAAATAAGGATTTTTTTTTTTATGGTATGATCCTTATACCTTATTTTTGTTGACTTATAACAATGGAATTTTGTTCTTTTTTTTTTACTCTTTTATCCCTTTGATAAAAATGGTGCAGCTTATGATGACAGCACCAAATCTTATCTTCTATACTAACAAATGTCTACATGTATTGATACTATTAAAGTATAACTTCTAAATTATCATTTCGCTATACACAATTCATTTTCCATTGAGGAATTCGACAATAAAAATTTAGCGCTTGATCATAACTTTATCAATTCGTAAAAATGATATTTGCAAGTGAGTGCATAAATTCACGTTAATTTTTTATAAATATATTTTTGATACGTAGTTTGCCGCACATTTTGCTGATAGAAATATTTTTGATATTTAAATTTAGATGCAATCACCAAGCACACTGTTTACAGAATCGACTTTGTGTTAACGAATATAAAAACATCTCATGACTTGAATTAAAAATCTACTTTATACAATAATATTCTTAGTAAAAGATCATGGGGTAAATCCCCAGGCAATCTATTCAAGGAGTTCAAAAGATCATCAAAGAATTCATACTTCGTTCAGTTACGAAACATCTCGTGGAAAAAAAAAAAGAAATCTATATAAAATGTTATTTTTCTCACTTAATGTGGATTGGAGCTCATATGAATATATGTTGGTATATTTTATGAAAAGTTGCACGAATCGAAATATAATCGGAAAGTAAAAATATTTAAAATGGGGAAAGTTGTAATATGTAAACAAGTTTGAAAACTTTCTTTTTCTTATTAAAATTGTCGGGAAAAAAAAAAAATTATAAGGCGGTGCAAGATATATATTTACACAAAAGGTTTTTCGTTGTAAATAGTTTCCTTAAAATTGCAATTCAAATATTTTAACGAGATTCTAATGTGCGTGTTACTTTTCAAATCCAAACGTTAAAGATTTCCGTTATCGTAATACTCAATTTACGATACATAATTTTGCATTCCCCACCGCCTCTTTTCGCCAACTTTCAAAACTAAATGAAAAAAAAAAAAAAAAAAATACAACTTAATATATGGTGTTTGTAGAATATGCTCTCATTTTTAAAATACTAAACTTACTCAATCATGAAATTTCAATCACTAAATGTGCTGCAATGTAAATTTTAAAACATATTTCAGCAAAGCGAACCCGATTTCCGCGTATTAACGTTACGCGAGAAATATTTACTTTATTTGGAGCCATTTGTAAGTTTGTGAATACAGATGTCGGTAACGTTTTCTGAAACTGAAGGCCCTAAAAATATTTCAGACAGTTTTGCGATGTGTGCTTTACGTAGGATTGATGAACAAACGGGATGTTACAAAAGTAATAAATTCAATTCTGTCGCTTGGCTGCAGCTCATTTGCCGTTTTTGAAAAGCCATACCAATGCATGACTAAAAATTTCAAAATAAAGACTTACCCTTTAAAACTACACATATATGAAACGAAAAATAACTAACTAAACATAACTTAGATATTTTTTGATAATTTAGATGTTATTGTTTTTTGTCAATCAATAGTTATAATATGTATTTAAAGTCTAGATAAAAAATTAAACAATTATTAAGGACAACATATTTTTAAATATAAACAAAATTTTAAATTTAAACAAAACAAATTATAAATAGAAATAGTTTTATTGCCTGTTGTTCAAGAAATATACATAAAATATCAGAGCAAATACGAAAAAAAGGTTGTTTTACTAAATATGAATGAAATTAATCCGTGTTTACATTGTGTAAATGGGTGAACTTCTGTTTCATTACTGTAACGTTCTTTAATATTTACTGTAAAATTTTCTATTAATCACTTTAGTTAAAATTATAAACTTAGGATTTCTGAAAATATTTTATGATCTAATATAAATCCTTTTTATTAAATCTATTGAGATTCTAGAGAACATTATAAACTATTTTTACTTAAAAAAAACCCGATTAAATTGAATAATATTCGGGAACTTTTAATGCAGTTCATTAGAAATTTTGCACTTAACTGGGTCTTCTTCATAATTATATTTTGCACACAAAAATTTATTTCGATTTTGAAAAAAAAACCATTCCAATATTGAATTAAGTAAACATATATAGACATATTCAAGGTTATTCCAACACTTTTTTACATTAAGGAATTATGATATTAATTTATGTGCACTGTTTACACAACCAATTTCAATATAAACACATTTCTTATTGTTCCAAGCAGCGCGTGACAGTGACTTTCCAATCAATTTTCCTGTTAGCACATCAGATACTGCCAACGTCAGAATCAGGCTTAAATTTGGTGTGAAAATTAAATTTTTTTGGCATCATTCGCAATCATTAACAAAAGATTAACGAGCATATGTGAGTTTTTAATTTCCTCTTATCGTAATTCAGTTAATGAATAATTATGTAACCCAGGCTTTTTTCCCCATAATACTTCTATAAAAATACATTTTAAAAAGGATTGAATTTGTGCTTTCTTTGAGATGACTTGGTACCCCTTGTTTTCACAAAAAATTGTAAAACCATTAATTTTTTTTTTTTTTTTTTTTTTTTTTGCATGTTTATAATCTTTGAAACCTTCTTTTTATTCTAGCAAATTTTTGAGCTGATCCGATAACTGCAATTGCAAAAAAACTAATTTTTATAGAGAATTTAGCATAGCTGTTTGGTAATTAGTAAAAGCAGTATCCACACTTAGTACCAAAATCAATTAAATATTAAGAAATTAAATAAGCAGTGGACACAAGATCAGAAGGTTAAAAAACTTGAGGTACCGAACACATTCGAGAAACATATTATATTTATTAAACATAAATTTTAAGTATAAGGGTTAAGCATTAAGTATGATATAAAAGTTACAACATTTCATAGAACAGCTTGTTGTCGATCTGCTATCTAGTACAGCGTTGCCAGATTCTAAAAAGAAAGTTTTTCGGCAGTTCTAATAGACTGCAGCTTGTGACGTCATTTGACTGGAATTGATGATTTCCCACAGCTGCAATAGCTCCTTCGTTGTTTTGAGCGCATTTTTCTCAATTCGTGTTATTTGGAATTCCTATTCCACACAAAATGCTAAAACTCCAACAAATGCAAATGAAATAATTTGAATATTTGTGTCTATCTAAAGTCCTATTTAACAAAAATAGACAAGTGTTTTGGAATAAAATGAAAACTTTGTTTCACAAATTTAAATGTTGAAAAATATCCTTTTCTACGATTTGTTTACCTACAAGTATATACATATTTTTAAAAAAAATTATTTTAATTATTCAAAATCCGATGCCTTAAAAATTAGAGCGTTTTACTAGAAACATTAAAAAAAAAAAAAAAAAAAAAATCAGGAAAAAGTATTGAAAAATAAAAAAAGATAGAATTTTAAATGTGATTAATTATTTTAAATATTTAAAAAATTTGAAAATTTAGAGCACTCTGTGAACATTTTATCAGTTAACTTTAATAAAAATACATCCCAACATTAAAAAATTGTAATTTTAAAGCCTTAAATTAAAAAAAAAAAAAAAAAAAAAATAGTTTGAAAGGTACCAAGTCCCATTAATAAGTTTCATTTTAAAGAATATTATTTTGTGATACTTCACATTAACGCAGCTGGACTGATTCAAAAATTGTATGTGCGTGGCTGTCATCTCACCCTCGTTTGTTGCACAGAGAATATATAAAATTCAACCTTTTCTTCCAGGTATTCAGTGGAGCCACTTTGTCAGTGACGAAAATCCACCTGAGGAACCAGAGGAATGACGGTGACTACTTTAACAGCCATTGTGTTAACCTTTTAATAATGGACAATTCCTGCATTTTTTAAAAACGAGGGAAATTAGTTCATATTTAATAAAAAAAATTTTATGATTCCAATATTCAAACAAAAACTCTTTAAAAAATTAGTTATTAAAATAGTAATAAAAGAAAATGAGGCCTTAGACCGATCAAAACTATCTCCTATATATAACTGTGACGTCAAAACATCCGTACATTTCTATGATTATCGTGAGGTTTCTGCCAAATGTTTGATGTGTGTTTGGTAGACAATTGCTATATTCCGTACCGGTTAATGCGAATTGCGATATTTTCAAAACTGGTTTTCACTGCAGCGTTTCAATCCAAGTTGTTTCAGATCAAGTACGTGACATTCATTTCCATTCGGATGTCTCGTTTTTAACCAACCACAAAAACTAACAAGCAAACTTAAGTTGCAAATTTAAAAAAAAAAAAAAAAAAAAAAAAAAAAGATAAAACGCAGTGAGCAGAAATTTTAGTGTTTATGGCGATTTTTGAAACATTTAGCATTGAATAAACAGTTAAAAAAAATGAGGTTATTGTCCATTGTTACAAAATAGTCTAACATATTTCCGATGTATAAAGTTGAAACAAAATAACAAAGCTTTCCAACCACTCTATTTTATTCCTCAGAAATGGTTCTTTACTATTCACTAAATAGTGCCTGTGTTGACAGGGAACGCAATATTTATTACGGAATAATATTTATGGATTTAATCTTCTTATATCATTTAGGTTCAATCGTTGCATAAGTATTTAAACGAGTAATAAGAGGCCCTAAAATGTATATTTGGAAATATGTATGGAATGCATATGTGTGTGATTTAAATTCCCGTAAATGAACCTTACGCGTTAGTTTAATAATATATAAAAATTTTACTTATATCACACACACACAAGAGAAGAGACGTGACTCAGCTATTCTAATATTTAGTACATCCAAACTTCAATTAATTATATTATGACATCTAAATAGTGATTTAAATCTCTTAAAACTATTAAATCTGCCAATCGGATCAGTATATCTGAATAAAGTAGCGTTCGGGAGTTTTATTATTCTCAATTAAAATGCGTTAATCAGCAAAATTTTATAAACATGTCGATCTCAAATATCATTTGAGATAACCAATCACTTATAAGATGTCAATTATGATTGGTATTACATTGCTAATTTCTTGATATATCACCTATAAATACTTATGAAAGTCGTAATTTTCTAAGAATATTCAGTTCTAGCAAATTGGGAATATTTTGCGTTGAATTAAATTATTATTTCTTTTGAAAGCAGGAAGTAAGAATATTACAAAAATGGTAAGTTTAAAGTATTTATTGATTAAAAAATGTTTTCTTATTTAATCCTTCCTTTTTTTTATTTTTTATTGTGCTCTTTATTACTGCAATTTCGTGTTATCTAATGATACTAATTTAATCAAAGCATCATTTACATATTCTATAGAATGTTTATGTACCGTTGTAACTAACTTGTGGAAGAGAAATAAAGACATAAACAATAAGTGAGTCTGGTTTTGTATCAAAAGAATCTTTAAAGAGAATTGGTACTTTTCACACTTTTTTTTTTTAATTTATGCCTTTAAATTATAACATTTACATATTTGGAAGTATCACTAAGTAAAAATTAAATTTTATTTAAAAAAAGTTCATATGGTGATCATAAATTTCAAAATTTAAAATTTTTAAAAGACAATTCATCAAAATTTAAATTCTATCCTCCTTTTAGTTTCCTGAAATAAAAAAAAAATATTCCTAGTTACATTCTCTGACATTTTAAACATTGGATTTAGAATAAGTAAAATAATTTTTGAAAAAAAAAAAAAAAGAAGATAATTACTGTAACTGCATTTTAAAAAAAGCTTAAAAAACGGGTATTTTTCAATATTTAAATATATAACAATATATATGTATATATATATTCAAAAATCTTTGCCAATTTTTGTGAAATAGTTATTAAAAAAATCAAGTCATTTCATTCATATTTGCTGAAATTTTAACATTTTGAGTAAGGTGAAAATTTCAAAAAACACGAACTGAGACAAATGCGTTCGAAACATCAAAGGAGCTATTGCAGCAAAATTAGATTCTCTATAAAAATATAGTTTTTCTGCAATTGCAGTTATCCGAATAGCTCAAAAAGTTGCCTGAATAAGGAAAACTTTTCAAAGATTAAAAGCACGCAAAAATTAAAAATTTATACATATTGAATTTTTTGTGCAAGCAAGGGGTACCAAGTCCCCTTAAGAGGAAAACCATTTACGAAATTTTAATTAGGTACATTAATAAATATGAATACATTCCGAATAAAGGTTGAAAAATCTGAATGTTTTGTCTTCAAGTTAGTCCCAAGTCAAGAGTCTCAAGTTAGTGTTAGGTATTGATTTGAATGAAAAATAACAGTTTATGTAATTGTCTATTTTCTAGCAATGAACAAACATATATTTCTTCAAAGATGCAGCTATTTCAGTAAATCTCACCCTGACTGGATTTTTGAAAATATAAAATAGCAATGATGTGCTATAAAAAAAAGTATTTCTTTATAAAACGAACAAAAACATAAAAGTTCCGAAACAAAAATATTGCAT
Source organism: Linyphia triangularis (assembly GCA_963978545.1). Taxonomy (NCBI): domain Eukaryota; kingdom Metazoa; phylum Arthropoda; class Arachnida; order Araneae; family Linyphiidae; genus Linyphia; species Linyphia triangularis. Next base: position 18,551,750 of record OZ021728.1, read on the forward strand.
GAATAAGTATTTCTATATTTCTGCATTCATTGAATGAAAGCATGAAGAGTTATAACTAACGAAATTCACCTTATTGTACAAGAATATAGGTTTGCCCTGAAAATTTTAATTCCTTGTAAAGCATCAATTCTTTTCAGATGCGACTTTCATTTGCTACTGTTATCGTTGTCTTGCTCCTGCTTGAATTTACAGTTACTGCAATGAGCGAAGACAAAAGATCTCCAATTGCCGGCCACCCATACAAAAGATCTCCTGGAAAAACTGGACCAGTGACTTTGGATAAAAGATCACCAGTAGCGGGATATGGAGGAGTGACAGGGCCCAGGGGATGGAGGACTCCCAGGGCGTAAGCATGAATTTAGTTATTGGAAGTAAATTGGTTCGGAAAGCAAAACCGGGGTGAATCTATTTAAATTGAATTTTAAGGACGCTAAAGAATCTGTAATGGCTAGCATAATTGAATCCTTAATCACTCACGTTTTTTAACTAGATTTTCAACTAGTTTTTTAACTATCGCACTCAAATGAAGAATTGGCGAATAAAGAACACCTTAATATATGGTGAAAATACAGTAACTATAACATCACCTACACTTATTTCCGATACTTCCGGTTGTTTTTTCTCTTTCAAATATTTTAAAACGAACTCTTGGAACATTTCTTTATCTCTTAAATGTAACAAAAGATCCCTTAATATCTTAAATAAACGCAAAGGCATTAGAACAAATCAAGCATTTGCATTGGAATACTGCCGATTAAAACGACAATTTTTGAACACAGAACCCACCTCATAATTAGTGAACTTGAGTTATAATAGATTCTTTTATAACGTAAACTGTAACTCTAACATTGAAACCAAAATCACTTGAACAAAGAATGTTTTCTTTTAAAAATTATCACCTCCTCCTCTCCTCTCTTTTTATGTAATAAAATCTCCAGATACTACATTAAAGATGCAATTTTTCTTTTCCTTTTAGCCCATTAAATCCTTTGGGATTAATTGGGTAACCTTGATAATGATTATCGAGATTGGTGAGAATGAAGATAACCAATCGAGGAGAAATCATTAAACGAGAAGCAAGAATTTTACCTTTGGAAATTATGTTTGGAAAAGCATAGGATTGGACATGCACCTTCGTGAAATTAATATCCTGCACTTTAAATGTGTACTTTGACCAACATAGTTATGAATAAAAATAATATAGTATGTCATGAATTGTTCATTATCTGTTATTTACATAACTGACTGTACATGTTTACATTTTACAATGACATTATATCTCATCTCGTCAATATATCAAAAGGTGACAACTTTGTTGCTTATTTCCATTTTCCAGACATAGTTGTTCAATTATTTTAAATGTGACGACTGCATGTAAATGTATCACATGCAATTTTGAAGTATGGAATATGTATAAAATGTAAAATAATAATCTCTTTTAAGGTAAAGCAATGATTTTAGGTCAAAATTTCGAAAAGTTCCATTTTGTTATAGTATCGAAGTACAGAACATTTCAAACATTCAATTAAAACATCCGGGCTGGTTAAAACCCTCAAGATGTATGGCTTTACTGCACGATTTTGGATAATTTAATATTTATATACAATTTCGTTTAGTAAAAAACTAATTTATACGTTTTTCTTACATGCACTCAATTTTATTAGTATTTTTGTCAGCAGAATGGCAAGCAGGGTATGGCTTAAAGTACTATAGGGATACTTACGATCGAAGAGTCATTTGAAAGGAATTCTGCTGTAGATGTGTTCGAATTTAAAAATGTATAAAAAGCATGTTATTGAATATTTTAATTTTTATATTTATCATAAATGCAATTTTGAAGTATCTTCTAATGATACAATTTTTTTAATAATCTGAGTGGCAGCACACAAACAGGAATTGTATTTTATTTACCTTTTTCAATATGAACATCATTTTGTAGATTTTTAACGATTCTCCTTTATTTCAAATCGATTTGTTTCAATAGATTTTTTTTCTAAATAATTTGTATTATGATATATATTATATATTGTTTTTATGATAACAATATGTTAGGGCTTGGTATGCCAGAAGGAGTAGATATCATTATATAATATGATGACATATTTTTGTAAGTGTAATGTGAAGGATTTCAATTTAAAGAAGAAAAATGAAATAAGATATTTCCCTATAATTGGGAATTTTTAGAAATCTAGAAACAGTATTTTGATGTGGTAAGAATTATAACCATACACATGATTCTGGTAGGGAAGAACATAAGATTTTTATCCAAATAAATTAAATCATTTAACTCGATTTTCAGCTCTTCCTTAAGAATCAGCTAAAATTTTTATAACCAGATTTAAGGAAAAAATAATTGGCTTCATTCTTTTCTCCATTACTTTGCTTTGAAGCAGAAAATAAGAGTTTGTTTCGTTTTTTATCTAAGGGAATGAACATTTTTATACCAGTTGTGTTTTAGTTTTGAGGGTATGTTTTAATATGCAATTTAAACCTGACAAATGGCGAGTTTATTGAATTATCAATTACAAGTATAAAAACAGATTTTTTTTTTTTTTTTCATAAAAGTTTGATTTTGCACCAGAACAATCCCCAGCAAACTTAATAATAATACCTATAAAAACGTAGTTTTTAATATAAATACTTTATATACATTGCCAATCTTTATATTCGTTAGCACAGTGCCGATTCTGTAAACAGCGTGTTCTTGGTATTTGCATCGAATTTTAAATATCAAAATCATTTCTATCAGCAAAATGTGCTGCAAACTAGGATTAATAATATATTTATTAAAAGTTAAAGTGATTTTATGCACTCACATTCAAATATCCTTTATTTATTCTGATTAAAATAATTTTATTTTGTATTTATTAAAAAAAAAAATTGGCAACAGAAAAGAGTTTCTTCAGCGATCGGTAAAATGCTATTTTAAAGTGATTGGATGGCGGCAAATTGGCTTATTAGTATGACGTAAAAGCAACGTTTAAGTGACATTACAGCCCCGAAATTTTATAGAATGCCATGTCTTCGACGTCGAATCTATCTGACAAGTTTCATCCCGAATGGATGACAACAAGGGTGTTAATTAGGCCTCCGTAGATTTTCCCGCCCTCGACACTCAAACATAATTAATTTTACATAAATTAATTTATCAATGACATAGTGCCAGGGCTAGGATATACATTAGATTAAATAATTTTATAATATAAATATTAAATATTAAATAATTATTAAATAAATATTAAATAATTTTGTTGAATCACTTAATGCAATAGAAAAAAAAATTTCTGAAAACTAAAATAATTAAAAATGAAAATAATCAATGAAAACTAAAATAAGTTAAAATTACTGTAGAATTGCATATATATGATTTGAATTTTTCATATATGATAAACTATTTTTAAATTATTTAATTTAAAATTTGTTTTTTATACTGTAAAGAAATTCTTGAGACGCACTTAAATTTTGATTAAAAAAAAGTAAAATTTATATTGTGCTGTTAATCTAACATAAGCTCTAGAGAAATACAATCCAATCCTTTACAAACGCATTGTAAGTATATATATTACATTACTGAATTATCGAAAAGATATATTTTACAATTATTTAGATTTAAATGTTTTTTCCCTATTTCTTTTGAAATAGATGCTGAAAATTTAAAATGTTTGTTACAAACTTAATTTTTCAGACACAATTCACATTTACATATTGCAAGTTAATTTTTGCGAATATATTTTAGGGGAGTTGGTTCCCTCTATAATAGTAATGTTAATTTGGCATATTTCATGTACCTTTTCCTCAAAAAGTATTTGATATAGAAGCCTAATCTTTTTAGTTCATTTAGGATACACTTGTTATTTTACTCAAGTTATCTTTCAATTGCGATTCATTTACTTTTTTAAATGAATTTTCGTGAAAGTCATTTTTTTTTGCCTGAAAAAAGCCCAAACAATAAATTATTTTAAAATAACAACACAATCTCACTTTAGTATATATATATACATACGTACAAGAAATATGAGGTAAAAATTTCAATAAGATAGTTTGGGCAGTTTCTGAGAAAAATGTACATGATTAATGAAAAATGTAGTTTTGAGAAAAACACATTTTAAGGAAATCTTTACTAATAATAATAGTTACCAATTTTGTTTTCAAGATATTATTAAAAATACTTCTGTTTAAGGTATCACTAATATTGTATCTTTTAAGAATGTTGTATCCTACAGTTTAGTTTCTGTAAAGGAAAAAAGCTTTAGATATGGAAAGACCTTTTAAAGAAGAGGTTTCAAGCGTGAAAAGTAGAAATTTATTTACATTGGAAATGAAGTCAGACAAAGAAAATAATATAAAAATGTATTCATACGAACCTAAATGCTGTCTTTTCCTGTCAAACGTCAAAATAGTATTTAATCGTTGGAGAAATGCTTACTTTTATTTAAAAAATATATCGTCTTTCAAATAAACTCTGAATTCTCTTTTAACGGTCATTGTAAATTGTAATATTTTTATTTCTTGCTCCAACACTTACTAGTAGGAGGAGTTAAAAAATACCTTTTAAATCTTTCAATTAGATTGTACAAAGAGAAAATAAAATCATGGAAATATAGGTGCTTTTGCATGACCAAAGAGAATTCTAATTTTAAAAATATATAGCACTCATTTTTATTTTATTTTCGGTTGTAATCTTTATGTAAAAAAGGCTTTTCGATGCAATCCCTTTTTACAGAAATAAACTTCGAAGAGCAAATTTGGAGTTAGAAAAAAGCAAATTCAATTTAAATGGTTGAAGTGCGAAAAGGATTTTCCGTAAAATAAGGATTTTTTTTTTTATGGTATGATCCTTATACCTTATTTTTGTTGACTTATAACAATGGAATTTTGTTCTTTTTTTTTTACTCTTTTATCCCTTTGATAAAAATGGTGCAGCTTATGATGACAGCACCAAATCTTATCTTCTATACTAACAAATGTCTACATGTATTGATACTATTAAAGTATAACTTCTAAATTATCATTTCGCTATACACAATTCATTTTCCATTGAGGAATTCGACAATAAAAATTTAGCGCTTGATCATAACTTTATCAATTCGTAAAAATGATATTTGCAAGTGAGTGCATAAATTCACGTTAATTTTTTATAAATATATTTTTGATACGTAGTTTGCCGCACATTTTGCTGATAGAAATATTTTTGATATTTAAATTTAGATGCAATCACCAAGCACACTGGTTACAGAATCGACTTTGTGTTAACGAATATAAAAACATCTCATGACTTGAATTAAAAATCTACTTTATACAATAATATTCTTAGTAAAAGATCATGGGGTAAATCCCCAGGCAATCTATTCAAGGAGTTCAAAAGATCATCAAAGAATTCATACTTCGTTCAGTTACGAAACATCTCGTGGAAAAAAAAAAAGAAATCTATATAAAATGTTATTTTTCTCACTTAATGTGGATTGGAGCTCATATGAATATATGTTGGTATATTTTATGAAAAGTTGCACGAATCGAAATATAATCGGAAAGTAAAAATATTTAAAATGGGGAAAGTTGTAATATGTAAACAAGTTTGAAAACTTTCTTTTTCTTATTAAAATTGTCGGGAAAAAAAAAAAAAAATTATAAGTCGGTGCAAGATATATATTTACACAAAAGGTTTTTCGTTGTAAATAGTTTCCTTAAAATTGCAATTCAAATATTTTAACGAGATTCTAATGTGCGTGTTACTTTTCAAATCCAAACGTTAAAGATTTCCGTTATCGTAATACTCAATTTACGATACATAATTTTGCATTCCCCACCGCCTCTTTTCGCCAACTTTCAAAACTAAATGAAAAAAAAAAAAAAAAAAATACAACTTAATATATGGTGTTTGTAGAATATGCTCTCATTTTTAAAATACTAAACTTACTCAATCATGAAATTTCAATCACTAAATGTGCTGCAATGTAAATTTTAAAACATATTTCAGCAAAGCGAACCCGATTTCCGCGTATTAACGTTACGCGAGAAATATTTACTTTATTTGGAGCCATTTGTAAGTTTGTGAATACAGATGTCGGTAACGTTTTCTGAAACTGAAGGCCCTAAAAATATTTCAGACAGTTTTGCGATGTGTGCTTTACGTAGGATTGATGAACAAACGGGATGTTACAAAAGTAATAAATTCAATTCTGTCGCTTGGCTGCAGCTCATTTGCCGTTTTTGAAAAGCCATACCAATGCATGACTAAAAATTTCAAAATAAAGACTTACCCTTTAAAACTACACATATATGAAACGAAAAATAACTAACTAAACATAACTTAGATATTTTTTGATAATTTAGATGTTATTGTTTTTTGTCAATCAATAGTTATAATATGTATTTAAAGTCTAGATAAAAAATTAAACAATTATTAAGGACAACATATTTTTAAATATAAACAAAATTTTAAATTTAAACAAAACAAATTATAAATAGAAATAGTTTTATTGCCTGTTGTTCAAGAAATATACATAAAATATCAGAGCAAATACGAAAAAAAGGTTGTTTTACTAAATATGAATGAAATTAATCCGTGTTTACATTGTGTAAATGGGTGAACTTCTGTTTCATTACTGTAACGTTCTTTAATATTTACTGTAAAATTTTCTATTAATCACTTTAGTTAAAATTATAAACTTAGGATTTCTGAAAATATTTTATGATCTAATATAAATCCTTTTTATTAAATCTATTGAGATTCTAGAGAACATTATAAACTATTTTTACTTAAAAAAAACCCGATTAAATTGAATAATATTCGGGAACTTTTAATGCAGTTCATTAGAAATTTTGCACTTAACTGGGTCTTCTTCATAATTATATTTTGCACACAAAAATTTATTTCGATTTTGAAAAAAAACCCATTCCAATATTGAATTAAGTAAACATATATAGACATATTCAAGGTTATTCCAACACTTTTTTACATTAAGGAATTATGATATTAATTTATGTGCACTGTTTACACAACCAATTTCAATATAAACACATTTCTTATTGTTCCAAGCAGCGCGTGACAGTGACTTTCCAATCAATTTTCCTGTTAGCACATCAGATACTGCCAACGTCAGAATCAGGCTTAAATTTGGTGTGAAAATTAAATTTTTTTGGCATCATTCGCAATCATTAACAAAAGATTAACGAGCATATGTGAGTTTTTAATTTCCTCTTATCGTAATTCAGTTAATGAATAATTATGTAACCCAGGCTTTTTTCCCCATAATACTTCTATAAAAATACATTTTAAAAAGGATTGAATTTGTGCTTTCTTTGAGATGACTTGGTACCCCTTGTTTTCACAAAAAATTGTAAAACCATTAATTTTTTTTTTTTTTTTTTTTTTTTGCATGTTTATAATCTTTGAAACCTTCTTTTTATTCTAGCAAATTTTTGAGCTGATCCGATAACTGCAATTGCAAAAAAACTAATTTTTATAGAGAATTTAGCATAGCTGTTTGGTAATTAGTAAAAGCAGTATCCACACTTAGTACCAAAATCAATTAAATATTAAGAAATTAAATAAGCAGTGGACACAAGATCAGAAGGTTAAAAAACTTGAGGTACCGAACACATTCGAGAAACATATTATATTTATTAAACATAAATTTTAAGTATAAGGGTTAAGCATTAAGTATGATATAAAAGTTACAACATTTCATAGAACAGCTTGTTGTCGATCTGCTATCTAGTACAGCGTTGCCAGATTCTAAAAAGAAAGTTTTTCGGCAGTTCTAATAGACTGCAGCTTGTGACGTCATTTGAGGGGAATTGATGATTTCCCACAGCTGCAATAGCTCCTTCGTTGTTTTGAGCGCATTTTTCTCAATTCGTGTTATTTGGAATTCCTATTCCACACAAAATGCTAAAACTCCAACAAATGCAAATGAAATAATTTGAATATTTGTGTCTATCTAAAGTCCTATTTAACAAAAATAGACAAGTGTTTTGGAATAAAATGAAAACTTTGTTTCACAAATTTAAATGTTGAAAAATATCCTTTTCTACGATTTGTTTACCTACAAGTATATACATATTTTTAAAAAAAATTATTTTAATTATTCAAAATCCGATGCCTTAAAAATTAGAGCGTTTTACTAGAAACATTAAAAAAAAAAAAAAAAAAAAAATCAGGAAAAAGTATTGAAAAATAAAAAAAGATAGAATTTTAAATGTGATTAATTATTTTAAATATTTAAAAAATTTGAAAATTTAGAGCACTCTGTGAACATTTTATCAGTTAACTTTAATAAAAATACATCCCAACATTAAAAAATTGTAATTTTAAAGCCTTAAATTAAAAAAAAAAAAAAAAAAAAATAGTTTGAAAGGTACCAAGTCCCATTAATAAGTTTCATTTTAAAGAATATTATTTTGTGATACTTCACATTAACGCAGCTGGACTGATTCAAAAATTGTATGTGCGTGGCTGTCATCTCACCCTCGTTTGTTGCACAGAGAATATATAAAATTCAACCTTTTCTTCCAGGTATTCAGTGGAGCCACTTTGTCAGTGACGAAAATCCACCTGAGGAACCAGAGGAATGACGGTGACTGCTTTAACAGCCATTGTGTTAACCTTTTAATAATGGACAATTCCTGCATTTTTTAAAAACGAGGGAAATTAGTTCATATTTAATAAAAATTTCTTTATGATTCCAATATTCAAACAAAAACTCTTTAAAAAATTAGTTATTAAAATAGTAATAAAAGAAAATGAGGCCTTAGACCGATCAAAACTATCTCCTATATATAACTGTGACGTCAAAACATCCGTACATTTCTATGATTATCGTGAGGTTTCTGCCAAATGTTTGATGTGTGTTTGGTAGACAATTGCTATATTCCGTACCGGTTAATGCGAATTGCGATATTTTCAAAACTGGTTTTCACTGCAGCGTTTCAATCCAAGTTGTTTCAGATCAAGTACGTGACATTCATTTCCATTCGGATGTCTCGTTTTTAACCAACCACAAAAACTAACAAGCAAACTTAAGTTGCAAATTTAAAAAAAAAAAAAAAAAAAAAAAAAAAAAAGATAAAACGCAGTGAGCAGAAATTTTAGTGTTTATGGCGATTTTTGAAACATTTAGCATTGAATAAACAGTTAAAAAAAATGAGGTTATTGTCCATTGTTACAAAATAGTCTAACATATTTCCGATGTATAAAGTTGAAACAAAATAACAAAGCTTTCCAACCACTCTATTTTATTCCTCAGAAATGGTTCTTTACTATTCACTAAATAGTGCCTGTGTTGACAGGGAACGCAATATTTATTACGGAATAATATTTATGGATTTAATCTTCTTATATCATTTAGGTTCAATCGTTGCATAAGTATTTAAACGAGTAATAAGAGGCCCTAAAATGTATATTTGGAAATATGTATGGAATGCATATGTGTGTGATTTAAATTCCCGTAAATGAACCTTACGCGTTAGTTTAATAATATATAAAAATTTTACTTATATCACACACACACAAGAGAAGAGACGTGACTCAGCTATTCTAATATTTAGTACATCCAAACTTCAATTAATTATATTATGACATCTAAATAGTGATTTAAATCTCTTAAAACTATTAAATCTGCCAATCGGATCAGTATATCTGAATAAAGTAGCGTTCGGGAGTTTTATTATTCTCAATTAAAATGCGTTAATCAGCAAAATTTTATAAACATGTCGATCTCAAATATCATTTGAGATAACCAATCACTTATAAGATGTCAATTATGATTGGTATTACATTGCTAATTTCTTGATATATCACCTATAAATACTTATGAAAGTCGTAATTTTCTAAGAATATTCAGTTCTAGCAAATTGGGAATATTTTGCGTTGAATTAAATTATTATTTCTTTTGAAAGCAGGAAGTAAGAATATTACAAAAATGGTAAGTTTAAAGTATTTATTGATTAAAAAATGTTTTCTTATTTAATCCTTCCTTTTTTTTATTTTTTATTGTGCTCTTTATTACTGCAATTTCGTGTTATCTAATGATACTAATTTAATCAAAGCATCATTTACATATTCTATAGAATGTTTATGTACCGTTGTAACTAACTTGTGGAAGAGAAATAAAGACATAAACAATAAGTGAGTCTGGTTTTGTATCAAAAGAATCTTTAAAGAGAATTGGTACTTTTCACACTTTTTTTTTTTAATTTATGCCTTTAAATTATAACATTTACATATTTGGAAGTATCACTAAGTAAAAATTAAATTTTATTTAAAAAAAGTTCATATGGTGATCATAAATTTCAAAATTTAAAATTTTTAAAAGACAATTCATCAAAATTTAAATTCTATCCTCCTTTTAGTTTCCTGAAATAAAAAAAAAATATTCCTAGTTACATTCTCTGACATTTTAAACATTGGATTTAGAATAAGTAAAATAATTTTTGAAAAAAAAAAAAAAAGAAGATAATTACTGTAACTGCATTTTAAAAAAAGCTTAAAAAACGGGTATTTTTCAATATTTAAATATATAACAATATATATGTATATATATATTCAAAAATCTTTGCCAATTTTTGTGAAATAGTTATTAAAAAAATCAAGTCATTTCATTCATATTTGCTGAAATTTTAACATTTTGAGTAAGGTGAAAATTTCAAAAAACACGAACTGAGACAAATGCGTTCGAAACATCAAAGGAGCTATTGCAGCAAAATTAGATTCTCTATAAAAATATAGTTTTTCTGCAATTGCAGTTATCCGAATAGCTCAAAAAGTTGCCTGAATAAGGAAAACTTTTCAAAGATTAAAAGCACGCAAAAATTAAAAATTTATACATATTGAATTTTTTGTGCAAGCAAGGGGTACCAAGTCCCCTTAAGAGGAAAACCATTTACGAAATTTTAATTAGGTACATTAATAAATATGAATACATTCCGAATAAAGGTTGAAAAATCTGAATGTTTTGTCTTCAAGTTAGTCCCAAGTCAAGAGTCTCAAGTTAGTGTTAGGTATTGATTTGAATGAAAAATAACAGTTTATGTAATTGTCTATTTTCTAGCAATGAACAAACATATATTTCTTCAAAGATGCAGCTATTTCAGTAAATCTCACCCTGACTGGATTTTTGAAAATATAAAATAGCAATGATGTGCTATAAAAAAAAGTATTTCTTTATAAAACGAACAAAAACATAAAAGTTCCGAAACAAAAATATTGCATGAATAAGTATTTCTATATTTCTGCATTCATTGAATGAAAGCATGAAGAGTTATAACTAACGAAATTCACCTTATTGTACAAGAATATAGGTTTGCCCTGAAAATTTTAATTCCTTGTAAAGCATCAATTCTTTTCAGATGCGACTTTCATTTGCTACTGTTATCGTTGTCTTGCTCCTGCTTGAATTTACAGTTACTGCAATGAGCGAAGACAAAAGATCTCCAATTGCCGGCCACCCATACAAAAGATCTCCTGGAAAAACTGGACCAGTGACTTTGGATAAAAGATCACCAGTAGCGGGATATGGAGGAGTGACAGGGCCCAGGGGATGGAGGACTCCCAGGGCGTAAGCATGAATTTAGTTATTGGAAGTAAATTGGTTCGGAAAGCAAAACCGGGGTGAATCTATTTAAATTGAATTTTAAGGACGCTAAAGAATCTGTAATGGCTAGCATAATTGAATCCTTAATCACTCACGTTTTTTAACTAGATTTTCAACTAGTTTTTTAACTATCGCACTCAAATGAAGAATTGGCGAATAAAGAACACCTTAATATATGGTGAAAATACAGTAACTATAACATCACCTACACTTATTTCCGATACTTCCGGTTGTTTTTTCTCTTTCAAATATTTTAAAACGAACTCTTGGAACATTTCTTTATCTCTTAAATGTAACAAAAGATCCCTTAATATCTTAAATAAACGCAAAGGCATTAGAACAAATCAAGCATTTGCATTGGAATACTGCCGATTAAAACGACAATTTTTGAACACAGAACCCACCTCATAATTAGTGAACTTGAGTTATAATAGATTCTTTTATAACGTAAACTGTAACTCTAACATTGAAACCAAAATCACTTGAACAAAGAATGTTTTCTTTTAAAAATTATCACCTCCTCCTCTCCTCTCTTTTTATGTAATAAAATCTCCAGATACTACATTAAAGATGCAATTTTTCTTTTCCTTTTAGCCCATTAAATCCTTTGGGATTAATTGGGTAACCTTGATAATGATTATCGAGATTGGTGAGAATGAAGATAACCAATCGAGGAGAAATCATTAAACGAGAAGCAAGAATTTTACCTTTGGAAATTATGTTTGGAAAAGCATAGGATTGGACATGCACCTTCGTGAAATTAATATCCTGCACTTTAAATGTGTACTTTGACCAACATAGTTATGAATAAAAATAATATAGTATGTCATGAATTGTTCATTATCTGTTATTTACATAACTGACTGTACATGTTTACATTTTACAATGACATTATATCTCATCTCGTCAATATATCAAAAGGTGACAACTTTGTTGCTTATTTCCATTTTCCAGACATAGTTGTTCAATTATTTTAAATGTGACGACTGCATGTAAATGTATCACATGCAATTTTGAAGTATGGAATATGTATAAAATGTAAAATAATAATCTCTTTTAAGGTAAAGCAATGATTTTAGGTCAAAATTTCGAAAAGTTCCATTTTGTTATAGTATCGAAGTACAGAACATTTCAAACATTCAATTAAAACATCCGGGCTGGTTAAAACCCTCAAGATGTATGGCTTTACTGCACGATTTTGGATAATTTAATATTTATATACAATTTCGTTTAGTAAAAAACTAATTTATACGTTTTTCTTACATGCACTCAATTTTATTAGTATTTTTGTCAGCAGAATGGCAAGCAGGGTATGGCTTAAAGTACTATAGGGATACTTACGATCGAAGAGTCATTTGAAAGGAATTCTGCTGTAGATGTGTTCGAATTTAAAAATGTATAAAAAGCATGTTATTGAATATTTTAATTTTTATATTTATCATAAATGCAATTTTGAAGTATCTTCTAATGATACAATTTTTTTAATAATCTGAGTGGCAGCACACAAACAGGAATTGTATTTTATTTACCTTTTTCAATATGAACATCATTTTGTAGATTTTTAACGATTCTCCTTTATTTCAAATCGATTTGTTTCAATAGATTTTTTTTCTAAATAATTTGTATTATGATATATATTATATATTGTTTTTATGATAACAATATGTTAGGGCTTGGTATGCCAGAAGGAGTAGATATCATTATATAATATGATGACATATTTTTGTAAGTGTAATGTGAAGGATTTCAATTTAAAGAAGAAAAATGAAATAAGATATTTCCCTATAATTGGGAATTTTTAGAAATCTAGAAACAGTATTTTGATGTGGTAAGAATTATAACCATACACATGATTCTGGTAGGGAAGAACATAAGATTTTTATCCAAATAAATTAAATCATTTAACTCGATTTTCAGCTCTTCCTTAAGAATCAGCTAAAATTTTTATAACCAGATTTAAGGAAAAAATAATTGGCTTCATTCTTTTCTCCATTACTTTGCTTCGAAGCAGAAAATAAGAGTTTGTTTCGTTTTTTATCTAAGGGAATGAACATTTTTATAGCAGTTGTGTTTTAGTTTTGAGGGTATGTTTTAATATGCAATTTAAACCTGACAAATGGCGAGTTTATTGAATTATCAATTACAAGTATAAAAACAGATTTTTTTTTTTTTTTTCATAAAAGTTTGATTTTGCACCAGAACAATCCCCAGCAAACTTAATAATAATACCTATAAAAACGTAGTTTTTAATATAAATACTTTATATACATTGCCAATCTTTATATTCGTTAGCACAGTGCCGATTCTGTAAACAGCGTGTTCTTGGTATTTGCATCGAATTTTAAATATCAAAATCATTTCTATCAGCAAAATGTGCTGCAAACTAGGATTAATAATATATTTATTAAAAGTTAAAGTGATTTTATGCACTCACATTCAAATATCCTTTATTTATTCTGATTAAAATAATTTTATTTTGTATTTATTAAAAAAAAAAAATTGGCAACAGAAAAGAGTTTCTTCAGCGATCGGTAAAATGCTATTTTAAAGTGATTGGATGGCGGCAAATTGGCTTATTAGTATGACGTAAAAGCAACGTTTAAGTGACATTACAGCCCCGAAATTTTATAGAATGCCATGTCTTCGACGTCGAATCTATCTGACAAGTTTCATCCCGAATGGATGACAACAGGGGTGTTAATTAGGCCTCCGTAGATTTTCCCGCCCTCGACACTCAAACATAATTAATTTTACATAAATTAATTTATCAATGACATAGTGCCAGGGCTAGGATATACATTAGATTAAATAATTTTATAATATAAATATTAAATATTAAATAATTATTAAATAAATATTAAATAATTTTGTTGAATCACTTAATGCAATAGAAAAAAAAATTTCTGAAAACTAAAATAATTAAAAATGAAAATAATCAATGAAAACTAAAATAAGTTAAAATTACTGTAGAATTGCATATATATGATTTGAATTTTTCATATATGATAAACTATTTTTAAATTATTTAATTTAAAATTTGTTTTTTATACTGTAAAGAAATTCTTGAGACGCACTTAAATTTTGATTAAAAAAAAGTAAAATTTATATTGTGCTGTTAATCTAACATAAGCTCTAGAGAAATACAATCCAATCCTTTACAAACGCATTGTAAGTATATATATTACATTACTGAATTATCGAAAAGATATATTTTACAATTATTTAGATTTAAATGTTTTTTCCCTATTTCTTTTGAAATAGATGCTGAAAATTTAAAATGTTTGTTACAAACTTAATTTTTCAGACACAATTCACATTTACATATTGCAAGTTAATTTTTGCGAATATATTTTAGGGGAGTTGGTTCCCTCTATAATAGTAATGTTAATTTGGCATATTTCATGTACCTTTTCCTCAAAAAGTATTTGATATAGAAGCCTAATCTTTTTAGTTCATTTAGGATACACTTGTTATTTTACTCAAGTTATCTTTCAATTGCGATTCATTTACTTTTTTAAATGAATTTTCGTGAAAGTCATTTTTTTTTGCCTGAAAAAAGCCCAAACAATAAATTATTTTAAAATAACAACACAATCTCACTTTAGTATATATATATACATACGTACAAGAAATATGAGGTAAAAATTTCAATAAGATAGTTTGGGCAGTTTCTGAGAAAAATGTACATGATTAATGAAAAATGTAGTTTTGAGAAAAACACATTTTAAGGAAATCTTTACTAATAATAATAGTTACCAATTTTGTTTTCAAGATATTATTAAAAATACTTCTGTTTAAGGTATCACTAATATTGTATCTTTTAAGAATGTTGTATCCTACAGTTTAGTTTCTGTAAAGGAAAAAAGCTTTAGATATGGAAAGACCTTTTAAAGAAGAGGTTTCAAGCGTGAAAAGTAGAAATTTATTTACATTGGAAATGAAGTCAGACAAAGAAAATAATATAAAAATGTATTCATACGAACCTAAATGCTGTCTTTTCCTGTCAAACGTCAAAATAGTATTTAATCGTTGGAGAAATGCTTACTTTTATTTAAAAAATATATCGTCTTTCAAATAAACTCTGAATTCTCTTTTAACGGTCATTGTAAATTGTAATATTTTTATTTCTTGCTCCAACACTTACTAGTAGGAGGAGTTAAAAAATACCTTTTAAATCTTTCAATTAGATTGTACAAAGAGAAAATAAAATCATGGAAATATAGGTGCTTTTGCATGACCAAAGAGAATTCTAATTTTAAAAATATATAGCACTCATTTTTATTTTATTTTCGGTTGTAATCTTTATGTAAAAAAGGCTTTTCGATGCAATCCCTTTTTACAGAAATAAACTTCGAAGAGCAAATTTGGAGTTAGAGAAAAGCAAATTCAATTTAAATGGTTGAAGTGCGAAAAGGATTTTCCGTAAAATAAGGATTTTTTTTTTTATGGTATGATCCTTATACCTTATTTTTGTTGACTTATAACAATGGAATTTTGTTCTTTTTTTTTTACTCTTTTATCCCTTTGATAAAAATGGTGCAGCTTATGATGACAGCACCAAATCTTATCTTCTATACTAACAAATGTCTACATGTATTGATACTATTAAAGTATAACTTCTAAATTATCATTTCGCTATACACAATTCATTTTCCATTGAGGAATTCGACAATAAAAATTTAGCGCTTGATCATAACTTTATCAATTCGTAAAAATGATATTTGCAAGTGAGTGCATAAATTCACGTTAATTTTTTATAAATATATTTTTGATACGTAGTTTGCCGCACATTTTGCTGATAGAAATATTTTTGATATTTAAATTTAGATGCAATCACCAAGCACACTGGTTACAGAATCGACTTTGTGTTAACGAATATAAAAACATCTCATGACTTGAATTAAAAATCTACTTTATACAATAATATTCTTAGTAAAAGATCATGGGGTAAATCCCCAGGCAATCTATTCAAGGAGTTCAAAAGATCATCAAAGAATTCATACTTCGTTCAGTTACGAAACATCTCGTGGAAAAAAAAAAGAAATCTATATAAAATGTTATTTTTCTCACTTAATGTGGATTGGAGCTCATATGAATATATGTTGGTATATTTTATGAAAAGTTGCACGAATCGAAATATAATCGGAAAGTAAAAATATTTAAAATGGGGAAAGTTGTAATATGTAAACAAGTTTGAAAACTTTCTTTTTCTTATTAAAATTGTCGGGAAAAAAAAAAAAAAATTATAAGGCGGTGCAAGATATATATTTACACAAAAGGTTTTTCGTTGTAAATAGTTTCCTTAAAATTGCAATTCAAATATTTTAACGAGATTCTAATGTGCGTGTTACTTTTCAAATCCAAACGTTAAAGATTTCCGTTATCGTAATACTCAATTTACGATACATAATTTTGCATTCCCCACCGCCTCTTTTCGCCAACTTTCAAAACTAAATGAAAAAAAAAAAAAAAAAATACAACTTAATATATGGTGTTTGTAGAATATGCTCTCATTTTTAAAATACTAAACTTACTCAATCATGAAATTTCAATCACTAAATGTGCTGCAATGTAAATTTTAAAACATATTTCAGCAAAGCGAACCCGATTTCCGCGTATTAACGTTACGCGAGAAATATTTACTTTATTTGGAGCCATTTGTAAGTTTGTGAATACAGATGTCGGTAACGTTTTCTGAAACTGAAGGCCCTAAAAATATTTCAGACAGTTTTGCGATGTGTGCTTTACGTAGGATTGATGAACAAACGGGATGTTACAAAAGTAATAAATTCAATTCTGTCGCTTGGCTGCAGCTCATTTGCCGTTTTTGAAAAGCCATACCAATGCATGACTAAAAATTTCAAAATAAAGACTTACCCTTTAAAACTACACATATATGAAACGAAAAATAACTAACTAAACATAACTTAGATATTTTTTGATAATTTAGATGTTATTGTTTTTTGTCAATCAATAGTTATAATATGTATTTAAAGTCTAGATAAAAAATTAAACAATTATTAAGGACAACATATTTTTAAATATAAACAAAATTTTAAATTTAAACAAAACAAATTATAAATAGAAATAGTTTTATTGCCTGTTGTTCAAGAAATATACATAAAATATCAGAGCAAATACGAAAAAAAGGTTGTTTTACTAAATATGAATGAAATTAATCCGTGTTTACATTGTGTAAATGGGTGAACTTCTGTTTCATTACTGTAACGTTCTTTAATATTTACTGTAAAATTTTCTATTAATCACTTTAGTTAAAATTATAAACTTAGGATTTCTGAAAATATTTTATGATCTAATATAAATCCTTTTTATTAAATCTATTGAGATTCTAGAGAACATTATAAACTATTTTTACTTAAAAAAAACCCGATTAAATTGAATAATATTCGGGAACTTTTAATGCAGTTCATTAGAAATTTTGCACTTAACTGGGTCTTCTTCATAATTATATTTTGCACACAAAAATTTATTTCGATTTTGAAAAAAAAACCATTCCAATATTGAATTAAGTAAACATATATAGACATATTCAAGGTTATTCCAACACTTTTTTACATTAAGGAATTATGATATTAATTTATGTGCACTGTTTACACAACCAATTTCAATATAAACACATTTCTTATTGTTCCAAGCAGCGCGTGACAGTGACTTTCCAATCAATTTTCCTGTTAGCACATCAGATACTGCCAACGTCAGAATCAGGCTTAAATTTGGTGTGAAAATTAAATTTTTTTGGCATCATTCGCAATCATTAACAAAAGATTAACGAGCATATGTGAGTTTTTAATTTCCTCTTATCGTAATTCAGTTAATGAATAATTATGTAACCCAGGCTTTTTTCCCCATAATACTTCTATAAAAATACATTTTAAAAAGGATTGAATTTGTGCTTTCTTTGAGATGACTTGGTACCCCTTGTTTTCACAAAAAATTGTAAAACCATTAATTTTTTTTTTTTTTTTTTTTTTTTTTGCATGTTTATAATCTTTGAAACCTTCTTTTTATTCTAGCAAATTTTTGAGCTGATCCGATAACTGCAATTGCAAAAAAACTAATTTTTATAGAGAATTTAGCATAGCTGTTTGGTAATTAGTAAAAGCAGTATCCACACTTAGTACCAAAATCAATTAAATATTAAGAAATTAAATAAGCAGTGGACACAAGATCAGAAGGTTAAAAAACTTGAGGTACCGAACACATTCGAGAAACATATTATATTTATTAAACATAAATTTTAAGTATAAGGGTTAAGCATTAAGTATGATATAAAAGTTACAACATTTCATAGAACAGCTTGTTGTCGATCTGCTATCTAGTACAGCGTTGCCAGATTCTAAAAAGAAAGTTTTTCGGCAGTTCTAATAGACTGCAGCTTGTGACGTCATTTGACTGGAATTGATGATTTCCCACAGCTGCAATAGCTCCTTCGTTGTTTTGAGCGCATTTTTCTCAATTCGTGTTATTTGGAATTCCTATTCCACACAAAATGCTAAAACTCCAACAAATGCAAATGAAATAATTTGAATATTTGTGTCTATCTAAAGTCCTATTTAACAAAAATAGACAAGTGTTTTGGAATAAAATGAAAACTTTGTTTCACAAATTTAAATGTTGAAAAATATCCTTTTCTACGATTTGTTTACCTACAAGTATATACATATTTTTAAAAAAAATTATTTTAATTATTCAAAATCCGATGCCTTAAAAATTAGAGCGTTTTACTAGAAACATTAAAAAAAAAAAAAAAAAAAAAATCAGGAAAAAGTATTGAAAAATAAAAAAAGATAGAATTTTAAATGTGATTAATTATTTTAAATATTTAAAAAATTTGAAAATTTAGAGCACTCTGTGAACATTTTATCAGTTAACTTTAATAAAAATACATCCCAACATTAAAAAATTGTAATTTTAAAGCCTTAAATTAAAAAAAAAAAAAAAAAAAAAAATAGTTTGAAAGGTACCAAGTCCCATTAATAAGTTTCATTTTAAAGAATATTATTTTGTGATACTTCACATTAACGCAGCTGGACTGATTCAAAAATTGTATGTGCGTGGCTGTCATCTCACCCTCGTTTGTTGCACAGAGAATATATAAAATTCAACCTTTTCTTCCAGGTATTCAGTGGAGCCACTTTGTCAGTGACGAAAATCCACCTGAGGAACCAGAGGAATGACGGTGACTACTTTAACAGCCATTGTGTTAACCTTTTAATAATGGACAATTCCTGCATTTTTTAAAAACGAGGGAAATTAGTTCATATTTAATAAAAAAAATTTTATGATTCCAATATTCAAACAAAAACTCTTTAAAAAATTAGTTATTAAAATAGTAATAAAAGAAAATGAGGCCTTAGACCGATCAAAACTATCTCCTATATATAACTGTGACGTCAAAACATCCGTACATTTCTATGATTATCGTGAGGTTTCTGCCAAATGTTTGATGTGTGTTTGGTAGACAATTGCTATATTCCGTACCGGTTAATGCGAATTGCGATATTTTCAAAACTGGTTTTCACTGCAGCGTTTCAATCCAAGTTGTTTCAGATCAAGTACGTGACATTCATTTCCATTCGGATGTCTCGTTTTTAACCAACCACAAAAACTAACAAGCAAACTTAAGTTGCAAATTTAAAAAAAAAAAAAAAAAAAAAAAAAAAAAGATAAAACGCAGTGAGCAGAAATTTTAGTGTTTATGGCGATTTTTGAAACATTTAGCATTGAATAAACAGTTAAAAAAAATGAGGTTATTGTCCATTGTTACAAAATAGTCTAACATATTTCCGATGTATAAAGTTGAAACAAAATAACAAAGCTTTCCAACCACTCTATTTTATTCCTCAGAAATGGTTCTTTACTATTCACTAAATAGTGCCTGTGTTGACAGGGAACGCAATATTTATTACGGAATAATATTTATGGATTTAATCTTCTTATATCATTTAGGTTCAATCGTTGCATAAGTATTTAAACGAGTAATAAGAGGCCCTAAAATGTATATTTGGAAATATGTATGGAATGCATATGTGTGTGATTTAAATTCCCGTAAATGAACCTTACGCGTTAGTTTAATAATATATAAAAATTTTACTTATATCACACACACACAAGAGAAGAGACGTGACTCAGCTATTCTAATATTTAGTACATCCAAACTTCAATTAATTATATTATGACATCTAAATAGTGATTTAAATCTCTTAAAACTATTAAATCTGCCAATCGGATCAGTATATCTGAATAAAGTAGCGTTCGGGAGTTTTATTATTCTCAATTAAAATGCGTTAATCAGCAAAATTTTATAAACATGTCGATCTCAAATATCATTTGAGATAACCAATCACTTATAAGATGTCAATTATGATTGGTATTACATTGCTAATTTCTTGATATATCACCTATAAATACTTATGAAAGTCGTAATTTTCTAAGAATATTCAGTTCTAGCAAATTGGGAATATTTTGCGTTGAATTAAATTATTATTTCTTTTGAAAGCAGGAAGTAAGAATATTACAAAAATGGTAAGTTTAAAGTATTTATTGATTAAAAAATGTTTTCTTATTTAATCCTTCCTTTTTTTTATTTTTTATTGTGCTCTTTATTACTGCAATTTCGTGTTATCCAATGATACTAATTTAATCAAAGCATCATTTACATATTCTATAGAATGTTTATGTACCGTTGTAACTAACTTGTGGAAGAGAAATAAAGACATAAACAATAAGTGAGTCTGGTTTTGTATCAAAAGAATCTTTAAAGAGAATTGGTACTTTTCACACTTTTTTTTTTTAATTTATGCCTTTAAATTATAACATTTACATATTTGGAAGTATCACTAAGTAAAAATTAAATTTTATTTAAAAAAAGTTCATATGGTGATCATAAATTTCAAAATTTAAAATTTTTAAAAGACAATTCATCAAAATTTAAATTCTATCCTCCTTTTAGTTTCCTGAAATAAAAAAAAAATATTCCTAGTTACATTCTCTGACATTTTAAACATTGGATTTAGAATAAGTAAAATAATTTTTGAAAAAAAAAAAAAAAAGAAGATAATTACTGTAACTGCATTTTAAAAAAAGCTTAAAAAACGGGTATTTTTCAATATTTAAATATATAACAATATATATGTATATATATATTCAAAAATCTTTGCCAATTTTTGTGAAATAGTTATTAAAAAAATCAAGTCATTTCATTCATATTTGCTGAAATTTTAACATTTTGAGTAAGGTGAAAATTTCAAAAAACACGAACTGAGACAAATGCGTTCGAAACATCAAAGGAGCTATTGCAGCAAAATTAGATTCTCTATAAAAATATAGTTTTTCTGCAATTGCAGTTATCCGAATAGCTCAAAAAGTTGCCTGAATAAGGAAAACTTTTCAAAGATTAAAAGCACGCAAAAATTAAAAATTTATACATATTGAATTTTTTGTGCAAGCAAGGGGTACCAAGTCCCCTTAAGAGGAAAACCATTTACGAAATTTTAATTAGGTACATTAATAAATATGAATACATTCCGAATAAAGGTTGAAAAATCTGAATGTTTTGTCTTCAAGTTAGTCCCAAGTCAAGAGTCTCAAGTTAGTGTTAGGTATTGATTTGAATGAAAAATAACAGTTTATGTAATTGTCTATTTTCTAGCAATGAACAAACATATATTTCTTCAAAGATGCAGCTATTTCAGTAAATCTCACCCTGACTGGATTTTTGAAAATATAAAATAGCAATGATGTGCTATAAAAAAAAGTATTTCTTTATAAAACGAACAAAAACATAAAAGTTCCGAAACAAAAATATTGCATGAATAAGTATTTCTATATTTCTGCATTCATTGAATGAAAGCATGAAGAGTTATAACTAACGAAATTCACCTTATTGTACAAGAATATAGGTTTGCCCTGAAAATTTTAATTCCTTGTAAAGCATCAATTCTTTTCAGATGCGACTTTCATTTGCTACTGTTATCGTTGTCTTGCTCCTGCTTGAATTTACAGTTACTGCAATGAGCGAAGACAAAAGATCTCCAATTGCCGGCCACCCATACAAAAGATCTCCTGGAAAAACTGGACCAGTGACTTTGGATAAAAGATCACCAGTAGCGGGATATGGAGGAGTGACAGGGCCCAGGGGATGGAGGACTCCCAGGGCGTAAGCATGAATTTAGTTATTGGAAGTAAATTGGTTCGGAAAGCAAAACCGGGGTGAATCTATTTAAATTGAATTTTAAGGACGCTAAAGAATCTGTAATGGCTAGCATAATTGAATCCTTAATCACTCACGTTTTTTAACTAGATTTTCAACTAGTTTTTTAACTATCGCACTCAAATGAAGAATTGGCGAATAAAGAACACCTTAATATATGGTGAAAATACAGTAACTATAACATCACCTACACTTATTTCCGATACTTCCGGTTGTTTTTTCTCTTTCAAATATTTTAAAACGAACTCTTGGAACATTTCTTTATCTCTTAAATGTAACAAAAGATCCCTTAATATCTTAAATAAACGCAAAGGCATTAGAACAAATCAAGCATTTGCATTGGAATACTGCCGATTAAAACGACAATTTTTGAACACAGAACCCACCTCATAATTAGTGAACTTGAGTTATAATAGATTCTTTTATAACGTAAACTGTAACTCTAACATTGAAACCAAAATCACTTGAACAAAGAATGTTTTCTTTTAAAAATTATCACCTCCTCCTCTCCTCTCTTTTTATGTAATAAAATCTCCAGATACTACATTAAAGATGCAATTTTTCTTTTCCTTTTAGCCCATTAAATCCTTTGGGATTAATTGGGTAACCTTGATAATGATTATCGAGATTGGTGAGAATGAAGATAACCAATCGAGGAGAAATCATTAAACGAGAAGCAAGAATTTTACCTTTGGAAATTATGTTTGGAAAAGCATAGGATTGGACATGCACCTTCGTGAAATTAATATCCTGCACTTTAAATGTGTACTTTGACCAACATAGTTATGAATAAAAATAATATAGTATGTCATGAATTGTTCATTATCTGTTATTTACATAACTGACTGTACATGTTTACATTTTACAATGACATTATATCTCATCTCGTCAATATATCAAAAGGTGACAACTTTGTTGCTTATTTCCATTTTCCAGACATAGTTGTTCAATTATTTTAAATGTGACGACTGCATGTAAATGTATCACATGCAATTTTGAAGTATGGAATATGTATAAAATGTAAAATAATAATCTCTTTTAAGGTAAAGCAATGATTTTAGGTCAAAATTTCGAAAAGTTCCATTTTGTTATAGTATCGAAGTACAGAACATTTCAAACATTCAATTAAAACATCCGGGCTGGTTAAAACCCTCAAGATGTATGGCTTTACTGCACGATTTTGGATAATTTAATATTTATATACAATTTCGTTTAGTAAAAAACTAATTTATACGTTTTTCTTACATGCACTCAATTTTATTAGTATTTTTGTCAGCAGAATGGCAAGCAGGGTATGGCTTAAAGTACTATAGGGATACTTACGATCGAAGAGTCATTTGAAAGGAATTCTGCTGTAGATGTGTTCGAATTTAAAAATGTATAAAAAGCATGTTATTGAATATTTTAATTTTTATATTTATCATAAATGCAATTTTGAAGTATCTTCTAATGATACAATTTTTTTAATAATCTGAGTGGCAGCACACAAACAGGAATTGTATTTTATTTACCTTTTTCAATATGAACATCATTTTGTAGATTTTTAACGATTCTCCTTTATTTCAAATCGATTTGTTTCAATAGATTTTTTTTCTAAATAATTTGTATTATGATATATATTATATATTGTTTTTATGATAACAATATGTTAGGGCTTGGTATGCCAGAAGGAGTAGATATCATTATATAATATGATGACATATTTTTGTAAGTGTAATGTGAAGGATTTCAATTTAAAGAAGAAAAATGAAATAAGATATTTCCCTATAATTGGGAATTTTTAGAAATCTAGAAACAGTATTTTGATGTGGTAAGAATTATAACCATACACATGATTCTGGTAGGGAAGAACATAAGATTTTTATCCAAATAAATTAAATCATTTAACTCGATTTTCAGCTCTTCCTTAAGAATCAGCTAAAATTTTTATAACCAGATTTAAGGAAAAAATAATTGGCTTCATTCTTTTCTCCATTACTTTGCTTCGAAGCAGAAAATAAGAGTTTGTTTCGTTTTTTATCTAAGGGAATGAACATTTTTATAGCAGTTGTGTTTTAGTTTTGAGGGTATGTTTTAATATGCAATTTAAACCTGACAAATGGCGAGTTTATTGAATTATCAATTACAAGTATAAAAACAGATTTTTTTTTTTTTTTCATAAAAGTTTGATTTTGCACCAGAACAATCCCCAGCAAACTTAATAATAATACCTATAAAAACGTAGTTTTTAATATAAATACTTTATATACATTGCCAATCTTTATATTCGTTAGCACAGTGCCGATTCTGTAAACAGCGTGTTCTTGGTATTTGCATCGAATTTTAAATATCAAAATCATTTCTATCAGCAAAATGTGCTGCAAACTAGGATTAATAATATATTTATTAAAAGTTAAAGTGATTTTATGCACTCACATTCAAATATCCTTTATTTATTCTGATTAAAATAATTTTATTTTGTATTTATTAAAAAAAAAAAATTGGCAACAGAAAAGAGTTTCTTCAGCGATCGGTAAAATGCTATTTTAAAGTGATTGGATGGCGGCAAATTGGCTTATTAGTATGACGTAAAAGCAACGTTTAAGTGACATTACAGCCCCGAAATTTTATAGAATGCCATGTCTTCGACGTCGAATCTATCTGACAAGTTTCATCCCGAATGGATGACAACAAGGGTGTTAATTAGGCCTCCGTAGATTTTCCCGCCCTCGACACTCAAACATAATTAATTTTACATAAATTAATTTATCAATGACATAGTGCCAGGGCTAGGATATACATTAGATTAAATAATTTTATAATATAAATATTAAATATTAAATAATTATTAAATAAATATTAAATAATTTTGTTGAATCACTTAATGCAATAGAAAAAAAAATTTCTGAAAACTAAAATAATTAAAAATGAAAATAATCAATGAAAACTAAAATAAGTTAAAATTACTGTAGAATTGCATATATATGATTTGAATTTTTCATATATGATAAACTATTTTTAAATTATTTAATTTAAAATTTGTTTTTTATACTGTAAAGAAATTCTTGAGACGCACTTAAATTTTGATTAAAAAAAAGTAAAATTTATATTGTGCTGTTAATCTAACATAAGCTCTAGAGAAATACAATCCAATCCTTTACAAACGCATTGTAAGTATATATATTACATTACTGAATTATCGAAAAGATATATTTTACAATTATTTAGATTTAAATGTTTTTTCCCTATTTCTTTTGAAATAGATGCTGAAAATTTAAAATGTTTGTTACAAACTTAATTTTTCAGACACAATTCACATTTACATATTGCAAGTTAATTTTTGCGAATATATTTTAGGGGAGTTGGTTCCCTCTATAATAGTAATGTTAATTTGGCATATTTCATGTACCTTTTCCTCAAAAAGTATTTGATATAGAAGCCTAATCTTTTTAGTTCATTTAGGATACACTTGTTATTTTACTCAAGTTATCTTTCAATTGCGATTCATTTACTTTTTTAAATGAATTTTCGTGAAAGTCATTTTTTTTTGCCTGAAAAAAGCCCAAACAATAAATTATTTTAAAATAACAACACAATCTCACTTTAGTATATATATATACATACGTACAAGAAATATGAGGTAAAAATTTCAATAAGATAGTTTGGGCAGTTTCTGAGAAAAATGTACATGATTAATGAAAAATGTAGTTTTGAGAAAAACACATTTTAAGGAAATCTTTACTAATAATAATAGTTACCAATTTTGTTTTCAAGATATTATTAAAAATACTTCTGTTTAAGGTATCACTAATATTGTATCTTTTAAGAATGTTGTATCCTACAGTTTAGTTTCTGTAAAGGAAAAAAGCTTTAGATATGGAAAGACCTTTTAAAGAAGAGGTTTCAAGCGTGAAAAGTAGAAATTTATTTACATTGGAAATGAAGTCAGACAAAGAAAATAATATAAAAATGTATTCATACGAACCTAAATGCTGTCTTTTCCTGTCAAACGTCAAAATAGTATTTAATCGTTGGAGAAATGCTTACTTTTATTTAAAAAATATATCGTCTTTCAAATAAACTCTGAATTCTCTTTTAACGGTCATTGTAAATTGTAATATTTTTATTTCTTGCTCCAACACTTACTAGTAGGAGGAGTTAAAAAATACCTTTTAAATCTTTCAATTAGATTGTACAAAGAGAAAATAAAATCATGGAAATATAGGTGCTTTTGCATGACCAAAGAGAATTCTAATTTTAAAAATATATAGCACTCATTTTTATTTTATTTTCGGTTGTAATCTTTATGTAAAAAAGGCTTTTCGATGCAATCCCTTTTTACAGAAATAAACTTCGAAGAGCAAATTTGGAGTTAGAGAAAAGCAAATTCAATTTAAATGGTTGAAGTGCGAAAAGGATTTTCCGTAAAATAAGGATTTTTTTTTTTATGGTATGATCCTTATACCTTATTTTTGTTGACTTATAACAATGGAATTTTGTTCTTTTTTTTTTACTCTTTTATCCCTTTGATAAAAATGGTGCAGCTTATGATGACAGCACCAAATCTTATCTTCTATACTAACAAATGTCTACATGTATTGATACTATTAAAGTATAACTTCTAAATTATCATTTCGCTATACACAATTCATTTTCCATTGAGGAATTCGACAATAAAAATTTAGCGCTTGATCATAACTTTATCAATTCGTAAAAATGATATTTGCAAGTGAGTGCATAAATTCACGTTAATTTTTTATAAATATATTTTTGATACGTAGTTTGCCGCACATTTTGCTGATAGAAATATTTTTGATATTTAAATTTAGATGCAATCACCAAGCACACTGGTTACAGAATCGACTTTGTGTTAACGAATATAAAAACATCTCATGACTTGAATTAAAAATCTACTTTATACAATAATATTCTTAGTAAAAGATCATGGGGTAAATCCCCAGGCAATCTATTCAAGGAGTTCAAAAGATCATCAAAGAATTCATACTTCGTTCAGTTACGAAACATCTCGTGGAAAAAAAAAAAGAAATCTATATAAAATGTTATTTTTCTCACTTAATGTGGATTGGAGCTCATATGAATATATGTTGGTATATTTTATGAAAAGTTGCACGAATCGAAATATAATCGGAAAGTAAAAATATTTAAAATGGGGAAAGTTGTAATATGTAAACAAGTTTGAAAACTTTCTTTTTCTTATTAAAATTGTCGGGAAAAAAAAAAAAAAATTATAAGGCGGTGCAAGATATATATTTACACAAAAGGTTTTTCGTTGTAAATAGTTTCCTTAAAATTGCAATTCAAATATTTTAACGAGATTCTAATGTGCGTGTTACTTTTCAAATCCAAACGTTAAAGATTTCCGTTATCGTAATACTCAATTTACGATACATAATTTTGCATTCCCCACCGCCTCTTTTCGCCAACTTTCAAAACTAAATGAAAAAAAAAAAAAAAAAATACAACTTAATATATGGTGTTTGTAGAATATGCTCTCATTTTTAAAATACTAAACTTACTCAATCATGAAATTTCAATCACTAAATGTGCTGCAATGTAAATTTTAAAACATATTTCAGCAAAGCGAACCCGATTTCCGCGTATTAACGTTACGCGAGAAATATTTACTTTATTTGGAGCCATTTGTAAGTTTGTGAATACAGATGTCGGTAACGTTTTCTGAAACTGAAGGCCCTAAAAATATTTCAGACAGTTTTGCGATGTGTGCTTTACGTAGGATTGATGAACAAACGGGATGTTACAAAAGTAATAAATTCAATTCTGTCGCTTGGCTGCAGCTCATTTGCCGTTTTTGAAAAGCCATACCAATGCATGACTAAAAATTTCAAAATAAAGACTTACCCTTTAAAACTACACATATATGAAACGAAAAATAACTAACTAAACATAACTTAGATATTTTTTGATAATTTAGATGTTATTGTTTTTTGTCAATCAATAGTTATAATATGTATTTAAAGTCTAGATAAAAAATTAAACAATTATTAAGGACAACATATTTTTAAATATAAACAAAATTTTAAATTTAAACAAAACAAATTATAAATAGAAATAGTTTTATTGCCTGTTGTTCAAGAAATATACATAAAATATCAGAGCAAATACGAAAAAAAGGTTGTTTTACTAAATATGAATGAAATTAATCCGTGTTTACATTGTGTAAATGGGTGAACTTCTGTTTCATTACTGTAACGTTCTTTAATATTTACTGTAAAATTTTCTATTAATCACTTTAGTTAAAATTATAAACTTAGGATTTCTGAAAATATTTTATGATCTAATATAAATCCTTTTTATTAAATCTATTGAGATTCTAGAGAACATTATAAACTATTTTTACTTAAAAAAAACCCGATTAAATTGAATAATATTCGGGAACTTTTAATGCAGTTCATTAGAAATTTTGCACTTAACTGGGTCTTCTTCATAATTATATTTTGCACACAAAAATTTATTTCGATTTTGAAAAAAAAACCATTCCAATATTGAATTAAGTAAACATATATAGACATATTCAAGGTTATTCCAACACTTTTTTACATTAAGGAATTATGATATTAATTTATGTGCACTGTTTACACAACCAATTTCAATATAAACACATTTCTTATTGTTCCAAGCAGCGCGTGACAGTGACTTTCCAATCAATTTTCCTGTTAGCACATCAGATACTGCCAACGTCAGAATCAGGCTTAAATTTGGTGTGAAAATTAAATTTTTTTGGCATCATTCGCAATCATTAACAAAAGATTAACGAGCATATGTGAGTTTTTAATTTCCTCTTATCGTAATTCAGTTAATGAATAATTATGTAACCCAGGCTTTTTTCCCCATAATACTTCTATAAAAATACATTTTAAAAAGGATTGAATTTGTGCTTTCTTTGAGATGACTTGGTACCCCTTGTTTTCACAAAAAAATTGTAAAAACATCAATTTCTATTTTTTGCGTGTTTATAATCTTTGAAACATTCTTCTTATTATGGCAAGTTTTTAAACTGATTCGAAGTTAAGGTAATTGCAGAAAAACTATATACTTATGGAGAATTTAGCATTGTTGCAATAGCTCCATTACGCACTTTTCTCAGTTCATGAATTTTGAAATTCCCACTTTACTCAAAGTACTAAAACTTCAGCAAATATAAATGAAATGACTTGCATTTTTTTTTTTTTTTTTTTTTTTTCATGTCATTCTAAATATCTATTCGATAAAAATAGGCATGGAATTTTTAATAAAATGTCAACTTTTTTTTACAAACTTTTTTTACTTTTTTTTTACAACCTGTTTTTATTTTTATTTTACAAACTTTTTTACTTTTTTTTACAAACTTTTTTTTACAAACTTTTTTTACTTTTTTTTTTACTAACTTTTTTTTATTTTTTTTAAGCGCTATAGGATTGCAGGTTTTGCTTTGAGTGGCTTGTTTGGGCGACTGAAGAGGTGGAGCGTGTTCGTCACTTGAATGGCTATGTATATTAAAGCCCTTATGTGGCCCTTATGTTTTACTACAAAGGCCCTTATTACACAGAACCACCCAGTGGCACGTGTTCTCCGCAGAAAAGGCACCTGGACTGGTCAATGCAGTGACTCAGTATAATAAGCTTCATAGGATTGTATGTTTCGTTTAGGGTCTGAGAGCCACAAGCGAAAGACACAACCTATAGCCACAACAGTGACCCATCGATATAGATAAACAACTGGATATACTGCTTAAGGCCGGGAAAATGAAGCCGTTGCCAGATGCAATTGGTGGGATAAAAAATACGGATTGCCGAGGACTGAAAATAAAATTTTGGGTTGTACACAGCAGAAATGTCAATAGTAGACCTTAATTAGTAATAGTGTGCACAAAAATATCTACTCTAACACTCTACAAGGTTTTTCGCATTCCCATCCAACTATAAAAGTGAACTATGATTGGTTAACTATCCCACCATCTTCGCGATCTCCGGTGCGTTTTTCTCTTTGCATTGACAATGGAGCAGTCTATCCAGTTTTTTATCTATATCGATGCAGTGACCCAGTATAATAAGCTCTATAGGATAGTACGTTTTGCTTCGAGTGGCTTGTTTGAGCCACTGAAACGTTGACGCGCTTTCGCCACTCGAGTGGCTCTGTATAATAAGACATTAAAGTGGTGAAATCGTGAATATAGGTATAATGTGGGGGGATGGGATATAATTATGACTTGTCATCGATTTAACAAATTGTCTATGTC
The DNA here is from genome assembly GCA_963978545.1 of Linyphia triangularis. Taxonomy (NCBI): domain Eukaryota; kingdom Metazoa; phylum Arthropoda; class Arachnida; order Araneae; family Linyphiidae; genus Linyphia; species Linyphia triangularis. Next base: position 18,582,813 of record OZ021728.1, read on the forward strand.
TTGAACGATACAACGCCGGGAACTCCAACTAGTGTTAAGAAAAAAAACTTAGAAAATGAAATATTGGAGATAATAATAGTGACTTAAGCAGAATATTGGTATTTGAGATTTTCTTAACTTTTATTTTTGAACAAATAACACAATGAGCAATTGTAAACAAACTATTCTTCAGAAGCGGATGTTTTAGATTTTGCATCGGTAAAGCATGTACCAATTTTAATTTGGTATAAATAGACGGAAAACAAAAGCAGAAAAGAATACGTTCCAATAATAACAGGTAGAACTCTTTACTTTGTCGATATAAATATAGTCGGCGTAGTTAGTGTCTGAAAAAGATATTATTTAATTAATCTTGTAATTCTAATTATTTAAATAATCTAGTATAACTTATAAAAACAAAAACTTTTAATGTAACTCTTTTATATGCATTACCAATTTTATGTGCAGTTGCAACGTAAAGTATAATGATGGAAACATCCATTTCGGACTATGTATTCCCTTCAAATCTTAAAAGACTCGTTGTGGATGACAATGTGTTGAATTTGCCAAGTTTCAGCTCGATTGGATGACTGCAAGTGGGTAAACTGGACCATCGAAGATTTTGTCGAGTCGACTTAATAAGGGACAGTCCCAGTCATTAAACTTGTTCAGTCATGGATCATGTTTGAATTACGTTTGATGTCTGAGTAATAGAATGTGTGTAAAAACTAATTGGTGTGAAGTAAGGTGTAAAAGGGGTCTTTGTGTGACATTGATGGACCCCAAACCTTGATATAATACATTCCTTTAGATAACAAATCTATTCACCAAATTTCAGCGTGATTGGATAACGGCAAGTTTTGTTTATTCGTATTCGTAAGCGATTACAGAAACATGTGTAAAAGCGATCATTTAGTAAAAGTGACAGCCACCAAAACTTGATATAATGCATTCTTTTAGACAACGAATCTATTTGTAAAATTTCAACGCAATTGGATAACGGCAAGTTAGTTTATTCGTATTCGGAAACGATTGCAGAAACATGTGTAAAAGCGATCATTTAGTGACAGTGACAGCCCCCAAAACTTGGTATAATGCATTACTTTTGACAGCGAATGTATCTGTCAAATTTCAGCGAGTGGGTTAATTAGGCCTCCGCAAATTTGCCCAACAGCAACATTCACATCAAGCCACAAACAAAATTGAAATTAATATAAAGGATTTAAAAAGAGTAGAGTTTAAAATGAAAGTTTCAGTAAAACAATAAAGTTTTCTAAAATACCAAAGCTCATCAGCAACAAAAGATAGTCGCAGATCTTAAGTCAAACCAAATGCTTTTGTCGTTGAACTTCAAAATAATATAGTTTTAATACATGAAAGAACTGAATACATCATATGAACATGATTTCTGTACATTCTTGAGTTGTAATATGATTTATGATAGATTAAAAAACAAATACTGCTTGTAATTGGAGTTAGAATTAAAAATAAATGCTCACATATATCAATGATGCTTTTTGTTCTAACTTTGTTTTCAGCAGCGGAGAGCACTTTTATCTCTAATCTAATTAAAATAATACATATTAATTTTACTGACAGTTCAAAAAGTAAATGATATCGTCCTCTGATTATTTTCATTTATAATTTAGTTATCTTATTTTGAAGCAACTTTCATCAAATTGCGCTACATATGCGAAATTACAAAAAATATCGAAAAGGTTCTTTCAATTTAATTAAAGTATGCAAAGTTATTGAATTCTTTATAACTGCGTGTATTTGATCTTACAAATGCAATTTTTTTATATATACTTACAGTAACTATATATAACTAACTACAAAAAAAATATTTTTAAAGCGCTTAATTATTCATATTGAACACACATAAACTTAATTATTTTCTTAAAAACATTCAAGCCGTATAATTCAAAGTTTAATTTTGTTAGTTACATTCTAAATTAATGGGAAGATTAATGATTTGTTAAAGAATAAATGTAAATTTTTCAAATGAAAGTACCATAGAATTATGCAGGTTTTTTTTTGTAATTCATTTATTTGCTTTCTTATTGTGGTAAGCAAAATTTTAAATTTTGAATAATGAAAAAAGGATTTGAATAACTTCGAACCATAGTTAACTTCGAATAATGAAAACAAAAATGGTTTTGCATTGCAAGTAAAACTGCATCAATTTCCATGCGTCATGTGTTTCAAGTTCTTTGTGTTTTGCAACATTCTTTTCTTTTTTGTAAAGGTAACATAGTTGATATAATGTAATAATAAAAATGTAAAAAACACCTCTCACAATTGTATTTATACAAAAACGTAAGTCCAGTTTTTTTATAAATTGCAATTTAAAACATTGCCAATTAAACTTTAAATATAAGCATTTCAATTGAATTTTAATGAAAAGGGTTGGGACACTTGTTTTAAAATTCTTTAGTTTTTCTTAGAATTAAATAAAATTTGGCACAGATATAGAAGATGTGACTTACAACACAACAAACAAATTTAAGCAGATAATATAAAATATACAGTAAATTATTGAGAAAAATTCATTAAAATAATAGGAAATTTTAACTTTTTTCAAAATTGTCCTCGCGACACAATGTTTTAACGAAAATGAAAGAAAAATTTGAGGTTGGCTATCAATATATTATAAACCTTTTCACATATACTTTTATCTTTAGTTGAACAGAAATAAAATTTCAAACTTGGTGCTAGGGATTTATCATTAAAAAATGCAATATATGCAAAAATAATATATATGCAATGCAAAAAATGCAAATATATATATATATATATATATATATATATATATATATATATATATATATATATATATATATATATATATATATATATATATATATATATATATATATATATATATATATATATATATATATATATATATATATATATATATATATATATATATATATATATATATACTGATATATATATATTGTTGCGTTGTACGGGTTCGAAAGATTTGACGCCAAAGCAGATCAAAACTTGCAGAAATTTATTCCAAAATAAATCTTCACAGTTCTCTTACAGTTCCAGAACTTCTCGTTCTAGTAGACATAATACAGCTCTTTTCACCTCAATATAGCACAAAACAGCAGTTAGAAACTTGACAACAACTGCTAAATCGCCGCAAAAGACAATGCAATACAGTTCGCTCAGTATCTCCAGTCAACTAATTCGGTGACTAACTCAAGTCAGGAATACAGCTCTCGCAATGAACGTTGAGAGACAACTAACTCAGTGATTCAAAATCAACTAACTTCAGTCAACTAACGGACTCAGCTAACAACTAGCTCCGTGACTCAAAAACAGTCAACAACTAACTAACTAACTACAGTCGACTCACCAGTCCACTAATTCAGTCATTCAAAATCCAAGAACAACTCAAGTCAACTAACTCCATCACCCGCTCTCCTGAGCTTTTATAGGGTGACCTGAGAACATACGTGAACCTTCCAGAGACTCCCAGAGGCAGATGTCTGGAGAACTTTCCAGAGAGTAGTCGAGAAGACCTATATACATGTATATGGGGATACATGTACCGAAAATGTCGCCAAATGGTCGCCAAGTTTGGCGACATTTGGCGATTTCTCGCCAAATTTGCCGACAAAAATTAGTCGCCAAAACCGTCGCCAACTTGGCTCTATCTCGCTAATTTGGCGAGATTTCCATTAACATAATGTTAAATGTCCTGCCCCTTGAAACTCGCTTCCCAGAGTTACCTCTGTAAAACTCGCTATCAAACATTGAGATGCTCACTGCAGGGAAACCAATTTAACGTCGAACTATTGCACGGTCTTATGCGAAATGTACAGAAATTTATCTATTTACAAAATTAGCACTACGAAATATTTACAAATGTTAAAAAAATTCGTAACATTGCCCCCCTCCCAAGGACTGCACGTCCCGGGCAGTACAGTTCCCGGAAAGGAAGGCTCAAGCTCTGCAATAGCAAACACTCTGTGTTCATAACTAAACTATAAAACTTACTAAACTTACTAATTTAAAGACAGAAACATTACTGAATAAATAAATAAATAATTAAATAAACAATTAAATAAACAATAAACGTAAAAATTTATATACACATGTGACCATGGTCTTAATAAGTCTTAATAACTATATACACTTTGTACATAAGGGGGATTACAAACTATGAGGATTACAAACTATGGGGATTACACACTATGGGGATTACAAACTATGGGGATTACAAACTATGGCCATAGTAAGGGGCTAACCTGTCGTAATGAACGACTCTCGGTTTAGAATTGGGAGACTTACGTATTCTGACCACGATATCATTCAGCCGGTTGAGGACTGAGTAAGGACCATCCCAGTGAGAAAGAAGTTTGGGATAGAGTCCTTTCTGTCGTTTCGGGTTCCAGAACCAAACCTTGTCACCTTCGTGGAATTGATGTCCTGTAGCCTTCGTGTCGTATCTGGTCTTCATCTTATCCGTCGCCAAGTGGATTCCCTCTCGGGGAAAATTGTGCACATCTTCAAACCGTGCCTGAAGATCCTCGACGTACTCCTCTGGCGAAAAGGTGCATCCGGAGGGCGGCCAAACAACAGATCGCAAGGCAGACGAAGGTTACGACCGAAGAGCATCTGGGATGGGGAATAGCCGGTAGTTTCGTGGATAGCGCTGCGGTAGGCCAGAAGAAACAAAGGTAACTTCTGATCCCAGTCCTGTTGGTTTCTTGAAACCATCAGTGAGAGGTTATTGAGGATGGTTCTGTTAAACCTCTCCACCATGCCATCCGACTGTAGGTGTAAAGGTGTCGTCTGTGTCTTGTCAATGCCAAGTAGATCACAAAGTTCTTTCATTACGGCAGAGGAAAATTCCTTCCTTGATCAGAATGTAACTGAAGAGGCACTCCAAATCTGGAAATCCAGCTCTGAACCATTACCTCTGCAACGGTGGTAGCCTCTTTATCAGGGATAAGATACGCTTCGGGCCACTTCATAAAATAATCCATGACAACAAGGATGTATCTGTTGCCGTCAGCAGATCGTGGTCCTGGTCCCAAGATGTCAAACGCAATCCGTTCAAAAGGAGCGCCCACGTTGTAACTTTGCAGTTTTCCTCGACTGCGTTTCTTCGGTCCTTTTCGGGCTGCACAGGCATCACATGATCGGCACCATTTCTCCACGTCAGCCCTCGCCTTACTCCAGTAGCACCGCTCTCGAACTCTTAGTAATCTCTTCATTATTCCATAGTGGCCTCCAATTGGACTGCTATGTAGTTCTTTAAGAACGACTGTGACTCGGGATCTTGGAAGTAATAGTTGCCATCGGGATGTCTTTCCATCATCAGATTCGAACTTCCGGTACAGCACGCCGTTTCGAATATGGAGGGAGTCCCAGAGGGCCAAATATCGCTTTGTCGTAGGACTGTAGATGGAAATGCCCTGCAAAGTTGGTGTCGCGTTCGAAGACTCCTTTAAATCCTCCTGTCCGGCAGAGATCGCAGCAATATCCTTCTGCATTTCCACTTGACCAGAGAAAATATTGTTGCACAAATTGTCTGTATATATTGTAAATAGTGACGTATTATTTCAAAATTCTATTGTAATTTATTTTTATCCTATTTTATTTAGTAATTAATAGCGATTATACAAGTTAGAAAAAGGTGGCAACACCTAAAGTAATCGAGAAGTTTCGAGATATTTCGTTTCCGATAAATTGGCTGGAAATTTCGAGAATGTCTCACGCGCTTGTATATAAAGGACTGGAGAACGGGAAAGTTTTCAGATGTACTTCGGATTTCGTTGAAAGCTGATCGCTTTGTTGACCTATTGGAGTGCGCTTGTATAATCGCTGAATTCGAAGTTATTTTTGTTGAAGCTTGTGTTGAAGCTTGAGAGTAGTTAAACTGTTGCCTGTGAATAGATTTTGTGAGTTTTCTGAAGAGAGAATAAATGCTTTTAAACCGTGAAAACTGTGCCATTATTGCCTCAGTGGAAAAATTCATAACAGTGGTGTCAGAAGTGGGGTCTCGTAATTTTGAATGCCGACAACTAGAGGAATGAGGGAAGACCAAATGAAGCAGTTGATGGAAATGATTGCTGGAATAAAAGCCGGACAAGAATCCACGGCCGCTGAAATGAAAGCCGAAATAAAAGCCGGACAAGAATCAACCGCCGCTACAATCGCCGAAATAAAAGCCGGACAAGAATCAACCGCCGCTACAATCGCCGCTGGTCAAGCCCGTCAAGAAACGACAAATGCCGAACTCGCCGCTACAATCGCCGCTGGTCAAGCCCGTCAAGAAACGACAAATGCTGAACTCGCCGCCGCAATCACCGCCAGCCAAGAAGCGACATCATCGGATATTAAAGCTTTAGCATCCAAGCAAGAATCATCTTCTGCGTCCGTTGATAGATTTATGGAGCGCACAGAGAGTGTTCTTCAATCAATGAAGGCGGATATTTTGGATGTCAGAGAAGATCTTAAGACAGTGAGAAATGAAGTTGAAGAAAAAGTTTCCACCGTGCAAGAAAAAGTTTCCACCATGCAAGAAAAAGTTTCCACCTTAAAGGAAGAGCAAGACAAATTCATTAACGTTGTAGAAGAAAGGCTGCGAAAAATGGAAACGCGTGAAGCTCTGGCCATAGCGTCACCTAATTGGGATAACGCTTCCATCCCCTTTATGGCGCCGCGCTCTAACATCAAAGTGGCCCCTTTTGATGGGAAGTCGTCTTGGCGCGTTTATCAAACGCAATTTGAAATGATTGCGTCTGCGAATGGTTGGGACGATACTTCGAAAGCATTCCATCTCGCAGCATCTCTTCGAGGCGAAGCTGCTGACATTTTACAGACACTACCTGAAGAGAAGCGGGGAGAATTCGTGGCGCTGGCAAGTGCGTTGGAATTAAGGTTTGGGGAGCAACATCTAAAGGATTATAACAGACTGCAACTGAAAGTGAGACAGCAGAAGGCCAATGAAACTCTTCAAGAATTGGCATCGGATATAGAAAGACTGTCGCTCCTCGCTTTCCCACACTGTCCCTCGGACGTACGAGATAACCTGTCTCTTCAGTATTTCGTGGATGCCATCAAAGATCCCGACATACAGCAAGCTACCAGGATGTCAGACAGCAAAGATCTAAAGTCCACCCTCGTCTATGCCATGAGAGTGGAAGCCGCGCAGCTAGCTTCTGGAAAAGACCGACGATATGTGCGTGGTGCATTAGCCGAGGATTCTTCTGACTTTGTCACCAGAAAGCTTCGAGAACTGGAAAGCAAAATTGATAGAATGATGAGAAGCTATCCCGGAGCCAGGGATCGAAGGACCAGAGTCATTTGCTGGCACTGCAAACGGGAAGGGCATCTACGACGTAACTGCCTTGATTTGAAAAAGAAAAGGGATAACACTACCATGGAATCTCAACAACTGAATCTAAGAAGATGCCATCTCGCAGGGCAGGAGCTGCAATGTAGAACAGGTGAAGCCCCGACCAGTCGTTTCCACGTTTCATCCCGACAAGGAGGAAACCAGGGTTTATTTGTGAAGGGGGAGATCGACGGAACTCCATGTCGTCTAATCGTCGATTCGGGAGCGAACGTAACGATCGTAAGGACGGACGTGGCTCGTCGCCTGAACAGCCGACTCCTCTACACAGCGCCCTCTGTTTCGCTACAAACTGTGTCCGGTGGTAATATCTCTGTGCATGGGAAATTGGAAGTGGACATTGCCCTTGGATTTAGCACCTACAAGCACACCGTTTATGTTGCCGAAATCGTAGATCCGTGCATTCTCGGACTAGACTTTTTGAAGAAAAATGGAATTACGCTGAATTTTGAGAAAAGCAAGCTGCAAACATGGAGAGGCGAAGTTCCTTTGCATGATCTAGACATGAAAGAGCTGTGCGTATATCGGATTATGGCTCATGAAGACAATGTCATAGAGAATGCTGAAGAGTCCACATCTATGAAAAGTACCTCACCAGCCTCGGACAGAGAACCGAAGAAAGTGACGTTGATGAAACCCTCCCAGGAAGTGGTTCATGTGGAAATGGACAAAGTTAGTGAAGAGGGAATCGACTTCCGTACTCCTGTTACAAGCATCGAACGGAGGTCCCGGGATCTATCAGCTGCACCCGCGGATGATTCGGACTCAATCTTAAAATCATATAACCAGCAAGATGGGGATCAGAAACTTTCACCGCTTCTGTTGGCATACGGGAGTGCAACTCACGAGACCACCGGATTTTCTCCATCTCTAACGATGTGTGGAAGAGACCTTAGGCTCCCCAGCAACCTCCTCTTTGGACAACCACAGGACACTCCTTCCTCGCCTGTCCAGTATCTAGATGATCTGCAGGCACGTTTGGAAGCCGTACATCGGTTCGCCAGAGAGAGAAACAACATCATGACGGAGCGCGTGAAGATCCGGTACTATGCCAAGGCCATGGACCGTTCATTCCAGGAAGGTGACAAACGTCGGAAAGGACTCTCCCCTAAGCTCCAGACGAACTGGGAAGGGCCGTATGGGATCCTTAAGAAGATCAACGACGTCGTGGTGAGAATCCAAAGGACACCTTCCTGTAAACCTAGAGTTGTACACTACAATAGGCTAGCCCCATATTATGGTAGAAGTCATTGAATGGCTTAAGGACTTCACTGCCCGGGACGTGCAGTCTTTAAGAAGGGGGAAATGTTGCACAAATTGTCTGTATATATTGTAAATAGTGACGTATTATTTCAAAATTCTATTGTAATTTATTTTTATCCTATTTTATTTAGTAATTAATAGCGATTATACAAGTTAGAAAAAGGTGGCAACACCTAAAGTAATCGAGAAGTTTCGAGATATTTCGTTTCCGATAAATTGGCTGGAAATTTCGAGAATGTCTCACGCGCTTATATATAAAGGACTGGAGAACGGGAAAGTTTTCAGATGTACTTCGGATTTCGTTGAAAGCTGATCGCTTTGTTGACCTATTGGAGTGCGCTTGTATAATCGCTGAATTCGAAGTTATTTTTGTTGAAGCTTGTGTTGAAGCTTGAGAGTAGTTAAACTGTTGCCTGTGAATAGATTTTGTGAGTTTTCTGAAGAGAGAATAAATACTTTTAAACCGTGAAAACTGTGCCATTATTGCCTCAGTGGAAAAATTCATAACAATATCTTTCTTCATCACCTCTTGGCCAGAGATAATCTCTTTCTTCATCTCCTCTTGGCCAGAGATAATCTCTTTCTTCATCTCATCTTGGCTAGAGAAAATCTCTATCTTCATCTCATCTTGACCAGAGAAAATCTCTATCTTCATCTCACCTTGAACAGAGAAAATCTCTTTCTTCATCTCATCTTGGTCAGAGAGAATCTCACTCTGCATCTCATCGTGGCCAGAGAAAATCTCTTTCTTCATCTCATCTTGGCCAGAGAAAATCTCTCTCTTCATATTTTCTTGGCTCGCTTTCATTTCTTCACGCCATTTGGATATTCCCTTCTTCATTTCTTCTTGGCTTTTCTTCATTTCTTCTTGGCTCGCTTTCATTTCTAACAGCAATTCGGACATTCCTTTCATCATCTCTTTTTGGCTTTTTATAATTTCTTCTTGTCCTTTGGACAATTTCTTCTCAATTTCTTGCATGAAAGCAAAAAGCTGCTGAAATTTGTCCTCTTGTTCTGCCATTGCTCTGGTTATTGGCATTCAAACCCCACTTCTGACAGCAGTTGTTGCGTTGTACGGGTTCGAAAGATTTGACGCCAAAGCAGATCAAAAATTGCAGAAATTTATCCCAAAATAAATCTTCACAGTTCTCTTACAGCTCCAGAACTTCTCGTTCTAGTAGACACAATGCAGCTCTTTTCACCTCAATAGAGCACAAAACAGCAGTTAGAAACTTGACAACAACTGCTAAATCGCCGCAAAAGACAATGCAATACAGTTAGCTCAGTATCTCCAGTCAACTAATTCGGTGACTAACTCAAGTCAGGAATACAGCTCTCACAATGAACGTTGAGAGACAACTAACTCAGTGATTCAAAATCAACTAACTTCAGTCAACTAACGGACTCAGCCAACAACTAGCTCCGTGACTCAAAAACAGTCAACAACTAACTAACTAACTACAGTTGACTCACCAGTCAACTAATTCAGTCATTCAAAATCCAAGAACAACTCAAGTCAACTAACTCCATCACCCGCTCTCCTGAGCTTTTATAGGGTGACCTGAGAACATACGTGAACCTTCCAGAGACTCCCAGAGGCAGATGTCTGGAGAACTTTCCAGAGAGTAGTCGAGAAGACCTATATACATGTATATGGGGATACATGTACCGAAAATGTCGCCAAATGGTCGCCAAGTTTGGCGACATTTGGCGATTTCTCGCCAAATTTGCCGACAAAAATTAGTCGCCAAAACCGTCGCCAACTTGGCTCTATCTCGCTAATTTGGCGAGATTTCCATTAACATAATGTTAAATGCCCTGCCCCTTGAAACTCGCTTCCCAGAGTTACCTGTGTAAAACTCGCTATCAAACATTGAGATGCTCACTGCAGGGAAACCAATTTAACGTCGAACTATTGCACTGTCTTATGCGAAATGTACAGAAATTTATCTATTTAAAAAATTAGCACTACGAAATATTTACAAATGTTACAAAAATTCGTAACAATATATATATATACAGAGAGAGAGAGAGAAAATTATGTGACATAAAAAAGCATGTGTGTATTTCTTTATAGTATATTAAAAATTATTTACACTAAAAATTAGGTGGATTTATCAAAAAATGAATAGCAAGGAGCTTTTCGAACATACGTAAAATGTGAAAAAGCGATACTGAGAAAAATGCATTTTTAACTTTTGCCAACAAATGTACGATATTGTTGCACAAATTGTCTGTATATATTGTAAATAGTGACGTATTATTTCAAAATTCTATTGTAATTTATTTTTATCTTATTTTATTTATTAATTAATAGCGATTATACAAGTTAGAAAAAGGTGGCAACACCTAAAGCATTCGAGAAGTTTCGAGATATTTCGTTTCCGATGAATTGGCTGGAAATTTCGAGAATGTCTTACGCGCTTGTATATAAAAAGACTGGAGAACGGGAAAGTTTTCAGATTGACTTCGGAGTTCGTTGAAAGCTGATCACTTTGTTTTACCTATTGGAGTGAGCTTGTATAATCGCTGAATTCGAAGTTATTTTTGTTGAAGCTTGTGTTGAAGCTTGAGAGTAATTAAACTGTTGCCTGTGAATAAATTTTGTGAGTTTTCTGAAGAGAGAATAAATATTTTTAAACCGTGAAAACTGTGCCATCATTGCCTCAGTGGAAAAATTCATAACAGTGGTGTCAGAAGTGGGATCTCGTAATTTTGAATGCCGACAACTAGAGGAATGATGGAAGATCAAATGAAGCAGTTGATGGAAATGATTGCTGGAATGAAGGCCCAACAAGAATCCACTGCCGTCGAAATAAAATCCGAAATGAAAGCCTGCCAAGAAACCACCGCAGCCGAAATGAAAGCCTGCCAAGAAACCACCGCAGCCGAAATGAAAGCCGAACTTTTCGCTACGATTGCCGCCGGACAAGCCCGTCAAGAAACGACTAACGCCGAACTCGCCTCTACCATATCCGCCGGTCAAGCCCGTCAAGAAACGACAAATGCCGAACTCGCCGCCGCAATTGCCGCCAGTCAAGAAGCGACATCATCAGACATTAAAGCTTTACAAGAAGCGACATCATCAGATTTTAAAGCTTTGCAAAATGCAACGTCATCTGACATGAAAGCTTTGGCCGATAAGTGCGAGTCCACATCCGCAGCCGTAATCAAGATCAGGGAAGAAATGAAAACCGAGCTAGCGTCAATGGTAGAATCTACTATTATGGAGACAACATCATCGGTCCTGCAATCCGTGAAGGAAGACGTTCTCACTGCTGTAAGAGATGAAATGGAAGAAAAGGTTTCCACTATCAAAGAAGAGCAGGGAAAATTCATGGATGCTGTAGAAGAAAGGCTACGGAAAATAGAAACTCGTGAAGCTGTGACCATTGCAACGCCTAATTGGGATAACGTTTCCACTCCCTTTATTGCGCCACGTTCCAGCATCAAAGTTGCCACTTTTGATGTGAGGTCGTCTTGGCGCGTTTATCAAACGCAGTTTGAAATGATTGCTTCTGCGAATGGTTGGGACGATACTTCGAAAGCATTCCATCTCGCGGCATCTCTTCGAGGTGAAGCTGCTGATATTTTACAAACACTACCTGAAGAGAAGCGGGGAGAATTCGTTGCGCTGGCAAGTGCGTTGGAATTAAGGTTTGGGGAACAACATCTAAAGGATTATAACAGACTGCAACTGAAAGTGAGACAGCAGAAGGCCAATGAAACTCTTCAAGAATTGGCATCGGATATAGAAAGACTGTCGCTCCTCGCTTTCCCAGACTGTCCCTCGGACGTACGAGATAACCTGTCTCTTCAGTATTTCGTGGATGCCATCAAAGATCCCGACATACAGCAAGCTAACAGGATGTCAGACAGCAAAGATCTAAAGTCCACCCTCGTCTATGCCATGAGAGTAGAAGCCGCACAGCAAGCTTCTAGAAAAGATTGGCGTTTCGTAGGTGGAACATTGGCAGACGATTCCTCTGAACTTTTCACGAAGAAGTTTCAAGAACTGGAAAACAAGATGGAGCGAATTATGAGAAATATTCCTGGTTCGAAGGATCGAAAAACCAGAGTGGTTTGTTGGCTCTGCAACCGGGAAGGACATTTCAGACGTGATTGCCCTGAATTGGACAGGAGAGGGGACAGACCCTCGTCCGAGCCTCAGCAGTTAAACTAAAGAGCGGCTATCTCGTGAGGCGGAGGTCGCCGTGTAGAGCAGGTGGTGCCCCACTCAGCCTCTATCACATCTCATCCCTTCAAGGAGGAAACCATGGTTTATTCGTGGAGGGCAAAATCAATGAAACTCCCTGTCGTCTAATAGTTGACTCAGGGGCAAATGTAACCATCTTACGGACGGATGTAGCCCGGCGCCTGGACAGCCAACCTCTTTACACGGCGCCTTCAGTTTCACTACAGACTGTGACTGGTGACAAAATTTCTGTGCATGGGAAATTAAATGTCAACATCTCTTTTGGATTTCACACTTACGCTCACACCGTTTACGTCGCTGAAATTATTGACCCATGTATTCTTGGATTGGACTTTTTAAAGAGAAATGGAATTACTTTGAATTTCGAGAAAGGCGAGCTTCAAACGGGGAAAGAAGAAGTTCCATTGTTCGGTTTGGACTCGGAAGAGCCATGTGCATATCGAATAGTAGCTCTTGAAGACATCACCATCCCCTCCATGACAGATTTGGTTGTAAAAGGTTCAACAGAGCTCCCGAAGGCCTTCCGATTTGGAGTAACGGACTTCCCATCATCGAATAGCGTCCCGAAAGGAGTGGTAGTAGGAGCGACGCTTGTGGATCTCTCTCAAGAGGTGGTGCATGTGAGAATGGCCAACATCGGTGATTCTAAGAGAGTTATCAAGAAAGGAGAAAAAATTGCCACTTGCACACCTGTTACAAGCATCGAACGAGGATCGAAGGAGCTTCCGACCGCACCACCCGCGGATTTAGTGGACCAGCTTCTCGAAGACTCTCGGTTGGAAAGAAGGCAAGAGAAGATTGTCGGAAACCTTATAAAAGAATTTCAAGATATTTTCTCCATGTCATCGAAAGATGTAGGAAGAACAGAGCTTACTCAACATCGAATCGATACTGGGACCCATTTACCTATTAAACAACATCCTCGAAGACTTCCTTTCGCAAAACAAGAGTAGGTCGGGAAACTGTTACAGGAAATGGAAGATAATAGAGTTATCGAACCTTCCTCAAGTCCATGGGCCTCTCCAATCGTACTCGTTCGAAAGAAGGATGGTTCCACCAGATTTTGTGTGGATTACCGGAAGCTGAACGAAATTACGAAAAAGGACAGCTACCCTCTGCCAAGAATCGATGACACTTTGGACACTCTATCGGGGAACCAGTGGTTTTCGACTTTGGATTTGAAGAGTGGATACTGGCAAGTGGAGATACATCCCGACGATCGTGAGAAGACTGCCTTCACTACCGGCCAAGGATTATGGCAGTTTCAAGGTATGCCGTTTGGCTTGTGTAATGCACCGGCTACGTTCGAGCGACTAATGGAGACTGTGCTTAGAGGACTTTCCTACGAGATCTGTCTGGTATATTTGGACGATATCATCATCACCGGGCGGAGTTTCGATCAACACTTGCAAAATGTGAAGAACGTGTTCTTGAAGCTTAGGGAAGCCCACTTGAAACTTAGCCCATCAAAATGTAAGCTCTTTAGGCGGAAAGTCAGTTATCTCGGACACATCATCTCATCCGATGGAGTAAGCACAGATCCAGCCAAGATCCATGCTGTGCAAATTTGGTCCCGACCGCAAGACGTTCATCAATTGCGAAGCTTCCTAGGACTGTGCACGTATTACCGTAAATTCGTGAAAGGTTTCTCCAAGATCGCCAGACCCTTGCATCGACTAACAGAGAGCAAGCAGAAGTTCCTATGGACTGCCGACTGTGACGACTCCTTCAATCAACTGAAGAACGCTTTAACATCCGCGCCTGTTTTGGCTTTTCCCGATGTTAACAAGGACTTTATTTTGGATACAGATGCCAGCAATGAGGGAGTGGGCGCCGTTCTTTCCCAGGAAATTGAAGAACAGGAGAAAGTCATCGCTTATTTTAGTAAGAGCCTGTCAAGATCCGAGCGGAACTACTGCGTCACAAGAAAGGAGTTACTGGCAATAGTAAAAGCCGTTGAGCACTTTCATCATTACTTGTACGGCCGAAAATTCCTTTTAAGAACTGATCATGCGTCTCTGACTTGGTTGCTGAATTTCAAGAATACAGAGGGACAAATAGCAAGGTGGATTCAGCGCCTGCAGGAATACGACATGGATATCCATCACAGAAAAGGAACGTTCCATGGAAATGCAGACGCTCTTTCTAGAAGACCATGTCCGGAGAACTGTCGATTTTGTTCCAATGCCGAGTCTAAGTTTGGGGTTAACACATCGGCCGTTCGGAAAATAACTTCCAAGTCAACTACTTCAGACGTGGATCCTTGGAGTGATCGGAATGTCCGCAAAAGTCAGGTCGAAGATCAGGACTTGAAACCTCTCATTGAATTCCTGGAAGCGGCTACCGGAAAACCCAGTTGGCAGGAAATTGCATGCTATAGCCCAACAATGAAGAGATATTGGGCTATGTGGGACTCTTTGCACTTGAAGAATGGAGTACTCTACCGTCGATGGGAGTCCGATGATGGCAAAAGCTTCCGGTGGCAATTAATCCTTCCAAGTTCTAGAGTTACCAACGTTCTATAAGAACTTCACAGCAGTTCTACTGGAGGACATTTTGGTGTCACGAAAACTCTTCAGAAAGTCAGGGAGAGATTCTTCTGGGACAAAGCAAAATCGGACGTGGAGAAGTGGTGCAAGTCCTGTGATGCATGCAATTCGCGGAAGGGACCGAAGACCCGAACTCGTGGAAAGTTGCAACGTTACAACGTAGGAGCACCATTCGAAAGAATTGCTTTGGACGTCTTAGGCCCCCTACCTCACACAACTAATGGCAACAAATACATCCTAGTTGTCATGGACTACTTTAGCAAGTGGCCAGAAGCATACGCGATTCCGGATCAGGAAGCCACAACCGTAGCAGAAGTCCTCGTACGGAATTGGATCTCCCGATTTGGCGTACCCCTGCTGATACATTCCGATCAGGGGACGAACTTCAACTCTGCCGTCTTCACTGGGCTGTGTGACTTGCTCGACATGGAAAAAACTCGTACAACTCCCCTGCACCCACAATCCGATGGAATGGTTGAACGATTTAATAGAACGATTCTGAATCATCTCTCCTTGTTTGTTTCCAAGAACCAGCAAGATTGGGATCAGGAACTTCCATTGTTCCTTTTGGCCTACAGAAGTGCTACTCACGAGACCACCGGATATACACCATCTCAAATGATTTTCGGAAGAGACCTTAGACTACCATGTGACCTCCTCTTTGGACGACCACCGGACACCCCTTCCTCGCCTGTCCAGTATCTAGATGATCTCCAGGCACGTTTGGAAGCCGTACATCGGTTCGCCAGAGAAAGAATCAACATCATGACAGAGCGCATGAAGGTCCGCTACGATGCCAAGGCCACGGAACGTTCATTCCAGGAAGGTGACAAGGTGTGGTTATGGAATCCTAAACGTCGGAAAGGACTCTCCCCTAAGCTCCAGACGAACTGGGAAGGGCCGTATGTGGTCCTTAAGAGGATCAACGACGTCGTGGTAAGGATTCAACGGACACCCTCCTGTAAACCTAGAGTTGTACATAACAATAGACTAGCCCCATATTATAGTAGAAGTGATTGAATTGCCTTTCCTCTTAAGGACTTCACTGCCCGGGACGTGCAGTCTTTAAGAAGGGGGAAATGTTGCACAAATTGTCTGTATATATTGTAAATAGTGACGTATTATTTCAAAATTCTATTGTAATTTATTTTTATCTTATTTTATTTATTAATTAATAGCGATTATACAAGTTAGAAAAAGGTGGCAACACCTAAAGCATTCGAGAAGTTTCGAGATATTTCGTTTCCGATGAATTGGCTGGAAATTTCGAGAATGTCTTACGCGCTTGTATATAAAAAGACTGGAGAACGGGAAAGTTTTCAGATTGACTTCGGAGTTCGTTGAAAGCTGATCACTTTGTTTTACCTATTGGAGTGAGCTTGTATAATCGCTGAATTCGAAGTTATTTTTGTTGAAGCTTGTGTTGAAGCTTGAGAGTAATTAAACTGTTGCCTGTGAATAAATTTTGTGAGTTTTCTGAAGAGAGAATAAATATTTTTAAACCGTCAAAACTGTGCCATCATTGCCTCAGTGGAAAAATTCATAACAATATGTTAAAAAAGTTAGTTAAAAAAAAAAAAAAAAGATTTAACCACTTCAAATCATCGGATTTTAAAAATTCATACGCTAAATTAAAGCTAGTAACGTCAATAATTTTTATAGAATGAAAAAAAAAAAAAAAAAAAAAAAAAAAAAACGTCATTTTCGGTGATTTAAGTGTCCCCTTAAAATGTATTTACATTTACAAAACTACCAATAACTGTTTTTTAATTAATGGTAATTAATACTAATGAACTAGAATGAATGAATGAATCTACTAATGAATTAATGATCTAGAGAAAGCAAGATTCCTGGCAAAAGATCGGAGGCCATACAGAGGTAGGCTTGATGCCTTATGCTCCAAACGGTTTGAAGAGCCAAAGTAAGTAATTAATATTAATGATTTTAAGATAACGATAATAGTGTTATGAGATTTGCAAGAACTTAACCAGTTCTCCTTTCTCCTAAATATCTTAAAACTATTTATTTATCAACCTTTTATCATGACTGACAGAAAAGAACTCTACAAAATTCCAAGTGATGCCACACGCGGCAAGCAAAACATGTATAATTTAAAACACAAGATATTTAGCAAATAGTTCAGAGTTGATGTCGTCACATTCTCCCACCTTTTGATTAACATTACAAAAATTAATCAAAACAAACATAATTTTACTACAAAGGAATGAGTTTTAAAGTCAAGGTTCTATATGAACAGTTCAGTCCAATAGTTTTGAAAGAATCTTAATGGTTCTGCCAAACCTAGTCACAACAGTTTTCGTTGGAAAGTCAGAAACTAAGCGGTTCATCTTAGGAGACTTATCTGGCTTATTCATTTTTGTATCTTCGACTGAACAATATATTTCAAGGGGGAAAATCCTTCGAACAGGTTGAACTATCATTCCAGAAGTCGTTTTAAGACGTACAACCCGGATGTTGCCGTCTTTTCCAGGATACACAATGACTACTCTTGCCATTGGCCACAGCACTTTGCGTTTGTTGTCACACTCAACGAGAACTATATCCCCAACTTTTATCTGTTGAGAAATCGGCACTGTAGATGGACGTTGCACTAGCAGACCGATATACTCGCTTCTAAACCTCCTTCTCAAGCGCTCTCTTAGGTTCTGTAGATGTCTCAGCCTCTTGTTGAAATCTACTTTATCCAGGTGGTCCAAGTCAGGGACTCCAAACACTGGAATTTCACCTAACAACAGGGACGGTGTCAAAGGGATGAGATCATCAGAGTCCTCAGACACATAGGTGAGTGGTCTGGCATTCACAGTTGCTTCGCAGTCACACAGCACACTCATTAATTCTTCATAATTTAGAGACGACTGGCCTAGGACTCGACGCAAAAGTTTCTTAATCATTTGAACAAGACTTTCCCAAAAACCACCCCACCACGGTGCTGCGGGTGGACTGAAATTCTATTCAATCTTATTTGTGGTAGCTTCGATCTCGATAGTATTCCAGTCAATTGACTTCAAGAGATTGTTGGATCCTACAAAATTAGTGCCATTGTCACTGTAGATTACCGATGTCCTTCTTCTACGAGCAATGAATCTTCTAAGACCAAGTAAAAATCCCTGGGTTGAAAGGGTCAAAATCAATTAAAAATGTACCGCCCTGAAAACAGCACAGGTGAAAAGTATAATCCAGGCTTTCCTTTTATTCTTCAAAATCAAAGGGCCAGCTAAATCAACTCCAACAATTTCGAAAACATGAGCATCTCTAACTCTATTTTCTGGTAGGGTAGATGGCGCAGTCTGTAATCTTTTACTTCCATGTTTCCTGCAGATGACGCATCCATGTAAGGCTTTTCGAATTGTAGCTCTGCTTTTGACGATCCAAAATGTGAGAAAAATGAGATCAATACGTGTATACCGGCATGAGACATAGATAGATGTTTATCAATTATTAATTTCTCCACAATTTTATGATTCTTCGGAAGTAACATCGGATAAATAAAATTTTCATGATCTTTTATCTCAGTTAATCTAGTCTTGACGCGTAAAATGCCTTCGTCATCTTAGAAAACACTAATTGACTTCAGCTTCTTAATATCCTCAGATGAAAAGGAATCAAGTTGAATAATCTTCACGAGAGATTTCTCAGCTCTTGTCAACTCATGAACTTTTAACTCTCCTTTTTCTCTTTTTTCTTTTCTCTTCCGGATATTACCTATGAATCTATGTATCCACCCGATCATTCTAAGTATCTTCGTGTACTTTGAAAAATAGCCAAATATTTGAGAAGAGATATCATTGACATTGCTTAACGATACTATTATTGCTTTACGACTTTCAGTATCCACTTCTTCTTTGTTATCGATTTGGACAGAACGAGGCCATTCTTCTTCCGGCAATGCCAACCAAGGTGGACCCTCCCACCATCTGGATTCAATAAGTTTCTTAGCAGAGTATCCTCTTGAGGGCAAGTCGGCTGAATTTTCTGTACCTGGTACATGATACCAATTTTCACGGTCTGTAAGGCTTCTAATTTCTAAAACTCTGTTATTTACAAAAGTGCCCCAAGCTTCTACGTTCTTTATCCAGAAGAGAGCTGTTGAAGAATCGGTCCAGTAATATTCCTTTGAAATTTCGATCTTAAGGTTCTTCTTGATAAATGAGACTAATCGTACTCCAATGAGGCAAGCAAGCAATTCGAGTCTTGGTATACTTATTTTCCTCAAAGGAGCAACTCGCGCTTTGGCTTGCAGTAGAGTTACTTTGACTTCTTCTTCATTTTGACTTCTTAAACATACCGCACTTGCATACGATCCCTGTGAAGCATCCGTAAACGTATGTAGACTAAATGATTTTCCTTCTGCAAGCGTAGCTAGTCTGGGAATCTTGCTTGATGATAACAAGGACAGTTCTTTTACCCACTTCAAAAAATTTCTCTTGATGTCTTCAGGTAACTCTGCATCCCAGCTCAGTTTTGTTGCCCAACTCTTTTGCAAGTATAACTTTGGGAGAAGGGTAAAAGGACAAGTGAAACCAATTGGGTCAAAAATCCTCTGTACAATTGATAAAACGTTTCGTCTTGTAACTGAGAGATCACTTAAGTCGACATTTGGATATCACAAAACAATGAATCTTTAAATTTGTCCCATAGAAGACCAAGTACTTTCAATGGTTCCTCCATTGTAGTTTCCACACTGTTCAACTTTGTTTGCTCCCACCCTCTCAAGTCGAAGTTAGCACTTGCCATTAATTGAGTTGATTTTCCAATAAAATATTCTGCTTCTTCATTCGAATTGACCGAAGTGACACAGTTGTCAACATAGAAGGAATTTTTTAATTTTGTAGCCACTTCCTTTAAAGAAGGTTCACATTGGTCTAAATGAGTGTCGATAACTGCTGCTAAAAGAAACGGACTGCATTTTTTAGTCCGAAAACTACTCTACAATGGCGAAATTCTTTTTGTTCTGAGTTCTTCCACCACAGGAATCTTAGGTAATCCCGATCACTTTTTTGAATAGATATTTGAAGGAAAGCTTTTCTGATATCTGCGATAATCCCTATCTTTTCTTGTCTAAAATCAAGAAGCAATCCAGGAATCATTTCAATTAAATTTTGTCCTTTTGCTAGGCAGTCGTTGAGTGACAGGTAATCCTTTTGCTTGCATGAAGCGTCAAAAACTGGTCTTACTGTTGTAGTAGAGTTATCTTTGAAGCTCGGCCTGTGGGGAAGATAATGATTGCCAATTCGTTTCACCTCTTCTGGTACTTCTTCTATTATTCCAGATTCAAACCATTCTTCAAACACTGCATTATATGCATCAAATTTATCTTTCAGCATCAGCTTCTTTGTCGTGGAAATCAATCGTTTTTCAGCAACCTCTCTATTACTTGGCAAAGTTCCTTTCTCGTTTATCCAAGGCAAACTGACTTCATATCGATCTTCCACTCTTTTTAGTGTCTTGTGAAAGTGATCCCACACCGCTTCTTCTAATTATGAATCAGATTTATTTTCTTTAGCATCTGTAATTCCCAGTGCTTCTAGCTTCCACAAGTTTTCTATGTTATTACTGTGAGTCAACATGGACGTTATCATTGACGACATGGACAGGAAATTCCTTTCTGAAGTATAACCATTCATCTCTCCCATGATTGTCCATCCGAGTAGTGATTCCACAGCAGTCAGTCCATTTTCTAATATCTGAACTTTTCCTGTTAACAATGTACCTGCGACGTCAGCTCCAATAAGGACTTCTATCTTCAAATCCCCTCTTCCTATATCAGATGCATAGATATTTTTCTGCTTTAGTTCTTCGATCCATGATCCGGGCTGTAAACTGACTACTGATCCACAAATCTTCGACTGTTCCAACAGGACTAGTCGTCTAGAAAAATTACCCTTTAGGCTTTTAACGTTTACTTCGTAGCGTTTGTGAATTTCTCTTTTCGTTGTTGCTCCTCCAAAAAGTGTATGAATTAAAGATTCAGATCCCTTAGATTGGCACCCTATGTCGACGGCAGTCTCCTTTAAAATGTACGAACACTGCGACCCTGTGTCAATAAGTGCCCTTACTGTCTTCTGCTTTTTGTTGGCTTCGATACGAATTAATAGCGTTTGAAAAAATACTTCATCTAGGCAACTAGAACTCGCAAGTGATACGTTTGGTGTTTCTTCTTCTTTAATTTCCTCAACGTCAATTCTCTTCTGATTGGTTTGTAAATTCGGACACATGACACCCCAATGCCTTTTCGAGCAAATCAAGCATCGTACATTTGACTTACACTGTTTGGCCCTGTGTCCAATTTTAAGGCAGAAAAAACAACCCTTCTTTTTCTTAATTTCGTCATTCTTTTGACTTAAAGTCATCTTCTGAGCAACAAAGCAATCTCGACTTTCATGGTGCTTTTCACAAAATATGCAAGAGTCCTTCTCACTATAATTGACGATTTTACTATTGCCTGAGAACAAATCATTCGCTGTAGGCACGTAATGATCACCCTGGTACCTTTTATCCCGTCGACATTGTTTCTTTGCACCAAATTCATTTAATTTAAAGCCTGATTTTGCCAAATAAATTCTCTGCTCTCCTTCGACTTCATTTCTTAAAAACAACAACAATTGTTTCAATTTCTCAGAGTGAGAATTTTCGCCTGGGATTATTGAGGCATGATTTCTTAGTCAAACTCTTAATATTTCCTCAGGAATACAGGATTCAACGAGCGGAAACAGCATTGCCGCATACTTCTCACTGGTCATCCCTATTGACTCCAACGAACGTAAATACGATTCCAATTTGTCATATAATTCGGACATACTGCATTTTCCCCTTTGATCTGTAACATTTCTAATAATTAGACCCAATAATTCCCGTACAAAGAATTCCACCAATAATTCTTCCCTGCCGAACCTATTTATTAAGCTTTCTATAACATTTTCATAATTTTCGGCAGTAGCAGGGAAGCTGTTTACAATGTCCCGTGGTCTAGTACCAGGTATAGTCGCTTGAACGAGATAATGCATTTTGTCTTCATTTTGAATTTCTTTATCTTCATGTATTCGCCGAAATTGTCCCCAAAACGGCAACCAATCCTTTATGTCACCGCCAAATTGTTTTAACTCAATTTCGGGTAATTTTAGTTTTCGCTTATTCGTATTTGGCGACACAGTCCCGATGGATTGTGTCGTTTGGCGATTAAAAAATATTTCCGTTTTCACTCGTATCATATCTAGCTTTTCTTTGTACTCTTCAACTTTTGCCCATTCACTTTCAAATTGATCAATCGAAGAATATTCGGCATTCAATATTTGAGTATCAAAAATATTAAGCTCATAAGATAAACGTTCTAAAGTAGCAAGTTTCGTTTTCACAGTTTCTTCTTCAGGAATTTCTTTAATTAATTCCTGCAAAATTATATTTATTGTTCTTGTAAAAGAAGCTCGGACAGGTTTTCGTTTCTCAATTAACGATTCCATTTCAATAAAATAGAACTCAATAGCAAATGTAAGCTTACACGAATAAGAATATTCTACGATCCAAATATCAACCGTTACGAAAATAATAAAATGACTAACCTTGACCTCTTTTTGCGATTAATCTACGCTTCACGTTTGGGCGCCATGTTATGAGATTTGCAAGAACTTAACCAGTTCTCCTTTCTCCTAAATATCTTAAAACTATTTATAAATCAACCTTTTATCATGACTGACAGAAAAGAACTCTACAAAATTCCAAGTGATGCCACACGCGGCAAGCAAAACATGTATAATTTAAAACACAAGATATTTAGCAAATAGTTCAGAGTTGATGTCGTCACAAATAGTAATAACAATGACTTGCATACAAAAGGTTTTGCTTTCAAAAATGAAAGTTTTGCCAAAAATTCTTGAGCGTTTATAATCTTTGAAACCTTCTCCTTATTCTGGCAAGTTTTTGAGCTGATCCGATAGCTACAATTGCAGAAAAACTATATTTTTATGAAGAAGTTAGCCTTGTCCTTTGATGTTTCGAACGTATTTTTCGCATTTTTTTCAGTTCATGATTTTTGAAATTCCCACCTTACTCAAAATGCTAAAACATCAGCAAATATGATAAAATGACTTGACATTTTTTTTATTTCTCATTCTTAATATTTCATATGACAAAAATAGACATGAATTTTTGAATAAATTTTTTTTTTTCAAATTTAAGTGTTGAAAATAGCTGTTTTTAACCTTTTTCTTTACGTACAGGTACAGTAAATATCGTTTTTCTCGAAAACTATTTTACTTATTTTAAATTAGATGCCAGGAAAAGTTTTTAAAAAAAATCAGGAAAAAATATTAAAAATGAAAAAGAAGATAGACTTTGAAATTTGATGAATGTTTTTAAAAATTTAAAAATTTTGAAAATATAGAGTACTATATTAACTTTTTTTTTTCTAAAAATTAAATTTAGTTTTTACTTAGTAATTCTTCCAAATATGTAAAAATTATAAATTTAAAGGCTAAAATAAAAAAATAAATAAAAAAGTTTGAAGGGTAACAATTCCCCTTAACAAAAATAAAATAAGGTGAGAAAAGACAAAGTTACTTAATATGTATATTTTAAATTTCCATTGAAAACTCAAGGACTAAACATTTACAACAAAAAAATCTACAAATTTTCTACCCAAAATCTAAAGATTAAAATATTTCGTAATGAATACCTAATTATCTGACTAAATCGATAGAGGCATTTGACAGATAATATTTTTTTTTTAAACATTTGAAATATATTCTCTAACTTAATACTGGATATTTTTAATTGAATTTTTTTTAAAATTAAGTTGTCAACATAATTTTAAACAAATTTCTGAATTATTTTTTGTATCAAACTCAGGGTTTGTTGTCAATATCTTGTAGATGGTTGGTTGTTTTCAGATCATCTGGCGCAGTCAGAAACACGAGGGCTATAATGAGCCGAAACATTCGTCATTAGACAAGCCAACATACATTTACGAACACCCATGCCTAACACTGGACTCGAACCCGCAACCTCGCGGTCTAGAAGCTAGCACGCTAACCACTATACCGTTTGGTCGGAGTAAATGAATCCTTAAAGTAGGCAGCATTAATATTTCCTGAAATAGTTTTTGGAGAACGCATTAAATTTACATTTTTATGTTATATCATTCAATCTAAATATTCTTCGGCAAAGTGGATGAAAAAACAGTGCAGGTCTATAAAAGGAAATGCAGTACTTAACTAGATAATGAAAAAACTGAAAAACACTCTTTAATAGAAAACTGAACTAAAAGTAGAAAATAAATAATTGTTTAAAAGCTAAAAAACACGCTTTAATAGAAAAGTGAACTAAAAAGTAGAAAATAATTTTACCTAAGTTCGAAATAAGAATAGAGTGATTAACAAGAAATATTTATTTTATCATAAAAAAGTGTGGGGTGCTTGATGTCAATTGCTGTAAATATTTAATAACACATATTGGTAAAAGTAGAGCCATTATGAAAATATCTTAAAAAGCACTCCACGCTTTTTTACGTTAAAATAAATATTTCTATAGTGTTTTTTAGTTTTTAAACTATTATTTTTTTTTCTACTTTTTAGTTTGGTTTTCTATTAAATTTTGTTTTTTTGTTTTTTAAACTTGTGAGGCGCGAGTGCCCTCTATCGTCCTCTTTAAAATGTAAATAATCTCTCATTCTACGCTGAGAGCGAAACGGATCTCTCTATTAAAATTCTTTACCTCATTTACGTTGCCCAAATGTTTTATATTACGAAACTTTCACGATGTTAAGTCAATAAATCGCTATGATAGGAGGCTCCAAATAGGACAAGCCTATGTGCCAGCCTCCTTACAAAACTATTAATTATTTGTGTTGTAAACTATAATTTTTTTTAGTTAAGTGTACAAAACTTTCCAATTTTTCCTGCCAATAGTCACATGCTTGTCTCATATATAAGTCATGTGTATGCCTTAGTACACGCCTAATTACTTTTCACAAAACCCTACAGTGTCTCTGAATATGAAAAATCACTAATTCTGAAGATCCTAGTAAGGATAACGCGACTAAAAAAAAACATGCTTTCTATTAAAGCGTGTTTTTTAGTATTTTAAACTATTAATTATTCAATTGTGAAACGTGAATGTAACTCCATATTAGTTGATCCGGCGAGCAGTCGTATGCTTGTCTAAATGATTAACTCATGCATGTCTTAGTACACGCCATATTAAGGTGAAACGACGAATAGCTCATTAATTCGGTTATGGCCCCCGTGTCCACATTTACATGAAAAACGGTGGAATTTCTAGAGCTAATCCTTGCAATCCAGAGTTCCGACCAGATGAAAGGAACACTTTAATATTAGATCAAAACCAATCGATGGCTCGTCCATCATTATTATATTGAAAAATCTGAAAAACTTTTTGCTGATAGTATAACCGTTGTGCCCACGACAGATATTTCAAATGTCTGCCTTATCAACTGTCTATGATAGGTTCTGTAACTGCAACGGGTAACTGGACACCAGGAATCGATTCCGTAGTAGGTTGGTTGGAATTTAACGTCGCAAGGGCAACACGAACCAATCCTTGCGATAATGCGAAAAATTTATTGGATTATTGTATTGTCATCAGTCCTTGATAACTGTGCAAAATTTCAAATTAATCCAACGTTTTGAAGTTGTTGAAAATCAAGTTCAAAGATTCCGTTACATACATAAGAAGCTAATAATAGCGTGGTAAAAAAAAAAAAAAAGAATCCAGCTTTACATTTTTTTCTTTTTTTGGACAAAGGAGTCTTGAGGAAATAAGAAGAATTCCTAGTAAGGATCATTCCCTACACTCACCATGCTACCATTTTCTAGCCCAGTGCGTTTAAAAACTACTTTCTATAAAACCTTGAAATTTGGTGAGTAGGTACGAAAAGGATCACTTAATGAAATAACACAAATTAAAAACTAGAAAATAACGTCGACTATATTTTATTGTATATATGACTACTTTCGTCAAGGCATATTTGGGGGAGCCACCTGGTTTTGTATATTTATTTTTAATCTTTATTTATAATAAATAGACATTAAATGAAAACAATTTATGTCATTTAAGGTATACGTATACATCAGGAATTTCGAAATTTGACTCAAGTCAGCGTTTTGGTTTTTTGGTTTTAAAATATTCCCGAATTCATTATCATTAAAATGATACCATTTTCTTTCTGAGGCTCAAATTACTTTTTAAATTACAGTAGGTTTTGTGAACCTCTTTTGTATCACTTTCATTAGTGTAGTAAACTTTAAACGCGTTTTCTGAAGAATGACATTTTGGTGTTATATGACTTTACGTCAACGGTCATAACTTCATAATAAATGGTCCGATTTACAAAATTCTAATTTTGTTTTGTAGACAATAGTTTTGAATGTGTTTTCTATGGAGAATCTAATATATATTGTTATGAACACATTTTTTATGTACATTTTAATCTTAATTTTGGTTCAAAACTATGTATTTTTTTTAAACATTTTATTTAAAAACTTATAATTAAATAAATATTGAAGTCAAATTTAAAATTCTCCAGAAGAACATACGTCAATATAATATCTCTTATTTGCAATAAAAATAATACCTCTAAGTTAATTACAAGTGTATTTATGTATGTTCTAATAATGTCCTAATTAGTCACTTTAATTGCAATTAGCTGATTAAAAAATTGACGGAAAAAAAAGTTTATATATAAAAATGCATTATTTTTAATTCTGATATACTGCCAAAAAGTTTGAAATTATAACCTAAAAATTAAAGAAAATCATCTCAATTGCATATGTATACCTTAATTCAGTGATACTTTTCGTACCTTTTCAACAGATTTCAAAGTTTTAATGAAAGTCATTTCTAAATGCACTGGGTTAGAAGACTGTTACATAGCGAGTACAGGGAATGATCTTTACTAGGACTTCCTGCCAACAAAATGTCACAATAATAGTCCGAGATGCGACTTCAATTTTTGGACCTCATCGAACATCATTCTGAATTTTTTATAGAAATTGGAGAAAAGTGAGTAGGTTAGGAATCCACTGGTCTGCCGTGGCAAAAATGGCCGAAACTGACCAATAATCGACTTGAAATGAGTTGAACTAAAATTCGATTGCCAAATTTGTCATAACTTGCCAAAAAGAGAGCAAACTTTTTCGTCTGTCAACCCACTGCATTTTGATTTTCAATGGGAAAAAGCGCAAACGATTTCTGATCTCTGGCTCGGAAAACTTGTATCTTTCAAAAGTAAGCCAAATTGGCGACATCAGTTACGTCATAAGTGACGTAATATTTTTGGCCAACTTTCTTTCCTTTTGATAGATGCAAGTAAACCGTTGCCAGATATCTGAATCGGCTGCAACCTTCTTAATTGAAAATTAAAGAGTGAGGGTGAGGGTTACTAAATAAAAATAAAAAAAATGCTCATTATTTGGCAAGTTATGGCGCATTTGGCAATTGGATTTAGTTCAACTTATTAAAAGTCGATTTTTGACCAGTTTCGGACATTTTTGCCGAGGCAGACCAAGGGATTTGTAACCTACTCACTTTTCTCTAATTTAAAATATTCAGAATGATGTTCGATGGGGTCCACAAATTGCAGTCGCCTCTCAGTATATAGGGAATGATCTTTACTAGGACTTCCTGCTACCAAAATGTCTTGAAACAATAATTTTTTGGTGTACTTCTAAAAAATAGGCCAAGAGTAAACATTAAAAAAAATTTCTTTTTACTTCTCTACATTTCCAAAAGGTGGCCATAGGATTTCCATTTCTTGCGAGTACGCATTCCCTCAAAAAAATAAATCTCGATCCTGCTTCTATAATTCTACAAAAGATGCTCAGAATCAACAACAACGTATTGCTCTGTCTTGAGAAAAGTGCTTTCCGTTGCGTCATTTCCTGACACCTGGGTACCACCACCCTTTATTTTATCCCTCCTCTTTCGAACAACTTCACAGAAGAAAAATCTCCCGCCGTTTCTTCACTCCGCATTCTTTTGTTCTAGAACAAACGATGCGGTGGCATTTTCCAGAATACCATGTTTTTACGATAGATACCGCTTTCTAAGCCACCACCTGCCATGCTCTGCTTTGGGTATTTTATGTAAGGTTTGTGATATCAATAAGGTTTGGATGTATAAAAATACTGAGAGCCTATCCAACATAATCCACGTGTCGCTTTTGCAGTAAATATTTATAACTTGTATTTATTTAAAACTAGTAAAAATACCTTTGCTTTTGGTAGCATTTCATATATTTCATTGCTTCTTTTTTAGGTATATGCTTGATAGCAGAGCTTTTTTGACGACTTAAGGTATACATATACATTAGGAATTGCGAAATTTGACTCAAGTTTGCGTTTTTGTTTTTTGGTTTCAAAATATTCCCGAATTCCTTACCATTAAAATAATACCATTTTCTTTCCGAGACTCAAATTATTTTTAAAATTACAGTGGGTTTTGTGAACCTGTTTTGTATCACGTTCATTAGTGTAGTAAATTTTAAACGCGTTTTCTGAAGAATGACATTTCGGTGTTATATGACTTTACGCCAACGGTTATAACTTCATAAAAAATGGTCCGATTTACAAAATTCTAATTTTGTTTTGTAGACAATAGTTGTGAATGTGTTTTCTATGGAGAATCTAATATATATTGTTATAAACACATTTTTTATGCATATTTTAATCTTAATTTTTTGTTAAAAACTAGGTATTTTTTCAAACTTTTTATTTAAAAATTTATTATTAAATACACATTGAAGCCCAATTCAAAATCCTCCATAGGAACATGCGTCAATATAATATATTTTATTTACAATAAAAATAATACCTCTAAGTTAATTACAAGTTTATTTATGTATGTTCTAATAATGTCCTAATTAGTCACTTTAATTGCAATTAACTGATTAAAAAATTGACGGAAAAAAAAAGTTTGTTTATAAAAATGCATCATTTTTAATTTTGATATACTGCCAAAAAGTTTGAAATTATAACCTAACAATTAAAGAAAATCATCTCAATTGTATATGTATACCTTAATGTTTCTATTTTTAAGAATTCTTTTTAAACGACATTTTAAAAAGCCCGTTTAAACCAAAGTTCGTTCTCAAAATACAATTGCGTTTTTTTTGGTTTGTTTTTTACAGATTTATCAGCTTTTATTCACTTTCAATTTTCCAAATACCAAGCTTAACTCAAACTTGTTCAATATGGATATATTTCATGACTGAAGCATTACTAGGTATACAATTCGAAGCGCCGACCAAATGGTATAGTGGTTAGCGTGCTAGCTTCTAGACCGCGAGGTTGCGGGTTCGAGTCCTGTGTTGGCATGGGTGTTTGTATATGTATGTTGGCTTGTCTAATGACGAATGTTTCGGCGCATTATAGCCCTCGTGTTGCTGACGGCGTCAGATAATCTGAAAACAACCAACCAATTCGAAGGGCTAATTAACTCACTTGCTGTCATCCAGACGATCTGAAACTTGACAGATTGAATACATGGTCATCCACAACGAGTTTATTAAGCTTTTTGGGACAAAAAAGTTAATTAATAGTTAAGAATTGATGTGTTTTCTTTGCAGTGGTCAAACATTATCAGAACTTAATTTGAGCTCAATAAGTTGCAATTGCACATAAAAATTGCAATGCATATAAAGGATTTTTATTAAAAACTTTGTTTTTGTGTGTTATACTATAAGAACTGGACTCAGCGGAGTGGTCATAAAATTTTTATAGAGATGGATATATGTGGAAAAAAATTGATATTGATGTTATAACATATTAGTATTCAATACAAGCACATTTATTTACGTAGAAGCGAATTCTACGTAAATAATTTATTATCAATTTAATAGGATCAAGGATATTTGTAATTATAAGGCTAATTTTCCAAGGATTATTTAATCAAAAATAATTTTCTTAAAAACTTTTGTTGATTTAATATTTCTTGTATGCGTACTAATTAGGGTGATATTGAAGTTTTAGTAGTCCCAGTAAATGAATTCTTTTTAATTTTTTTTTTAATTTTTTCTTATTTTTAATTTTCTGTTTTATTTTAATCTTTTAAATATTCAATTTTTATTTTTGTTAAATAGGTGGCGCCTTTAAATTGCCCTTTTTGGAATACGTGATTTTTTCTGCGGGATTGATCTTTCTGCGGAATAGTTTCTGGAGGTGTTATTTTAAACAGCAATTTTTTTTTTCTACTGTAATATCGGGTATTATTCAAAGGCATAAGCTCTCGGGACTATTTTGTATTTTATTGCATTGTATACTTCTTTATTGTATTTCTATGATTTTTCCTTATTTTGGTGTGGAAGCGTCGTAGTTCAAGTGTCACATTCTGTGCCTTTATGCCCGTACTATTTCAGAAACACTTCCTGGGGTTTCCGGCTGGTTGATCCCCCTGATGAGAAACCAGTAGGAGCCTCCAGTTCAATATTTAATACTTTACTTTGTGTATATTAGTATTCAGTAATAGATGCACGCATTCAGAAATAATAATAATTTACAATTATACTTTTACATAATCAATTTCATAGATCAAATATTAAATATCCCAGCATTGTAGTATTAATGGTTTATTTGATGAACAAGACGTATACAATTTATCTTGTCTATTGTTAATAGAATAATTTCCAAAAGAGATATATTCCCTTATTTCAACAAAAACTATGGATTGGAAGAGATTTCCAGTATATCAAAAAAAAATAATAATAACAAATCCTTTTCAGTTAATCATTAATTTCTGGGCAGACCAAACGGTATAGTGGTTAGCGTGCTAGCTTCTAGACCACGAGGTTGCGGGTTCGAGTCCCGTGTTAGGCATGGGTGTTTGTAAATGTATGTTGGCTTGTATAATGACGAATGTTTCGGTGCATTATAGCCCTCGTGTTGCTGACGGTGCCAGATAATCTGAAAACAACCAACCATTAATTTCTGGAGGAAATACAATCACAATGGCACTTGAAAAATCTTAAATTAAAAATTGTCGAAAATATTATTACCGCAGGATAATTAAGAGGGTAGAGAAATGTTGATTAATTATACATTCAAACCTTTAAACTGGAACAACAGCACTAGAAAATTGAAAAATTATATTTGCAAAAATATACAAGTACCTTCCAGCACTTTTCCATATCCATAAATAATACTTTTAGTTTATAATTTTAACAGCCATGCTATATTTTGGTATAGTCATTAGCATATACTCCTTCAGATTATAAACAGTCAAGTAACCGGGTTTTTTTTTTTTTTTTTTTTTTTTTTTTTTAATTTTTCATTTGTGACTTTATTAAATTAAATTGATTGAAATGAATATACTATGTGACTTTATTAGATTAAATTGATTGAAATGAATATACTATGTGACTTTATTAGATTAAATTGATTGAAATGAATATACTATGTGACTTTATTAGATTAAATTGATTGAAATGAATATACTAACTCGTATAATTTTAGTTTGAAGAATGTAACTTTCAAATGCAAGTTCTGAAAGTGTGACAAGTATTGTGCTGTATACAACTAACAACCTTCTTCCAAATATATGTATATACGGAACTGTAAAAATTCTGACATTCTAATGCATAAAGTATGAGAGTGCATAGACAACTCTTAGTGAAAGAACAGGACACACGGTATATAATATGAATAGAGCTCAATAAGAGAAAGAAAAAACCAGCGTAAAGGAAGAATGAAAATATCTGTCTTTTGAAAAATAATTTTTTTTTTTTAAACCAGGAAATATTCCAATGTATAGTTTTTGTTCGCTGCGAGGCAAAAAGGAATTCGTCAGTTTTGTCAGCACAAAGTTTTCCTTACATGTTGGAGATGTTTCATAATATTAAAAGAGGTACAAATTCTAATCCAAGAAAAGAGATAAATTCACAGTTGCAGAAATTTGTGAACAAATCTTTGTTTTTATGTTTCAATAGTATCCAATATTTTCACTGAAATTCAGTTATGTGTCTCTATTTGAAGCACTAAATATAACCGCAAATAAAATGAAAATATATTTTAATTGTTTTCAGGTGTGCTTAAAGGGTAACTTTATAACAACACTTATTCGAAGACTTAATCTTTCAAAAAATATTACTTTTATCACACCATAATAAATTACTTTGTAAAACGGACATTATTATCAGTGTTACCCAGAACAAGTACCAAGTACCAGTTCAAGTACCAAGTACCAGTTCAAGTACCCAGAACAAGTTTTTTTTCACACCTAAAATTGTCCCTTCAACAGAGATAATACACCTAATTGTAAATCTAATTTAGACCAATTTAAAATAGGTTTTATTACTTTTTAGAAGCAAAATCAAGAAATAGAAAAACATTACCAGCTCAATTCTACCTTTTAAATTAAAAAAATGAACGGAAATGAAGGCCAGTGAAAAAAATTTCGAAAATTTTTAAGTGTTTATTACCATAAGTTTACATTCTTTAAAATTACAAAATATATATATATATATATATATATATATATATATATATATATATATATATATATATATATATAATCTTCTACATTTAATTTTTTTATTATTATCACATTGTTCAATAAGCATACTTTACGAAGTAACAAAGTGCAGTATAGCATCTTACTAAATTCCAACAAAATCCTCGATTGTTAAAGTACCTCATAATCTTTTATCAAAGTACATTATAATCTTCAGAAATTGCAATAAACTTCAAACTTTACACCATTTACACCAGGAATAAAACCCTTTTCCACGTCCAATCACTTTTCACATACCCATTATACTCTATCCTTCCTAATACCCGTGTCTAATGAAACCCAAACCATAAAATCATTCAACCTCCATTTACAAAACCAAACGAGTTCCGCATTCGAATCTCACAACCAAACCCACATTTATTGATACAGAAATCATTATCACTAATCAAGGTGATATTTCTGATCCCGTTGATCTCAAGAACCTAGAAATAGTCTCCCATTAACAACCAATCCCGAAGCAAGACGGCATCCATTCATGGAATGAATATAGTTCAGGTAATTCCCACAGTAAAGTCGCTTCCATCGCTATGTTTCTTTATCCGAAGGATGCTGCCACCGAATAAGGAGTAATAATGATCCAGCTAATGCTAATGAAGCAATAGACTAAACTTTTATCTGAAGTTTGAGGGGCCGGATGAAAGGTAAGTCATTGCTGAATAATTTAGACGTTGAAAGGGGATTCGCTTTTGGGGTTATCTTGAAAGCGGGATTTGGGTGTATATTTTACTAATTATTTGGGGATATGCGTGGAAACTTTTTCTTCTTTTTGAAGGTGTGAGAATGAGATTTTACAAATTATAGGGATATGCTTGAAATTATCATCGATATACAGGGTGGTGATAAAATAACTTTGACGATATATGGACCTCTAGCTTCCGATCCGTTCAACCAATCGAGATGAGATTTCATGTGTAGTTATTCAGAGGTATGAGTTCTGGAGTCTGTGAATGGCAACAAAATGGCGCTCACAGTTACGGTTAGAGTTACAGAAATTCGAAATTTTCGGATGGCGACACCTACTTTTTACTATTGAAAAATGCTCAGCTATAAAGCCCTGTAGAGTGTCGGAACGGTACGTGTATCACAAATAAACAAACGGACACGTTATGCTCGCACAAAAAACAGATATGAGAACTGCCAACATAAAATATCAGGGAACACGGAGGCCGTTTCCCAGATATTCAGCGTAGAAAGCCGATAAAATTGCCTGTGAGGTCCCATGTGAACTTTGGCTTCTGTCATATGCAAATTCCCACCGTGGGTCCCGATCGTAATTTTGTTGGCCTTTTGCAAACTCGTTTTTTGTGCTTGCGTAACTGGTCGGTTTTTTGTGATACGCGTACCGTTCCAAGGCTCTTTAGGGTTTTCGCAAGCTCTGAGCATTTTGCGACAGGAAAAATTAGGTGTTGTCATTCGAAAATTTCGAGTTTCTGTATCTATAACCATGAGCGCCATTTTGTTGCCATTCACAGACTCCCGAGTTCATATCTCTGAATAACTACACCTGAAATTTCATCTCGATCTGTTGAACGGAACGGACGCTAGAGGTCCATGTATCGGCAGAGTTTCTTCATGACCACCCTGTAGATAAACAACTGGAAGGACTGATCCGATGGAAATGCAAGGGGAAAAAACGCGTCAATAGTTGATGATGATGATGGGTGGACAATTAACCAATCACGTTTCACTTTTACAGTTGGTTGGGAATGCGAGAAATCTTGTAAAGTGATAGAGTGGATATTTTTTTGCACATTATTACTAATTAAGGTCTACTATTGACAGTTATGTTGCGCACAATTCAAGGTTTTATTGTAAATTCTGGGCAACAGTATTTTTTGACTACCCAATGCTTTCAATTTCCAGAGTTAAGCAATCTATTTAGTTGTTTACCTAAAACCTGATTTACACGCTACCAATCGAGGTTCCAGTTTAGATCGCCAGCCAGAGACGTCACGTGGCGTCATCAGGCTATTGGTTCCAGTAAACCAAACATTTTCTATTTACTGGCGCCGGCGATTCCGATCAACCAATCACATGCGCTCTCCCGTGATCACCGATAGACGGCGCAACGAATGCTTAGCTGACGTCACAGAACTGGCTATCTAAACTGGAGGCCCGACTGGTAGCGTGTAAATCAGGCTTAAATCGATGGAAATTATTGATACATTTTTGTTGTATACTTATTTGCTTACATTGTGACCTGTGTAACTGTGACAAATAAATCGATGTACAAATACCGTAAAATATATACTGAGTATTCATAATTTATTTTATCTTTTTTATTACGTGGTATATCCTGTATTATGTAGGTAAATTTTTATGAAGATCTGGTTTTTCAAACGACAATTTATAATTTCCCTACACTATTTTGTTATGAACAAATGTTCGTAAATGTGTTTCCAATGAGATAATTTATTAAATTTTTATAGGCTTATTAATTGGGTTTCTTTTCTGAACACACATCTACAATGGAGAAATCCATTTCGTAATTTTAAAATGTATCTTTTAGGTAATTTCAAAATGTATTTAGATACGTAATTTCAATTATGGAAAGATTTATGCTGTGTCGTATATTAAGAATAGATTTTGTGTAAGACAACTTTTTGTTCAGGACAAATTAAAATATACGCTTCTTCAAATAAGTATCTAAATGATAGCGTGATTAATTGACATTCGTAAAGAAGTACATGCAATTACAATGATGGAAATACAAGTGTATATCCATCTATGTACGTACATATTTTTAATTGTTTTCAGTAGTTAAAAGTTTTTAGATGAGAGGAAAAGGGATGTCTTATCTGATAATACGTTTGGTAAAAAAATAATTGTAGTGTCTGTAGAATATGTTTAATGAAAACCTGAGGCAGAATTTATAATTTTAATTCCTTAAGAATAATCACGAGTGAGAAATATCTTATACAGATATATCCCTTTTTAAACAACTTTCAAACTCGATTTCCCAATGATCCCTACTAAATAAAAATTTATTTAAGCTTGTCCCGTATACAGCCCTGTTAAATAAAACAATTATTTAACAGGGCTCAAAAGTATTTCTGTTACGGATGCATTTTTAGTGAATTAATGATTAGTGCACTAAAATTCAACTCGTTAACTTTTTCTTTGGTGATTGGGAATTTTTTGATAACAAATCCTTATATTGTGCTATTATCGGTGATCCACCATGTTTTCTTAGTGGGAATATTCATGAGCTAATACCATTGATGTCTTGTGTACTGTTTTAATTCTTATCTATCTTTTTTTCATTTTCAAGGGGTAAAACCACTTTTTTTTTACTTTAAACAATGCATTGTCTTCTGTATTATTCAAATCTATAAAAATATTTTTTTGTTTTTAAATGTGACATGACCCCTTATTGCATAAAGCTATTTAACTAAGTAAACTTATTAACTTGTACCTTTATTTTAATATATTTTCCTGTAAACCGGCAGGGAAAAATTAATTTTCTACAACCAAAATAAATTTAAATCAGCGCAGAATATTCAAAACGCAAAGAAATCATTTATTCTTAACCCTTCTAAATCTAACTCAAATACTAAAAAAGTCACTCCATCTGCACTAT
Organism: Linyphia triangularis; assembly: GCA_963978545.1. Taxonomy (NCBI): domain Eukaryota; kingdom Metazoa; phylum Arthropoda; class Arachnida; order Araneae; family Linyphiidae; genus Linyphia; species Linyphia triangularis. Next base: position 18,619,319 of record OZ021728.1, read on the forward strand.
TTTTACCTTTTTTTCTTGGTTCTTGAGGCAAAACCCCATTTTGCAATCACATCTTCATTCTTAAAAGTCACAGTCAATGTTTTACCAAACCTCCCTCCAGAGACTGGCTATTTTTAGTGACATCGCAGGATGATAATGAAGAGATGAAATCCATTTGAATCTTCATCGGCACTAGAACCGAGCACTCAAAATCCCTGTCGCATTGGAAGTCCCAAATCTTCCTTCATTAGAAACGAAAGACAGCTTATGACACAATGCGCTCAATGAATGTTATCGTTATTGGCAATCCTTTTGAAAAGTCCTGCTGACTTATTTTCATTTCCTTAGTTTCCCTGGGATCTTCTTTGTAAATAAATTCTATGAACATCCCGGTATCTCATTGGATCTCAGTAGAACAATGACGGGGCACTTCATGTTTGGCATATCTTCCTTTTAAAGGGGATAAGTTGATTCGAAACGACGACAATACACGTTTCATTATAGTACACTTCGAAGTTATACGGTGATAGACAAAAGAATATTTGATGATCAACGATTCCAGACAGAAGTCTATGCGTTATTGTGTCATGAGTTGTTTCTCAGACGACATTCTTGTAATTTTTTTATTGAGGGATTTTCAATTAGGAAATAATTAAACATCCCCCTTTTACTTCCCTTTAAAGTTGATTGTTGCAGAATTTGTAAGTGAATAGGAGGATTTTTCTCATGGTGAAATGAGGAATTTTCACGTTTTATGGTTTTATTTTTAAATAAAAGTAGAGAAAAAATTATGAAAAACAATACCATTCTTTCAAAAATTTGAGCTCGGATAGATAGTTAAAAAAATATTTAGTTTTTCCCTTTGCGATTTGGCGGGAAAATACTACTTTTGCGTGAGACGTCAACGCGCTGATGATGAACCAGTCTAAAACCTTTTTTAGATAAATTGGGAGTGAGGTTCCTCCTCAGATTTTCGACTGTATCTATTAATAACTACGTCAGGGTCTTTTTATGTGCTGTTGGTTACGGGACCCTTGCATTGATTTCAGCTAATTTCAAACTCGGTTTTTTATTAATTGAAAGCATAAAGATAAAAAATAATTGCACTACTCAAATATACTCGTTGGATAACACTAAACAACACAAAAAATATTTATTTTCCTCACTTGTGCAAGTTCCTTATTGCCATTTAGCGACAATTCGATTACGTCATAAAATTCTGCGGACGAATGAGATTTCAAACAAGTTAAATATCCTGACTTGGGGGTCTGACTGGAATGTGACAGGGAAGGTATGGAACTTGGTTTTAGAAGACTTCCCATTTTATCTAGCAGAGAAAGATGTTAATTTTTCTTCAAGCTTTTACCGAGAATTCCAGAGCGATGATTTCTGATGGTTTCCCGACCTTTTTCCACTTGCCATCCCAACGTTAACCAGTACGGGACATTCTTGATTTACACGAATCGCTCAGCCAGCTTAATGCTTTTTAATATATATTGATTTTACCGTTTAATTTGGATTTAAACGTTAAGGTGTGTTAACTTTTTGAGGAGTAATTATTTTTATTATTGATAAAAACTGAATAAATGTGGAGAAATGGATCTGAGTTTATTGCGAGTTATTTTGACTACATGATGCAAAAGTGTTACTTGTTACTACAAGTGTAATTTGCTACTAACCCCTATAAGGAACTTCAAAATATTCTTTCAAACTTTTGACTCCATAATTATTTCAAATTCTATACATTTAAAAGGAAAACATACTTTTTTTACTATTGTTCTTTTTGCACCAAAGTGTGTGACAATACACCTTCTTTCCACGATCCTATCATTCTTCTTGACTCTTCTTTAATTTTTCTTACATTTTTAAGAAGTTTGATTAAAAAATATTGGTTAAGTTTACTCCGACTATATTGCAAAATATATACTTGTAATCAAATTAAAAAATTATCTAATTAGAAATTGATTGCAATTCATAATATCCTACTTTTTATAAGAATCACAATTTAAGTCGCTCATTTGCTACATGCAAAATAAAAACAAGAACAATCAAACTCTATTTGTGAATTTCTATATTGATTGATACTTAAATGGTTTTACAACATTTACTCTAAATCCAAAATGTAAATGTTTGTTTGTTAAATGTGTCAATAAGGAATGTTAAGATAATTAGGGATGAATATATATATATATATATATATATATATATATATATATATATATATATATATATATATATATATATATATATATATATATATATATATATATATATATATATATATATATATATATATATATATATATATATATATATATATATATATATATATATAATAAATATTTATTTTATATTTGATTGATATTATAATGGAGATGAAAATATAAATTGCAAATTTATTAATGTCATTGTTAATTACCTAAATTTCACAATCGTAAGAATTAGGACGAAAATATCATTTAGCAAAAGGCACCACAGTAAACTTTAATAGTTAGTATAAAAATTAAATCTGTAATAGATGAGAAATATTGAAATCAAAACGAAATCTAGTGGCACGGCAGTGCACCCTCCAAGTTCATTGCCAGATATATTTTACTGGAAGCAACTCAGCAGAATTTTGACCTCTCATATATGCGCATTTCATTACAGTTTACCTGAGAGCTGAATTTTTTTTTTACGGATAACTGTTAGCCACTTTAGCAAGATCCCTAAGTTTAGAGTCTAATTACATTGGTGTTGTTGTTGTTGTTGTTTCTAATCTCCAACCAAGTCTGATGGAGTCGGACAGGTCAAGGGATCCGTTGGCATACAAAAAGTCTATGACGAGAAGGGGAGACGGATAAATTTTCTCCCAAAGGAGACCCAAACAGTATAGGATATGCTCAGCTGAGGCCTGGTGTTGGTGGCCCTTTTGGCAAAGCGTGTTTCTTGCCTTTTGAGAAAGTAAGACATTTAAGATGGCCGCTGGATAGACTGGTCGATTATTTTCTATCACATGTGAGGGCTAACGAAGCAACATATCCCTCCTTAATTATATTGGTTGTTGATGTAATCAGATTCGAAAACGGTAGAACACGGCATATTTTGAGATCTAGCCCCTCACTCACTGATCATCATATTACTAAGATACTTTCAGTAGAGCTAGAACTATAAAATTTGGTATGCTTCCAAGGTTTCACATGGAAAAATTTAAATATCGAGATTTCTCCCCTCCGAATATCCTACAGGGGAAAATGTTCGAATAGTTTGGATCTCAATTCTAATACACTTCTATTGGTGGAAGAATTTTAAAACTTAGGATACTGGTAGCTCTTAGCATATATAAATAGAGAAGAAACTCATCACACACCCCAAAGCCTCTAATATCAAGATATACTAAAAAAAGTGTACTAAAATTGACCATTGGCGATATTTTATTTTTATATCATTCATTCATATCATTTTATATTATCATCATTCATATTGAATGCATAAGTACGCCATGAACTGTGGTCCGGTAAATTTAACTTTCTTAGAAACATCTCGCGTAATTCTCCACTAATTGGATGTTGTTAAGAACGTTTTTTAAAATTTCCTTTAAAGCAAATAATAATTAAAAGAATAAAAGAGTTGACTAGTTGATCTCGTAGTTGGCCGCCAACAAAAAGTTTATCAACGGTCGATTGTAAAATAAGTATGTAAAAAAAAATATATATATATATATGTATGCTTAACCCTTTCAATCTCAGGAAGTTTTCTTGCACGTTTAAAAATTATGAGCACCAAAATTTTAAAACTAGTTTGTTGCATCATCTCCAATTTATGTATTTTGCTTGTTCTGCGAAAAAAAAACACATAGGTCCTGTGATTGTTTCACAGCTCAAAAAATGACTTTTCAAGAAAGAAAAGAAAAAGTGTTTAAAATGAAAGCGTGTTTGTCGTGTCTGAGAATTAATTGTCGCGCTGATAAATGCGGAATGAGTGTCCGGTGCGTAGTTTGTTCCAAAAAACACTTTCCAATTTTATGTCCAAATTTGTGTAGGGACAATGAAGATTGTTCTTCGGAAAATAAAACTGCTACAAATAGCGTTATTAGTAATAGCTCTACTGGATCGCCAGAAGTTCTGTTACAAACACTTATGATCAGAGTATCGGGACCTGCAAAAACAAAGGTTGTACGAGCATTGTGTGATTCAGCTTCGCAAAAGTCATATATAACTCAAGATATTGTAGAGTTTTTAAACTTAAAAACTGATCATACTGAATTTCTTAAACACAGTTTATTTGGTGGCATAGAAACGGAAAAAACTAAACATCACGCTGTGAAATGTGAACTTCATGAAATTCGGGGTAATTATACGTGTGAAGCAGTATTGTTGGCTAAAGATACCATTTGTGGTACAATCCCAAAAATAAATAAATCAGATGCAGAATACTTCACTAAAAATGGAATTTATTTGTCCGATAGTGAAAACAACAGTTCCAATATTTCAGTCCTTCTTGGTGCTGATTATTTAGGGAAACTTTTGACAGGTTCTATTGGTCAACAACCAAATGGTTTAACTGCTGTCCAAACATACCTGGGTTGGGTAGTTATGGGAAGATCAAAATCCTGGACAAATAGTTCCAATCATGCCATGCCCATAATTTCGCTACATAGCGCAAGCAAAATCAGTGACCTTTGGTCATTAGATGTTCTTAGTATACGAGATCCAGTAGAAACCAAAACAAAAAATGAATTTGATAATGAAGCTCTATCTTTCTTCGAAAAAACTGTTAATTTTCGTGGTGATAGATATGAAGTAAATCTTCCGTGGGTCGAAGGACATCCGGAATTACATGATTTGCGTTTCCAATCAGAAAAACGTCTGAATACCATGACTTCTAAACTTAGATCAATGGGAAAATTTGATTCATATGACAAAATTTTAAAAGAATGGGAACAGCAGGGAATCATTGAGCAAGTACCTGATAGTACTAACGATGAAAATTTAACGGAATTGAAATGCAGGTATCTACCTCACAGAGCCGTTTTTAAGGAAGCTAGCTTAACGACAAAAATCTGGCCTGTATTTGACGCCTCCGCTAGGGATGAAAATTCTGTCACCCTAAATCAATGTTTAGCTACAGGTCCAAATTACATAGAGATGATTCCTTCCATCCTAAATAGATTTCGCAAGGATAACATCGATGTAATATCTGACATTCGCAAAGCGTTCCTTCAAATAAGCATTTGTCCTACAGATAGGGATTTTCTCCGTTTCCTGTGATGGGATGATTTTGAAAAGAGTAAAATTAAAACTTACAGACACTCCAGAGTTGTGTTTGGCCTATCTTGTAGTCCGTTTCTGCTTATGGCAACCATTTATCACCATCTGGATAGTGTAAAGGGAAATGAAAAAGACATTGCAATGAAATTAAAAGACGCATTTTATGTCGACAATGTAGTGACAAGCGTCGAAAATGATTTCGAATTACAACGATTTTCAGAGACAGCTAGTCAAATTATGTCCCGAGTGGGTTTTGAGCTTACGGGTTGGGTAAATTCCTCACAGAGTGAACACCAAAATCTGAATTTAAAAAAAAATTCGTGTACTCCTGTTCTTGGTCTAATATGGCGACCCGATTCAGATATGTTAGCGTGCGATGTTAACTGCATAAAAACTGAAATCGGCTACACGTGTTCAAAACGGCAACTTCTGTCGATCGCACAAAATTTTTTCGATCCAATTGGCCTTTGGCAAAGATTGTTGAGATTTATAAAGGTCGTGATGGTGTTTCCCGCGTTGCAAAGGTTAAAACTCAAAATGGTGAAATAGTTCGGCCGTTTCAGCGATTGTTCCGTTTGGAAACTTCCGGAAGAATTGGTGAAACGTTGCGAAGTGTGAAACCTAAAACTACAAGAAGTGGTAGAATTATCAAACCTGTTAAGATTTAAACCTAAATTTAAATTTTTAATGTTTTACATTTTGTACTTTAACACTTTTCATGTGATATATACTTAGCATTTTTTGTAATAGTTTAGAATTAAGTTTCTTAAATTGATTTTGCTTTTTAATGCTAATGTTGAGTTTTCTAACTTTAGTAAAGTTAAATTTAATAACCTTTTGCGGTTGGAGGATGTTGCATCATCTCCAATTGCAGCTGATGGTATCTAATAGATGGCGCAACATGTCCGCCTACGTTCAAAAATATCTGTTTTAATCTGTATCTGTAACTTTAACTGTATTATTATTAAAAAACTTTGGAAAGAACATGGTCGTCGTACTGTTCATATACGGACAAAATAGACCTATACTTTCTGTATTTTACATAGTTGATGTTGTGCAAATAAGTAATAAATTTAAAATTAGTACCTTAAAAAAAGAAGTGAAATTCAATAAGAATAGGTCTGTACAAAGGTGCCAAGTTCTTCATGCAATGATTATGGCCATGAAAAGTATTGTGATCTAAAGTAGAGCCAAGTTTAGATTTGTTGTAAATTATGGGCAATGAAAATTAGTAAAATTTTCTTCTCAAAGTCAAAATTCTCCTGCATAGGCCTAAGTATCTAGCTACAAAAATGCTTGTGTGACTTGTACATTGCGCATCAGTGAAGCAGAACCCGTAATGGCTAAGTGTTACAAATATATTTTGCAACTATATATTTAGGCCTAACAAATTTAATTTTTCTTTTATTAAAAAAAATCTTTAAAAAAATCTAAAAAAATTTAATTTTTTTTTATTAAAAAAACGTAGAGTTTATGGACATATTGTATGATAACTTAAGATAATCCATTATAAGGTACATAGCATCCATAATGAACAATTCCCGCATTTAAAAAAAAAAAAAAAAAAAAAAAAAAAAAAAAAAAAAAAAAAAAAAAAAAAAAAAAACGAGTGAAATTAGTTTTTATTTATGAAGAATATCTTTCTGATTATAAATATTCAAACAAAAGTTCTAAAAAATTAGTTATTTAAATATTAAGAAACGAAAATACCCTGAAAAATCGAGTCCGATCAAAACGATCCGCTATATCTGTGACGTCACTACACCCTTTCGTTTCTATGATTACCGTGAGGTTTCTGTCAAATACTTTGTGTGTGTTTGTCTTCGTTATTTGGTTGACAATTGATATATCCCATACCGGTTGACAATTTGTGGGAAACTTGCAAAACTGGTTTCCGCTGCTGCGTTTCAAGCCAAGTTGTTTCAAATGTAAGTGACGTCACACTTGATTCAAGCCAAATGTGTCGTTTTCCCGCCGAAATCTAACAAAGGATTTTAGGTTGCAAATTAAAAAAAAGAAAAACACGCAGTGTACAGAAATTTTTGTATTTATTACCTTTTCGAAACATTTAGAAGTGAATAAAAAATAAACACAAAATTCGGGAATTGTCCATTGTAGTAGTCTATCTGATAAACGAGGCGATAACTTATTTCGATTAAATTAAATACTACGATAAAAAATCTTCTGAAGTGAAATACAAAGCCAATTGGATAACAGCTCCCACACACGCACACACAAAAAATCAAGATTTCATTGTAGTATATAAAAAAAACTCCAAAAAAAAAAAAACCCGAATCCTTAAAAAGTGATTTTACTCTCTCTAAACAACAAAAACTCTTTTCAGCGTCATTTCCTCCGGATCCCATTTTAAAAACGTTATTATGGATCATGAAGTGGAAAACAAAGTTAGGGTTCCCCCTTGTTTTTCTTTTGCATCACTACCATCCACTGACTTTAAAACTGCTTTTTTCACAACTCAAGAAAACATTAAAGTGAATGTAAAGTAAATATATGCAGAAAGAAAGTGGAGACAGGACTTTCCAAAGAAAATGAAACAAAAATTAGAATTCAAGACAGCCTATTAGGAAGTACTAGATTTATTTTCTAGCGGGACCCGACTGAGCAAAGAGGCGCAAGAACTAGAGAGTTTTTTTTTCTAGTTTCGAATGTAATGTCGCTGTTCATTTTCGACGAATTTCGCCCTGGGTGGCGAAATTGCAGTTTTAGAAAGAGAGTTTCTTGAAAGTCGAGGAGAAAATAAAGATGCATTTTAAAGTCATTTTGCGCTGGGGCTGCTGCGCATCATTCTTTTGCATGTCTTTTGCCTACAGAAAGACGAACTGGGGTGGGAAAGAAAATGTGGCGTACGGCCCGAAGGGTTTTGGTTTGCAGGAAAGAGCGTGGGAAAAAGTAAATACAATTCTTTGGATATTTCTACTGCCATGGAATGCGATTTAAATTGAAGATCGAAGTATATCAGTTTGCAAGACAAGCAGCTATTAGATTTATTCAATACTTTTTCCCTGAAGAAGCTTCCGCACTTGAAATTCACATAAAATCGACAATGTTATATAATGTAACGATAAAAGAAACGCTGCAGTCACAAAAAGAAAAACAAAGAAAAAAAATGTAGAGATATGTATAAAATATATATACAAGCAGGATTAGTGAGCAGTTTTTAAATGCATCCCCACAAAAAATTAAATGTGTAGTCTTTGATAGAAAAAATATTCCCTTCTAATATCAGTGCTTATTTTATATTGTACGCTTATGCTTAAAATGAAGTTCTTTATGAGCTCTAGTGGTCACATTACCTGTCCGAACTTAATTACGTGCAGTCTTCGATGCATTGAATTACAGGAAAAGAGATATCCTTGAAATGTGTGACACATGGCAAACTCTGACACCACTTGGCTATTTGCATTGGAAGAGTAGTCTGGATTAAGTATAGAAGTAAAGTTCACATATATTCCCCTTTTGTATAATCTTCTCACTACAGTGTCACAGAGAAGTATATATTTAAATTAAATGTGTTCATTTTCTGTAGTGTAACTACTTGGATCTTCTATATGTGTTCAACTTTTAACACACATTTGTCAAAAATCTTAACTATGTTGTATTTGTGTCTTCTCTTTGTGTATGTGGGTTCTATTTCCATCTTGAATAAACGAAATTTTACGAAATTTTCAATCTGCAGTCCAATACTTGATATCAGATTTATTTCCTGTAAGCGTTTAATTAACCATTGTTTTAGATACAAAGCGCACTTGACTAGATATTGAGTCGCACTCCATAGCAATGATTCATGTTTAGGTGTTGAAGTGTATATAAGGCCTGATATGTACAAAATACTATCAAGTACACTCTTATAATTAAAACGGTATTTTAAAAATGATGTCCAGGTTTGATAGACCAAAAAATACAAAGGAGGTTACTGATTTGATTACAGGATAAATTCTTAAAGCATTTCTAGGAACTACAACACCTTTCAAAATGTCCCAGGGTAAAAACAGGAACAAGAAATTAAATTACTAGCAAAATGAAAAATGCAATATAACGTTTGAGGTAAGTATCTTATTTTGTACTTTTCATTTTTCTAGCAATTGGATCTTGTAACTTTCAATATCCATATGTTTGCATAGGGTATTGTTTTCGGTAAAGAAAATACTATTTTTTTTCTCATTTTTTGTATTTTTAAACGTTTTGGAACATCCCGACTTCAAAAATCTGGTCTAGGAAAAAAAAAATATTTCTGTGTGAATCTGTGCTTACGTAGTGAGCGGATAACTCTCAAACGAATCGACCTACGATGTTCAAATTTGGTGTACGGGTTATTGGTAGCCATGTAATTTACCATAAAGGTTTTCGTTAAATTGTGCATGCTCACAAGGTAAGTGCCATTGAACGAATCATGTTTTTCAGTTATTGTTAGAAAACGGATGGAACGTTTTACATCAATATCGCTGTGGCAATGCCTCTTAAGGTGTTCTAAACATCCCCACTTCCGAAATTCCCGTAAAAATGCTATAAAGGCTTAAAAAGTTCAAAAACGAATGCCTTCAAGGCAGAGTCCTCTTTCGTTGATCATTGCTAATCGTTTTTTTCTATCCTATGATTCAATTACAAGAAAGGATAATGAAAGAATTATCGTAAAGTATACCGTCAATATCGCTATTTTGGCGGATATTTTTTGTTAAAAAAACCATACAAGAAGTATCAGCAAAAATATATCGCCAAACTGGCCATTCATTCTAAATTAATTATGAAAATATAACAAAGGTAAATAACACCAATCAGTTTTATAGTGTAATTAAAAGTTTTGCGATGCCCCACATCCCTAGTTTATGTTGGCCTCCCACGAGGTTTCGTGAGATATTGCGGTACCTGGATATGCGTTACGGATACATCTTGATGTCAAGTCAAGAACACCTCCTTTGGAACCCGCAGTCTGTCGAACTTCCTGGTGAGACGCAGGATAGGACATCATTGTCCATTGTATATTTTTTTAAGATTCCCTTTTTTTCAATAGTTTAATTGATAGTATTCTGATTTCATAATTCTTGTAGTTATATTATTAATGCGTTGACTATAAAAAGTATAATGTTATTTCTCCTCTTATTTTCCTCGGCTTTGATGCATTTAGTTTCATTTCAATTTTTCACATAAATTTAAATTGGAATAAGATCCTATTAGTAGAGTAATTATTATTGTACATAAGAAATGTACGGCTCATTTACAAATCGGTACAGGGTTTTCCTTTAACCGTTCCATATTCCTTTTCTTTGGTTATTTTGGAAAAATATACGTCCTTTTAGCTAGCTCAATATCACTTTTTTTTTTTAAAGAGGTTTTTAAATTACAAAGACAAAATATTATTTAAGTAAAATACTTAAAATGATAATTTATACTGCTTAAAATACTTTTGTACCCTACTTGGATAAAATTAAAGCTGATGCAAACCGTAAAAGTATGTACACTCTCAGATTGTTAACAAACTGACTCGGCAAAAAATTAACCCAGCGAAGGTTATAATTTCCTAAAGGGACATTTCTCATCCGGGTATTTAATTCATACCTTCTTAACCCTTTATTATGTCCACGGTGCCCGATCACTCATGTTCCAGTAAAAGACTACATAAAGAGAAGCACCCCTCCTCTCTCATCAGTGGCGCCACCTGGGCATCCCTCTTCTCCTCTTCAGCATCTTCCGGGCGGGAGGAAAATTCATCCGCATCCCGATCCGGAGAGATCAGTTTTGCTCTCCATCCTCTTCGAGTAAGAGAAAAGCTGTTTCTGCTGTAGCACCGGTCGCTTTTAGGTGTTCGGTCAAGACAGGCAACCCTGAAGGATTTTTATTAAGGACTGGAGGGCGTGATTGTGTTGTTTAGAGAGGGACTTTATTGTGTTGTTGGGACTTGAATTGAAGATCTTGAGAGGAGATTGTGGATTGAAGGTAAGAATTTAAAATTGATGTTTCTTTTTTGAGTTAATGTTATTGTGTGTTTGTAAAGGGCCTGATTACAACAGGATGTTTTGACTTTTTATGACTGAAGACTGGAATTGTAAATGCATTTTTTTTCTAGAGCAAATAGAGAGAAAAAAAGTTCAATGGTGAAGTCATGTAATGCTTTTGTAACTATCATTGTGACTTCATTAACGTATTAACGTATTATGTTTAACCCACTGGCGGTCATGCACGTATATATGCATCATTTGATCATCAGTTTTTCCAGCAATACACAACATTTTTAAATTTATAGTTACAATTTAAAATAAAATATTATTTTTAATATTTTTTTAGGATGAATGTTTATAACCTATCTAAAACAAATGAATGAAAAATAATTTTAAAAAAAATATATATTTGAATTAGAAATATAATTAAAAAATTATTGCAGGGAAAACAACTGTAGAATTTCGCCTATTTCCTAGACCGTCAGTGGGTTCTATTAGTTCCTATATAAAAATTCAGTTTAGTTCAGGGACGAGTTTCATAAGTATCAAATAATTTCAATTTTTAATATTACCTTTTTAATTAAAGCGTAATGAAATATCTATTTTTACTCTTGTCTTGAATAAATGAGAAGTTGTTTTTAAATGAGGACACTAATTGTTGTTACTTGAAATATTATGTTGGTTTAAAGTTGGCGATTTGGTTGACTACTCTTGTCTTTAATAAATGAGAAGTTGTTTTTAAATGAGGACACTAATTGTTGTTACTTGAAAAATATTATGTTGGTTTAAAGTTGTCGATATGGATGACTACTCTTGTCTTTAATAAATGAAAAGTTGTTTTCAAATGAGGACATTAGTTGTTGTTACTTGAAATATTATGTTGGTATAAATTTGGTGATTCAGATGACTACTCTTGTCCTTAATAAATGAGAAGTTGTTTTTAAATGAGGACACTAATTGTTGTTACTTGAAATATTATGTTGGTTTAAAGTTGTCGATTTAGATGACTACTCTTGTCTTTAATAAATGAGAAGTTGTTTCTAAATGAGGACATTAGTTGTTGTTACTTGAAATATTATGTTGGTATAAATTTGGCGATTTGGATGACTACTCTTGTCTTTAATAAATAAGCAGTTGTTTCTAAATGAGGACATTAATTATTGTTACTTGAAATATTATGTTGGTATAAATCTGGCGATTCTTATGACTAAATTTAGTTGCCAAAACTTGACTTAGATTTCCAAGTTTTGTATTCAATTACATAGCTCACAATTACTTTAGATCAATCTTCCAGGCAGTAGTCTGGAAGCTTCTATTGTCCCTATAGTCAAATTTTAATCTTCTCAAAATATAGACTTTAATTCATAGCACGTATCTCAAAAAAAAAAAAAAAAAAAAAAAAAAAATTCAGTACTTGCATAGACTTTCTTTTGTTACACAATAAATCATGATTAAAAGAAAAAATATTTCCAAATGAAGACAGTGATGTATTAGGATTAGTAACTTTATGGTCTGTCAAAACACAATTTATAGTATCAGTTTTTAAATTTAATCACGCAGTTGAGAATTACTTTAGAGCAATCTTCCTGTCAACATCCAAGAAACTTCTAATGACGCTACTTTTCAAAGAATAGAATTTCATTCTTAGCACAGTCCTCAAGAACTAGTTTTTTAATAATTTCATATTATATATGAACTTCCAAATAAATTAAAATGATATTATTCGGAATGTAAAATATTATAGCTCCTCGTTATTTTAAATTATAGCACCACATCATTTGTCGTATTTGTCACAGTGGTTTGACTGATGGATAAGCTTATTTTATGAATTCATTATAATATAGATGTTAATAATTATTTTTATTTATAGCTCAGCATCATTTGTCGTAGTTTAGAGCGTGAGTGTTGACATCAGGGGATGCAATTTCTAAATAAAATTAGTTTGGATAATTCTTGCTCTATGATATACAGGGTTTCAAATTATTCGCAAAGTGGTTTATTTTCTATTTGCTAATTATTTTTCTATTTTATTTTAAAGCATTTTGACTCATTTATGTTGATGGAAAAGGTAACTATATTTATGTAATTGGTATAAAAAGAAGTCTTTAATTATGTTTAAGTTTAAATCCGAAATGTTCAGTACATAATAATAAAATACATTTCCTCAAATAAAAAAATTACATTTCATCAAAAAATAAAATTACATTCATTATATTAATTACATTTATTATAATAGGATATTATTTTGAATTATAAAATGAATATCTGCATTTTTACTTTAAATTCTTATTACAAATATGACTTGGAAATTATTTAAGGCATTTAATTAATTAATTTTAATATGAAATAGTAATAATTTTGAAATAAAGTATATTACCTTATATGAAAAAGTGTATCATCAAATGCGTCAAGATTCTAATTGGATTAAAATGGAAAACTTAACAAATATATCTAAGTGTAGAAGACTTCCATTTTAGATTACCTTATTGTAGATTTTCAATCTCAAATCAAAAGCATTTGCATATGTACACACAATAATGAAAAACTCACAATGCCAAACTAAATTTTAAGTAATTTATGAATTGTGTCGAAAATATCCAACTATTTTAACTCTAAAATTTCTGCATAATTCTTTTAAAAAATAAAAACAATGGAATGTTTTTTACAAACCCGGTACATTATTATAAGCCCATAATGTAAGGTCCTTGATAGCATGCTTTCAATTATTGATATACTTCGTAATTTTTACAACAATTCTTTTGTCATTATCACATTAAAAGTAAGATTGATAAGACACATTTGTATAAAAATAAGCTGTTTTGTCCGGGTTGGCCCCAGTGTTTCTTTTTATATAAATATTACTTAACTGAATACAAATAAGTTTTCTTTTTTCTTTACTCTCTCGTCTTAAAAATGTTTGAATGATATACAGTTCAGGTAGTGCATGTATTATTCAATATCCAAAACAGGAGTACTGGAAGATTATCCAATTCTAGATGAAACTCGAGCATGTAATTTATGAATTTTGAATTTATGAAAAAACTTATGAATTATTGAAAAAACAGATTTATTTAAAAAAATATATATAAACATGTCAAAAACATCACGAAACGAATTTGTGTTCACTGATAAATAAAATATTCCAATTTTAAAACTGTGTATCAACATTTTGACACTTTTAGTATATTTTAATCCAGAATTGGGCGAGGCTGAGCACTATCAATATCCAACGGTCGATATTTAACAATCCACATCCGGATTGACCAATGCTAGTACAGATTGGGCAAAGTTGTTGTGTTACAGAAGAGTTTAATTACTATTTGATAGGTTTATTTTAACATTAAATTATCAAAGCAAAATAGAAAAACGTGCTTACTATCGTAAATTAAAAACATACTTATGACTTATATACTCTAATACTCATATTAGAAAATTTTATATTAACCAAAAATATCACCTTCCAAAAGTTAATTTTAAACGTCACTATTCCATTTAGTTATTTATTATTTTCTCACCAAATTTTAAATTTACTTCGAATTATTCCAACATTCACAATGTATCATATTTCATCTCAGACATTATCTCCTTAATTTTTCAATATGTCCTTATCACTCATTTCCATCATCTCATTTTATTCCCTAACCTTATCTTCAATCACCAATCATTAATTCGTCGCATCTCTTATCATCTTCTAAATATTCATGTATCACCCCATCATTATCAGCCTTATTAATACTATATTTCATCCCCGTCATCACTTCGAATTATTTTTTTAACCTCAACATTATTTCATGTTAACCTCTTTCATCCTTTCTCATTATTTGATACTACTCATAATGCTGACACAACATTTTCCCAAATTGCTTTTTCAGAAAATAGGGATTATTGTGACTAAAGGAAACTAATCTATTACTAGTGAAGAATAATAATAACTATTGTCTGCTACATAACTAGAAGCAACTTAAGGTCATGATTTCTTTTGTGCGATAACCCGTAACCAAGGCAACTCCCCAAAAAAACTGGTTTAGTTAACTATTATTTCACCACGTCAGTTCAGGCTTATCGGAAATGTTCGCGATGATGTGGTTAAATTTCGGAATCCGATAAACACACTCCTTACCTAGAGTTGTTGGTTGGTTTGAGCGCTCAAAGACCTGTATATGTGCAAAATAATGAGTGCGATAAATTCGTAACGTATAGCTTAACCCTCTCGCTTAACATCCCTCGATTTCCGCGGGGATGCATTTTTGCTGTCTATTTAACTGTGCAACCCGCTCTTTCCCCGATCATGGTTTCATTTTGGCTTTTCTGTGATGTTTAATTGTTTATTAAAATCTGGGTTAACAGATGGCATTAGATGTCCACATTTCTGCAAAATATACGAGCATTTTTTGCAGCAATTTGCGCGCTCTTTTCAAAGCTCAAAGAAATCTGGAAGGAAGCGTAGCGAGATGGTTAACGTGGATTCCGAACCACAACCGACATCCATGCCTAACCCGTGATTCGAACTCGACATCTTTGACATGCGAGGCCAGAGCTCGAACCCCACAGCCCTCAGATTTTAACTAGAATGGTAAATATTAGTCCAGTTCTCAACTCGCACTTAGCATGAGTTTCTATAAAAACAAGATGGGGATAAATTATCCTTGATTCGCCTCTGTTAATGTGACAGACTATAATTATGACGTCATCAGGCATGATACTAAGCAAATAGTCTGGCAGACGTATCATATAGTTCTAGTCATGAACGATAAAATAACATATGATCTGAAAGTATATAAGTATAGATTTAGTCCGTGGTCTCTGTTATATGTATAATCTTATGTTAAGTTTATTCATCATTAGAATATGTTTATATTGATAATTCACCTGATTTTTAATTGAAAATAACAATTATGAGTATTTATGAGTTCATAATTATGTTATTATTAACGTTATCATTAAATTGTATTATAATTTATATTGACATCCATTATGTTCATCTTGTATTTCCATATCGCTTTATTATGGATACTTAATATATAGTCTCCTGAATGATAGGTATACAGCAAATTATTTCCTTTAATAATTATCATCTCGAAACATATATCACCATTCATAGAAACAACTATTTATTAATCATATACTTCAATCATCATAAAAAATTATTCCCTTATACTGCTCACATCATAAACTCGTTATTTCTTATTTTTCCATTAGTACTTGAGTCCATACTTTATCCTTGTATCGTATTACTGTTCATATCAACTTCAATTATTTATGTCTTGTTTGTCATGTAATTTTCTTATTATTGTTCTCGAAATTGTTGGTCACGTGGCTCATAAATATGATATGAATTATTTCTTCTTTATCTATTGCTATAAATCATTGTCATTACTTTTAACAAACCCATTTATTTATCATATACTTCAAACATCATGAAATACTATTTCATCTGTATAAATATTATTATTTTTTCAGACAATTATAACTATTTTATAATGCCATCATCGTTGTTTTACAAGGGAGAGAGATGTGTCGCGAACATACAAGGTGAGACCGAAAAGTAAGGTGACTGATGTCATAATAATCACGGTGTTATATATTTGCAAATAAATTCATCACTGTCCTTCAAAGTAGTTCTCGCCATCTACAATACACTTCTGACAACGTTCCTACAAGTTCTTGAAACTTCTGAAAAAGTCCTCCTTTGAGACTGTCTTAAGTTCATTGGTAACAGCAGCTTTAATGTCTGAGATGTTTGGAAATCGGTTTCCCTTCAGTGCCAATTTCAGTTGTGGAAAGAGGACAAAATCTGCTGGCGCTAGATCAGGGGAATAAGGAGGGTGTAATACTGTAATACTAGTATTACACCCTCCTTATTTCCCATATCTAGCACCAGCCTCTTTCTACGACTGAAATTGGCACCGAAGGGAAACCGATTTCCAAGCATCTCAGACATTAAAGCTGCTGTTACCAAGGAACTTAAGACAGTCTCAAAGGAGAACTTTTTCAGAAGTTTCAAGAACTTGTAGGAACGTTGTCAGAAGTGTATTGTAGACGGCGGGAACTACTTTGAAAGACAGTGATGAATTTATCTGCAAATATATAATACAGTGAATTATGATATCAGTCACCTTACTTTTCGGTCTCACCTTGTAGTTTCCTTTCGATTATTCATTGGTTTCTAATACACATGTCCCAAAATAATTTAGAATAATTCGTAAAATCCGGAAATGAATGAAGTATTTCAACATGTCATCAAAACTGTGGAAGAGATTCCATACAACTGGAAAGGTTTTACGACGATCAGTATCAGGTCGGCTAAGATAACAACTGCTAGACATGACCGTTATTTGATGATTACTGCACGATGCCAAAGAAAAATCTCAGTCAATTTAGTTCATCCCTTGCAATCCCTTGAAGCATAGTTTCAAATAAAACTGTTTATGGAAGGCTTGGACAAGTTGATTCCTATTCCAGATGTCCAACGGTGCATATGCATTATGTCCATCTCATAAACATATTCATTTACAATGGAGTTTAGAACATCACTAATGAAGCCACCAACAATGGAGAAATAATATATTCAGAAACATTAGCCCATATTCAGTTTAGATACTGATTCTCGTTGTACCACTATCTGATAAGAGCGTGGTACTCGTTTCTATGAAACAAACATGACAAAGTTTAGAACATCACTAATGAAGCCACCAACAATGGAGAAATAATATATTCAGTAACATTAGCCCAGATTCAGTTTAGATACTGATTCTCGTTGTACCACTATCTGATAAGAGCGTGGTACTCGTTTCTATGAAACAAACATGACAAAGTTTAGAACATCACTAATGAAGCCACCAACAATGGAGAAATAATATATTCAGTAACATTAGCCCAGATTCAGTTTAGATACTGATTCTCGTTGTACCACTATCTGATAAGAGCGTGGTACTAGTTTCTATGAAACAAACATGACATACAATTATCATTTCGTAAAGCAGTGAGTTGTGGTCTGGAATAGCTTCATGCTGGACAGTCTCACAGACCTCCACATCTTAGACAAGGAGTATGTTACCAGTAAAAAGTACAGAAACAAAATCGCCTTTTAATAGCCGAATAATGTATTGTTCGCCTTTGTCGTGTACTGTTGGACTTGATTTATTTTAATAAATGATTATGCGAATCTTATCGTATTCGGAGGTGGGGATGTTTAAAAACCTTAAGAGGCATTACGACAGCGATTCTGGGCAAAATCGTTAGAGCCGTTTTTTAGCAATTACTGAAAAACATGATTTTTTCAATGGCAGTTATCTTTTGCGCATGTGCGATTTGGACGAAAATCTTATTGGTATGTCCTTGTGCCATCACCAACCCGGACACCAAATTTGAACATCGTAGATCAATTTGTTCGGTAGTTATGTTGACCACAGACACACATACACTTACAGATAAATTTTTTCTAGATAACTTTTTTGAAATCAGAATGTTCCAAAACGTGGAGAAATACAGAAAAAAAATCGATTTTTGTTTTGTTCGAATACTAAACTTTCAATACCCTATGTGTACACATGGGTAATTGAAAGTAAAGACATGGTTTTATATTTGCTACATTTTCATTATATTAGGTTTTCCAAAGTTCACTAGTGTTTTATATTTTAGATCACATTTCGTTAAAAGAAAATAGTAAATATTTTGTTTTTTTAAATTCTCTTACAAAATCAACTTCTTAAATATATCAAAAAGCATTTTATGAGTGTGACTAACATAATCAAAAGTTTAATACTTTGTGTTTGAAGAATGACAGTAAATTAAAAATATTAAATTATAACGTCATCCCAATGTTATTACAATATTACAACATACTATCCGAATCTTTCGCTTATCCCTATCAACATTCACCACTATTTCATCTTATCCGTTTCATCATTGCCCATTACTCTCTCCATCCTACCCTACATCACCATTTCCCCCTAATTCATCTTATCCCCACCATTCCTCCCCACTATTTCATCGAATTTCCTGCATCAGTCCATACTATCTCTGCCTGAGATCCGATCATTTCGCCAAACACTGCCATTTGCTGTAGGGAGCATGGAAGCATCCATGTCTTTTTTTTTTTTGTCTTTTTTTTAAAAGCCCGAGGTCATGATGATAAAGACATCATCATCTGCCATGTTTCTATTTGGATGAACAGGCCGTTTCGAAAAGATGGCAGGGACACTGTGCATACCACTTTTCTTCAAAAACAGAACTGGCTGACACAGACGTATGGAAGGTGGTTTCTTTCCTATTCCCTCTTGCCAATTTTATTGCCCAGGGACGCTTTTATGCTTTTATGTATGTTATAGGGTGCTGTTGACAAGAGTAATATAAACATAATATCGCGTAGATTTTCCCGTGGGCGGGTATGAGAGAAATATGTTTCTTTAAAAGCATATCCATTGTGAGATTTTATTTGATATTAAAAGTAATGTCAAAACTTAATATGTAATAACTCCGAGATTTAAAATTAATACTTTTTTTACAATTTCTAGTTAATCAATAGACAATAGATCTGTGTTATTTGTTTAACTTTTTCGTTAAATTTCATTTAAGGACTTCGAAATGATAAAACATATACATACACTCTAAGGAAGAATACATGAAAAAATAAACATTTGATGTTAAATGTAATGTCATAACTCAATATGCACTAACTCCGAGTATGAATGAAATATATGAAAAAAGAAACCTTTTGAAATTGTATGTTTTATATAGTTCTGTGTTTTCCCATCCAGATAGTATTAAATTAATGAAATGTTAATGTTTCTTTGATGTAAATGTTTCTTTGACACTAATGTGTGAGTTTTGCGAGATTAATAAAATACTTTCAAAATACTTGGAGATAGAGCCTTTTGAAACGGCATGTTTTATGCAATTCTGTGTTTTTTCATCTATGGATAATTAAATTAATGATATTTATGTAAATGTTTCTTTGAAACAAATGTGCCAGTTTTGTGACATAGGTACAATACTTCCATGTATGTTGTATTATTACTACACAGGATTAATGATGCATAGAATAAGTGTACTAGTAATTGATTGCGTACTCTTTGTTTCTCTATATTTAATCCTTAGAACAGGAAAATACTAAATTTATAACAAGTTAAATACTTTAAAAAAGAGAGTTAAATATTATAATGTATGGTTGCTATTTAAGTCTTAGGTAGAAAGTTTTAAGTGACATTAATTAAGTTTAATTAATTTTCTGCCTTTAAATTCAGATTCTTCAGTGCCTTATTTGAAAGTGTACATTTTAGTCTCATTAGAGTTTACATTGATTGTTGTTCCAGAAATCTAATAAATTTGATTATATGATTGTTAAACATTATCTTACACCAGACTAAGACTTTTTAATACCAAGTCTTGAAAAGTAGTGAATATTAAGAGTTTTGTCTAAGAGAGTGCACTCTACGTTTGCAAAAATATTTGAAAATTAAAAAAAAAACAAAACATCATCTTCCATTTGTACAGTCAACTAAGATCTGAAAAGGCATTAAAGCGAGTTCCACGAATGATGAATTTCACTTGCAGATCTGCAGTTTTGAGCTTGAACATAGAATTCGCTATTTAAAGAGATATATTCTGTCTGGAAATTTCCCCTTTTCATAAGTCAAACTTTTCGTTGAAAGGAGGGAAATCTTGAAATACATGTAGACATACGTTTCTTTTTAGAAGTTGCACTTTACGTAAATTCTACAAGCGTAAAAGATCAATCTACAGTGTAGATTTTTATTCTTAACCGATACAAGCATTTCTTGTTGATGTTTTGTATATAGACCAGTCTAGTGTGGAATATGAACTTAAGAAACTGGTCTAACCAACGTAAAAACATAGAAAGCATATAATTTCTTGATATAGATATTTTGTTTTTGTTTTATGGTAATTATTAATGCTTATTTTTAGAAAAGTGAGCTATATAAAAGATCTCTGAAAGATCTTAGTGAAATTATGTATTAATAAGCTTTTGCAGAGAGTATGAATATTATACTTGGGAATATGTTATCTTTAAATCACAGTGTGTTCTGAGAAATAGTTTGTTGAAATGTTGAATTTATAAACTGAGAAGTTAATATGAAAGACTATGTATTTGCCAGATGATCAAAAATCGAGTTTTTAATAAAAACATATATTTTACGATCCATGATGTATCTAGATGGAAACTATGTACTTCCCTAATATTATTTACTTACTTTAAAAGGTTTAATGAAATAAAAAACTCTTTAAGTAAAAAAAACTTTATATCAATCACTTATATAATCTGCCATTTTATCTCCTCAATTACAAACACTAACAACATTTATTTGAGAGTGAAAAGCCTATAGGATATTAGTACATTTGAAAATGCAAATAGTGATCAGTTCTTGTTGAAAATTTTTCAGAAGATATTTCAAAATTTCTTACTGAGACGTTTTTTTTTATTTGTTAAGATTTTATCCCATAGTAGTCATTGTATATAATAACTCATGTGCCATACAAAACCAGATACATAAGCAATTTACTACAGATAACTCACACGAGCAATTTTTTTTATTAAATTGCATGAACAAAAACTACAGTTTTATTTCTAAATTAAAAAAAGGCGATAGTTATATTAGTCTTTTTCATATCGAAAACCCAACTACTGGCTTTCTACATATGGCAGTAAACATATAAACATTAGAGGTTCTTCTTAATGTAGTATACTCAACAGACAACATTATTACATTGAAGATCTAGAATTCCATACAGCGCTGAACTTTACCACTCCATAAAGCTTCATTCCTAAACATAAACTGGACCATATTCTAATACTTCCCCAACCCATTCAATGACCCCCCCCCCGCCCCTATCCCCATAAGAGTCCGACCTCATTCCACTGGTCAGTTTCGGGAACATGCATCCACGAACTGGCCTCTGTTTCTCCAGGACCACCAACATCGGATCCAATTTATTAATACTGAGGAGGGCAATCATTGAGATGGACTCTTGCGGATTTGCCCATGCTCGTATATATAAGTATAAAGCTTGGAGATCTCTCTTGAGGGATAGTGGATAGAGTCGATAAAGATCTCCTCTGTTTGGCATATATTCTACATGCTGGTGGTGATTTGGGAGGGAGTGGAAATTGAATTGGTTATTTCATGCCTTGCTGGGATTCGTGTATTTATGCTGGGGAGATGTTTGATCTTGGATGGTATTGGGAAGTCACTAGAGATAGGGCTGTGTGGATTTTAGTTCTGGTTTTTTCAAGAGATGTATGTTAGTTTCTCCCTCCCCCCCCCCCAAAAAAAAAATGCTGATATTTTTCTATAAATATTTTGGTAGATCTCTAGAGATAGTGTTGGGATGATTTAGGCACTGATCTTTTCAAGAAATGAATAGATTTTTCACAAATAAGATGAATTTGTATCGATAAATCTGTTCCTCAGAGGAAAATTGGGAGATCACTGGATGTGATATTTTGTGTTAATTGAAATTCTGTTTTTTTGAAAAGGGTGAATCTATACTTCTAAAAAGAGACTAATACTCACGAATAAATTTGTTCCTCAGAACTAAACTAGTGGTTTTAAACTGAAGTTAAAATTAATTTTAAAAAGAAATATTCACTTGTGGAAGGATTTGTTGCCTTTTCATAAGGATTTCATTTTAGTTTTAACAATCTAAATAATCTAAAACCGTTTAAATCTCAATATTTGCATTTAATTCTGAATCAATTGAATTATTTAACATCGAAATTTTAATTTTTATTCAGTAATATGTTGTGAGTAATATGTTGGATACTTTTTATTTAAATATGCACTTAAATTGATGAAAATTTCTTTCGAACATATTTCAACCATTTGAAAAGTTTCAATACCCGCAGAAATTATGAAGGTTAAACCAATTTATTCATAAGGAAACGACAATTAGTGAGATGTCTCTCTGTATATACCTAAGGAGAACGTTTCTATGTAAGGTTTAAAAGTAATAAAAATCTATTTTGCTGTCTTTAAAGTTCTAGATCTTTTCGGGATTTGGTTGGGATATATGTTGGATCTGAGTGAAGATCGAGTACGTAAGATTTAAGCTTGGCATTCACTATCGCTAAGCAGAGCAGATCAGAGTGGAGTGGATTAGAACCAATTACAAGGCTGTCAACGTCCATTGTAGCTCGAGGCTCGTGCTATAGTAGACATTGGCAGCCTTGTAATTGGCTCTAATCCACTCCGCTCTGATCTGCTCTGCTTAGTGATAGTGGAAGCCAAGTTTTAAATGGGGTCAACTTAATACATTGAGCTGATGCCATTTGTAGAAAAGTAAGTTTTTTTAGTAGCAGTTAAACGACTTTATCTTGTATAAATATTGATACTTGTACGTTGTAATAACTTTCTTCCTTATTGGTTAATACGCATTTTTAATTAAGTGAATATGATACCTTAGACTACTTGGCAAAGTTGAATTTAATATTTTTGTTTTCTGTCTTTAATCCATCGAGAAAGTTACTTTGATTTGCTACCGCAGAAGATATAAAGATGTTAGTTAAGTATTGGGTTGTCATAATTCTTCCTTTTGTCATAAAGAGTGCCAGTATAAAATCACTAGACCTTGTTCTAAAGATGTGTAATTCTTGAAGATGGTCTATTTCGATTATGAAAGTGCATGAGTTATTTTATAACCTTATTCCATGGTACTGAGCAGATTTCTCAATTTTCGTGCATTTACTCAATTTAATCGGATATCGTCATTAAAATGCCAATATAAAATCACTAGGGAATGTTTAATTGTTGATGATGGGCTATTTAGATTATGGACCTTGAATTAGATGTTTAATAACTTAATTCTGTAGTAAAGTTCAGGGCTCTTCATTGCCGTGCATTAACTCTACTTCCATATAGATATATGTACACTGCATGTCCATGTATAACCAGTCCGACCTTTATTTTCGACACCGTTGGTCCTAGATGCATAGTCCCAATTGAAGAAGAGTCCCAATTGATATATATATATATATATATATATATATATATATATATATATATATATAGTCTTTGGAATATTTTTATTGACATGGTCAGTTGAAACTACTTTTATTTTGCATTAAAAAAAGAATTTTCTAGCCTAAGTAACGATTAAATGTTTAATGGAAAACAACCCATATTTTCATGCATCCTTTCAGATGAATAATGGAGTATTACAGTAACTTTAGAAGTTTAAAATTAAACAAATTGTCGCTAAAGCATACCATTGTCCAAAGGGTGCAGAAATTAATTAAAAAACTTTTCTGCACAATGTTTTTCGAAATCTAAATCTCTTTAATCATTCTTTGCTGTTCCTTTTTTCTTCTTTTTCTCATTTGTCATGTAGAGTGAACCGGAAGTTTGTTTGAGTTTCTTCTTGAAATCTCTCGAATTTTTTCCCCCTCTGTTCATTATTTAGTTAAAAGTCATTGCGCGTCTCCAACCAAGTTAATCCCTTGAATTTTAAAGAATCAGATCTTAGCAATCTAATCTAATAGTAGTATCTCATTTATAAGAAAGTTGCTTTTTATATATTTAGTTAAATAGGTATAGATCAACTAAATAGGTCAAACTCAAGTAATAAGGATTAAGGTCTTCAAAATAGTAATATATATATATATATATCTATATATATATATATATCTATATATATATAGATAGATAGATAGATATTACCTCTTCTATTAAATGTTTAAGAAAGTATTCGATTTTTAATTATTTCGATATTAGAAATCTGTGTGTCTGTCTGACATACTATAGAAAGCTACTTTGATTAAGCGTAGAACTGTGCAATTTTTAACCTAATTAGTTTTGACCTTCTAATTTGACTTTTGGCCAACATAACGTTAAAATTTTAATTAATTTGTTTTAATTTAATTTATTCTTTTTATACAAAGCTACTTCAAATAGTGGTACAGCTCTGACATTTTAAATATAAGTATTCTTGACCTTCTAATTTGACAAACAAAATGTTAACATTTTAATTAGTTTTTTTAATTAATTTTTTTACAAAGCGACTTTTAATAGTCGTAGTGCTTGATTTTCGTATAGGGATGACATTTTCATTAAAAGCTGTTGCTGATTTCTATTTGGACTTTTATCAAAGAGATCGTTAAAATTGTAATACTTTTTTAATTCTTTATTAATTAATTATTTATAAAGTGACACTTCAAATAGGCGTCTGGCTCTTAAGTTTGGGCCTTCTATTTTTTCTTTTTACAAACACAATGCTAAAATATTCTCAGATTAGTGAGGGGGGGGGGGGGGAAGGGTTGTATTATCTTACTAAAAGGAATTTGTTCTCTCTCTATCGGCAAGGGAGGATGTTCTTATATTAAGGGTTTACGTAGTAATGAACCTTTCAGCGAGCTGAGCGATGTTATGCTTGTGCAGCACTGAACTTGTCAGCGAACGAAGCAAGCCTGTGCGTTTGTGTCAGTTAACTTTTCAGTGAGTAAAACGAACCTGTGTTTGCGTAGCAACGAAACTTTCAGTGAGTGAAGAGAGCCTGTTCGCGTAATGGCAAAAAGCTGGGACTCACCAATGAAGATCTCCACAATGCGGGACCACTTAGCTAGTGCTTATAAAAAACATATATCACGTCCAGTATTAAAGCATGACTAAATATATTACAAAAACCTTTAATAGACATCATGAGATAATGCTTATTCCCTGATGCGCATCCGCCATGCAATTTTAAAGTTATTTACAACATTTATTGTAGCCCCTCAAACGATAACTTCAATGATGTTACAGGTTACAGCTTGTCTCGTTATGTAACTATCTATTAACTGACAATTTCTATTTTTGAGATGAAGTAAAGGTAAGGTCTATATTTTTTCATTGTAATTTTTTCAAAATAAACAAAGTTCTTAAGAATTAAACAACGTTAGAGTTTAATTATTATTTTTTTTTTACTATTTCTGAAGTGTGCACGTTGTAAGTTTAAAAAAATATAACCAAAATTAATAAACAATAATTCACTCAAAGTTTTAGTGTATAATTTAAATATTCTCCAATATTGAAAATAAATATTGCTTATTTAGATGGAATCTTTTAAAACTTTATAGAATAAAAAAATAGAAATTCCTTTCCACGTCTTTCTAATTATTCAACCATTAAACTGAAACTCTGCTGAACATTTTAAAATTTCATTATTTCAATATGCCCAATAAACATTAATTTAGCACCGTTTCTCTTATGGTCGTAATTATCGGCGCCAATGCCAGAGAAATAATTATTTTGAGATAAAACTAGAAAAAAAAACCTTATAGGCACACGAAGACGCTTATTGTTTTGAAATTAACTTCTTATTGAAAAGTAAATTATATATATAAAAAAAAAACATTGCTTATTAATGCCAAGCCTGTTACCGAAAACTCATTAACGTGGCCATTCAATGTAGAGGCATATTATTATTTTTCCAAATTATCAATTTGGCGTTGCTCAAACTTGTTTTCAATTTATTCTTAGCCCAAATGAGTGACGAAGCCATAAAAGAATAGCGGGAAAGTTTACCCTTTAAGTTAAAAAGGCGGGAGTCTACCATGCTTTTATGACTGTTGCCAGTTTCGATCCAAGAAGTTCTTTCTTGTTAGGTTTTTTAATAATCATGAGGCTGGAACGATAGCGAGCAGTTGATAGTGTAAAAGAAAGAGAGGATGAAACTTCATTAGCTTGTTCTTTTGTGGGTATGTAATAAGTTTGGTAATTTAGGTTGGCAACAAGCCCTGCAGGTTGTTTATTAAGAGATGGAATTTCTCATTTCTTTCCAATCATCTCTTTTTGTGATACGTTCTTTTTGTTGATTGCATATGAACCTTGGAGAACGTAGACGAAGCTATCCATTCAAACAAGGATTATTTTGGAACTAAATAAGAAGTTATATACTTTTCAGAAATTGAGTGCTCTGCATACAAATAAATACTTTTGAAAATATATATATATGTATATATTTACTTTCAAGTAGCCTATATAAAGTAATGAAACCACTGAATTCGTTATTTATTTATTTATTTATTTATTTATTTATTTATTTATTTATTTATTTATTTATTTGTTTGTTTGTTTGTTTGTTTGTTTGTTTGTTTGTTTGTTTGTTTGTTTGTTTGTTTGTTTGTTTGTTTGTTTGTTTATTTATTTATTTATTTATTTATTTATTTATTTATTTATTTGTTTGTTTGTTTGTTTGTTTGTTTGTTTGTTTGTTTGTTTGTTTGTTTGTTTGTTTATTTATTTATTTATTTATTTATTTATTTTAACAAGTTTGGAAACGTACTAAGTTGAAAAAGGTGGTCTAGAAAAATATCAAATTATCTGTGGTCAGCATAACTTCTGAACGGATTGACATACGATGCACAACTTTTACAAACAGGTTAGTGGGGGGGGGGGGGGCATGGAACCTGTCATTAAGGTTTTCGTAAAAATTGTGCATGCGCACATGGTAGATGCCATTAAAAAATTTATATATTTCCACAATTTCTAAAAGAAAACAGCTTAAATGATTTTGATCAAAATTACTGCGGTAATGTCTTTTAAGATGTTCTAAACTTTCTCACCCACGAAATTCCCATAGAAATTCGATAAAGGTGCGAAATGTCTTTAACACAGCGTTTTCTTCATTTGAGCATTGTCTATCAACAACTGTTCCTCCTGTTACCCAACCTGTAACAACTGTTCCTCCTACTTACCCAAATGGTTTATGTTATAATTATCGAAAAACATATCACCAATTTGGCCAATTAGTATCTTTTGCCAATGTAGTATCTACAAAACTACCGCCTAACGAGTACTTTTTAAAATTAACAAAAATATGAAAATGATAACTACACCAATTTATGTCAAATTTATATGAAATGACTAGCATTAAGTGTAATTGAAAATTGTGCAATGCTCCATATTACTAGTTATTGGAGGTGTGTAACATCTTTAAAATATTTCAATTCAAAGCAAAATCATACTTTTAATTTTAAAAAAAGTCTTATTTTATTTATATTTACCCATATAGAACTGCAGATATCACCTAAAATTTACCTCCCTAAAATACTTTAACATGGAAATCAGGGTGAGTTTTGATTACAATTTTGAAGAAAAAAAGTTACCAATAATAATAAATATACTTGCGTAAATTGTTTTTGGAAAAGGAATAATGTTTCACTTGAGCAGAAAAACAAAATAAAAATATTCAAAGTTGCAACATATCTTAATAGTTTATAAACAAGAATGCAATATAAATGTGCCAACTGTTAAATATTTGATATTATAGAGGATAGTGTGGAATTATTAAAGGCTACCAATATCTTTTTTACAATTACATACGAATTAATTGTAATTCTGATCATTAGTAAGATTATTTATCATTTTTATTATTAATTTATACATTCTCAATCCTAATGTTTGCATTGTTTTTCGGATTCAAAACAATTTTTTTAACTATATTAATGTATAATTTAAAAAGTTCTTTATATAAAGAACAAAAATGGCAGTTTGCCATTTTTTATATTAACGTGGTCTGGGAAATGCTTTTTGGGATAAATACGGACTTGTATCCAAAGTAATGATGATTTGTTGATTCAAAAAGGTTTTCACACATATTCATTCTCGTTATCACATTATAACAGCGAATTTTCAATACAACTTCCGTTGGTAATCATATTTATGAAAAATGTATATTTAACCTAGTTAAAATAATGTTTTTCTTTTTAACATTTTCCAAAAGTATTGTTATGGGAAACAAAAACATAACTTAGATATTAAAAATTCGCTATTATAATCTGATTACAACTAAGGAAAACTGTCTAGCGTCATCAGAGACTTTTCCAATAAAAATTTGATAATTAGATAATAAGAATTACGTTTGGAAATAAATGTATAAAAGCTTCTATATTAAATTTTAGTATTAATAAAAAATAAAAACTTTCTTAATTTCTTAAATTGAAAGAAACTTTGTTTGAAACTTTCCTTTCCTCAAATTTCCGAAAAAATCATTTACATACGTTTATTATTTATGTTGATATGCAATAAAATATCGTACTTAACTTCTGTTTGTAAAAACTAAAAATATAATAAGAATCAGTAAAATGTAATTAAATAATTCGGAAAAAAGAGAAATTGAATATAATTTAATAAACGTTACTTCTCAATTAATTTTAATCCATGCAATATTGAAATGGAATGAAAGTACAAAAAGTTTAAAAACTGTAATGAGCATAAAATATTTAAAAAGTGGTTCTTTATCGTATTTTTCTTTAAACAATTAATAATTAAGACAAAAAAAATAATTTAAACAATTAAAGAAGTATCCTTCGTAATGAACAGTTTTGTTTCTAAGGAAAAACCTCGTAAAATCTAATACGTGGATATTTTTACAAAATGGAGGACTAGAAATGGAAAACGACCTAAGCCCAAAAAACAAAATTTTTGTGAGCCGAAAAATGAAAAACACTCGCATTGGTACTGAAGGCTATGACTAACAACCAGATTAAATTTGAACTGTTGCTACTGGATTTCGCAATTTGGGCGTTCTCTACTTTGTTTAGCTTGATCTTGAGGACATTTTTCCGAGGGAAAAAAAAAGATTTTTTTTTTGTTACTTAGGTCGTTTCTATTTCTAATCCTCAATTGCTATTATAAAAAATCCAAATGAAATGTACTCTCCAAAACAATTTAATTATGATATTTATTTGAAATTTAATAGTTCTGTTTATTTCATTCATCCTTGTTGCACCATACTTCGTCAATTTATAATACAATCCTCCTACATTAAGGCCCGCCTTATACATTCACCACAATGAGCCCTGTGCATTGGTGCTCTATGCACAAGCGCTCTAATTATGCGAGGTGTTTATCAACCCAGCTTATACACACTCAGGTTCAAACCTTCCCCCATCTCTGGGGGGCAAAACCACTATTCAATCTCAGAATCAGATGCCCCCCCCCCTCCCTACTTCTCCCACACCACCATAAAACTGATTGATCGTTTGGGGGAAGGTGAGATAGTAAGAGCTGTGTGTGCCAAAATCTATAGCCAACAACACGCTATCTGCCCCCTGTTTGGCGGAAATGTAATTCCTAGGTTTGGAGCCGGATCAACTAACACGTTCTGAATACTTAAATCAACCTCTGTAGGGTTTGCCGTAAATGGTTTTCTGTTTATTCAACTAGAAAGAGCGTTTTATGGAGACCCAGTCATCTTCTTATTTCCATTTTTATGGTTCTTCTAATCGGGAAGGTTGATTGAAAAGAACTTACCATTGTGCAAGAACTATACTGCACCAGGACATCTTTAAAATGAGATCTGTACCCATTTTTTTTTTTTTTAATTTGGTTTTGGGTTAGTCTAGCTATGCAGCCAGGGATCGGCTTTGCTGACGTCATCTGCTTCGATTTCCCTGTGTGAATTTTTTTGAATCTCATTTGGCAACAAACGCGGCCTTTAGTGTTGAGTTTGAACTGTAAAAGTAGGTTTGATTTTTTGAACTGCAAGAAACTTGTTTTTTCGTTGCTGCTAAGTAAGTACGACTGAAGAAAGAGAATTCCCTGAGCAAGTACGACTGAAGATTTAGTGCTAGCTTACTTACTCTGTATGAACTTTTGAAAAATAGGTGTCGCATATCACAAAACACAATATTTTTATGGATCTTATGTTAAGTTATCTTTCAAAAACATAACAAAACATTTGAATGTATTGAACCAGATAATGTTGTCCTAAATAAAATAAGTTATTCAAACACTTACCATCAACACAAAAGGAACTACTGATTATTAATTCACTAACAGGAATTTCGAACAAATACAAATGTATACAAAGCATATATAAAGCACATACACATCAATTACAAAACACATATACAACGAAAAGTGCATTGACGTCATGGTTGCTGAATGACCCCAGCCAATCCCGTTCTATGGAATCACGTGATTTTAGTTGACGTAATCATTCCCGATACAAAAGGCCTACTTACGATGCAATCCCTCTACTAAGCAATCCTTGGCCCAATGTTGAAAATCAGTAATGATGCAATGAATAATCCCGTTTGGAAGTGCGCTGATACCATGTTAGCATACTTTCGAAACATTGGAATTCGCGTCCAGTGCTTTGCAAGGCGATGTTATTCATTAGTGGATGAAACAACGTGTTTAATCAGAAGTTGTGTGCCTTATAATGAGGCTGATTATGAGCTGGTCAGTAAATCAGTGGTGCAGTACGTCAATATTGAAGTTAATAAAAGTACCATGGAAGACAATAAATAATACAAGTGGCATATTTTGACGGTATAGGTATGTAACTCAGTTAGTTGCTGTCAGTTTCTGGCACAAATGCCGGAGAATCAGATTTATTAATCAGATCATCACCAAGTAAATAGAGGTGTGCGTAACTAATTTTCATTGGATTGGTCCTAGCCAGTAAAATACAATAGCACAATTTATTCATGTTTTAAATAAAATCTGTAAAATATAGGGTGAAGAAACACACTACTTAGTGTTTTCTGTTGTATTATACAAACACTACATAGTGTTTGTATAATACAGTTAATAAAATTGTAGTATGCGGAAATTAAAAACTGGTGGAGGTTACTCCGTTTAATATTAAAAAAAAATTCTTGTTATGTAATTTTACATTTCTTGTAGGTTTGAAATTCAATTTTCTTAGATGCTAGTCAAGAATCTTTAATACCTATTTTAATTGAAGGACATTTAATTTGCTTAGCTTGTGGCTGATAATTTAACCTGAAATTATCCCGATATTTATTGAAAGTTTACTTTCCCCATTCCTAAAATTTACTTTAGTTAATTAATTAATATATCATAGCTTTAAATATGAATTGATTTAGTGGAGTTTTAGAAGCAGTTTACTTTCTTTTGCAAATTTGGAATAAAAACGTTATCTTTTAAAGAGAGCTAAATTTTTGAGTGAATAATTTCATGATAATATATCAATTTATGTTTTAATTTGATAGACTGTTAGCAAGATACGATAAAACTGCCTAATGAATATTTATAAAACTGTAAGCAGGTATTCAGAACAATCCAATGCGGACATTCGCAAAAATGTAATATTTTTTTTAACAAGGTGGCTTACTGAAATTTTTCTGATATTAATAGAAGTTTTATATTCTCATTTGTTAAAATTTAATTTAGTTGCTAATTTCTCATTTAATAGAGTTTAATAAGTAGTTTATTTTCTTTTGAAAATTTCGTATTATAGTCGTGGAGATTTAATTTCTTAGAGTTTGTTAACATTATATTTTGAAGAAACAATAATGCTTTAGTTTTCTGATTTCGACAGCCTAAATAAAATAGACTCCCATAATTTATTCTTGGCTGTTAGTCATTACTCAGCATCTTATATAAACGTAACTTTTAATTTAAAAATATGCGAGTGTTTTATTTACTTCTTAGAAACAATAAACCTAAATGCCTACGATATGATATTAAATTGGTTTGCTCCAAAGATTATTTAATATTACTTTAGTGAAATGTTCTTCAGTAGTTCTTAGAATTAAGTGAATTTTATTTTACATTATTTACACACTTCATAATGACAAATAAAATAAAGAGCAAAGAATTTGAAATCTCCAATGGGGTTATATGTTTACACTAATACCACTTCTGAAAAAGTAGTAAAAGACATAAAAAACAAATAATAAAAAAAAAATTCAACTCAAGATTGAATAAAATGACAATGGATTGACTATTCCGTAAAATAGGGTGGAGAATTATATCATCTTTCAATTTATGTTACCATTGTTGTGGTGTTCTTAACTTCAAATATATTACTTTAAAATTTCCTAAAACAACTGTCACAAGAACTCAAATTGAGCATATCATTAAATACAGAGTTTTTGTTTCCTAAAATCATAATTTTTGTTTCTCACAAATTTCAAAAAGAGTATTTAGAAAAATCTATAACATAAATTTAAAAATTCCCCAAAACACTAAATACAAATCTCCTAAAACTGGTATTATTCAAAAGTTCTTTTTAACAACAGCTACTAATATTAGACAACCGAAAAAATTAGTCAATCGGATTTAAATGAAAAATTATAATTTATAAATTAAGTGTAGAACTAAATCACAGATGATAAATACTCAGCTGTTGTTTAGTTACATTTCATGAAAGTCCAAATAATTCAAAGACAATTGTCAACTTAGTTCCCATTGTGTCAAACTACTTATCCGAAGTGTCAATAATTTATCCAAACAAATGCAAACCCATTTAAAATCCGTTCGCTACCGCGCAATTATGCATGAAAATAAAAGACGAACAAAAGTCATTATAAGTCTTTACACTTTCTCCTAAACGATTCAGACTTGAATTTAATCCAATTGAAGCAAACAAAAAAAGATCCACTTCAGATCGATATTAATGCCGTTTCCCTTTTCGAAAATTCTCAAAAATTGCAGCAGATAGGAATTGATGTGCAAAATGCTAGTGAAAAGAGTTTATTTGAGATTCTGAGAATATGCCAGCTTGATTGTTTATGCTTCGTACATTTTAATGGATTGAGAATGAGGGATTGGAAAACAATAAGAAATTGTTTTTTGTCGATGGCATTTAAAGGGGAATAGTTTATTGATTTTCTACAAACTAGCACATATATATAATGATTCTACAACTTCGGTAGAAGCCTCTCTTTTATTTTCTAATTCACTTCGGAATAAAACTTCAAAAAAGCCGGTTTCTCGTATATAATTGGCTCATTAAGGGTCTCTGGAAATCGAAATTTTTAAAATTCTCAAAAATTGTCAAAAATAATACTAATGTTTTTAAATAAAATAACATAAAATTGTGTTTCTATCATTAGTAAAACTTGAACTATTTAACTTTTTGTTCCATGAAAACTGTATCTTAGACATACTATCTTGAAACTTTGAAACTGTTTTTCTCGGTGATGGATTTTTCTCCCTTTTTTGAGTTTGAATTGACATATTGACATAACTCAAAAGATATATATATATACATATTTTCATTTGTCTTAGGAAATTATGTTTTCTCATTTAACCTTTAAGAAAAGTTTTATGAGTATAGCATACTATGGATTTTATACAGTTTCAGCATAAAATAGTTTTTCAAAATTTTTTACAAATACTTTATTGAAAAATCATGAAGGCAGTTTTTGATAGGAATTATAAGAAGTAATTTTAGGCAAAAATGAAGTGATTTTTTTAAAAAAAAAAGTTTTTTAGATATATCAAATTTAATAAATATCAAAATTGGGAAGTTTTTTAATTTAAAAAAAAAAAAAAAAATTCAATTTGATAACTTGAAATAGTTATTTAAGTTTCAAAGCATCATACATTACTAAGCAAAAAATTTCAGAAAAATAATTCTAAAAATGAAGATTTTTGAATTTTGAGTCCCTGACCCCCTTAAAACAATGGTATCCTTAAAAGATAAGCTGCCATCATTTTCTATGATTTTACCATCTACCCTATGCTTAAAAGTACAGTAATAAATACAAAAACCCGACAGTTACGCTTTTAACAACAAGCAGTGATATGACACTTTAAAGGGCTTGTGCTGAAATTAAACTTAAAGGTCTGGAATACCCGTAACTGCAAATAAAAAAAAAAAAAAAACGATGTGAAGTAGAATAGAATGAAAAGTAAAAATGTGCTAACTCCAAATTTGTCAAAGTTTTCTAGTATGCAAAAAAAAATTCATAGGAGCTAATTTAACATGTGCGTATCACTAATTTACCACAAGTTTATTTCAGTAATCAAGTTGAAGCAGTTCAAAATATATAGGTCTTCCTGTTTCCAAGTAAAATAAAAAAGGCAAACTTTTTTTGCAATCAAAAGTGTAAATTGAATTTTTTTTCCCTGAACCGATGATATATAATATTTTATGAGACATTGATCGTCAGCTAAGCCTACACTGCACTAACCAGGTGTAATATAAATCTAACCATCTTTAACATATTTAGCTTGATATGATATACCTACCCTTTAACTGAATAGTAATAATGGTTAGTGAGATTCAGGATATTTATGAAAGAAATGACCTACCACTATCCTTAAAATAATTACTATTACTTCCTTTTTACGTTCTTTGATATAATACTCATTTTCCCTAGGGGGATCGGAAAACATTATCTGCTCAATGTTAAAAAGGTATCTTTTCTGTACCTTTTTCTCAGAAACTACTCATAGCATTGGTTTAAAATTTTGTATAGTCAATTTTGAAATACTCTTACATAGACTGACATATGATTTTGTAAAAATAAAGTTTTTTTAAAAAAATTTATGGTGTTTTGAAATTTTTTTATAAAATTTTCCAAAAAAACATGGTTTGGAAAAAAAAAATCAGAATTTCTGTAAAAACGTATATCGGTTTAAAAATGCAGTGTGTACCAGGAAAAAATATTCCAAAGCAAACTATTGAGTAGATCTTGAGAAAAGGGTACTTTCGTATGGAAAAACAGTATTTTGAGAAAACAGCGTTTAAAGTACAGAGCAGATGTTTTTTTTTTTTTTTTTCAGCGATGTTATTTTTTCGAAAAATATTTAAAAATACTTCGGGTGAGCGCATGCCTACAAATTAAAATAATTTTGTAGAAAAAATTTCAAATATTGGGATGCGCTTAAAACCTCAAAATGGATTCTGAGAAAAAGTTTTGCTTTCCCACCCTCATATATCCCCCACCCCCATTTGACTTATACAATCCCACTTTTATAGTCTTACAAATTCGTTCTCTTTCAACTCCTTACCAGTGTTTTTATTATTTACTATAGTGAACATCGAATTCAATTAGAACATTTTTTATAAACTACTATTTCACTTTATTTCTTATATATTAACTATTATAAGTTTAATGGAATGCTTTTATAGTTAAGTAGTGTACTACCCAACTAAAAGTATTGCGTAAAACAATTATCAACAAAACCTCAAAAACGGCCACTTGTTGTGGTCTGTATCTACATTAAGCTGTAGGTCCTGGCCTAAATAGCCTTTAATGTGTGCAAAAATAGGTCGTTGAGCGTACAAGTCAAACAACCAAACCTCAAATTCAATTTGAGGAAACAAACTCAACTTCGCAGAGTTATACGATCTAAATTCGTTCATATTGCATTTGTCGTGTTTGACATTTTTAATTTTTATATGTTGCGAATTATGTTGAAGAAGTTTTTTTTGTGAAATATTTTTCTTAAAAAAACAATTATTTTACATAATTTGAAAATCCATGGAATGCTTAGCAATGATAATTGTTTTTGTACAGTTCTGAATTATTCTAAATGATGTTTACACCATATCGTTTTGAAAATGTAAAAAAATTTCACCAATAAAGTAGTTAAAAGTATATCTCTTGCAAGCAAAAGTTGCTGTACAAACCTAAACATTAGTCTCTTTTTGAAAGGCTACTTGCAATATCAGATCATATTATTTCTTTGTTGATCAAGAAAAATGAAGTGCCAATAAAAAAAACTTATAACATTATTCAACAATATGTTACACTTTGCTGACTGCTGCTTAAATTACATGACACCTTCAAATCTGTTTTTCCTAAAAGACATTCAAGTAGTAGTTCTTAATAAATAGCTTCTTTCTTGTTCAGTTATTTGAAGCATAAGTGTAAGATTTTTATTAAAATAAAATAAGCAATTATGTTTAAAATAAATGACGTCTATATTTTTTCTGTAACTAAATAATGTATACATTTTTTATTTACTGGTGTACCATTAAAGCAAAGTAAATATTTACATTCCAATATATGTTTTTCTCATAGGAATGGTTTTATAAAGAAGAATAAAAATATGATTAAATTTCAGGTTTGCTTTAATTGGGAATTTTAATGACTAAATTGATTATATCAAGTAAAAATAAATTAAATTCATAGCTGTAACTTTACATTAAATAAAAAATATTAAAAATGGTTAATTATATTCATATTTATTAATGACTAACTTAAGAAGGAAAATGTATTTTTAACATTGAGGCATTGAGCTAAATCAAAAGTACTTTGCTAATTACTTCTAAATATCAATCTATACCAATTTGGGTTTACTTTTTAAACGACTTTTAAAAGCTCTTTTAATTTAATCAGTAGCAATATGCATTTATGTTAGAAAAGAAAATACTTGTTTAATGTAGCCAAAATATACAATTACAATGTTGTGTACCTAGGCTAAAGCAATATCATAAGTCATTTACTGGAAAACAAAATACAAGTTGAATATACTATTTAAAAAAAAGAGAGGGCATTCATAATGCGTTTTCTAATTTAAAAATTATTCATCTAATTTAATTAAAGAAACTTTTACTATTTTTAAAGACATTATTAAATATATTTAAATAATAGAAATTATATATAAAGTGTTTACAACAGAAAAATGAATTTTAAGTTATAATAAGTAAATGATCTGTATTTTAAATTGTTTAGGATGTATTTAACATGAATAATTTTTATAATAAATATATAAATTATTTACTACAGGAAAATTAATTTTAAATTATATTAAGTAAATTATCTGTATTTTAAAAATTGTAAAGGATGTATTTAATATGAATAATTTTTTACAATATACATATGTAAAGTCTTTACTACAGGGAAATACATTTTAAGTTAAAATATGTAAATGATCTGTACTTTAAATTGTTTAAGATGTATTTACATTAATAATTTTTAATTGTTTAGCATAAATAGAAATTTTGAATAGATCATTTTAAATAATCTTGAAAGCATAAATAGATCATTTAGTTGGAGCTTAAATATGTAACTTCATGTGCATCACTTTATTTTAAAATTGACTCTTTCTTTGTCGAAAACTACGAAAAAGAGCTACTGTTGTGATTAATAGCTATGCTGTATTTAATGTGAACACGTTGAAAGAAAAGGAGAAGTAGATGAGTTCAAAATAAAATATAATAGATCTTTGATACATATTTTTAATATGAGTATATATCAAAATCCAGGGGGGTGGGGGGGTGGAAGTACTTGATATTACGTATACTGATTTGTGTCCCTCCCTATATAGACTGCTATACGCTACCCATACATACATACTTCATGTACACTACTTGTACTTATTTTTCCGTATTACTTATTTATTCGTACAAAGATATACCAATTGGATTTTAATCTGAAAATAAAAATACATTGCTTTAATAATATCAAAAGAAAACTGAAATCAACAAATGTATTTTAAAAATCACAGAACTCTCATATCCGACTTTCTATAAAATTATAAATGGTTCGAAAC
This sequence comes from Linyphia triangularis, assembly GCA_963978545.1. NCBI lineage: Eukaryota > Metazoa > Arthropoda > Arachnida > Araneae > Linyphiidae > Linyphia > Linyphia triangularis. Next base: position 18,657,704 of record OZ021728.1, read on the forward strand.
ATTATTTTGAAATAATTGTAATACTCACATATACCTAATTAGATACACTTGTATTTTTAGACTAATTAAATATAGTATAATTTTAATGAAATATTAAATAGAAATAAAAAGTATTTATTTCTACTGTTTCACTATTCATATTATTAATTATACTAATATAATTATTTGAGTTACAAGAGTTAGTTACACTTTAATCAATATTTGAGATAAAAACGGAGATTAAAGTAATTTGTTTGTGAATAAAAATGCATTTCTGAAACATTGTGGTGTATTTAAATTTCCCTGTCTTTTTAATCACAAAGAACAATAAATGATCGTGAAGATTAATTGCTGGGACCTGAATCCTGTTGAATATTAATTTACGAGTAGCTATGGTTGTTCTTATTTTTTAATACCGTAGCGCTGAAAACAAATTGTAATTATTTATTCTTTAAATTAATCAAAACTTTGCAATAACAACGTTACTCGTGTTATTAAATATTCTTTAAATGGAATGTGATGCGCTTACAATCAATGCGAATAAAGAAATGCAATATTAGATAATTTTCTATATCATTAAAGTACAGATTTTCTTTACAAATGTATAAGTTGTGATTGCTGTTTCATCTCATTTTAATAAAAAGCCTTATCTATGGATGAAAGAAAATTCTATTTAATGATCCTTGTTAAATGAACTATTTTTTTATATTTACCATTATTTTATGTACTGTAAAATGTTTTAAGTACATAAAGTAATAGTACAGCAGGTGATTTTTTGGTATTTACATAAAAAAAAAATTGTATAGAAGTAGATATTTTTGTATTTAAGTATATATTTCTGTACATAAATATATATTGTTGCGTATAATTATAAATGTTAATTTTGTTTAGAAGTATAACTTTCGCACCTGCGGCTCTAGTTTATAAGTTAGGCCTTAAAAACGAAAAACAATTAAACAGTTCAGATGGATATTTTAATAATGCTTACAAGTGGGACGCAATAAGTTATTCTTGTATGTGTTTTTAATCATGTCTGATAAAAATCATATCAATTATATTCCAAGTATATACAAAAACTGTTAACGCGTTGAGTGCCAAATCAGCCGTTCCGCTTAGGTAACAGTACGCTGTTGTTTTTTCTACCTATAATTCGACATAGTGCCTTTCTTAGTATTTTTTAAAGTGCAGGAAGTCTTAGTCTTTGAAGTACTATTGATCTTTCAATAGATAAAAATAATATTAAATAATACTGTGTCCAAAATGCCCTTGTGAAAAATTGCTTTCCTAAAAATTTTAAATCCGGGGTTTGTATCGATATAAGGAGATATTTACGTTTAAAATTGAATGTTATGTTATTCTAAACGTAAATATCTTCTACTGCGATAAGATACAATGGTCCTAATATGTGTTTATAAAATGTTGGACATATTTTGATGTTGAATAATTCGTAAAATAATGTAGAAATAAACAAAATTATATTATACATTTATATATAGAAAAACTCATATATTTTCATTTTGTACTTTTTTTTTTTTTTTTTTTTTTTGGTTTATCAGTTTAAATTTATCTTTATTATTTTATGAATTATTCAACATCCAAATGTGTTCAATAGTTTATAGAAAACCTGTATATTTACATAACTGTATCGAGTAAATTTCAATCTGTTAGTATAGCGCTTCGCTTTGCTATACAGCAATACCAGCGCTTCTAAGCAGCACGCGTGGCCTGACGGGGAATTTCTTAAGAATTCAAGTGGCTCTTAAGGTGTTTACCTGATTTATATCAACATTAAATACGACACGTAATATCAACACGACAAATACGATCACGAATAATTTGTCGAATGAAAGTAGTCCCCTCGTGATGAGTTTCTGCTCTAAAATATAACTTTGGAAGTCAAAAACAGGATCTCTCTTAGAAAAATTTCGCACCGCAAAATTACAAGACGTTTGTATTTGGCATAAACTGCATCGTACTTTCGTGATTAACAGTAAAATTATTATAAAGTAAAATGGTTTGTTGGTTGGTTTGTTCGCTCAGCAAGCTGTTTTTATGCACAATAACTTCTCATTAGACCGGGGCTTACAGCTTCACGTGGATTCTGAACCACAGCCAAAATCCATTCCTAACCCAGGATTGAATTTCGGCACCTTTGGCATGCAAGATCAGAGCGCTAACCACACAGCTATCAGTTGGCTAATCATGTTAGAAATATACTTGACATTAAATATGTGTATCACTGATTACACTCTTTAATTTGAACCAAACGTTTTAATCATACATGCAAACCTATTTTAACAAAGTTTAACAAGTAATTAATTTTACTTCGCAATCAATAGATTATTTCAAAAGCTTTCCTTAAATTTACAGATCTCTTTACCAGAAATATCGATTTCTTTATACCGAGTGATCTCTGCAGAATAAACTAACTAGAATATCAGCTCCGGAGATTGCAGCAGTCAGTTTCGTTTTCCGCGCGCCATCTTGCATTTCGTCCAATGCTTCGATAGAGACACAGTCTAGATGGAATTCTAATTACCTGACGGACTTTTATTTACTTCCTAAAGTGCTCTTATCGACCCCGCAGGCGTCGATAGAGGCGTCCCTCCCCTAATTCTTTTCTGATGAGGCCCCGATCGGAATCAAACGATCGTACACGAACCAGTGGGGGGGGGGGGGAGTTTATTTTTAAACTACGATTCTCTATTGAGTCACTGCGTTTTGGAATTTAATGGTGTTTCTACACTATGTGACTAACACTAATAACTAAGAACAATGTTTAACGTAACTTTGTTTTTCGACTCATTTATTTGCACTACATATGGGAAAGTCATAGTAGTTTCAGTTATGTTTTCAACTATTCTGATATAACCACAGAAGTATAACCTAAAAGGGCTAAAATTTTGAAGGACAAAGTGAACTATGACACAGATCTCTATGTTATATGATTCAAGAGAGTTCAAGTCATAACTATGTTAGTCGAAATTACTGCAAAGAAATAGATAAAAGATGGAAAAGCAACTGGATAAGGCATATGTGTTGATTGTAGCAACTTTTATCAGGAAGTGACTTCTATAACCAAAGCCAAAATACGAGAATTTTTATGTATATGTTATGGCAAAAGCCTAAATGACGTATGTTACCCAAAATTTATCTTTCCAGCAAGGTTTGAATGTCAAGAACATTAAAACTACAATAAGAAAGGCAAATTAAAACATAATAAAATTTCAGTTCGAATGGATTGAAACTTGTAGAAATTCGAACTTACTGCAATTGCATACAAATTCCGATAAATTACCTTATTTTAAAAATGGCTACACTGATTCAATAAGTGTCATAAAAGTAAATTAGTTGATTAATCTTTAAATTGAGATACAAATAGTTTTACCCTTGAAGAGACTTGGCACAATTAAAACTTCTTTTTTTTTTTTAAATTAAAGCCTTGAAAATTATAATGTTTACACATTGGAAGTATTACTAAGTAAAATCTAAATTAACTTAAAAAGTAGTTCACATAAAGCTCTAAATTTTCACAATTTTTAAAAAGCAAATTTATAAGATTTCAAATTCTACCTTCTTTTTCATTTTTCAATATTTTTTCAGGATTTTCTAGTAATATTCTCTAAACTTTTAGGCATCTGATTTGGAATAAGTAAAATAATTTTGGTGGAAAGCAATAAATACTATGCCTACAGGTAAAACAAATGTACAAAAACAATATTATTCAACATTTAAATTTGTAAAAAAAAAAAAAAAAAAAAACATATTTTATTGAAATATCCCTGCCTTTTTTTTTCAGAGAGTGACACAAAAAAAAAACTCATCAACTTAACTTGCCAGAATAAAGGAAAGGCTTCAAAAATTACAAATACGCAAAAAGTAGAAAATCGATATTTCTATAATTTTTTGTGAAAACAATGGGTACCAAGTCTTCTTAATAAACTACCTGTTTTGTATTGTGTAGTGTGCATAAGGTTGCAGCCTGTTAGCAAGCCTGATAGCTGATAGCCAACTAGTAGTTCACAAACAATAATATAACCTCTAAAAACAAAGTTTTTATATAAATCCATTATATACATTGTCCATTTTCATATTTATTAACACAGCGCCGATTCCATAAACAGCGCGTGCTTGGTGTTTACATCTAATTTTAAATATCAACATTATTTCTATCAGCAAAATGCAAAATAGCCTTCAAAATTTATTCATCAAAAATGAACATGAATTTATGCACTTACATCCAAATATTTTTTATTTTTTCTAATTAAAAAAATTATTATTTATGCATTAAAAATTTTGACAACAGGAAAGAGTTTCTTCAATAGTCGGTTAAATACCATTTTAGCTCGATTGGATGACAGCAAGTTGGTTTATTAGTATCTCGTAAAAGCAACCTTTCTAATGACAGTTACATCCCCACAAATTTTATAGAATGCATTGTCATCAACAACGAATCTATCTGCCCAGTTTCAGCCCAATTGGATAATAGAAAAGGGCTTAATTAGGCCTCCGCAGATTTGCCCGCCATTCGACAAACATACAAAATTGAAGTTTCTGTAAATGATTTTGAAAAAGAAAAGTTTAAGTCCAAGATCCAACATAATGGAGGTGGTAGCATCCCCATGATTTAGATATGTGGAGGACAGGAAGTGTACGAACTGACCATTTCGAAGGCCTGAGGGAATCCTTATGGCGGACATTTTGTCTCGCCAATGTTCCAAGGAAAAAATCATAAGTGTTCTGCTGTTCAATGATTGACAACACGCTAAAGAACTTAAATGGGTTTTGTTTCCTGATGTAGCACTACAACTTCAAAAACTAATTTTAAATAAATTGTATTTTATTAAATTACATCTCAAGAATATATCATAAAACATCACAATCCATTACGAAGTGTCATTCCTCCTTTAAGGTATACATATGCAATTGAGATGATTTTCTTTAATTTTTAGGTTATAATTTCAAACTTTTTAGTAGTAAATTACAATTAAAAATGATGCGTTTTTATATGCATATAAACATTTTTTATCCATTAATTTTTTAATCATCTAATTACAATTAAAGAGACTAATTAGGACATTATTAGAGCATACATAAATAAACTTGTGATTAACTTAGAGGTATGATTTTTATTGCAAATAAAAGATATTATATTGACGCATGTTACTATGGAGAATTTTGAATTTGGCTTCAATATTTATTTAATTATAAGTTTTTAAACAAAAAGTTTAAAAAATACATAGTTTTTGACAAAAAATTAAGATTAAAATATGCATAAAAAATGTGTTTATAAAAATATATATTAAATTCTCAATAGTAAACACATTCACAACTGTTTTCTACAAAACAAAATAAGGTTTTGTAACTCAGACCATTTATTGGGAAGTTATGACCGTTGGCGTAAAGTCATATAACACCAAAATGTCATTCTTCAGGAAACGTGTTTAAGGTTTACTACACTAATGAACGTGATACAAAACAGGTTCACAAAACCCACTGTAATTTAAAAAGCAATTTGAGTCTCAGAAAGAAAATGGTATCATTTTAATAGTAATGAATCAATTTAATAGTAACGCTGACTTGAGTCAATTTTCGCAATTCCTAATGTATATGTATACCTTTAACACTTGCTTTTGGTAATAAAATAACTATGAAATTGGAACTAACTGCCAAATGTATCTAAAGTTTGAGCGTATTTTCTTCTAAAAAAGTGTAAGAAGAGTTAAAAATGCATGACATCTTTAGTTATTAGCTCAAGTAATTCTAAAAAAGTATGAAGTAAATATTTATCTTTGTGTTTTGATTAAGCAAAACAATCTAAAATATTGTACAACACTATTTCTTGCAACTCGTTTGATTGACTTTTTTCTACAAACAAAGTTAATTTTGATTGGTAAAACATTATGCATCGCAATACTGCATTGAAATTAGATTTTAATGTTTAAAAAATAAAATATTAGTTGTTTAAATTCTCGGCAAAAGTGATGAAAAGCCTTAGAAAATCGAGATTATTAATACATGAAACAAAATAAATTGAATGCATTTTAACAACTTTATTGATAGTATTGTTTACGCATAAGAAATTTTAGTAAACAGTTACAAGTCGCAAATATTTTAAGTAATTTTGGAAATGGATTCATTGACAGTGTAGCTTTTAATGTCTCATGATAACTTTTTTTCCCAAACATTTTAACAAAAACGGTGAACAACTCCTTTAGTTCCTGCCGTGAGTATAGTGGTTAATTAACAAACGTCAGAATTAATCTAAAGGAACTTAATTTCGTGCATAAGTTAAAGCGTTGCAATAACTCAAATTCGTAACTTGAAATGATATTTATTCATGAACAATAGGTATTTAGACAACACATTTCCTCAAAGCACGCTTAGTTAAGTCAGTGCTGACATCCATAGATTAAAAGCAAAATATAATATATCATAAAGATATCATAGAACAACTAATAAATCATATTGACACTTTTGATTACTATACAGTATAAAAACTGGCTGAGCATTTGAATCAAGAAATTTCACTTACTGGCATATCAGGGTCAGGAAAATGGCGAACTCATGTGAGCGTCATTGCGTCCGATAAAAATGCATCTCTCTCTCAGGAATCACCGCTTGACCGACTTGCTATCTCCCCAATTTCCTTCTGTCTCTTACGATCCCCCTCATAATTACATCAAAACTTCTCTCTCTACGCCATTGGAGCGGCTCGAATCCTTTATGGAATCGCCAACTCTTATTTGACCAATTGGCCAAACCCCTGTTTAAATATTCCCCCAAAAGCTTCGGACAGAAACTTAAGGGGCTATGCACTTGTTGCAGTTTTAAACAGACCCCTTAATACAATTTGTAAAATGTCTGTGGATATACAGCATGACATTTATCACCCTTTTCACCAACAAAAATTTTAAAGAAATTCCACTCAGCCAGCTAAAAATTAAAAAATAAAACACTCACAGCATTCCATAAAGTAACTGCAAAAAAAATACACAAGAATGAAAGATGATGTGTAAAAGCATGAAATTACAAGCAGATAGTTGCACACTGAAATATGACCAATCACAATTTTTTGTAACATTGTTAAAGAGCAAAAATAAAAGAATAAAAAACAACATGAAGATGTAACCAGGAAAACACAAGGTATAATTTAGAAGGGAAAGAAAAAGAAGTTGGTTCATGAACAACGTTCTCAATCGTCATTGTGTAAGTTTTTCTAGTTTCATAGTTTGTAAATCTCCATAGTCAAAGAGTTCAGTTTATTGTGACCATCTAACACAGTATTGTTGTTCTGTGTTATCCTAAAGGTGTTGAACATTCCTAGCAAAAAGTTTGTGCATCGGAAAGAAAACAGTTTATTGTTCACACTTGCAATGTCACTAGAATGTCTGTCTTCTCTCGTTCCCTGAAGATCGAGTTACCCAGGAGCAAAAAAGAATAGTTTTACCTGGATGTCGTGTGGCCCTCAATCAAAGTGGATGGCCAGGGGAAAATGTGTTCAGTTGCCATTGCATTGGTGATGAGGAGTCAAAGGAAAACTGAGAGGGGTGTGGCCTGCTTTGCCACCTGTTCCTTTCTCCAACTTCGCGGACTTGGGTGAGTGACGGCCTCCTACTGTATGGCCAGGTCAAGCTTGCTGATCTCTGTAACCGGAACATCGGAACATTCTCTGTGTGTCGTCTGCTGTGATGATGCCAGAAGGTAGCTCCGCCCTGTCCCACAGGTGTCGAATGGGGCATGTTGGGTCCTCCCATCCATTTGTATGTCCACGGTCCACGTCTCTCGGACTCCGCTGCTTGGAATTTCGCAGTCGTTCGGTGTAGCTTGTTGAGGACTGCTATCTGGTGGTGTGGTATGGAAACATCTGTTGGACCTGTTGCTGCGTTGTCGTGGTCTGATTGAAATCGCTGAGTCTGGAAAGCGAGTACTGTATCTCTGACGAAATCTGACCATTCTGAAGAACTATTTCTGCTTCACTGTAAATCTCTGGCCAGCGGTGATATTCAGCTGTAGCAAAAATTTAGGAATGCTACTTTGCTCAAGGCAGCACGCCATTATACTTCATTGTAAATGCAGATCTGTTTAGATTTTTTGATACAGAAAAATGACAATTCCAAGACTCATAAATACTCAGCCAGTCCTAAACTTTTAACCTAATCAACTATTATTAGTAATCCTCACATGAAAGACTGCTCAAAATCAAAATAGAAAAAAGAAAAAAAAATTACCATTTAACTTTCACTAACCAAAGTAGAAAAATACAAATATACTTAGTCTTATCTCCCTTTTATATCATTTTTTTCTTAAACTTCCCTTGATTTTTTATTACATAACCAGAACAAAGCATTAAGTTTCCATCCAAAAATTAATTTACACCACCAATTGCCAAATATAATTAACATCCTTAATCACCAATTCCAATCATGAATTAATTACTAATATCGTAGACAACACACTCGTATAATCAGAGCCACGATCCAAAATCAACAGCGTGAACGCGTTCTGTTGATCAAATTAATCCAGAGCACATAAAAGCAAGACACCCGACACTAAATCCGCTCCTTTTGCCTGCCTAACAGCAGATTCCTATCAGTTTCAGTGTTCAAAAACGCCTTAATCTAACCCATTAAAAAAACCAATGCCATACATTAATCAAAAAGAGACCCAATGTCTCATTAATTCCAGTGCAACAAATCGCTAACCAAAAAAAAATTTCGACGACCCCCTCGTTGGCCTTAAAAAAAACAAAAACCGACTTCCGCTACCTCTGTTAAAGTGGGGAGAAAAAAAAAACGAAAAATCGCCCCTCTGAACTCTCCAAAAAGAAAAACAACACAAAAACACAAACTTCGTTCTCCTTGGCAAGTCACGTGACAGAAGCGGTCAGAACCTCTCCCGTCTGATGACGTCACACACCCTTTCTGAGACCGGAGAACTATATGTTCCCCACAAAAAAAAAATAAAAACCTGTTCTGAAAGTGACCAACATTCGCCCTTTTTCCCGCCAAAATGCAGACAGTCATTTGCCAACGCGTCCCTCGCCATTAGTGTCAACAAGACTCTACGCGACAATATTTATGACCAATTCATGCGTGCTGAATACTCCCGTAGCAAAGATTGACAAAAGCTAAGACTTTTAAATTTACGAGTTCCCTCGTCTAGCCAGAGAATGACAGCGCTTTTTTTTATTGTTTGTCAATCCAAGTCTTGTCCTAGGAATCGTGAGAAGTTATCGCTGAACGCGATCTTTACTTCTAAGATCGTACCGGTGTGGTAAAGATGCCTGAAGGTCAGAATTATTTTTGTGATCTATTCCCTTTTCCAAGATAAATTTATCGTATCTCTTTTCTGCTAGTTTTAAACTACAGATGTGGATGCGTGTCTTAACGATTTGGGGGGATGTTAACAATTGAATGTCAAAGAGGTTTTTTGTGTGTATCTTTGTAATCTTGTAGCGTCCTGTGAAATACTTTTTAAACTTGCCTGGGGTTTTGTAGTACACAATACTGTCAACTGTGAAATGTCTCTTGTGTGATTTACTGATAGCATAATTTTGCTGTGTCAACTGTGCATTTTCAATGTGTTTAAAAGCCTGTTTCCTACATTCTTCTATTTGTAGCATTGTTTTCTCAACGTAATTAGGATATCCCAACCAATCTAAATTTGATTTTTTACAAACCTTCATTGTGCTGAATATAGGTTCTATTTTACGACCAAAAAATAGCTGTGAAGGGGAAAAGCTTGTCGTAGAGTGAATTGAACTGTTATACATTGCCTTATGAATATCTAATGCTGATTGTAGATCAATTTTTTGCTCTTTTAAAGCTAAGATGGTGTTCTTAATCTCTAAATTCGTGGACTCGACTTTACCGTTGCACCAAGGAGCGTAAACAGGTGTGTGTATAAGGTGTACCCCTAATAATCTGTTTAATTCGATAAAGCCCTTAGAAATGAAGTTACTACAATTGTCTGATAAAATGGTTTCTGGTACGCCGTATCTAGAAATGTACTGCATGAGACACTTAGCTATTTGTTGTGATCCAATTGATTCTAATTTATATAGATCTAAGTATCTACTAAAATTTTCTATGATACTTAATACGTAAGCGCCACACTTGAGCGGTCCCAAAATATCCATAGATAACTGTGCTCCAATTCTATTTGGAATATGTGCAAAACCTTGCGGTTTGAACTTTTGATAGCTTCGCTTCACTCTATTGCAAGTTTCACAACTCTTAATGTAATTTGTGACATCTGAATATAACCCTTTCCAGTGAAATTTTTGCATTAAAAATTGAAACGTTTTAGCTATGCCAAAATGTGTAAAATGTGCGTTTTGAATTGCGTGAATTTGTAATGTGTCCGGTAGAACCACATTAAACATGTAGCTATCTACATCGTTTTCTGTAATTTTTCTCTTGAACATAAGTAATCCAGAATCTTCATCCACAAAATAATTTTTAAATTTTGCCTTCAATTTGCCATTATCTCTGTGTAAAGCTTCCTTAATTTCCAGAATGTTAAGATCCCTATTTTGTTCCATAAGAATATTAGTATCATCTAATTTATGACCCTTGTTATCAGATAAATGATGTATGATGTTTGAGCTTTTCAGCTGATTGACTACACAATCCTCCCAAGCTTGCTCTTCTTTGTTGATGTGAACGGAACCTTCGGATTGTGAAACTGTTTCAATGTTTTGGTTATACTGAGCCTGTGGTGTACTGAGTATGGTATTTACAGAAGTAAGGTTTGTTTTAGGTATAGTATCATCTACATTTTTAGAACCCTCTGAAAGAATTTCTTTAATTCTCGTAGTATCTGTGTCCAATGTAACCTCAATATTTGGTATATTGACCATACGTGACAAATAGTCCGGTAAAACGTTGTCAATACCTCTGATGTACTGTATGTCGAAAGAGTAATAAGCCAATTCATTTAAAATCCTTGTAATTTTATTTGACTTGTTTTGAAGTTTGGAGAAATACTGTAGTGGTCTGTGGTCAGAAAAAACAGTAAATGTGCCCCCATACAAATACTCACAGAAGTGTAAGATTGATTTATGTAAAGCAATAAGCTCAAGATAAATCGCTGGCTGCTTTTCCTCAAATTGTGAGTTCTTTTTAGAGAAATACGCAACAGGACAAAGTTTGTCACCATGATACTGAAAAAGACTGGCTCCAACTGACATTTTCGAAGCGTCACATGCGAGATAAAATTTCTCTTTAATATTGACCTGTTTTAAATAGGGTTTAGTAAAAAATTGCCTTTGTAGATTTTGAAAAGCTACATTATGCCTTTCTGTCCAAACAAACGGTGTTTTTTTTTTTGTTAATTCCTCCAAAACACTTGTGTAGTTAGCATAGTTCTTAATACTATCACGATAAAAATTAGTCAAACCATTGAATCGACGTAATTCCTTGATGTTTTTAGGAGTTTGGAAGCAGGTGATTTTTTGAGTGTTATATTCTGTTGGAGTGATTCCTGTTTGTGAAATTTCGTATCCCAAATATGTGATTTTCTCCCTAAAGAAATTGCATTTCTCAGCACTTAAAGTTAAGTTGTTAGCCCTTAATCTCTCGAATACTAACTGCAGCTTATGTATCATTTCTTCAAAGCAGTTTGAAGGAATTATTACGTCATCAATAAAGAAACGAATTCCATAACTTATCAAATCTCCCAATATCTCATGTATCAAATTTTGGAATATAGATGACGCTGTGACAAAACCATAAGGTAGACGGACAAATTTATAAGTACCCCACATTGAGGCAAATCCAAACTTTTCAGAATGTTCCTCCATGCTTAACTGTAAGAATGCGCTATTAAAATCAATAATGCTGTAAAATCGGTACCCACTTAAATCTGTGACCAAATCTTTGATTTTTGGTAAGATCTGTGGTGCTTTAACAATTAAAGAATTCAAAAGACGCATATCCAAACATAATCGAAAGCGTTTCTTATCGTCATTATTTTCTGCCTTTTTTTTTACCATAAGCACAGGTGCCAAAAAATTCGTGTTTGACTTTCGAATGATGTTGGCTTCCAAAAGAGTGTCAATTTGAATTTTTGCCTCTTCTCTTAGAAGATGGGGGATGGGATAAGGCTTACACCCAATTGCAGAATCATGTTTTAAGATTATAGTAGGTTTTATAGCATCACAATGGCCTAAAGTTTTCATGGATTTTGAAAACACCATGTAGTTTTCCTGTAATAATTGACTCAGAATTTTGCTGTTGTTATCGTTGAGGTGACTCAAATCAAAATCGATGATGCTAAATTCCCATTCACGCAAATGCTTAATTTCCTCAGTAGCCGTAATCAAGTTAATCATTTGTGTGTTTGATTTTTGCGAATCATCAATTTGAAAATCTTTTTCAAAATACCCAACTTTCATCGATTTATTTAAGTGAAGAGTGTCTGGTGATTTGTTTTGAACCAATGTACAAAATTCATTATTCTTCATGTAGTTAATGGACATGCTACACTCTAGTCGATTATTAAGTTGCATAGGTGTGAAACAAATGTCCCCCTCAAAATTTTTATTTGTGTAATCCTTGCTTCTCAATTTAATGAAACTCGCTTCACCAGGCTCTAAGATGACTGCATGTGTCAAGAAAACAGAATTTGACTCCCCTTTTATGCAAAGGGTAGAGTCACAGAATTTGACTGTTGTCTTGTCTAGAAACTCCAGTTTACCCTCACGTAAGTTTACAATTACCCTATTTTCACTCAGAAACTGCATGCCTAAAATAATCTGAAATTGCTCTTGAAACCTTTCGCTTGAGACGAAAAACGTAACATTTAGCCTTTTATTTCCCACTTTTAAAATCGTCTCAATGCAATTTGTGTATTTTAATACTGACCCTGTTATGGTCGTAATTACCACATTTGAAGCGACACATTTAGTTTTGATTTTCTGTTTTATTAACATGTAAACTTCCTTTGAGCATAAGCAGATATTTGCTCCTGTATCAAGAAGTGCTTTAAATTGTATTCCTGCGATTTCCGTTTGAATAATAGGTAAATTTGAAACATTGTAACTGTTAAAATTGTTTAAATTCTCGATTTTCAAATTTCCCACCTGTAATTGTCTGGGTATACCTGCACTTCTGGTTTGATCTGAGCAACTGTTTAAGTGTTCTCCATGTCCCCCTGTGCTATGTCTAAAAAATGATTTGAAGCTTGTGAATTATTGTTACCATGTGAATTATATCTACCTCTGCTTTGATTATTGTAGTAATAATTACCACGATTTTGTCTGTTCTGTCCCCTGACGTGCTGATTCGGATTTCTGAAGTACCTGTTTTGTGATATGTTACCTCTATTACCACCCCGTTGACCGGAATAACCGCCTCTCGCATTTTGGGTGTTCGGATATTGCTGGTTATGTCTATTTTGTTGTGGTATGTTAATCATACTCTTAAATGCCTCACATTCCGTTGAAAAATGATCCCCCGACACTCCACATAAATAACACTGCATCGCTTGTACTTGCCCAGGAGGGTTTTGAGTAGTTGTTTCCATGCGATTGATTTGTTGTAACTGCTGCTCTTCTGATTGTGAGAAGGAGTTTTCCACCTTTAATGCATTAATTTTACATCTCGCAACCGTGTCAAGCGCCATTTGAGAATTTTTTGCTATTTCAATAGCTTGTTCGAATGATTTCGGGTTCAATTTTAGTACGTCTCGTTGAATTTCTGGTAGAAGCGCCCCTACGAATTTTGAGAGTCTAAGCTTGTCAATTACCGCTTTCGTATCTTGCGAGATTTCTGTTTGCGAGGTCCCCAAATATTTATTCGAAGCCACGACAAGTCTATGTGCAAACATTTTGACTGATTCATTTTCTCTCATGTGACAGTTGGAGAAATCTAATTGGCACTGTCCCACATCTAATTCGTCCCGGAAAAAGTCCATGATTTTATCCCTAACCAGATCATAATTTTGGGAATTCATCAATTCTCTGTCTGACATAAGGTAGCGAAGCGCGTTCCCCCGTAATTTCGATTTCAATATCGTGAGTTTCTCGGAGTCTTTCCACTTTGCCAGTAAAGCCACTTCGTCAAATTGTCGAAAAAAAAATTTCGTCTCATCTTTATTACCCTCATAATTTGCGGTTAATAAAGCTAAACCATTTATTCTGCTAGCGCTCTCCATTTCAATGTTTTCCTGTGCCATTTTTTTATTATTTTGACTTCCGCTCGCACGCTGTTTAATTGTTTCAGCTCTGACTATATTAGCTGTAGTTGACCTCGTTTTGAAATTTGAAAGCGTCCTATTTCCACGAACCATATTCAATTATAAAAACAATTTCGCAAATCACTATCATTCTAATTTTACTTTCCATCAAATACCACTTATTCACTGAACAATATGCATTTCAAACTGAGTCCAAGGCACCATTTATATGCCGTGAGTATAGTGGTTAATTAACAAACGTCAGAATTAATCTAAAGGAACTTAATTTCGTGCATAAGTTAAAGCGTTGCAATAACTCAAATTCGTAACTTGAAATGATATTTATTCATGAACAATAGGTATTTAGACAACACATTTCCTCAAAGCACGCTTAGTTAAGTCAGTGCTGACATCCATAGATTAAAAGCAAAATATAATATATCATAAAGATATCATAGAACAACTAATAAATCACATTGACACTTTTGATTACTATACAGTATAAAAACTGGCTGAGCATTTGAATCAAGAAATTTCACTTACTGGCATATCAGGGTCAGGAAAATGGCGAACTCATGTGAGCGTCATTGCGTCCGATAAAAATGCATCTCTCTCTCAGGAATCACCGCTTGACCGACTTGCTATCTCCCCAATTTCCTTCTGTCTCTTACGATCCCCCTCATAATTACATCAAAACTTCTCTCTCTACGCCATTGGAGCGGCTCGAATCCTTTATGGAATCGCCAACTCTTATTTGACCAATTGGCCAAACCCCTGTTTAAATATTCCCCCAAAAGCTTCGGACAGAAACTTAAGGGGCTATGCACTTGTTGCAGTTTTAAACAGACCCCTTAATACAATTTGTAAAATGTCTGTGGATATACAGCATGACAGTTCCTTTATAGAAACTTCCCATTAGGTGTATCGGACGATATCAAAGATAGACACCTTCAACAATTTTCAAATATTGCTTGACCAGTACAACTAACATTTAGCCTGCTCTCCGGACTTTGAAAATGCCCAAGAATTACAACAAAGACATATTTTCTTGTCATACATTAACACTTCTGTACGGATAAACACATTGCGAATGCAATCCGTATCTCTCATATTTAATTTAAGCATCTTATTTCACACACTTAACTGCAGGCAGAATGTAAGGGAAATCCCCTTAGTGCAATTAACGGAATCATTAAAGAGCCTGGTCTCTTAATGAGCTATCTCCAGGGGATGTAAGTTAAGATTATTTAATTTTTTTCCCTTCTGCAAATGCATTATTAGTACTTTACTTTTGCTTGCAACAATTCATACTTATGTGCTGTGTTATCTTGATATTCTACAAAGAGCTTGCCAGCAGAATTTTTTAATTATGTAATTCTTGGATCCCCCTTAAATAATTGCGTAATGCAATTTTATATGATTATCATCCAATGCTGAGGTATTACAATATCTTTTTTTTATTAGAATTATCTAAAAGAATCTTATAAATAAATATAAGGGTAAATATTAAGATGCATAAAAGTCTCAAGTGAAATCTGTAAGTTATGCTAAATAATTCATGCCACTTACAAAATGTGTTGTGAATATTTGAACAATTGATAAAATATGTGAATGATAAATTAATGGTTGGTTGTTTTCAGATTATCTGGCACCGTCAGCAACACGAGGGCTATAATGCGCCGAAACATTCGTCATTAGACAAGCCAACATACATTTACAAACACCCATGCCTAACACGTGACTCGAACCTGCAACCTCGCGGTCTAGAAGCTAGCACGCTAACCACTATACCGTTTGGTCAGCGATAAATTAATGAAAAATGTATATGAAAAATAAATTATGTAAAATATCATGAAAATAACTGATAAAATATCATTGAAAATATTATTGTGGTGGTTTAAACTAAAAATTTAAAATAAATCCGTCCGCAGATTTATCCTTCCTACATCCGTACACAAAAAAATCAAGCATAAACGATTTATTAAAAAAAAGTCGAACATCTAAAAAATAGTACCAATTCTTATTTGTCGGTTATAGCAACAATATATAATGCATATATTTAAAATTATTAGTTAAATAGAAAATGCATTTTTAATTTTTTTAAATAGTTATTTTTACATTTTCTTTTAATCACTAGTTCAAATTGCTTTTATTTATATATAAAAAAAAATATTTGAGATATTTGTTCAATGACTAAATATTCGTTCATATTTTCCCTGTTTTGTATGTTACAGCAACGTTATATAGTACTTGTTAAGCATTTAAATTATTATTTTAACTTTTAGTGCATTTAATAAAAGTTAAGCTTTTAGCAAATTAACTTATTTTTTGTAAATCATTTCAGAACTCAGGCAGTTGTGCAAGAGACGTTCTGTGCTTTGCATTCAATTATTAAAAGTGTAATTTCAGGAAACACAACTACGCAATCCGAAATTCACAAATCTAATTTTCCCATCTCATTTCACCCACTTAACTTCAAGCAGACTAAAATGGAGATCCCATTATCGCAATTAACGGATGCTATTAAGGGTGTTCTCGTCCTGTAGCATTGTTGCGTGCATTGTAGTGGAAAGAAGAATTGGCCTTTAACGACCAGTACTCGAGAGAACGTATTTTAGAAAGGTTTTAGATTAAAAAAATATATATATATATATTTCTCGGCGCCTCATTCAAATGGCAAGTAGGGTTTTGAGTACTTTTCGAGCATAGGGTTATTTGGTAATTAAATAATAATTTTTATACAATCTGATTCGACAAATGTCATTTCGTTCTTAATTGGCGGGGGAATGTTTTAATTCAGAATTTTTAAAGGGACCCCTTTCTTTCACAAAAAATTATAAAAAATATCAATTTTCTATTTTTTGCGTGTTTATAATCTTTGAAACCATCTCCTTATTCTGGCAAGTTTTTCAGCTGATCCGATTACTACAATTGCAAAGAGTTTTGTATTGAGTTTGAGTCAAAATGAAAAGTTTTGAGTTTTGTATTAAGTTTAAGTCAAAAATTTTTTTAGTTGAGTTGAGTTTGATTCAAAATGAAAATTTTCGAGTTTTAAATTGAGTTGAATCAAAATAATTTTTATTTATTTGAGTTGAGTTTGAGTCAAAATTAAAAAAATTGAGCTCTGTCATTTTTGAAGCAAAGCTCTCGTGTGTGGGTATTTATAAAAAAATAACCTATTGCATGACATAGATTATTGCACTTGTTTTAAAATATATTTTAATAATTAAATCTGTAGTTTTCAAATCCAAACATTTAATATCGAGTTTCTTTGATAGTACGAGGTCTGAAATGAGTATTTGAAAAGTCTGATACGAGGATTTTTTAAATTAGTAAGTTTTTTGGCAAAATAATTTAATATTTTAAAATTTGTAGTGTTTAAAAACGGATATATTAATAACAAGAACATCCTTAATAGGAAGAGAATGACACGTAGAAGTTAAAGCGCACTAGGTCAATACAAACTCGTGACTTAAATGTGTGATAGGAAGGGCCTTAAAGCATTATTTGTGTAAACTCACTGAAATTAGATAGTCATCAGTGAAAGATTTAAAAAAAAAAAATATTTATTTTACAAACTGGTACTTCTTCACCTATGACACACAATACTTTTCTACCTTTATTTTATATTAGTACTTTCTTTAAAAGACTCAGAAGATATATAACACAATGGATTCACTACTGGAATGTAAAAACAACACAATACTTTATATACAATCATCAAGCAAAAATTACTTTCTTTTTGAACTGAACGAATCTATAGTTTAGAAACATACATTCTTACTGTACACATAAAAGGGTGTGCTACATTCGGAATTTCAATATACACTGTGAAAAATTGTGTCCCAAATTGCGCCAAAAATTGGTTCAACCAAATTAAATGCAACCAACATTTGGTGTTTAGTTTCACGATTTAATGGTGGTTACGATCCAAGGTAGCACCAATAAATCCTAAGACTAAGCACCAAATGGTGGTTGCAGCTAAATGGGAACCAATTTTCGATGCAAGGTGGATCCAAATTTTTAACAGTTTGGTATTGTGTAGTAATTTCAATTGACATTCACCTTACTTAATGTTGATGAACGATTTTCTTAATATTTTTAAGTTAGATGTCATTTTTACTCTGGGTCTTAAGCCCAAGAGTATTGTTTTCAATTGGTCAAAAGTCAAAAGTGTGGTCCGGTGTCCGTCACCACTTAATGTTTGGGCATGCGCAGGAAAAGCATTGTGGGGGCATGCGCCTGCTCCTCCTGGTTGTATAAAAAAAGATGTATGCTGATGTTGCTCAGTGTTAACGATGTTTTATAAAACTCAAATAAAAACCAACTTTGTAATGGGCTTGAACTTGAGACACAAGGTAAACTGTACATCAGCCCTAAGTTTGCAATTATTTTGAATCGCACATTTTTTTTCTAATAAGATGCTGAAACAAATTTTTGAAATATTGAAAATATTTTATAATGTTGCTTTTATTCCATATTATTCTCTCAACTCTCATCTTGATAAAATCATTCATTAACTTATGAATGAGAGTGAAAAAATAATTCCCATCAGACTTTGATTTTAAAACAAATGGACTAATTTCCTTACGCGTCAAGATAACATCTCATAATTCTTTGTTCTACCTTTCCAATAAAAGAGATTTATAACCGTCATATAAAAGATTTGTTATCGTTCTTCTTTATGGAAAAAGCGTCAATTTTGAAAGTGAATTTTAAATGCATTGTGATGGCTGTGGCATTCTTATAATAAAAAGAAAAGTTTCGTTTCACTTTGGATAATCCGACATGTCTTTATTTCGTTAGATTATATTTTATGACTGTGTGATATCGATTTTCTTAAAAGAATAGGATCAGATATCGTCTAATCATTTTCTCAAACTTTTGACAGCTATGAGCGAAGCATACCTGGAACATTATATTATTAAAATGTTTTGATATTGAAATATTTTCCAGCAATTGACTTATTAGTTTTACAGACGTTTTTCGACGTTGCTGTTTTGGTGTAATGTGATGGTGGGTTGCTTACATTAAATTAGATTCGGAATAGTTTTATTTGTGTATTTGCAGTAGAGTTGAACATTTTCACTTTATTTACTTTGTTAGATTTACAAATACAAATACAAATTTTAAGACCAACAACAGGCTCATGACTCAACAGGGTTGGTCGAGTAAATATATATATACACGTATATAGAAATATAATTTGCATACAATAGTTACAGGATCATACATACAATGTTCAATAGTTACAGGATCATACATACAATACACAATAGTTACAGGATCATATATAATAATACAATACAATATACAAAGTTGACTCAGCGTTTCACAATCACACTGGAAAAATTCAATACATAATACAAGCTGAAAGTTTTTATAAAATCCAACAGTACGCCAACATAAGTAATCAAATATAGTAACTAAATAGCCTAAATTAAATATGAGCAAAACACAAAATACAAGTTACTTACCTAGCCAGTGTAATCCAATTATTGTTCATTGACGATCTCCCAATGCATATCTGACTGTTTCTTAAAACTCTTTACGCTCTCTGAATTTACAACATTAGCTAGCAAATCATTCCAATCATTGATTATCCTATTGTAAAAATAGCGTTTTCGCCCTTCCCTATTAAATTGAGATTTGAACAATTTACACCCATTTCCTCGTGTTCTATTGTCAGTGATAAATTCTAAGCCCCTAATTTCACCATGAGCAATAAATTTAAACTACTTGATAAAATTCCTTCTTGCCCTTCTTTCTTACAGTGTATACATGTTTAATTTTTTCAATCTATCCTCATATGTGATAGTACCTTGAATTATTTGTGTTGTTCTGTGTTGAAGAGAAAACTTGAACTTCAAAACTCTAATTTTGGTTGAAACTTTAATGCGAATTTATAAATTCCAACTTGATTGCCTTTGTTGGGAAACATAACTATTTTCTCTGTTTACTTTGAAATTATACTGCTGCTAAGATGAAAAATAATCATGTGTTTTTAAATCTATACCATAAATAAATATCAAGAGATATTAGGCCATGCATTATTTTGAGTAGGGTTGCATCGTATGGACATGCTTCTGACCAATCACAATACACATTTAAAAACAAATTTGAATTTACACTTTATATTAGCCAATCACAATGCTCATTTCATTGTCTGACAAAAATAGAAGTTAATTGTGATGTAGCAATGCACAAGGTACATGCAAGACATTTTTTAATTAAACGAAATAGTACTCATGTTTGAAAGACACGTAACAAAATAAAGCAATTATTGTAATTATAAAGCATTGAACATTTTTCTCATTTAGAAACATTTCTAACGATTAAAAGTACCTCTTCTTTTTTTCTTTTTAAATTTAATTAGTACTTTCAATTACCCATATGTATACATAAAGGAAAGAAAGTTTAGTATACGGTTAAAAAAAAAAAATCGATTTTTTTTTTTTTTTTTTTTTTTTGCACGTTTTGGAACATCCTGATTTCCAAAAATGACCAAGAAAAAATGTCTGCCTGTGTGTACGTAGTCAACATGAGTCACAAACAAATTGACCTACGATGTTCAAATTTGGTGTGTGGGTTGGTGGTAGCCATGGGACCTAACATTTTGGTTCTTCTCAAAATAGCGCATGCGCATAAGGTAGCTGAAATTAAAAAAATAATATTTTTCAATAATTGCTAAAAAACGACTCTAACGATTTTGTTCAAATCGCTATGATAATGCCTCTAAAGGTGTTCTAATCATTCCCACCTAAAAAAATCCCATAAAAATGCGATAAAAGCGCAAAAAGTTGAAAAACGAGTTCCTTTAACACAGAGCACTCTGCCCTTGAGCATTATCCATCAACGATTGATAAATTTTTCGTTTCACACACAAGCAAAGACAATGTAACGTCTATCGAATAAAACCTCCAATTTTGCATTTGGCGTTTTTTTTTTTTTTGTCTCATGTCAAAATTATTGCCAAAAATATCGCCAAACTGTCCATTTACATTTAAATGAGGAAAAATTAGAAAATAATAAGTAACACCATGTTAAATTTTACTTCATTGACTAATATTATACAGTGTAATTGAAAGTTATGTGATGTTCCACAC
Source organism: Linyphia triangularis (assembly GCA_963978545.1). Lineage (NCBI taxonomy): Eukaryota > Metazoa > Arthropoda > Arachnida > Araneae > Linyphiidae > Linyphia > Linyphia triangularis. The sequence continues at coordinate 18,678,970 of OZ021728.1, forward strand.
CCCTACTTTTTATTCAAAATATATTCTTTTACATTTTGACAAAATTTAATCAACTACATTCTTGACATCCTTTATTTTATAATAGGGAAGACACATTATGTTACCTCAACCTTTTGTCAGCCGTAATTAACCCTCCAAAAGACCTCCGCTAAATTGCGTTTGGTAATTATTTCCGGAATTTTAAACTTGGTATCTCCTAACTTCAGTGTACTATCAGTTTCAGAGGAAACAGCTTTTACGAAACTAAGATCATCTGCCGCCAAATGACCTTCTCATCAATCAATGTCAACTTCTTGAGATTGAATATCGAAGTGAAATGAGAACGGATATACACATGGTGCCTGAACCAACACGCCAGGGGTATAGTGAAGAGGGAACGCCAAGGTTTCTATACATTTTTAGTACGGCGTTCCCTATCCTAAACAGTTCTTAAATATTCATGTTTATTTACTTTCAATTACCCATATGAAAACATAGGATAATGAAAGTATAGTATTCGGTTAAAAAAAAAAATCGAATTTTTTGCATTTCTATAAGTGTTAGAACATCCTGATTTCAAAAAAGTGATCTATAAAAAATGTATGTCTGTGTGTATGGGGTCCGCATAACTCCCGAACAATTTAAATACGATGTTCAAATTTGGTGTGTGGGTTTGTGATGACAAGGGGACCTACCATTAAGGTTTTCGTCAAAAATCGCGCATGCGTATAAGGTAGCTGCCATTGAAAAAATTATGTTTTTCAGTAATTGCTTAAAAATGGCCATAACGGTTTTGTCCAAAATCGCTGTGGTAATGCCTCTTAAGGTATTCTAATCATCCCAACCTCCGAAATTCCCATAAAAATTCTTTAATGGTGTAAAAAGTGGAAAAACGAATGCCTTTAACACAGAGTTCTCTTTCCTTGAGCAAACCTTATCAACGAACTTATTTCTTCTCTCCTCAGTTTCACTTACAAGAAAGCATAGTATAATAATTATTGAAAAGTATATCGCCCAAATCATCATTTTGGAGGATTTTTTTTTTTTCTTTTTTTTTTTTAAAAAAAGTACCCATACAAGAATTATCGCAAAAAATATCGCCAAACTGTCCGTTTTTGCTAAATGAATTATGAAAATATTAAAACGATAAATGACACAAATCTACGCCAGTATTATAGCGTAATTAAAAGTTGTGCAATGTTCCACACCTCTAGTTTATGTTAGAAACCAGTTTCAAAAGTCAAATAATTTCTTTTTTAAATTGTCTATTTAAAAATTGTTGCAAATGGTTTATTTAAATTTAAAGTAAAAAGTAAAGTAGTAAAATTCAAGTAAAGTAACAATTTAAAAAAATATTTAAGTACTACCTGAATACCCGTATTCACTAGAAAAATTAACTATGACTATTTTACCAATCATAAGACATAAATGCATGTTTAATCTCTTTTCCAGGGATTAATCAAAGCTTTGATGTGTAGTATTTTTATATACTTGAACCACACATTTAAATTAAAAGAAGTTAAAAATAAACACAAAAAATAGAGAGATGAAGAAACACACACACACAAAAAAAAACTATTTCTCACTTAAGATACAAAATAAAATATTTAAAAACGTTTAAAAAAGAAACTTACTTAAAAAACAATGTTTATGTTGCATTTTTAATAAGATGTACAAAAGTGTTTTTAGGATTAATCTTGTTGACATTTTACGAAATTTCAGAGTTGTAGCTGCATTAGAAATAGAACATTTTAAAATTCCAATTTTAGGGCATTTAACCTCGTTTCGATTCCTTAAAATTAGTTATTTGGGACCGAATAGCCTTTTTTTTTTAACATTAACATTTGTTAACATTAACTTTGTTAATATTTGTTAACATTAACTTTGTTAACATTTGTATAAAATTTGAATGATGGAAGAGACGAGAAGTGATGGAATTAGTGATGAACCAGAATTCGTTACTCATTGAGAATTTATTTTATATACATAGAAAATAATATTAAACATTTATTTTTATCTTTCATACTGACCTTCCTCCCAACCCCACCCCGAAAAAACAAAGCAAAAGAAAAAACTTACCCATAAAATATTTTAAACTAAGAATCCTTTATATGCATTCATAACTTTTACATATAATGGACAATTCCCGATATTTTCAAAAATGAATGAAGTTATTTTATATTTATGAAGAATTTCTTTCTGATTCCAAATACTCAAACAAAAGTTCTTAAAAAAATAGTTATTTAAATATTAAGAAAAGAAAATGCACGAAAACCTCTTCCGATCGCAGTCGGATCAAAACGATATGTTTTAACTGTGAAGTCACGACATCTTTCTGTTGTCTGTGTTTATCGAGAGGTTTCTGTTAAATAGTTGGTGTGAGTTTTTTTAGACAATTGCCATACCCCGTGCCGGTTGGCGAGAAACTTGCAAATCTGGTTTCCGCTTCAGTGTTTCAAGCCAAGTTGTTTCAGATCAAGTGACGTCACATTCGATTCGAGCCGAATGAGTCGTTTTTTTAACCAAAATAAACCAGCGAACTTCGGTTGCAAATTAAAAAAAAGAAAGAAAAAAAGGAAAAGGGCAGCGAGCAGAATTATTTTGTTTATAGCCTTTTCGAAACATTTAGAATTAAATAATTTTTTTTTTAAATATGCAAGGATTGTCTATATAATTGAATTTTCGCACCTCGTCTTCACGTGAATATATATCAATTACAAATGGTTCAGTGGAGATGTAGCCGACCAAACGGTATAGTGGTTAGCGTGCTAACTTCTAGACCACAAGGTTGCGGGTTCGAGTCCTGTGTTGTAAATGTTTCATGGGTGTTTGTAAATGTATGTTGGCTTGTCAAATGAAGAATGTTTCGGTGCATTATAGCCCTCGTGTTGCTGATGGCGCCAGATAATCTGAAAACAACCAATCAGGGGAGATGTAAAATCAAGTGCAATTCATGAAACGATTCAATGTTTTGCTAGTTCAGTCCTATTTCATCGTAGCCTGGTTCAATTTCGTAATTTTTCCCACCAGAATGAAATACACAAACAGACAACATCTACGTTATTTTAAGGGAAATGAGACACTTTTTTCAAAAGTCTTTAGTTTTGCTTAGGATTCTTTAGCACAGGATTAAATACAATTTGGTACAAACATAGAAGATGTGGCTCATAATACAACAACAAAATTTGAGCAGATTACATAAACTAGAAAGTGAATTATTGAGAAAAATGCATTAAGGTATACATATACATTAGGAATTGCGAAATTCGACTTAAGTCTGTGTTTTTGTTTTTTGGTTTTAAAATATTTCCAAATGCATTACCATTTAAATTATATCATTTTCTTTCTGATACTCAAATTACTTTTTAAATTACAGTAAGTTTTGTGAACCTGTTTTGTATCCCGTTCATTAGTGTAGTAAAATTTAAACGCGTTTTCTGAAGAATGACATTTTGGTACTATATGACTTTACGCCAACGGTCATAACTTCATAATAAATTATCCGATTTAAAAAATTATAATTTTGTTTTGTAGACATTAGTTGTGAATGTGTTTTCTATGGAGAATCTAATATATATTGTTATAAACACATTTTTTATGTATATTTCAATCTTAATTTTTGGTTAAAAACAATGTATTTTTTTAAACTTTTTATTTAAAAACTTTTAATTAAATAAACATTGAAGCCAAATTCAAAATTCTTCATAAGAGCATGCGTCAATATAATATATTTTATTTTGCAATAAAAATAATACCTCTAAGTTAATTACAAATTTATTTATGTATGTTTTAATAATGTTCTAATTAGTCACTTTAATTGCAATTAGCTGATTAAAAATTTGACGGACAAAAAAAAATTTTATATATAAAAATGCATCATTTTTAATTCTAATATACTGCCAAAAAGTTTGAAATTATAACCTAAAAATTAAAGAAAATCATCTCAATTGTATATGTATACCTTAAAATATTACAAAATTTTAACTTTTTTCAAAATGATCCTCGTGACACAATACTTAAATGAACATCAAAGAAAAACTTGAAGTTGTTTATCAATATATTATAAAAAATTTCACTCTTGCTTTTATCTTTAGGTGCTGTAGTTGAACATAAATACATTTTCAAACTTGGCATTAGACTTTTCATTAAAAAATGCACGTATTTCAAATTCCCAACCTGAAGAAAATAGAAAAAATTATGTGACATAAAAAAAGCATGTGAGCATTTCTTTATAGTAAATTAAAAATTATTTATAAAGAAAAAATTAGGTAGATTTATCAAAAAAGTAATCGCAAGGAGCTTTTTCAACATACGTAAAATGTGAAAAAAGCGAAGTTGAGAAAAATGCATTTGTAACTTTTGCCAACAAAAGTGCGATACGTAAAAATAGTTAGTGGAAATTTTACCATTTAAAATCATCGGATTTCAAAAATTTAAACGCGAAATTAAAGCTAGTGAAGTCAGCAATTGTTATTGAAGGAAAATTGAAAACGTCAGATTTAGTGATATCAGTGTCCCCTTAAAGAATTTTAAAAAAGTCTGTAATGGAACGCCCCCTACTTTTTCATTTTATACTGCTCCACTAATGCTAACGCCACGTCTTTTTTATTTTCATGATCTTGGAAGTTATCTTTTAATACATAAAGCTCTCTTTAAAATTAAAGGATTGTGATATAAAATTGTCATTTTAAGAAGATAATGGTCTAAAGTCTATTGTAAAGCAAACCACTAATTTAACATTTTACTGATTAAATTTTACCCATAAAGCCCAACCGCCAGTTATGGGGGAATGGTGGCTAGTCTTCCTAACACGCTGAGTTCCAAGCGAATTCCCAAGGAATTCCGCTTCAGGCCATACGCTTCTTAGAAGCGCTATTATTGCGATATAGCAATACGAAGCGGGCTACTAACAGATTGACATTTACTCGATACAGCTGTGTAAATATATTAGGGCCATTGTTTCTTATCGCAGTAGAAGGTATTTGCGTTTAGAATGAAATGCTTATAGACATTCATTCCACACGTTTACTCAGCATTACCAGACCTCGGACTTAAAATTCTTAGGTAGGCAATTTTTCACAATCGCATTTTGGATATCATATATTTAAAAATATTTGTATCTATTGAAATATCAATAGTACTTCAAAAATTAAGATTTCATGCATTTTAAAAAGTATTAAGAAATACAATATGTCAAATTATCGGTGTGGGAAAAAACAACAGAGTACTGTCAGCCACCGGTGGTTGAGGAGACCTAAACGGAAAGTTCAGTGCCAGCCACCTATGGCTGAAGTGGCACTCAACGCGTTAATGGTATAATCCTGTAATAAATAAACATTAAGTAAATTTTCAGTAATTACTTAAAGCAATGTAATTTTTTTTTAGTTTTATATCATATTTTACCCTGTCAGACACCGATGGTTGACGAAACCTATACGGAAAGTTCAGTGTCAGCTACCGATGGCTGACGTGGCACTCAATGTGTTAATGATATAATCCTGTAATAAATAAACATTAAGTAAATTTTCAGTAATTACTTAAAGCAATGTAATTTTTTTTATTTTTATATCATATTTTACCCTATCAGACACCGATGGTTGACGCGAACGAAAGTTCAGTGTCAGCCATCGATGACTGATGCGGCACTCATCGTTTTAACTAAGGTTGAAGCTGTGCTTATTGCCCGCACTCTGATCAGGAGAAATCGTATCTTGCCCCTCTCTGAGGGTCACTTTGTAGTGGTTGGTACTGAAGAATCAGAGCGGTGCTGCGGTTGTCGGTTTCGAACTGATGTGGGTTGCTGTTGCAACCCTACTGCCATTTTGCAAGATTCTAAACTTTACTCACTTGCCACCTTCATGGGGTTGGCTTTGAATATCGTAATGATGGGGTAGCGTTGGGTTTCTCACTGGAACTTACCTATATGGCCATCTTTTCTGAATTACTTCAACTTGTTTCAAAGAAATTGGGATTTGTTGCAGATATTGAAAAACACGTCACATTTTGTATGAAATAGTGTCAATATAATAAACCAAGATTTGTGTTTATGAATCAGAATGGCGTTTAACAATGTATGCAGTAGTCATACTTTGTTTATGTAGTATTTTGAAAGAGACAGAATGTTACAAGTTTGTCACTTTTTCCATAAATTATGTTAGTTTGAGGTAGCTCTTAGGCGGAACTCAATATGACTACGAATGTCTATTCTTTCCCAACCAAAATTCATTTTAAATTAAATTAATGAGATTAATGGACATTAAATTAATTTAATGGGATACAAACTTCCTCTCTACATGAAGAATATGCTGACATATAAGCACAAAGATAAATAAATAAACAGACGAACCTATGAATTATTCATAAACCGCTTTTAGTCACAAATACCAAAAACATAAAGAGTTATTTACAGGATCTATGAATTATCGTCTTCATTAGCTACAAGAACACTCACAGCTCTTACATTCAAACCTCTTTATTTTTGCATCGGTCTTCCTATCCCAGTCAGCACACTGCACAACTTCTTCAAATCAGCCAGCTAGATCGATTAATAGATAATCCGCAAACACCCCATTTGCTGCACACATGACCACTCCTTATCTGCTGAACTTCGCACAAGCCATTCCGACAGAGCGCAAATGCCCCGGGTCTATTATAGTCCAGCACCTACCGCCCCCAATCCGTTTAGGCAGCATCCACCCTTTGTGTCCCTCGCTAATTGAAGGGCCATCCACAGCAGCTTCGACCGAGCAGAAACGGCATTAACGGATCTCCCCCCCCCCCTTCACGGTTAATGCCGTGCTATTAACGCCTAAGCGACGATCTTCGGATACGAAGTCCGATAAATTGGACAAGGAGTATATGCGGGCATCAGAGAGTCCACATATGGATTAGCAAAAGAATACCTATATCTTTAGAGAAAATCAATGCAGACCTATGTATATATAGGGAAAAATTTTTGACATTCAGTTTTATGCGGTTTACTAAGTAAGTACATAACTCACATTAAACTAGGTGGCCTCGTGAAAAATATAAATAATCAGATTGACAATTTATGTATGCTTTCATACATTTTGCATACAAACAATGGACAATTCCCGCATTTTTTTTAAAAGCGAGTGACATTAGTTTATATTTATTCAGAATTTTTTCTGATTCCAAATATGTAAACAGAAGTTCTTTAAAAAAATTAGTTATTTAAATATTAAGAAAAGAAAATGCCTCAAAACCGAGCCGTAACCTGTACGATCAAAACATTCAACAAAATCTGTGACTTCACAACTTCCTTCCTTTTCTATGGTTATCTTGAGGTTTCTGCCAAATAGTTGGCGTTGGTAGATCATCGCAATATCCCGTTCAGGTTGGCGCGATTTGCGAGAAACTTGCAAAACTGGTTTCCGCTGCCGCTTTTCAAGTCAAAATGTTTGGGAAGCCTTGACGTCACATTCGAGTCGAATGAATTGTTTTCTCACCAACACGTAGCCTGGTAACTTTGATTGTAAATTAAAAAAAAAAAGAAAAAGCGCATTGAGCAGAAATTTTTCTGTTTATGGCCTTTTCGAAACATTTAGAATTAAATAAGTAAAAAAAAAAAATTGCGGAAATTTTCCATTGTGCGATTCTGATTTTTTGTTAAGTATCAAAGACTCACTATCAAAAACTATCATCATTCTTCCTAATCTTCTATCAAAAACTATTAACAATCTTTCAAATCTTCGGAAAAAAAAAAAAAAAAAAAACTATCCACACTCTTTCTAGAACTTCTAAACTTAACAATACTCCTGCATGACTTCATGCTTTTATGCTTCGTTCAAAGTTTATAGCCTTATAGCCATAAAAAAAAAAAAAAAAAAAAAAAAATATATATATATATATATATATATATATATATATATATATATATATATATATATATATATATATATATATATATATATATATATATATATATATATATATATATATATATATATATATATATATATAGTGTAAAAAATGCATCACGAACAAGTTTCGTGCAAAACTTCAACATTGAAACAAACCCTTTCTTTAAGAAATCACTCTTTTTAAACCAGTCATCTTCTGTTAAGATGTTAAATTCTTGAATCTCCATAATTAACTTGAAGATGAAATCTCTCGAATTGGATGCTCATTCCTTAAAATGACTTATATTTCACGAGAGAAGAAATGTAAAAATTAGACTAAGTCGTTTATATACTTTCTCTATCTTAATGCAATTGTGCGCATTCTATATTTTCTTAACCATATACGAGTAATATATATTGCACGTAAGAAGAATTGTGAAAATTAGACTAGCCTTTTGTATGCGTTCTCTATCTTATTGCAATTGGGAGTATTCTGTATTTTTGTAGCATAATACAGGGTACCCGAATTAAAAATTCATAATTTGGAGAGGTTGGTATACTTAACAGAATAGTAAAACTAGATCGCAAGACTCGCAAAGTTTTTCAAAAAGAAATCAGTGCTCTTCTACGTTGGCTCATTTAAAAGTCCTGAAGATAGAAACATCGCAATCCAGTTCCAACTAGTTTGGTTGTAGCATTTCCAAATTAACACTAATAATAGCAGCGATTATAGAGGCTCGAGAGTCTTTGAGGTTCCGTAAGGTTAGACTTTGCTTTCAGAGTAGCTTCTAAATTAAAAATCAAGTAGAGTGACATCTGAAGGTTTTGGTTTCTAAATAAATTACTGTTACGAATTTCTGTATATTTGTAAATATTTCGTAATATTAATTACGTAAAAAGGAAAATTTATGTTCATTTCCCATAAGGCAATGCAAGGGTTTGACTTTACTTCGCTTTCCTGCAATGCGTCTCTTATTTCTTGAAAATGAGTTTTACAAGGAGTAGGCTATTTAACGTTATGGTTAATGGCAATGGTTTTGGCCACTAATTTTGGTCGCCAAATTTGGTGAGAAATTGCCAAATGTCGCCAAACTTGGTGACCATTTGGCGACATTTTCAGTCCCTATGTACCTGTATAGGACTTTTCGTCTGCGATCTGGAAAATTCTCCAAATTTCTATCTCTAGAAGACTCGCGAAGGATTGACTTTCCAATATAAGGCCGGCCAAGAGTGAGTTAGTTACTTAGTTATCTCTCAGAGAGCATTTAGAGTTAGTTCCGAAAGTGAACTATATTGCATTGTCTTTTGCGTTGATTTTAGCAGTTGTGTATCTAGTTTTTAACTGCTGTTTTTGCTCCATTGTTGTGTAAAGAGCTGTATTGAGTCTATTAGAACTGACAGTTCTGGAGTTGTAAAAGAATCCGCGAAGAGTTATATAGGAATAAAATTCTGCCAGTTTTGATCTGCTTTGGCTTCAAGTCTTTCGAACCCAGCCACTCAACATTACATTTGATTCGGACACTCTGTATAACTATTGCACATTTACCAAAAACTCCTTCTTAAATTCATGCTCCGGTGATTCCTTTAAAATTAAAATCTATATAAAACAGTGTGAAAACTATAACACGTATAAGTCTTGTGGAAAGCCTCGACTCTAAAACAAAGTCCCTTCCTTTAAATAAAAAAAATTACTCTTTTTTAACTCCGCAATTTGCTGTTAAGGAATGCTAACTTTTTGAACATCTATAACTCACTTGGCGATTAAATCTCTCGAATTGGATGTTCGTCCTTTTAATGGCTCATGTCGTACGAGGGTAGTCGGCGTGTAATTTTAAATGGGGATTAAACCGGGGAATGGATGTAGGAGGGTGAATGAAGGTCGGGACATTAATTTGGGGCGTGTTTTATCTCCATTCAGTGAGTGCGATTGGGCTGTAGATCAGACTGATCATTTCGTCGGGTCCAATCAACCCGAGTGGAAGGTTTGGGAAATTACCTCTTATAAAGAGTGGTTTCAATCGGGTGAGGAACTGTGGCGACAAATGCTGTTCTGTTATTTTTTTTTTTTTAATGGCAATCTTGATTTGTGGTTGGCTGTATCTGTTATAGTAGTTAGATTGGGAACAAATTTTATGGCTTGCTTCTTCCCACTCTTAATTGGAGAAATTCGAGCTTGTTTTTATTCTTTAATGATCGAATGACTTACTATAAAAATAAATATTAAGATGGCTATCAAGGACAACAAATTATTTCGTTTGTTATCAAGGATGTGAAACAGAAAGAACTGTCGCACATTTTAAGGTGCGTTTATGTGATTTAATTTTTATAAGATAGAAAATTTTATTTGATCAAAGAAACTTTTTCTATAAAATTATGAATTATTTCTTTGTTTTTAGCAGTTTTCCATTTACTTTCTAAAATTTTGCTGTATCCGATTTGTCAAAAAAAACCTTACATGCTAATTGAAAATGAGCTGAACGAAGTTTTTACTCATCAATCACTTAATACAAATTCATTTCAAAGTCCCAGCTATACTACGAGGGTTGTCTGAAAAGTTTTGAGCCTCAACATGAAGATAGCAGCACTCATCAACAAAAGTTTAGGAATGTATTCGGGCATTCGTTGAAAGGTATTCCTTAAAATTTGAGCCATTTTTGATGCTCAGTTGTTGTTTGACAGTCGCTTGATTAAGACCTAGTGCATGTTTTTGTGAAAATGGAAAAATTCGAATATCATGCCGTGATTAAATACTTGCATTTGAAAGGCAATACACCCACGAAAATTAAAACAGAGTTGCATGATGTATATGGGGACTCTGTCCCTTCATTTACCACCGTGAAAAGCTGATCAGCTGAATTTAAACATGGTTGTACCAGCCTTTCTGATGATGAGCGTTCGGGACGCCCTAAAACTGCAACCACCAGCGATATCATCGAAAAAGTGCACCAAATGGCACTGGACGACAGTCGAATAAAGGTTAGAGAGTTAGCAGAGGCTATGGGCATATCAAAAGAACGCATTTGTCATAATATTAACTAAAATATTGGATATGCGTAAGCTATCCGCGCACTTGGTGTCGAGTTTGCTCACTTTGGACCAAAAACGCATTCGAATGAACATTTCTAAGGCCCTGCTGAAGCGGTTTACACAAAAGAAGGTGGAATTTTGGCGCCGATTCACAGCTGTTGATGAAACGTGGATCCTCCTCTACACTCCTGAGACAAAAGCACAATCAAACAGTGGACTGCTAAGGGTGAACCTGCTTCGAAAAAAGCGAAGAAAAAAAGCCAGAAAGGTGATGACGACTGTTTTTTGTGATATGCACGGAATTGTGCTTATCGATTATCTTCAAAAAAGGTAAAACAATAACTGAAGTTTATTATGCATCATTACTTGACAAGCTAAATATATAAATTGCAAAAACTCGACCGCATTTGAAGAAAGTGCTTTTCCATCAGGATAACGCTCCTGCTCACACTTCGACGGTTGCCATGGCTAAAATTCATGAATTTGTCATCCCCCATATTCACCAGATTTGGCCCCCATTGACTTCTTCTTGTTTCCTAACCTTAAAGTTTCACTTGGTGCGAAGAGATTTTCTAAGGAGAGGAGGTCATTCAACACGTAAACTCTTATTTTGGAGAGAAAGATGACAGCTACTATAATGAAGGGTTAAAAAGGTTGGAGTGTCGTTGAAAGAAGTGTATTGACTTAAAAGGAGACTTAGTTGAAAAATAAAACTATATTTGGTCTAAAAAGTACATCTTTCCATGTTAGGCTCAAAACTTTTCAGACAACCCTCATAAAACAAAGGTCTAAGACCAAAAGTGGAGTTTACTTAGTGGGAGTTAGAAGCCTACAATTGTGCAAATCAATGTCAGCTTATTTTCTAAATTTACATAATCAGTCAATAAAGCATAAAATATTTCGTATTTATTTTGACATGATGTTCCAATCAGCAATTTCTTCAGTATTTGATTTAATGTTAACAGTATTTCTTATTTCTTAAATAACAATACCAAATATGCCGTTGGTAAGCTTTTGAGTTTCTGTTATGCCATTATCTTGCTAGACATTTATGTAGTTCCTTTTCAATTTAAGATCACATAAAACAAAGTTACGCTTCATGAAGAAAATTTGACCGTTCTGGAAATTTAAATGTTTGTCTAAAAAAAAAATGATTTTTTAATATATTTTCTACAGCCAATATTCGTTCTTCTATTTTCATCGCATGAAAAGAGAACATGCAGGCGATATTTTATTCCTTCATTTTATAATATGTAACATTCTGTAGAAATCCCGAAATAACTATTTTGAAGAAACGTTTTAAAGAAGCGTAAATTAACAAGAGACACGACATTTTACAAAAACTACAAATACTTTTCTTTTATCCCAGGGTTTTAATCTCTTAAAAACTAGTTGTAAAATGTAACCTTTAAGCACTCTATTATGCACAAATTCATGGAAAAACACCATTGATAAGTCTGAAAAAAAGATCGATTCAATGGGGTTAGCTCCAAAGCCCATTACACTCCTCAGGCAAGAAACTTCCTTTAATTCTAGATTTACAGTTAGGCTTAAAAGACCGCTCTTCTATTTAATGGCGGCTTACTAGATCTGAATCTAATCCTCCTGGATTAGACAGCGTGAGCCAACACACTTTCATTCATCTTCATTAATAGCGAGGAGCCAATCAGATGGAGGGATATAAGTCACGTGTTTAATGGGCTACCCTAGTAGTGAAGAAGTAGCGGCAAGTCACTGAAAATAAGAGTGATTGTTTGGCGAGAAAGATTGGTTGTTTGGCTACCTTTATCTGGTACGAAGATTTTTTTTGTTTTGTTAAGAAAAGATGTGTAAAGAAGTATCGTTAGTTAAGTTTGTTTTTCGGTTGAAATACCAAGACACTCCACTATTACTTTAGATTAATGCATTTTGTGTCAGAAGCTATATTCACATTCTGGTTCTTAGCTTGCGCAGAATCTAATTGCTATTTGTTTCGCATATGACATGTCATTAGGACAAGCTGTATTATGTTCCCTCCCATCCAACCACTATCAATGATGTAATCATTATTTGTGTGTATGTAATAATGATGCAATCTCATAGCAAGAGGAGGAGCTTCTCAGTATATATCACCATACCCAATTAGTTTAATGACTTTTTGATAGTTACCATTACCACTGGTGAAGGCACAATTCTATAGGTCAGCGTATAGCATCATGCTCCTTTATATCAATGGTGAGGTTGATAAATTGGATCATAGTGCTTGATATTTTACACCAGGGTAATCAGCCCTATACAGCGGTGGCTACAGCAAGTACTGTAGGGCTGCATCTAAATTATTAGTTTAAAATTGCAATTTATTAGTGTCTAGTCAATTCCCCTATATGATGTACAAGGTGATTGTAAATAAAGGGCGTATATAACTAATTTTTTTTTATTTTAAAACTAGCTAAATACCCGTGCTTCGCTACGAAATTGTATCATGTGCAATATTTTAGCTAGTTATGCATATATATATATATGTTGAAAATTTCAAAGCTGTAGCCCTATTTGAAATCGTTTTGTAATATATATATTTATTAATTAAAAAAATTAATTAATAACGAACTAAACAAAAATTAAAAATTCTGTTTTTCTAAAGTCCAATTAGAAGGCCAAAACTACTTATGTTGAAAATTTTAGAGATGTAACCTTTAGAAATCGTTTTGTAAAATATTAATTAATTAATTCTAAAAATTAATTAAAAAGAAACTAAATAAAAATTTAAAATTCTGTTTTTCAAAAGTCCAATTAGAAGGCTAAAGCTACTTATGTTGAAAATTTCAGAGCTGTAGCCCAATTAGTAGTCGTTTCGTAAAAAGTTTATTAATTAATTAAAAAACTTAATTAAAAAAGAACAAAATAAAAATTTAAAATTTTGTTTTTAAAAAGCCTAATTAAAAGGCAAAAAAGTACTTACGTTGAAAATTTCAGAGCTGTAGCCCTATTAGTAGTCGTTGTGTATTAATTAATTAAAAAAATTAATTAAAAAGGAACAAAATAAAAATTTAAAATTCTGTTTTTTAAAAGTCCGATTAAAAGGTCAATACTACTTATGTTGAAAATTTCAGAGCTGTAGCCCTATTAGATATTGTTTTGTAACATATTTATTAATTAATTACAAAAATTAATTAATAACGAACTAAACAAAAATTTAAAATTCTGTTTTTCAAAAGTCCAATTAGAAGGCTAAAGCTACTTATGTTGAAAATTTCAGAGCTGTAGCCCAATTAGTAGTCGTTTCGTAAAATGTTTATTAATTAATTAAAAATATTAATTAAAAAGGAACAAAATAAAAATTTAAAATTATGTTTTTTAAAAGTCCGATTAAAAGGTCAATGCTACTTATGTTGAAAATTTCAGAGCTGTAGCCCTATTAGATATTGTTTTGTAACATATTTATTAATTAATTACAAAAATTAATTAAAAAAGAACTAATTAAAATTTTAAAATTCTTTTTGTGATGCATAAAATTAGAAGATTAAAACTACTTATGCTGAAACTTTCAGAGCTCTACTCTAATTTTAAGTAGGTTTCTATAGATCCACAGAGCCACAGACAGACAGATAGACAGACACACAGCTTGTTTTAATATTATAGATTACTGAGTCCCTTTAAGGAATATTATTCACTAAAGTCTCCAAAATTTACCAAATAATGACTTACATAAGCAAAGCAATAGGAAATATTTCCATTCATTTTCAAAATATTTTAAGTCTCAATGGCAAAAAAAAAAAAAAAAAAAAAAAAAAAAAAAAAAAAAAAACATCAGAATACATTAAATGTTGAAAGGAGAACGGAATTCAGCCGTTTCAAACTTTTATTCAAGATTTCAAGATTTTACCTAGACATTTCAAAACGTTATTTTCGTATCTGTAGAATAATATCCAAAAATATATTCGCAGCTGATATCTGAAACTTTTAATGTCATATATACCTTTGAATGTTCAAAATATATTCAAACATCTTTTTCTTTACTATTGCAAACCAATCGTGGAATTCTTTGTAGCAGAAATACTAAGGAATAATATCAAAAGCGTATCAGTTATAAAAATCAAAAACATTCATTTCAGACATCATATTATGATTCCTTTAAACATCAAAAATAATATGATTGCAGAATTTCCAAATAAAAGAACGTTGTATTTTATTGCGAAGCTCCCAATTTTCTTTGATTGAACTTGAAGACTGATTGTGAATGGTGTCCCTGAAACTAATTAAGGTTTCGTTATAGAGAAATTACTCCATGGATTGGTTTTGGATGATTCTGCACTTTTGCCATGATTTGATATTTCCGGCAACATATTTTTTCAGAAAGAAAATAACTGGTTCCGAATTCTATCATTTTTTTTTTTTTGTATCGTTTCAAAGAGTTTTTTTTTATTTGTTTTGTGTTGTGCTACCTCAATTGTGAAAGAAGAAAGTTAATAAATTTAGTCATTAACCATACCATACGATAAAAGTTTTTTTTTTTGTGTCTGTGATGGCATATTGTTTTGGGTGTCAGCCACCTTGGAAATGTTTCTTTGTGGCATAAAAAAAAATTCCACAAAAAAAAATCAAAAGGAATCCTACTCCACACTTTTACCATAATTAATTAATGTAAGTTATTAATAAAATGTTAATTGCTCATGTATCTAGCTATTTTTTTTTTTTTTTATGTGATTTTTTTTTTCAGAAATTTCCGTGCAAGTCAGAAATTGAGTAACCTTTCCGCTTTTAAAAAAGAGAAAAAAACAACATTATTACGTAAGGCACCTCATAAAACATTTGTGAAACGTCCTTGTAGCAAATAGTAAACTTCCGTAAAGTAATCGCCGTAAGTAAGCTAGAAAAAATTACATCAAGTAAATTATTTGGAAACCTTGTAAGCCATGAACTTGAGCTGTTTTTTATCGCTCAACAACATCACGAAAAAAAAAAAAAACTAGAGTTTCTCAAGAGAAGGTGATGCACTTAGTTAAACGATACTTTATTTTATTATCGCAACACACGGTACACTAAAGCGGAACCGTTTATTTTAAATGCCTCTCATTCCATTGAACAAAACATCTTTTTTTTTTTCATTGCACTCTGAAAAGGAATACAAATAATAAAGGGAAGAAATATCTTTATTCCTACAATTAGAATAATGAACCTAAAACTTCATTTACCTGCTAGATTTTTTTGTTTTTTTTAAATGTTCGTTTGGTAATCGAATTGTTAGGGTGTAAAAATGATTTTTTTAAGTATTTTTTAGTAAGATTTTTTGGTAATGTTAATCAGTCCTTAATTGTATATATATACAATTATATATATACTTTGGAAAAATCTTATCCGAAACCGAATTCAAATTGTAATACTTGAGTGTCAAACTTTCAAATTTTGCAAACATACCGAATGATGGATTTTCAATTTCAAATTAAAAATGTGTATAAAATCAATTATATCCTAAAAAATAACTTAAGACACTAGATAATTTAGGTTTTGATTATATAAATTATTGATAACAATTTAATTTCCTCAACCAGCTTAAATTGCGATTTTCTCTCTTTTCTTTTTTGCTGTGTTGCCTTTTACTGTATACTATTCAACTTTCCAAAATGTTTGGACTAATTCTAATCTTTAACCACCACTTTCAAAACAAATAAAACTATGTTCAATTCTTAGCAGATGAGATCTTGGCATTTAAATTTGTACATGTATCAAAAATTGTGTTTTTGTGCAAAGGGAAAGAAGGATCTTAAAAAAAAAACAAAAAAAAACACCGTTGAGAAATAATACAATAATAATTTGAGCATTTCTAATAGTATACACAATTTGAATCAACATACACAACTTTTTAACTAAAAATCTTTATCTTATATATATAAGATCAAAAATTCTTTGATATCAAACCAAATAGGGCTTGTTCAAGTAGTGTATACTGTCAGAACTTTCTAAAATGTGAGAGTATTTTTTTTAATTATGTTTTTGTTGTTGTTGTTGTTTCTTATCCCAACTGGTCTAGCGGAGCTAGACCAGGTCCATGAGTCCACCACCCTCAGGAAGTCGAAGAACAAGAATGGGTCACGCAGGAAATCTTCTTTTCAAAATGCATGCAGCTAAGGAGGTGAGCCGGGCTAGCTGCACCGGTGAAACACTTATTGCAAGTTGGATAGACCTTTCTTTTATGTTCATATTTCATACACCTTAGATGACCACTGATAAATCTTGTGTACGCAGTCTGGTCACCTCTATCTCCTCTGAAGGTCAAAGCGCGTCACTGCTTTTCCCCAGCGTACTAGGTGTGCACCGGGGGAACGATCCAGTCCAGCTGTACACGTTTCTTTCTAATGGAGTGAATTTCCGAGGATGTAAGTACCAAGTTATCTGGCAGGGGTTCATGTGTGCCAAGTTTTGCCAGCGAGTCAGTGATCTCATTGCCATGAAGACCTACATGGGACGGGATCCACTGCAGGTAAATATCTCGCTTTTCGGAAAGTTTACACATACGTTTCAAGATTGCCGTACCAGCCCTATCACCCACTCTGGACCATGCACTCAAATATTGGATAGAACTTCTACTATCCATAAGGATCCAGATGGGGTCTAAATGCGAAAAATCTTCAATTGCATTTAGTCCCGCCTCGATAGCCAATAGCTCCGAACGGAAGACGGAACAGTAATCCGGGTTTCTCCTTTTAATGTTTATGTCGCCATCGGGTCTCTTGATGTTGACTCCACTTCCAGTCCGATTCTGCTCATCCCTGCTACCATCAGTATAGATTCGGATTCCCTCCTTAGGGATATTGTTTATAATCTCGAGAGCCAGCTGTTGTAGCAATTCAGGAACGTCTGAAGTTTTATTTGGTGCTTATTGCTAAAGACGGGCAAAAGTACACTCTCGGAATCCCTCGTGAGGGATCAACGCAAGTCCCAAGGGAATGGTGCTCTACATCTTGATGAACTGCGTTTAAGGAGATTGCACGCGAAAAGGGGCTATTTCTTCTTAGTCTTCGATTATCTAATTTTTAATGAAGTAAAACAATGTGCAATGTAAATAAATTATTCTACAGAAGCAGATGTCTTATCCTGTAAACCATTGTATCATTTATTAATTTGTCAGTTATATAAAGAGATAAAAAATATCATGTTGAAAAACAGCATCTAGAATAATTTTATTGGATACTCGCTGTGTAATTTACAGCTTTTTTTTTTTTTAAGGAAATGTATTAAGGAAATGCGAGACTATTTCATGTACAATTTAACTACTCCAAACCATGGTTGCAAGCTACAATAGGAAATGCAGGGTGGTCATAAAGAAACTTTACCAATACATGGGAAATTCTGTGAATGGCAACAAAATGGCGTTCACGGTTACGGTTGTAGTCAGAGAAACTCAAAATTTTCGAATGGCAACACCTACTTTTTCATATCGCAAAATGTTCAGCTTATGCGAAAAGACATAAAAAGAAACTGTGGATCGGTATGTGTATCACAAGAAAACGGATGCGTTACGCATGCACAAAAAACAGCTCTGCGAACGGTCAACAAAAGCACGATCGGGTAACCTAACCGTTCGCAGAGGTCTTCTTTGTACCTGCATAACGCGTCCGTTTTTTGTGATACACGTAGAGTTCCAACTCTCTTTAAGGTTTCCTCATGCGCTGAGCATTTTGCGACAGGAAAAAGTAGGCGTTGCTACTTGAAAATTTCGAGTTTCTGTAACTATCACCGTGCGCTCCATTTTGTTGCCATTCACTGAATCTCGAGCTCATATCTCTGAATAACTGTACCTGACATTTCAACTCGATCTGTTGAACGAAAAGGTTGGTTGTTTGAGATTATCTGGCACCGTCAGCAACACGAGGGCAATAATGCACCGAAACACTCGTTATTAGACAAGCCAACATACATTTACAAACGCCCATGCCTAACACGGGACTCGAACCCGCAACCTCGCAGTCTAGAAGCTAGCACGCTAACCGCTACACTGTTTGGTCGGCTGAACGGAAAGGACTCTAGAGGTCCATATATCGGCCAAGTTTCTTCATGACCACCCTGTATTTATTTCACAAAAGTCAAGTTATTTTCTCTCTCTTCTCTCTTCCACATTTTCCGCAACATGAATATCACAACTCATTTCCTAGTACTAAAGTCAATAACTGAAAGGTAATTTACGCCATTCTCGGCTTACTCCCTCCACCCCTCCAACCCCCAATGTACAAACCCAACGCACACAGTACCACCACTACGTAAAAAAAATCACCTTTCAATCTCTAACCAACATCAGATCATTCCCGAGCGAAGTAAATACACGATAACATCAGCAACTTCCTTCCAACACAGCTCCATTTCAAGCCAACTCACAAATGCCTTAAATGACTGCTAAATTACCTCAAACTAATGCATAGCCACTTAGAAGGTAGGCAACAATAGCGATGCCACAAATCAAAATCTCTTCCACAAAAGGCAATCGGATAAAAAGAGCGGTTTTCCTTATCTTTATCGCGGCTGGTAACGATAGTGTAGATTTTGATAACCTGGTAATTTACTTTTGTAATGGGCTTCGGAGAGTCTATCGATAAGGGCTGCATCCGGCGCATCCTCAAATATCCTCTTCTTCTCGACAAAACTCGGGATTCTAACTCATCAGTTCGGGAAAGCATCATCGCTGGAGTTTATTTCCGATATTTCGGGAAATTTCTTTTGTTCTTAAAAGATCGGAATCAGTTTTGTCGAAACGTGCTCTTTAAAGGAGTGGAATTTTCTTATGTTTTGAAGTAAAAGTAGATGGTAGGTTTCAAAACATCAATAGGAAAGATGGTTAATTTCTTGAATTTGTGAACACGTTTTGCTCCTACACGACTATAAAAAATGCTGGAATGACAGGACTATAAAAAAAACATAGTAATTTTAAAAAACTAGGGTTGCAGAATATCTCACAACTTTTAATTACACTCAATACTGCATTAGCACTGCATCTATATTTATCAAGGATTGATGTAATTTACCGTTTTCATATTTGTACTAAGTTGACAAAAATTCATAGTTTTGGCGATGTTTTTGGCAATAATTATTACACTATAAAAATACCAGTAAAAGGGCACATTTAGTGAAATGTTTTTTGATAAATATTGAATTAATCTTTCTTGTAAGTGAAACACGGAAGAAACTATAGTAATGGCCAATGCTCAATGAAAAAGAAATATTCTTTGAAGGTATTTGTTTAATAATTTTTTATGCTTTTATTTCGGCGGTGTGGATGTTTTAAACATTATAAATGGCTTTCCCACAAGCGAAGGTAAAAGAAACTCTGAGGCGTGGAATCGTGGTCAGTCGGATTTTGAACTCTGTTTTGAAAGAATCTCAGCCCTTGCTTTTGTTTAATCTGAATTATCGCTGTATCAAAAGCTGTATGCACTAAAACTTTTGTTAAAGCTTGATAACGAGTTGACTGTTGTTTATAGGTTTTGTTAGCCTTTGAAACGAAAGCTTTTTATGCTTTTATCCTATTTCTACTTGATTTCGGTGATGTGGATGTTTTTAACACCATATAAGGCATTCACACACGCGGGGGTATAAAAAGCTCCAAGGCGTGGAATTGTGGTCAGTCGGATTTTGAACGCTGTTTCGAAGGAATCTCAGCGCTTGCTTTTGTGTATTCTGAACTATTGCCGTATCCAAAGCTGTATGGACTGAAGCTTTTGTTAAAGCTTAATAACGAGTTAACTGTTGAGTAAAATGTTGTTCAGAGTTGTTTGTGTTGTTAGTTTTAATTTTTCAAATGCTGTGTATCCTTTCCTCTGTGAAAATTCGTAACAATATAAAAACTCCTTTATAGAAAAACACATGTTAAAGTTAACCATTATAGTTTTTCTTTAACCTTAGGGAACTAAATAACTATAACTCAACTACTTTTATACTACAACCACCAGCGCTTTGAGACAATAAGCTAAAACTCCCTCAATTCCCTATCCCAACTGACGAAATTCCCCAACATTTCCCTCCACGATCTATTGTCTGAAACGCGTTTTTGCTGCAGATTTCATCCTCTTTTTCCATTTTTAAATGGAAGGCATAGCTCTTACCCTTCTGGTTTAAGGTTCTTTCTCCTTCCATCTTTTTCTGAAAAAGATTGATACTTTAATAGTACTGGAGATCCCTTCCAAGAAAAAAGGGGTTCGTGTTTATGTTTTGAGAAAGAAAAGTCTCAACTTTTACGGCTTGGATGGAGAAAATCCCCTCTTATTTAGAAAATGGATTTGAAGCTTAAAGGGATATTTGGCTCTGTTGTGTCTCGTCTGTTCCGGCGCCAAACGAAATGTTGATAGCATAAAACTATTGGTGAAGAAATATTAAAAGAATTACTTAAAAATAAATTTAGTTTAATTTGTATTTATAAAACTAAGTGTTCGTCTGTTTGCGCCCTTTATAATGCCACAGCTTTGCACTAAGAAGCACGAAATTCATTAGTAAAGACTAGTGCATCGAGATGGTAGAGAGCAACTTTTAAATATTATTAGAAGTTAATGTTATAAAATAATTAGAAAAGTAAGCGGCACTCCAAAATAGGTTGTATTTTCAATTTTATCTCTATATATATAAGGCAAAGCCCTCACTCACTCACTGACTCACTCATCACTAATTCTCCCACTTCCCACATAGTCAAACTCTGAAAATCGGCACAAATATCAACAATGGTAAAAATAGAAAAAGTAAGCTATTCCGATGTCGATTAACCCACTTTAAGGGGTCGAAAAGGGGTTAAACGTTCCAAACGAGGGACATTCGAATATCCTACTTCCCACATAGTCACGACTCTGAAAATCGGCACAATTATCAACAATGATAAAAATAGAAAAAGTAAACTATTCCGATCTCGATTAACCCACTTTAAGGGGTCGAAAAGGGGTTAAATGTTCCAAACGGGGGACATTCGAAAATCCTACTTCCCACATAGTCACAACTCTGAAAATTGGCACAAATATCAACAATGGTAAAAATAGAAAAAGTAAACTATTCCGATCTCGATCAACCCACTTTAAGGGGTCGAAAAGGGGTTAAACGTTCCAAACGAGGGACATTCGAATATCCTACTTCCCACATAGTCACAACTCTGAAAATCGGCACAAATATCAACAATGGTAAAAATAGAAAAAGTAAACTATTCCGATCTCGATCAACCCACTTTAAGGGGTCGAAAAGGGGTTAAGCGTTCCAAACGAGGGACATTCGAATATCCTACTTCCCACATAGTCACAACTCTGAAAATCGGCACAAATATCAACAATGGTAAAAATAGAAAAAGTAAACTATTCCGATCTCGATTAACCCACTTTAAGGGGTCGAAAAGGGATTAAACGTTCCAAACGAGGGACATTCGAAAATCCTACTTCCCACATAGTCACAACTCTGAAAATTGGCACAAATATCAACAATGGTAAAATTAGAAAAAGTAAACTATTCCGATCTCGATTAACCCACTTTAAGGGGTCGAAAAGGGGTTAAACGCATCAAACGAGGGACATTCGAATATCCTACTTCCTATTTGGTCACAACTCTAAAAATTGGTACAAATATTAACAATAGTAAACATAGAAAAAGTAAACTATTCCGATCTCGATCAACCCACTTTAAGGGGTCGAAAAGGGGTTAAACGTTCCAAACGAGGGACATTCGAATATCCTACTTCCCACATAGTCACAACTCTGAAAATCGGCACAAATATCAACAATGGTAAAAATAGAAAAAGTAAACTATTCCGATCTCGATCAACCCACTTTAAGGGGTCGAAAAGGGATTAAACGTTCCAAACGAGGGACATTCGAATATCCTACTTCCCACATAGTCACAACTCTGAAAATCGGCACAAATATCAACAATGGTAAAATTAGAAAAAGTAAACTATTCCGATCTCGATTAACCCACTTTAAGGGGTCGAAAAGGGGTTAAACGCATCAAACGAGGGACATTCGAATATCCTACTTCCTATTTGGTCACAACTCTAAAAATTGGTACAAATATTAACAATAGTAAACATAGAAAAAGTAAGCTATTCCGATCTCGATTAACCCACTTTAAGGGTTTCAAAAAGGGGTTAAACGTTCCAAACGAAGAATATTCGAATGTCCTACTTCTCATTTCGTCACAACTCTAAAAATTGGTGAGAATATCAATAAAGACAAACGAAGAAAAAGTAAGTTATTCCGATCTCGATTAACCCACTTTAAGGGGTGGAACAGGGGTTAAACGTTCCAAACGACGGATATTCGAATGTCCTACTTCCCCTTTCGTCACAACTCTGAAATCTGGTGCAAGTATCAACAAAAACAAACGTATAAAAAGTAAGCTATTCCGATCTCTATTTACCCACTCTAAGAGGTCAAAAAGGGGTTAATCGTTCCAAACGAGGGATATTCGAATGTACCACTTCCCATATGGTCACAACTCTAAAAATTGGTACAAATGTCAACAATGGTAAACATAGAAAAAGTAAGCTATTCCGATCTCGATTAACACACTTTAAGAGGTCAAAAAGGGGTTAAAAGTTCCAAACGAGAGATATATTCGAATGTCCTACTTCTCATATTTTCACAATTCTGAAAACTGGTATGAATATCAATAAAGACAAACGCAGAAAAAGTAAACTATTCCGATCTCGGGTGGATCAAGGGGTGGAAAAGGGGTTAAACGATCCAAACGAGGAATATTCGAATGTACCACTCCCCATATGGTCACAACTCGGAAATTTGGTAGAAATGTCAAAAAAGATTAAACATAGAAAATTTAAGCTATTCTGTTCTCGATTAACCAACTTTAAGGGGTCGAAAAGGGGTTAAATGTTCCAAACGAGGGATATCCGAATGTTCTTCTTCCAATGTAGTCATTTTTCTGATATTTTTTGCAAATGTTAAAAAAATAAGTCATTCCAATATCGATTAACGAATTTTTAAGGGATGAAAAGACGACGCAACATTGAAACTATACGAGGATTAACTTAATGTCTAATTAACTTAATTCCAATACATCTACTACTTTGAAATGTAGAACTAAGAGCAAACATAAACACAATAAACTATTCCAGTTTACTATACACAATTATAAATTTCGTTTAAAATGTCAACAAAGGAAAGTTCCTATTTTGATAAATCAATTTGTCGGGATCGAAATGGGGGCAAACGTGTGAAGTGTAGAATACATGAATGTCTTTTGGTCTATGGTAAAATTTCGTAGCGCAGCACGTGTATTCAGCTAGTTCAATATAAAAATCAGTTATAAGTAATCCCTAGAATGACAATCGCATTTTTATATTACATCAAGATAAAAACAAAACTTATGTGCTTCGTTTCTTTTTTTTTTCTCATAATTTTTATGTCTTATAATCTTCTGTCTGATAAGCGGTTGGAATTTTATTGTAATATTTGCTAATGTTTACTGCCAATAAATGTTGTAGAACAACTTTGCCCATGCACAGTTTTGAAGCGTAATACCTGAAGTGTTGTTAGGATGATGAAGGCAAACAGAATAGAAAGACGAAGATGAGTTTGATTGAAATGAAAGATTGTATTCAGACGAATAAATTTTGATTAATCACTTTGACATTTTCGTAAAACTCATGTTACAGATAAGTAGAAAGATATTTGGTAAGGTAGAGTGCATCTGCTGATAATTGAGCTATGAAAAGATCATAACAAAGTCAATATAAATTGTAAAATTATCAAGTCCGTCATTCAAATTGAACAGAACAATGTATCCCACATGGTATAGTATACTATTTAATCTAGACTAAGATGTATTTTTATACTATTTGCATAATTACATTTCTTATTTACTATAGAGTGTGTCTATTTTATACTAGAAGACAACCTGATTTGAGCTCATTCAATGCTCTATAACCATATGGGAACCGGTTCCTACAGCGTATTTAGTGATCTCAATTCATCCTGTCTTCTAGTATAAGATTGACCCTGTTTGAGATTTAATATCCTTGCATCTTTTTTTCAGTCATCATTGTGAAGTTTATGATGAGGCATCATGTTTCATTTTACAATATCGAATCTATAATTCAAAAACTTTTTTTTTTTTTCACATGAAAACTTTTACTGTCCTTCAAAGGGTTTTTTGGAACGCGGGTTCACACAGCTATTAAATTATACTTAAGTATGAGATAATAATGAGTTTAAGCACTAATTTCATGAGGCCAAACAAAAATTGAATTTAGTATTCATATTAAGAAATCAGAATTTGAGCTTAGTATTTTATATTAACACTAAAAATATGCAGTGTAAATAACTTCACTTGATATATGTTGATTTAATATGTATTTAAAAATAATTCAAAACATAATATTACAACAATGTTAGAGACGTTTCTAAAACCTCAATTCAGCTAATATTTTACCGAATAAACTCTTGGTTATATACATAGAACATAACTAAGGAAATAGCTACATTTATGAAATTAAGTCTCTTCTCACTTTCGTATTCAAGTAATTGTTATGGTTGAGTTTCCTTTCTTATACATATTTTCTGAAACATTTATGTGCTTGTTTTGTGTATCATGTTATGTGTATTAAATAGTACTTATTATTTTAATAAAAAATCACATTTGATGTACAAACAAAAAAACAAGTACATTTTGGGCAATTTAATAGTTGAAATATTCATTAAAAAACTACAGACACAAATCTAAACGTTGTTTAAGTTAAGAAATGCATTCTAATTTAGTTAGCAGTCATTTATGTTTCAAAAATTGATGTTTTAAAATATATGTTTCAAGAATAGGTTATTTTAATAACGTTAAATTAATTAAGTGTGTAATGTGTAAAATTAAGTCTTATACTAAGACTGTGTACTTAGTCTGTAGGGGACCAATTTGCTCACTTTAAAATAGACATTGATAATTTTTTGGTAGCCAAAAATATCTAAACATACACCAAATTTGTTAGTTCTTCTTTTTTTAAAAGTCTTTACAGAAAAGCGAAAAAACAAATGAAAAATCATCCGAGTTTCGAATTTCAATTCAGTAAGTTATGTTTCACTTTCCTTATTAAAACTTGTCATGCCTTTTCAAAACATAAAGTTCACCAAAAAAACCAACGATTTTTTTAACTAGATCATACATCTCATGTATTTACATTATATGTATTTATACAAAATAATAAAATAGTTATAACATACACAAACAAGTAAGAAAATACATTTTTTCTTCTAGAAAATATAATTAAATACTAAATGTTCTTTTAATTGCTTACGTAATTTTTTTAAGTTATTACATATTATAATTGAATAATTCATCAGTGTCCCAACTTATAATTTCAGTTACACTGTCAGTAAGGTAAATAAAGGTTACTTGGACCCTAAGGCCTCTCTCACACGAGGCAACTAGTTAATTCAACTAGTTTATCAGCGGGTGATTAGGAGTGTAGCCATTTATAAAATGATAGGGAATCGCCTGAACCCTTTCACACGCAGTCAACTTGTCCTCCCTGGCGGTTTGTTTGCAGGCATAAGTGCCGCTAATGTTCTTATCCTAACTAGTTGACTCAACATCGTACTGACATCCCGTTGGGAAGAGAAGTTGATTCCACAAGTTGCCTCTTGTGAAAGTGCCAAGTCAACTAGTTGCGAATTTACCAAGCAACTTAGTTGAATCAACTAAACCGCATTGTGTGAAAGAGGCCTAAGGGCTTACTTGCACAAAAATGATAATGTGTTGTAAGTTGTTCCTTATACTGGTTTATTGAAATGTTCCTCCGTGTAAAGTTCTCCGTGAGGTATTAAAAACTATGTCGGACATTTCAATAAAACCCTATCATCACTTTATCAATCTGAATCCAGTTACCAGAATGATCAAGTGCTGATAGTTGTTTATTGAAAGTCCCAGTAGCACAAATACGCTGAGAAATATCGCTCAACACTGGCCAATCCTGATGTGAGCGTTGTAGACTGGCCGTTGCTACGGATATTGACCAATCTCGGCCTGTTCTGGATAAAATATGCTGGAAGTTTTTAAATAATGATGTAAAATTTTAAAATTGAAATACATTTTTAAAGAAAGGATTGATAGGTAAAAATATGTTTTTGTAATGGTTTTGACATCTTTATTTCTTTTGAATCGTGTATTTTGGAACGATGCTCGTGTTTTGGCATGGATAAGTCAATCTTCCCAGAACCCTTGTTCCCGACATAGGCCAAGCTTGTATTACATGGGTAAGGCACTAGGGACTAAGTAACCTTGATTTTATGTACTGATATCATAAAGTTGCTCATTCAGTATAGTTATTAGCGCATCATTGCACCAAGTTGGTGGGTCTCAGTTCGAATCCGGTGCAAGACATGGATGTTTCAAGTTAGACGAAACGATGGGTGTCCCTTCACAAATAGCCATCGCTTTCGACCTTGTAGTGGCCAAGTGACTGCGAGCACTTAGTGCACCAAGTGACTGCGGGCCCACCATTAGAAAAAACTAAGGGTGTGGAACAATGCTCAACTTTCAATTACACTATAATACTTATGCCAATTTGTGTCATTTACGGTTTTTATATTCTCATCATTCATTTAGAAAAAATGGCCAGTTTGGCGATATTTTTTGCGATAAAACTTTTATATGTGTTTTGAAAAGAAAAATCGACAAAATGGTGATTTTGGCAATATACTTTTCGATAATTCTTATATTATCCTTTCTTATATGGGAAACTGAGGAGAGAAGAAAACGATCGTTGATGAGGTATGCTCAGGTAAAGAGAACTCTGTGTTAAAGGCATTCGTTTTTCAACTTTTTACGCCATTAAAGCATTTTTACGTGAATTTCGGAGGTGAGGATTTTAGAACACCTTAAGAGGTATTACCACAGCGATGTTGGGCAAAATCGTTAAAGTCGTTTTTTAGCAATCATTTGAAAACATGATTCTTCCAATGACCTTTTATCCTTATGCCTTTCTTAATCTTATGCTCATCGCGATTTTGACAAAAACCTTAATGATAAGTCTCATGGTCACCACTAACCCTCACACCAAATTTGAACATCCTAGGTTAATTTGTTCGGGAGTTATGCTGACTACAGACAAACTGACAGACATTTTTTCTAGAGAACTTTTTTGAAATCAGGATGTTCCAAAACGTAGGGAAATGCAAAAACATAGATTTTTTTTTTTTTTGCCAAATGCTATACTTTCATTAATCTATGTGCATATGTGGGTAATTGAAAGTAAAAATATTATAAATTAATCAATGTAAAGTAAATTCTTACAAAGTTATTTAATTCAAGTAAAGTAGTACAAAATCGAAAGTTTTACGAACTATATATTTCTTGTGTACAAATCATTAAATTCAAAAAAGACATTTTTAAACCTTATAAATTGTTAAAATCAGCATATACTATAAATAAGTAATTTATTCATGCACTACTTATATAACAATTTCAGTTTTATCGCCGCTTTTTCATTATCAATCATTTAATCAATGGAAGCAAAAAAATTACAAAATTGAAAAGAGAAAGATATTTACTCCCGAGAAAGTAATTCAATCTACTCTTTCGTTAATGGAATATATTTCTTTTATCTTGCAATTCAAAATGGTCTATCCCTTTGGTTCGCTAGCAAAACAAATTGTTTTACATTCGGCTGCTTTTCTGATCCAAAGCTCCTACGACACCCAAACGGATAATTTTCTAGCGGAGGAAAAAGTTGTTCAACTTTTAGAACAACAGTTACAGGGAAACACTATCAAAGAGGAATAAAATAATAAAATAAAGTTGTGTTGAGTTGTAGATGAGAAGCTTGTTTTATGTGTTGAAGTGAATTGGGTGAGATTGGTTCCAGCTGTGGAGTTTCTTTAAAGGCTCAATCCATAGCAGCAGAAGTATTTACTGAGTCTTGAGACTTTTTTAAGTCCTCCTTTAAATTTTTTTGCTTTACAAGGTATAATCGAATTGCATGTCTTGAGTTTCAGAGAATGGAACCTTTGAGGGAACCTTTTTTTAAGGGGCATCGTTATTCTTTGGTTTTTGTTTGTTATTTTTATTCTTTTGATACAAATGGAGAGTATATTTTCAAAAGTTTAAAGTTTGTAGCGGGGCTCTTTTTTTTTGTTGTTGTTATAATTGATTGAGAATGAAATGGAAGATTTTAAAAAGAAAGTGTTTCGAATATTTTTTGTATGTTCATTTATGAATGTATAAAAAGACTTAATGTTGAGATTTTCTTAAAATAAATGAAGAACAAATGTGATTTTTATGGGAATTAAAGCGAACCATTAATTAAGGACATTATTTCAAACTTCATCACCTTAAATGTTGAAAGAATTTTTTTTTCTTCTTCGGTCAACTTATTTGAAATTAATTAAAACTTCCTGAAGTACACTTACGCCAATAGATTTTTTATGTAAGTGTTATTTTTAAGTGATTAATGTCGTAGCAGTAAACTTTTAATAATGTTACGAGCTAATTTGACTTTAAATAGAGCACAGTTTTTAATTAGATATTTTTTGCTTAAGTTATTTTCATATGTAATGATTTTAAAATTGAAAAGTATGTATACAATAGAATGCTTATTATTTTTCAGAACACCTGCAATAAATTATGGTGAAATGAAGTTAAACATCTATTCATATACTTTATAATACCAAATAGTATGATGTGATTACTACATCGATTAAATTAGCAATCATTTTATGTTTAATCTTTTAAGTTTGAATAAAGCAATTTAATAAGGAATCAATTTCTACAACTCTTTTAGATTTGTAGTCTTTCAATTTTGTTTCTGTATTTAAAACGGTATTTTGCATTTTTACATGAAATTCACTTTGAGGTCTTACTAACCGCGTGTCTGATACTTTAAATATTGTAAATATCAAGTTGCTGTATGTATACTTGCTTTTGTAATACTTTTAAATTTCTTATTTGGAAGATTTTTTTTTTTTTTTTTTAAACAAATGTACACGTCCATTGTTTGAAACAAAGTTATATGTGCATTGTTTGGTAGAAAGTTACATGGGAATTGTTTCAAACAAAGTTACATGCGTTAATATTTATTATTTTAGAGATGATTGAATTAATTATGTGTACTTATAGGCTCTATCAACGGAATCCAACAGGAAAACCTACTAATAAGTAGAGAATGCTTCCAAAAACCCAGTCGATACTAATTCAAAAATTCATTTACACGCATATTTTAAAATAGTTTTCAAAAATGTCATAATAAAAAATGTTCATGTAGTGTATTTTATTAGTAAAACATGAAGAAATCTGATTTTTCAGTGCAGTTGCCTATGGCAATCTGCAATCTCTATCGGGAAGGTTTCAGGGAGAGTGAGGGATAACTACAGTAAAAATAAAATAACCAATAGAATGTTGCACGATCACGGTCAGAAAAGTATGCTATAAAATCCAGATATAGATTCTTCTATGCAGGATCGCCTCTGGCAACCCACACCGTCTGCCGGGAAACTTTTGAGTTATTAAAGAACAGTAAATGATTGCAATGGGTTTGAATGGTATCCTGTTTCTGGCCACCACTACTGGCAATCTAAAACTGGTAGAATCACTTTTTTGACTTTTAGGTGACGAATGCCACCATTGACCAGTATCTGTTGCTACTGGATGCTGGAATATTTTAAAATTTAATTTTATATCACAGCAACACATTTCAAATGCGTCTATTAAGTGTTCAAAGTATTAGAAACCCAACGCTTTGTTGGTAACAGTAGGTATTATTTTAAACATGGAATCTAGAAATAAATTGAGATTTTCAAAATGTATTTAATACGATATTATAGTAATATGTTATAAATATATTAAGGGGACTTGGTTGCCTTCACATTTTTTTTTTATTTAAGCCTTTTAAATTATATAATTTTCGTATTTGGAAGTATTACTAAGTGAAAACTAAAGCTTATTTAAAAAAAAAAAAAAAAAAGTCTACATAGTGCTTTAAATTTTCAAAAACTTAAATTTTTTTTTTTTAAATTCATTAAATTTCGAATTTTATCTTCTTTTTCATTTCTCAATATTTTTGCCTGATTTTTAAAAAAAAAAAATTCCTAGTAATATACTCTAACTTTTTAGGTATAGGAGTTAGAATAAGTAAAACAGTTTTCGAGAAAAATAATGATTACTGTTAAAAAATCAGATATTTTTCAACATTAATATTAAAAAAAAATATATATATATATATATATATATATATATATATATATATATATATATATATATATATATATATATATATATATATATATATATATATATATATATATATATATATATATATATATATATATATATATATATATATATATATATATATATATATATATATATATATATATATATATATATATATATATATATATATATATATATATATATATATATATATATATTTATATATATATATTTTATTCAGAAATCCATGCCTATTTATGTCAAATAGATGTTAAGAATGACACGAAGAAAATGTCAAGTCATTTCATTCATATTTGATGAAGTTTTAGCATGTTGAGTTCAAAAATCACGAATTGAGAAAAATACGTTTGAAACATAGAAGGAGTTATTGCAGCAATGCTAAATTTACCATAAAAATATAGAATTTGTGCAATTCCAGCTATCGGATCAGCTCAAAAACCTGCCAGAGAAAGGAAAAGTTTTCAAATATTATAAACAAGAAAAAAATAGAAAATTTACATTTTTATTACTTTTTTCCGAAAACAAGAGGTAGATACCAAGTCCTCTTAAGTGCCCGAGATATTAACAACATAAAACCATATGCAGGGTGTTTCAAATTGAAGGGGACAAAAATAAAGCATGCCTGTGAATGATGTAATTAATTTATTTTGATAAATCAAATTCACCATGAAACTACATTTATACAAGTTTCTATGGATGTTCTACTTGTGCCCCTCTGGTAATAAGGCAAATGTTTACGTGATATTCCAGTTCCTGTCACAATCGTCAAAGAATATATCTTGTTACCGAGTTCATCATGTCAGTTGTCCTCTGATTCAGTTACTATAAGTCCTAGAGAAGTGGAGGCGCGAAGACTTTGTCTTTACCAAAACCCCTACAGGATAAAATCTTTAAGATGTTAGATCTGCGGATTTCGGTGTCAAAGAAAGCAATGGTATACTATTTGACCCAGAACTGCCAATTCAGCGACGGGGTGGACAATCGTTCAGGTATTCATTTAACCCCTTGCAATTTTCTCCAGGGGTTTTTGTTAAATACAAAGTCTTCGTGTCTCCACTTCTTCAGGATTTACAGCAACTGAAGCAGCGAATAAGGGACGAACTGGAATACCACATATATATTTAACGTGTCATTGTAGAAACACACATGGAACATATTTAACTTGGATGACTGCAGGACAGTACTAAGCATCTGCGCATGTGCAAGAACTGTATATAACCAGCATTGAGAAACAGAGGAGTGAACAGAACTATCTCGGATATGCTTCTGTTAATAGTTCTGGAGAAGATATACAGAAGATTGATCGAAAATATATATTGTTTACTCTTTTCTACGAATTGTAGAAGTATTTTAAGTTTCGCTAGATTAATTTATGACAAATACTTATAAAATAAATTCATTTGTCTACAATGAATGTAGTTTTAAGGTAAAATTTGTTTATCAAAATAATTTAATTACAGTGTTCACATGTAGACTTTATTTTTGTTCATTTAATATGGGAAACCCTATACTTTTATCTTATTGAACCTCCTCTGATTTTGTTGACAGCAACTATTCTTCTAATATTATAATCTACAAGTTGCTGAAAGCATTGAGGAGGAATAGTAGAACATGTTAACAAAATTACAGCTGTTAATTCCCTCAGATTGCATGTTCCTTCAGAGCTTATCTTTACTATTCGTCACGCAAATACTCAATCGGGTTGATATTGGATGGTTGAGCTTTGCAGTTTAACATCAAATCCTGTTCATTAGGTCAACGCGTGTGTGAAGTAGAGATTGGAGCGATGAAGTATTCCTATTATTTTGACCACTCAGAATATACTTGAAACTGGATCATAGAAATCTAGTTATTATAGCTAGATTTCTATAATCTAGATTTCATTTATCTTAAATCTAGCTTATACAAAAGTTAACCTATTAGAAAACAAATTACTTTGAGAATCTTTGAATAAAAATGAATAAGGTATCATACGCTTGAGTTTTAGAAGTGAAAAAGTTGCATAGCACAAATTTATTTCCAATAAATTTTATTTTTATTTTATTCAAACACTTTCTTTCAGTTTAAGAACCCCTCTGATGGTGCAGTAAATGGGCGAATTTGTACAGTTGTTTTCCTTGTAGCAATTTTTAAATTAAATGTCTGATTCCAATATATAATTTTTTTTTTTAATTATTATTTTTTTTTTTAAATGAGTTTTAAACTATCATCCTAATAAAAATATCTAGAGAAATATTTTGTTTTAAATTTTATTAATTAATTTAAAAATGTTGTATAATCCTGGAAAAACTGGGGATCAAAGGACGTCAATATACGTAGATGACTTTTCAGAGGATTACGAACGCTTCAAAGTTATATATCTTGGAATTGCATTGTAATATTATAATAGAAAAATACCGATCAAAACTGATCGCAGAAGACTGAGATGATGGTAACAAGAAAGAACAAAACATGAAGATGCGAGGCAAAGATAGTGCATTCAATCGTCCATTTTCAGCACAACGCGTCACCACATCTCTTTGCGTCATATATATTTTTGAATCTCGCATAAAAAAATGTCAGCAATTCAATCTACGATATTTTGCACCCACAAACAAATGTCGTTTTGATCTTTCAAACTCCAAAACACTTATTAAAATTTTCTTTCGTGAATGTTTTTTCCATTCCTACTACTGAGCAAATAAATCATAAAAATCACCTGCTTCAAAACAGAAAATATCCTCTTTGAGTTACTCTATACTAAGACCTAAGTACTTTAAATTTTGACACATTTTTATCATGGGAAACATAAGTATTCCTGAGTTTCATTTTAAAAATGCCGGAGCACGAAATTCACATAAAATGATGTGGTATCATATGAAAATATTTTTTTTTCACAAGCTGAGCTAGATACTTCTCATCTATCAAGAACATTCTACTACAACTTCATACATACATCCATTCAAATTTCTGAGGACATTGTTCTGCAAGCTAATGTCCCGTCGTTCAAAAACGGCGTAGAACACACTTCGAATATTTTCTGAGAAGACTCATTTTCCCACCCTCTTCCCTTCTTTCCACCTAAATGTGATCATCATTAACTTCATAGCTCTTTACAAAATCGAGGAGTTTTTTATATTCACATAACCAGCAAGTAAAAGAACAGGAAGTTAAAAAAAAAAAAAAAAAAAAAAAAAAGATTCCATAAACAAAAGAAGTCAAATCGCTTCCAAACGATGCCATTATCCACTAGATGGCGTGCCGCGAAATATTTCTCGTTACCGTTTGGCAACAAGAAAGAGTTTTGATCAAGAAGAATACAAAAGTATATATAAAAAAAAAGAAAAAAATGGCGACGTAGTTAGAATAGAGAGGAATTTTGGCGTTGCAGCTAATCACTGCGTCGTATTCTTGACGTTTTATTTATCTATTTAAAGGAGATTTTGGCTTGAAAAGAGAGGCTTTTATTTGCTTATTTGAAAGGACTATTTATGGACTTATCAGAACATTCTTTATTGCTGTTGGGCTTGATGGAAATTGGTTTTCTCTGAGTTCCAATATTGCTATTTAATGAGCAACAACGAGCTTGGCAAGGGTTTACGAATTATCCTGCCAAAATGTATCTACACACGCAAATAGAAAGTATTGGGATTCGGGCTCTGATTTTAATTGGAAAAAGAGCATGCAGTCTTTGAAAGTAAATATCTTAGTTTATTTTTTGATTGCTGGGGTATTTTTAAACGAAATGTAGTTCAGGAAATTGTATCGGAGAAGTTAAATCGAAAAGAAATGACTCATTTATTTGAAATTCAAATCTTTCGTTTTCAAGATTTTCTTTGAAGAACTTTTAAGTTAAAAGGCTACGTTTTTATTTCGTTTCCTATGCTTCGATTAAAGCATTACATTTTTATTTACATATTTAAAAAATAAATTATAATAAATAAGTTGAATATCTTAAAGTTGTAAATCATAGTTTAATTGTTTTGAACATATGTAAACTTTTGAAAAACAACATCATAAATATGAAACAGCAAATAAAAAAATAAAATTTTATTGTAGAGCCAATAAAGGAAATGATTTTATCATGTTAGTAAGTAAAACACAAAAATTAAATGATTATTATAATTAAATATTTTAGATTATAATAATCTTATAATCTAAAATATTTTAATAACTATACTCAATTTCATAGTTTCTATGAACTAGGGTTGTTTAAACAATCACAAATTCCAGATTCCCAGAATTGGCTTCGAATATAATCCAAATAGAATTTTTAGCAATACAAAATTTGTCTAAATATCATTTTAGGTAGGATGATTTTAAATATTTACAATTTTGATTTTATATCAATACTTTAGCATTATTAAATGTAATTAATCATTTCAACTTCTTAATTTAAAATGATTTTAGTGAAAACTTTTCAATAATAAAATTGTAATTTGAGCTATCAATGCTTCTAATTTTTTAAATTCTTAGTTTTGCAACTATGAAATTTAATTATATTATGTACTTCAAAAATATTTTAAGTGCAAGTAAGATGGATCTCAACTCAAAATCACCCAGACATACGATTATTCTATGATTTAGTCAAACTCGTCTGCAGCTTGTGCGCCTACACATTTTAAACAATATTCTTACAAAATAAAAATTAAATTACTTATTTAACACATTTTCTGCGAGTTTCATTTAAAAACAGATCAGATAAGAGGCAGGTACTAAACTTTTTATTTACTTGATAGCTTTTCTTAATTATTCAACAGTGAAATATTCCAATTTATTACCCAATCATTAAACTGAAGTATTTCTAATAATTGCACGCATATGTTTGAAACTAACACCATTAGAAAACATTTTGAAATGCTTAAGTTTGATGTTTGAAAAAGTTGCAATTACAGTTGCCTTACTGAACATTTCAAACTATTTGTAAATATTTTTTGGATACTGTTTACTATAAATTAATAATATATTAATTTAAATTGTTTCATTTTAATTGATTTCTTAACTGCATCTTGACGTTTGTTTCACTCTTTAAAAAGGCATTTCTTATATAGTAACACATCAATTGTTAGATGGAGAACTGTGAGTTTTGAATAATTATTAAAATGAATAAAAAGTGTATTTCTTATAAAAATATGTTACAAATTTTTTTTATTGTTCTTTTGTTCAAATTTCATTTCATCAATTAATATATTAAGAAGTCTGATATTATGATTATTGATTTTGATTTTTAAAATGCTATATTTTTCAGAAGAAAGCATTATCTCGTTGTTTTTCATTTAAAAGATAATGAAATAAAACAACTGCATTTCAGAATACCCTATAATGAACTTACTTGTGTAAAAATTACAATTTAATAGTAAAATATCTACGTATTTCAAAAGAATCAGTTATAAATATGTGGCATTTTCAGATGAATCTTCTGCTTTTGTTTATATAATATCCTACAATTTGACACATAATACAAGAATAAAATACACTTAGTGTTTTAATTTCAATTTTTATTTCCGACAAATAAAAAAGAGTTTCGTGAGTCATGCAATTTGACAAAGGTTAAATTTAAAGTCTTTAATAATCGTTCAATCAATAAATAACAAACAACTGTATTTCTCATGGAAATAAAGTATTATGGGAAAGTTTCTATAAACTTTTACGATACTAATATAACACTATTCATCATAAAAACATTTATTTGTCAACTATAAAGCATAAAAAATAGCTTCCTACCGATGCATTGCCACTCAGTAAAGAAAAAAAATGGTTATTCAGCTTACATTAACCAGGAAATTCCATTCTCAAAGAAAAACTACATCCCTTTATTACGCAGTATGATAACTCCATGCATTTGAAAATAGCTTTTGAATCTAAAATAACAACCCAAAAAGCGAAATGCATACGAATAAAAGAATGATTTTATCACATTTACAACAATATAAAGAAGACAGAAACGCCAAGGGCTGAATCCAAACCAAGTTTCTTCGATTGCTACTTTTTCGCATTTGTTTCTCATGCATCCTGCCTTTCGGAATAGAGCTGAAAAGAATTCGTACGCCGTTCCAGAAACTTTATTGACCGAACAACGCAGTCGTGGGTAAACGGAAGCTAGCGCGGATGAATGTTAGGGTGTAAGAAAAGAGTTCCTTTGCCTCTTTCTGCATTTCGAGAACACAAAGACAAAAAAAAAAAGAAATTGAGACGTAGTTTCTTTTTCGTTTTATGGCTGCGCCTAATGTAGTGCAAAATAATGCTTGTCAATAAACATTGCATTCTTTAAAAGTATGCCTGTTTTCTGAGAAAAATACTATATTTCTCATCAGCATGACTACGTGAGTTATTCTGAATCGCAGAAGAGATTTTTATATTTTATGGTTGGATTTATTATTGTAAATAGTGTTTGATGGTCACTGAATCGTGACTTATGTCATTTTGATGGGATTTTTATGAATGGACTCAAGGTAAAATTAGATTAAATTACCCATGAATCTATTGTTCCTGCGGGGGTTTTCAACTGTCAAATGGACATATGCACCTTAGAAGAAACTGGGAAGGTCTCCAAAGAATATGTCTTGTTTTTGGACAACCATGTGCACGAACGTAAAAATAGATGTAATAGAAATAAATCCAATGGCTTTTCAGTGATATATTATTGGATGATATAAATATAAAGATTTGAACATTTGTCTGCGATACTTTGCTTTTTATATCTGAATGAAAATTTCAATAAATATAAGCCATGTTATGAATTGAAGATATGGTTAAGATATATTTACGTAATACTACAGAAAGGTGACATTTGTGATAATCAGATTTGTAGCAGCATTTATTAATGACATAGATGAGTACATAATGTAAAAGTAGAGCATATTATTTTGACATATATTTTAATTTACTTAAATTATTTTCATAAAGAGAGTTAGGATTGAACTGATATCAGAACAATAATATTATTACAGTTGTGCATGCCAATGATCTTGTGCGAGGCTTCAAAAAACATCAACATTGGTTAAATAAACACAATGTGATAATCAGTACATATACACTTCACGTTTAAAAGAGATATTTACTTAAAGAAAATAAGATACGATACATATATTTCCTCGCATATTTAAATACCTTGTCAAGAAACAATTATAGGAATCCAACGTTACAATGACTTTAGAAAAATATATTTTCACCCTATGCATGTCATTAGTTTAATTTTTTTACCGGTTATCAACACTTTAATATTACAGCCATTTAATTAGTAAAAATAATCATGTAACAATATGTGCAGTGTGCACAGCTCTGTAAAAAAGAAAATGCATACTGTCTTCTCATCAATTATGTACTTTCCTCCTTTATGTGTGAATATATTTTTCAAACCTAAATAATGACGGTATATTATAGAAATTAACATTGCAATTCACTATTTATTGTTAAAAATTTTAAAGAATTTTGTTTTGTGTAAAAGTTGTTAAAATTCATTAACATAAAATATTTATATTTGTAAGGGTTTTATTAATTGTTTTTATCACATTTTAAATAATGTTTACATCTTTTTATGTAAATAACCTTCTTTTCATTGATGTATACGAATATTTTCCTGTGTGTTCATTCCATTACTTTGCCGTTTCCCACTTTAATCCCTTGTACCCAAAAGGTACCCAAGGTTGTTGGTACCTAAAAATATATAAATAATCGATATTTTGAGTTTATTATTGTTTATCAAAATTTAAACTATCCCCTTTAAAAGGATACCTCATTTGTAATAATACCTCAACTAGAAGTATTTTTAATAATTTTCTGACAACAAAATTTGTAACTATTAGTGCAAGTAAAGTTTTCTTTAGAATGCGTTTTTCTCAAAACTACATTTTTCATTATTCATGTACCTTTTTCTCAGGGACGGCGAAAACTATCTTCCCTGACATTTTTACCACATATTCCTTTTATTTATCTGTATGTACTAAAGTGAGGTTTTGTTGTTATTTTAAAAATATTTTTTGTTTTGGCTTTTTCCGGAAAAAAACAACTTGGGATTTTTAGCATTTATTCTGTGACATTCACGAAAATTCATTACAAAAATAAAGTAAATGAATCACAATCAAAAGCTAACTTTAGTAGGATATCAAGTGTCTGCTTAATCCACTGACAAAAATTAGGCTTCTATGTTAAATACTTTTTGAGAAAAATGTACATGAAATATGTCAAATTAACATTACCGATATGTACGAACTTCCCGTTTAACGCAGAATAATGATTTTGATAATAATTACTAAATAAAAGAATAGTAATGAAATCATGAAGACATGAAATAGAATTTTTTCTAAACAAACAGTTTAGATTTGTCTTTATACTTTCATTTTTAATTGTATCAAAACTTGATTCGAAATAAAATGAGGCTGACATATATATAAATTGCCTTTGATGTTCTAAGTACT
Source organism: Linyphia triangularis (assembly GCA_963978545.1). Lineage (NCBI taxonomy): Eukaryota > Metazoa > Arthropoda > Arachnida > Araneae > Linyphiidae > Linyphia > Linyphia triangularis. Next base: position 18,718,400 of record OZ021728.1, read on the forward strand.
TGATTTTGTTGGTGGTTTTACAAAACTCCCCACGGCGATGGTATTCACTTTTCTTTTTGATATCAAAAAAGTTTCCAGCATTCTTTCGTCATCTAAAGTTTATTCAATTAATTAAGATATGAAATCAAATAACTTTAAAATCGGAAGAGCATAAAGTATTTCCAAACATCCTTTGAGTTAACTTGTCCTTGATCATTTCAAGAAGTAAATATCAACTGCGTATTACATATTTTATTATTTGAAAGTCGGATACACTGTATTTCCCCGGAGATATCATAAACAGATATTTTAAATATAAAAACTCTCAATTCAATAGATGGGTTGGCAGGTATTCAAAAATCTAGAAATTTCAATAAGGCACGACTTTTTATTTTATAGGTTGAAAGTAGCTGGTGCAGAAGTTTTCATTGAAAAAATTTTTGTATAGATATTTTTTTTATTTTTTTACTGTGTCTTGAGAGACAAATTTTAGTGGTATTCATGAGAGTTTCTTTGAGAGGTACTCGTCTATCGATTTGAATGTCGATAAAATAAGAAGTTTTTCATCGGAGTTTCCTATCGATTGAAGAATATGGTGCCGGAACGAAAACCTCTAATGGGAATACATTTCGTTGCGATTTGTTTCAATCAAAATACTAATTTTTTTGTTTCACAAAGAAGTGTGTAATTTAATTTGCTTCGAACCATATTTATTCAATTTTTTTCGAGTGTGTCTGGATTTTTCAGGTCAGTAAAAATAATTTTTGTAAGTAAAATTCATTGGTAAAGGTATCTATGGTACCTAATATTGAAACGAATTATTTAAGTAATTGTTGACAAGTTAATTGCTTTCATCAAATGTAATAAACTTTCTATATTTTACCATAAATGACGAAAAATCCCAAATAACATTAAAAGATAAAAATCTTGTAAATCTTTTAATCCCAAAAACTAAACTTTAAATGTGTTTAATATGATAAAAAATTATAGTAAATATGTCAAATGTAATTAGACATGTAAAATATAATAAATATTCAAATATAATAAATATAAGATATTATAAACATGTCAAATATATTAAACATGCCAATACAATAAACATTCAACTAAAATAAATATTAAAATATAAAAAACATTAAATTAATAAAGAATTTAAATATACACAATATTTCAAATGTAATAAACATGTCAGAAATATTTAACATGTAAAATCTTATAAACATTCCTTATATTTAAAAAAAAAGGTTTCTGCAAAATAATTCCTTTAACAAACATATATCTTTCGCAAGATATTTCGTAAAATAAATGTGTTTATAACTAAAAGGTAAATAAATGTGTTTCCATATACTTAATCTAATTATTTATCCTTTTTACATACATATCATCTTTAGATAATTTTCGTTTCCCTCTAATATAAATTTAAAATACGTAAAAAATAAAAGTATAGATTTATGACGACATATTTACTGCTTCCATAGTATTAAATAAAACTTGGATTATCTTCTTTAAAATTGTTTACAAGATCAAACTGTATTTTGTGACTATGTCAAAACTATTTATTTGAAATAAAGTAAATACGGAATGGAAACTTAATTGTAATAAAAACGTTGGAGAGTATATATGGGTTTTATTATACGAGAAAAGAGTTTCAGTGATAATAATTTGAACATTGCGATTTTAAAACACGTTAATTTTCACTTAAAACATGTTTTCATGAATATAGTAAAAATGTTATCTAACAAGTACTAGTAAAAGAATCTAACTATATATAAATAATTTTCTACCTGGTAATTTGTATATATTATAAATAAATTTGTTTTTTTATATAGCATTTCTTTAAAATAAATTTTCTAAATGAGAAGTTAAGTTTTTTTTTTTTTTTTTTTTTTTTTTTTTTTTTTTTTTTTTTGTTCTCCACTATGTGTTTTAGAAGACACTTTTTAAAAACAAAGGACATCACCAATGTAATAAAATTGGTATGTGGTTTTGTCACAATCGTTACTTCATATTAAAAAAGAAATCAATTAAAAGCATTGGCTTAACTTTTTTACTCCTTCTATTTTCATTAGAGGTTGGTCTGTGTATAATAAAATGAACATTTACTATCCAACAAGAAAACCCTTTGAATTACTAAAAAAAATTAAGTCATCAGTATGGTCATGCATTATTAATTACATTTATTATATACTCCAGTTGCTAAAATATAAAATTAGCATGCGTGATGTTTTTCTTACTTCAGCTTTATTTAGAGAAGAAATCAATGTAATAAACAAACCTTTTTAATAGTACATATCCTACAGAATTAAATTTAACAAATGACACAAGTATTTTTGCCACTTAACGATAAGTTAATAGAGTTAGTTAATTTTTATTTTCCAGTACTTTAAAAAAATTAATAATTTAAAATTGTAGATTAAAAAAATTTAAGAAATGGTTAAGACTTCAAATTATAGATTACACTTCACATAAACTGCAGCTAAACAAAATAATATCTTACTCAACTTGAACATTAACATATGCGTTTTAAACAACCTCTTCATAAACTTCGAATATGAGTATTTTGTTAAATTAAATTTCCTGACTTGTAAGCATTTTTAACATTCTCTTTCCCAACGGGTGTTCCTAGACTCCGCTTTATTCAGATGTCTAAATTAAATGTCCGGCACAGGTGGCAGGAAACATGAAAACAGGAACTTGTGTTCCTACAACTCACACCTGCAATAATTTACCATAACTGGGACGATGCACTTAATTATTTTTATCTCCATCGCAAGCAACATTCGTTAAACTTGTATCTGAAGACGACATTTTATCGTATTATCAGTAGGAGGGAATGAGGACAGATTTAACGTTCGAAAGTGAAACACAACTTCATTGAGGAAGTGAGTTATTTTGAGGGGAAGGAGTAGAGTTGAGATAATTAGTTGGGAAATTAGTGCAGACGATTTGAAAAGTGGAATGGGGAAAATAGTTTCTGATTTTAATTTAGTTCCATGTTATTTGTAGTGCTTAAAAGTGTTCATTAATATTCTACTGTAATTATTGCAATATTTCTTTCAATTGAGCGATCAGGAAAATCCTTATATATTAAAATAGCAATGAATCACATTGCATCTCAATTTCATGCCAGTACAAAATTTTAATAAGAGAAAATTTTTTGTTGCACTATCCAACTGATTTCATCATGATTTCAACAAGAAATGACTTTTGAGATGCCATGAGCTTACATGTTGTATTCAATATTGGTTGTTTATCTTTTATTATTGATGTTATTATTTCCAGAGTGAAATTGTGAAAGTTTTCAATAACAAAACAATTGCAATTTTTTTTCACATTTTGCAACAGAAAATAGCAGATTTTATACACATCACAATTCAAAGTTTTAAATTCGAAAGAAAATTAGATTTGGCAGTCTTATACAACTGGTCACACTACAATTTTAACTAAGGACAAAATTTGGAAATGTCGTTGGTATAAAAGCTTTATCTTTTATATTTAATATTGGTTGTTTGAGTTCTATAATGGGACATTGAAAATATATTGGATTTCCAATTCAAATCAATCTTGAATTTAAAATAATTTTAATAATTTTAAGAGTTTTAGAAAAACAAGACACTTTCTTGAAATCTATCCATTTCAGTATGAAAAACGCATGTCTTTTTTAACAGATGTTGTTGATGATACTTCAATTGGTTGAATTAATTGCTCAGGATTATGTTTAATTATATCGTACCTTCATTGCATACCACAACCATTACATATTTGAAATAAAAAAAAAAGCAATCAAAACCTTATGAATAAATACATAAGGTAACATTTCAGCACGAAGCTAAATTCAATTACGAAAGCTTAATTATGAAACTTTAAATCATACTTATCGACATTTGCAATGTATATTAAAATATAGCTAGTTTTTTCATGATTTATACAGCGAGTTTTTTATGGTAATAATAAAAATCTCTTGGGCATAAATTTTATATTTATTACTTGAATGTGATATTTTATTAAAAATCAGCATATTTTAATAGGTAAAAATAGTTTTTAACTGTTGGTTTTTCTTGTATGCAAAGCAATTTACGTATTAGGCTATTATAGGTAAATGTTGTTTTTCCTTGTATATATTTTAATCATAGTAGAAGCGACTTACGTGGTTTTTTTTACTTCAATCTCTAAATGTTACTTGTCGTTGCATGCGAGCGTTTGCATGATTGAATGTTGAAGTTGTTTCACGCAACTTCAGTAATATGCGTTATCTATACTCATTTAACAATGACACACGTTACGTTCTTGGAGATTTTAATCTCTAAATATTCTTGCATATTCGTGGAATCAGGGTAAAACGACCTATTATGCAATTATAATCTGTAAATGTTGTTTTTCCTTGAAGATACTAACTGTACAGTGAAACAAGACGTGTTAAATGATTTTGAATTTTTCAATGATTTTAATGTTGTTGCATGTTTATGAACACGCACTTAAACGATTTGCATATTATGCAATGTTGATCTGTAAATGTTGCTTTTTATTGGATATACTTAATTCACAGTGAAACTCCTTACGTGTTTTGGGATTTCAAACTCTAAATGTTGTTTTTCACTGCTTGGCTATGGAAGCGCGTTCACACGATTGAATGTTGACGTTTTGTCACTCAACTTCAAAAATATATTTAGCTTTATTCACTTTACGATGAAACAAGTAACGTTTTACGGATGTTTAATCTCTAAATATTCTTGCATATTCGTGGAATCGGGGTAAAACGACCTATTATGCAATTATAATCTGTAAATGTTGTTTTTCCTTGAAGATACTAACTGTACAGTGAAACAAGGCGTGTTAAATGATTTTGATCTTTTCAATGATTTTAAAGTTGTTGCATGTTTATGAACACGCAGTTAAACGATTTGCATATTATGCAATGTTGATCTGTAAATGTTGCATTTTATTGGATATACTTAATTCAGAGTGATACTCCTTACGGATTTTGAGATTTCAAACTCTAAATGTTATTTTTCATTTCATGGCCTTGGAAGCGCGTTCACACGATTGAATGTTGACGTTTTGTAACTCAACTTCAAAAATATGCGTTAACTTTATTCACTTTACAATGAAACAAGTTACGTTTTTTGGAAGTTTAATCTCTAAATATTTTTGCATGTTCGAGGAAGCGTAGTAAAACGATGCGTGTTTTGTGTAATTATGATCTGTAAATGTTGTTTTCCTTTGAAGACACATATTTTACGGTGAAACAAGTTATGTCTATTGATGTTAAGCTTTGAAGTTCTTGGAGCGTGGTAAATCAATTTGTTGTATTAAGCATTTATGATCTGTCGGTGTTGTTTTTTATTCGATAGTAACACTTCTTAGTAAAACAAGTTACATTATTTTATTATTTAATCTCTAAATGCTTCGAATAAAAGTACAAGAAGCAGTGTGCAGCACTTTGTAATAATAATAAGCAGTATAATGTTTTAAAAACCATGTCGATCTTTTTGCGAACACAGTAAGAAATATTTTTGGGTAATTGTAAAATGCAATTGTATCGTGCTTTTGGTCATTCGAGTATATATATATATATATATATATATATATATATATATATATATATATATATATATATATATATATGTATATATATATATATATTTTTTTTTTCAATCAGACTTAATATTCCAATAATGTGAAAAGGGAAACTATCGGCGACATCAATGGAAAAGGTGGGGCATATTTACAAAACAATATATTTATAGCTATTATTGAGACCATTCAGTAGAGTGTTTAGCTCATCAGACTGCCACGCTGGTGGTTCTCGATTTGAATCCGGGGTAAGACATGGATGTGAGACGTGGATGTCCTAAGTTAGAGGCAACGATGGCCCTCCCACTGTGTGCCCCTTCACATGCTGCCATCGTTGCTGGCCTTGTAGTGGCCAATGACAGCAAGCACATTGAAAGTGACTGTAAGTACTTGGGCCCACCATTTGGAAAAAAAAAACTATTAAAGGGAATATTTTATTTTAAATAATTATCTTCTAATACTTAATATAAAGGTTATGTTTTACATAAACTTCACATAAAAAACACGTATTAACTTTTTTTTTTTTTTTTGATTAAAAACTTCAATGTTAATTTTGAATATAATTTACTGTATCGTAAAATTCAGTGATCAGTTGTATAGATATTACACTTTAGACATATTTCTTTTAAACTTCCAATACACATATTTATTTTATGAGTTTATAACAATTTATCAAAGTTGCCTTTAGAAGCTTTTGCGACGTAATTCCCCCTTCCAAATAAGTGTGTAATAACGTGACCTAAGCCTTTGAAATATTAAATTACTAAAAGTTCATTTTGAAACAAAGAGGCATTGCAAAGAGGATTACGATCAACCCTCTTTACTAGCATCCAAGGCGCGAACAGTTTCCAAAGCCTCCAAAAGCATACAAATGAAGAGGTGAGAAGATTTAGAGTTTAGAGCAATAACTCAGCCCTGCCGACGCTTCCACGCCATATACGATAGAATCGTAATTACGCGAAGAACTATCTCAAGTGAAGACAGGGATTATTGGGCCACAGAGTCATCACACTTTCGGCGGTGAAATCCACGCCCCCTATATTCAGTGGAAGGTTCTACTTTAATACATTCGCAATGAAGGGAGGAGATACGGAATTCGCGTGGCTTTAATTTGTTCCTACCTAGAGTTCGGAACTTTGAAGTTGTTTCGAGGTGCAAAGGCTGTAATTAGACTACCTTCTTATTACGGGATTCCCCTCTTTGCGAAATGAGTGCGAGGGGGGGGTTGATGCAGGTGTGGAGGGGGTAAGGATTCTATACGAGTTTAATAATGAAATGAATTGGAAAATTTGTTATTAATACTTGCTATGCATCATTTAATGGCAGATTATTTTAGTTCGAAATCTTCACATAAATATATTTATCATACCATTAATGGGCTTGAAGTCTTATATTGATGCACAGTTAGTACCCCCCTCCCCTCCCCATAATGTTAATTTGGGTATACCGGTAATGTTAATTTGGCATATTTCATGACATGATGGGAATGTTAATTTGGCATATTTAGTGCATCTAGCAGACACTTACTATTCTACTAAAGATAGCTTTTAATCGTAATTCATTTACTTTTTTTTAATTGAATTATCGTGAAAGTCATTCAAATTTGTTGAAAATCACAAGTTTTTTTTTTTTTTTTTTTCTCGATGAAATAAGCTAGAACAAAAAAGTTTTTAAATTAACGACAAAATCTCACTTCAGTATATACAGATACATAAAAGGAATGTGTGGTAAAAATAAGTTTCGAGAAAAAAGTATTTTAAGGGGAGTTGGTAACCAAAAATTTATAAAAAATCGGTTTTGAGTTTATTACTGTTTATCAAAATTTAAATTTATCCCTTTAAAAGGATACCTCATTTGTAATAATACCTCAACTTGAAGTGTTCTTAATAATTTTTGAAGACGAAATTGGCAACTATTAGTGTAAGTAAAGCTTTCTTTAAAATGCGTTTTTCTGAAAACTACATTTTTCATTATTCATGTACATTTTTATCAGAAACTGCGCAAACTATCTTCCTGAAATTTTTACCACATATTCCTTTTATGTATCTGTATAAACTGAAGTGAGATTTTGCTGTTATTTTAAACATATTTGTTGTTTTTGCTTTTTTTGGCAAACAAAATTGCTATTTTTAACAAATTTGAGTGACTTTCACGAAAATTCCTTTAAAAAAAAGTGAATGAATCATAACCAAAAGCTAGTACTAGTACTCCTTAAAGAACATTTTTCTTACACTAATAATCCCTCTTTTGTCAAAAAAATTATTAAAATTACTTCAAATCGAGATATTATTACAAATTAGGTATCATTTAAAGGAAACAATTAAAATTTAATGTATAATTATAAAATTAAAATCAATTATTTTTTAAATGTTAGGGTACCAACTCAATTTAACAGTGCAGCAATATTATGAGGTCCATATCCAGACACTATATTGTAATGAAAAGTATCATTGATATATGTTACCAAAATTCAACCAGAAGTTGCAAGGTATAATGCTTTAAAATTTTAAACTTTAAAACATTTTAAACTGATAACAATGAAATGTAACCCCCCCCCCAAAAAAAAAAATATGTATAATTTGTAATAGTTCTATTCAAAAGATTTTTATCATTACTATGATGACAACTTTTCATTCAAAGTAAGTTTTTTGTAATCAATTAGTTTTGGTAACATATAAACTACTCGAGCACGTTTTAGTCTTAAAACATGAGCGTTTTGAAAACCAAAAGAAAAGTTAGAAAATATGGTAACGTGCACTTTTAAGCAATCTAGAATTTTAATTTTTATGGGTTATTTTCCTTAAATTAGCGACTTTTCAAATAAATCTTCTTAAACTAATGGTCCTAACAAAACTAGTTCGTGTCAAGAATGTACTGCAACAACTTAAACATTGTTAAAGTTCTTAGTATGAGTAATTAACGAGACTACTCAAAGTCATTAAACAAGTATGCTGTACCATTAAAAGTGACTATCATCAATTAACTAATATTTATTTATAAGTTCTACATGGATTAATTTTAAGTTAAAACTTTGAAAACTATTAGCTTAATATATAAAAAGTAATTAAGAGACGCCAGACAAAATAAAAACACGCACTAATTATTCAATATATTTTTATTGCAATTAATAAATGAATTATAATAAAAATTTGTTATTATGAGGAAGTGGCTTCTTATATTATATATATTTTCTTAAAATTAGTATGTACATTAAAAAAAATTTTATGCTATAAACATCGAGGTGATATAAATATCCCTTACTGTTAGAAATTCATTATAACTTTCGTCAAAAATGAAGCCTATTAATTAGAGCTATAAATATTGCAATATTTCAATATTTCATTTCTTATTATGGATAAGAACTCGATGAGGTCCATACAGTGGACAGAGCGGTTCACAGCTCTTAATATGATTTTTTAATCTCGACCTTGAATTTCGATGTTCAGTGACATATACTATGTGAAGTTATTATTGATAGTTTAACGTTGTCTCTTAATCCCACGTACCAGTTTTAGTCTTATTGTTGTTCCAAGTTCAAACTTATGATGAAAAATGGACCCTTTCAGATCATCAAAGTTAGATACTGTATTCTATTGTTGATAGGTATGATTCCTTAGATTTCCTCAACATGCTTAAATTGCGACTTTCTCTCTTTTCCCCAGTACTAATATATACTGTATACTATCATAACTTCTCATACTCTTTAGACAGCTTCTTGAAATTTTTAATTCATTCTATTTTTAAACAAGTAATGCAATGTGCAATTGTATTTAAACTTTTCGTCACAAGTGAGGTATTTGGTTTTGAAATTTCATTTATCACTTTATGTTTTGTATAAAATGGAAAAAAAAAAATCGTCACAAAATATTTTATAAGGTAATTGCATTATAATTAGTAAACTAAAGTATGAGTGTTTCTAAGTTATGTCTAAAATACTTTGCCGCGTAAATCTAACTATTAAACCAAGTTGAAGTTTACTAAAATCTTTAAGAGCAATCTGATTGGGCAAAAAATTTTAAAAGTCCCATAGCTGTCAATGACAAGTATTTGATTTGTTGAATGGTTGACACAAACCATGGTTCAAATTTATAGAACGTAGAGTTAATATAAGTTATAAGTTAGTTGGTACTGGTTGCTTTGGCATTTGAGCCTTATATTAAGAGATATACCCAAGAGCGAATAGAAAGTGTTTTTGGTTGGGTTAAAAATTGCATGGTTTCAATTGTTTTCCAAATCAAACCCATCCAATTAAGGGAGTTTGGTAGGCCCTATTCCACTAATGTTAAAAGGCCCATTTTATCTGTAACTTGTCTAAGTAACTAAAAAACTGACACTTTTGAAATTTTTCCTAAATATTATTTCAACCTACTTTTTTATTCCAAGGTTAACATCATTAAGAGAATATGCTTACTAGTTTTTTTTTTTTTTTTTTTTTTTAAACAATCTTAAATTATAAAACACCGAATATCACTGAAAATCGTATTTTTTTAAGATAAAGTAATTTTAAAAAATAAATAAACAATCAACATTTTTCTAAAAAATTAACTTCAGAATAATATTTGATACAAGGCAAATATAGGGTAAAAATTTCACGAAGAAGCTAGCTAGCCATTTTTTTCAAAAAGGTACATAGAAGTTTGAAAAATGATATTTTGAAATAAATGCATTTTTATGCGAAATTGTGGCATGTCAAACGTGGGTTTACGATTTTTAAAAACTTACTTCTCTCTGGAACTAGAAAGAGTACAGGCCAAAACAATATCTTAAAAGAAGCAGAATAGTTGGAAATTTAAAGATATGCAAAAATGACGAAATCGTTAATTTTTAAATTTTAAACCTACTGAGCCCCCTTACATAGTACTATCTAAAGTAATCCTATCATCTTTAAAATTATAGTTTTATATTAGTGCATGTCATGGCCATGATCAATGTCACTGTATTTTATGCAATAACAATTTGTGAGCATTAAATTATTGTTATTTAAGCATTTAAGGTATGTTTTTTATATCCAATGAAACCAGTGAGAAAATATTTTATTGCCGGACAGCGCTTTCCATTGGGATGTTTACTTTTTATTGCATTAAACAAAACCAAATTTGAGAAATAGTACACCAATTTAACGACTAATAATTCCACTTCAAACGAGTGAGCAGGGTAATTTCAAGGGATTAGATTTCAATCCAAGGGATTGGAGAAGATGTCATGCATATAAGCTATTAAATAGCATTTTAACTTGGAGAAGAGAAAACATTATTTTTACAATGGAGTTACTGATAAGTGGAACAAGATGCAGGACCACATTGCATAGTAAATTGTACTGGAGTCAACAGTTATAAAAGACAGCTGGGTCTATACTGAAGGATTGTTTGGAAAATGTAAGGGGGCTTTGGTACCCTTCAATTTTTTTTTTTTATTTTTTTTATTTTTTTTTTTTTTTTTATTTAAGCCTTTTAAATTATAATTTTTACATATTGGAAGTAATACTAAGTAAAAATTAAATTAAAAAAAAAAAATTCACATAAAGCTCTAAATTTTCAAACTTTAATTTATTTATTTTTAAAAATAGACAAATTTTAAACTGTGTCTTCTTTTTCATTTTTCAATATTTTTTTCTAATTTTTTTAAACGAAATGTTCCTAGGAATATACTTTGACTTTTTAGGCATTGGAGTTTAGAATAAGTAAAGTAGTTTTTGAGAAAAAATATAATTACTGTACCTGTATGTAAAAAAAAGCGTACATAACGGGTATTTTTCAATCTTTAAATTTGTAAAAAAAAAATTTTACTTTTTTCAAAAGTCCATACCTGTTTTTTGTCAAATAGATATAAAAAAATGACACACACAAAGTTTTCAAGTCATTTCATTCAAATTTGCTGAAGTTATAACATTTTGAGTAGGGAGGAAATTTCAAAAATCACGAACAGAAAAAAAGTGTACGAAACATCAAAAGAGCTATTGCAGCAATGCTAAATTCTCCATAAAAATATAAATTTTCTGAAATTGCAACTATAGGATAAGCTCAAAAACTTTTCAAAATAGTGAGAAGGTTTCAAAGATTAGAAACCCGCAAAAAATAGAAAGTTTATTTTTTTATTATTTTTTTCGTGAAAGCAAGGGTTACCAAGTCCCTTTAAATTGTAGCAACCTTGTTGGGCCTTGAACTTGTAGCTGGTCATCATTTTTTGCATTTGTATTTCTTTGTAATGATTTATTTACAATTACACATTGTGCTATTTTTTTTTATTATTATTATTTTGAAATCGAATTAAAAAAGCCATAAATACACAAAAGGTTTGGGAGGTTGTGATGGTATACAATGGATTATATCACACAAAGAGAAAACTACAAATTTAAGAACGTTAAGGAGATCTAAGGAATAATATATCTTTCAGCAGAATAATACGTTACACAACCCTGATAAATTTTAAAAAAAAGTAACTGTTCTATGCAATATCAAATAGGTATGTTGCTCACAGTTCCATTCCCTAACTTATAAAAAGAGTGGGGGGGGGGGGGTAAAAAATATTATCTAATAAGATAAAATCAGTTATTTTGTATTGGTTTTACAACTCTAGTCTCAGTATGTTTTTATCATTTTTATACAACCCAAATACGACACGCAAAACGTATATATCATTCTTCAAGCCTCCTTCAAAATTTATAACTCGTATTTGCAGAAAAGCGATTCAACGAAAGTGAATTTCAGTTTGATCGAAAAATGCCTTATAAACCACACAGCCCCTGTGGGCATTAAGGGGAAAAATAAATATCATCCCATCTATTTCAGGTTTCAAAAATGGCGCCATTAAATGATCCCATCCGCTTTAACGCAAATTGGACTGCTTCTAAAACTTTCCCGAGCCATTTTCTTTGATGCGTAAAGATGAATTCCTTCTTAGCCCGCCATTTTTGTGACAGCCCAGTAAGAACTTAACTGCGACCATTAATATTTAAAACTTTATTTCCTGAACGCTTCATCATTTCCTACTTTTTTAAATGACTGAGAACTTTATTCTGATGGTGATTGTTATAAACTGGAGTAAACATTTTCTGAAAAAAAAAATATATTTATGTTTATGTTTATTTCCCGGAAAAACTTCGCGAAAGGCTTAAGATGGATGAGAAGTTATTTCGAAAATGAAATTATGCTTTCGCTGTGGTGGTTTGTGGATGGAAAGAGATTATAGCGTGCATATATTTATAAAATTATGTAGCGTTATTTTTTTATGGATGAAAAACTTTGGAAAAAGGAATCTGTATTTGACTAAATGGATTCACGTTGTGATTAAAACATCATTAAAAGTATTCAGGGGGTCTCAGAAATGTTGTTATAAGGTTTATTACTTTTTTTTCTATTTTAAAAATAAAGAATGAGTTTGAATTTATTTATTTTTAAAATAAATACAGTGCGTCTCAAAGGTTTTACAGAAAACTTATTTTTTTGGATTTAAGAGCTAAATAAACGAGTAAGAAATACGAAATAAATTATGAAAATATGTATTGAGGTAATACAAATAATAAAATATTCAAAGAACTTTAATCAGTCATAGATTTAAATGTGGTAAATAAAAACAAAAAAAACCTGTCCCAAAAATCTATAGAACCTGTGTTAAAAGCTGATTTAAGAAATGAGAGCCAAAATTTGCAAATTCCTAGGTCATGTACTTGTGACGCAATAGTTTCCTGAGATAAAGGCGTATCTTTCTTGTTTCGACCTATGGTTTCGACTGATTGCAAAGATGCCTCGCAACGTGCAATTTTTCAAAAATGAAATTTTGCAAATCTATTGTTTGAAAGCTCGTGGAATGAAAAATTGTGAACATTGCAAACAAAATTGGACTTAGCAGGGTTTGTATTTACCAAATTCGGTCAAAAAGTGACAATTTTTAAACAAAATCCCATTCTGGGCGACCAAAGAAAACAACTAAATAGCAAGACAGAAAGATTTTGAGATCAATTTCAAAAGAAGTGACCGCTCCAGTATCAAAATCCACGGTACATCGACGACTGCAGGCAAGTAAATTTCTTAATTATCGCCAAAGTTTACAAAACGACATAAAGGCGTTCTTGTTCAGTGGATCCGAAATCATCTGAATTGAACAGATGAATAGTTGAGTGTTCTGTTCAATGATGAAAAGAAGTTTAATTTAGATGGCCCCAATGGTTGGGCATATTCCTGGTACGATATTCGCAAGGAACCACTGACTTTTTTCAGTAGACAGCAAGGAGGGGGCTCACTTATGGTGTGGGGAGCATTTTCTTATAATGGAACTTCCAATATAGTTTTTTTAAAAGGTCGTCAATGTTCAGAAGATTAACAGAAAACGTTCGAAGTACACTTACTAACTACCATTTGGAAATTTTCTAGATGGAGGAAAATGGATGTATCAGCAAGACAATGGCTCCATTCACGTGTAAAACTCTACAATGCAATGGTTTAGACAAAACCAAGTAACTTTTATGGACTGGTCAGCCCTAGGTCCTGACCTGAACCCAATGGAGAGCATGTGGGAAATATTAGCTTAGATACGTGAATGCTAATGGGCGTGAATTTGCAACAGTTCAAGCTCTAAAGCTGAAAATTGAACGAAGTTGGTTTTCTCTAAAACCAGAACTTCTTCCAACAATTGTTTTGAGTATGCATGATCGAGTTTTTGAAGTGATTCGGAAAAGCGTCTTAAAAATTTGAACATAAAACAAAAAATGAGTTGTCTATACATTTTGGGAGAGTAAAATTTAATTTTTATCACAAATAATTGTGTGATATTATTTTTGTATATTATCATTATTTCATTGATGTTATTTATAATTAAAAATTATTTTGAAATTGTTACTTACCATTTTCAGTTTGTAAAATAAAAAAAAAAAAAATAAAAAAATGTTGTCTATAAACTTTTGGGACGTATTGTGTAAAGAATCATAACCAAAAGTTTTACCCTTCTGTGGAAATTTATTTGAAAAGTTACCGAATGTTAAAATTTTATACAGCCCTATTAAAAGTAATTTAAAAAAAATATGATATCATAAAAGTTATTATAAACTGGTTGAGTGAGACATCGAAAAACTTTCAATTACATTTTTATGCTAACGTGGATAGGTGTTGTTTATCGTTCTTATATTTCCTTTTATATTTCCTTCTTTTACTTTAAAAAAAATGGCTAGAATGGTGATTTTGGTGATATATGTTTAGATCATTCTTAAATTATTCTTTTCTTGTAAGTGCAAAAGAGAAGAAACAGTCGTTGAGGGACGATGTTCAAGGAAAGATAACTCTGTGTCACAGACATTACTTTTTCAACTTTTTACGACTTTATAGCTTTTTTAAGTGAATTTCGGAGGAGGGGATTTTTAGAACACCTTAAGAGGCATTTCTACAGCGATTTTGACCGAAATCGTTAAAGACGTTTCTTAGCAATTACTGAAAAACATGATTTTTTCATGTTTTTCAATGGCAAGTATCTTATGTAAATGTGCAATTTTAACGAAAACCTTAATGTTAGGTCACATGACCACCACGAATTCGTACACAATTTGAACATCGTAGGTAACTTAGTTCGAGAGTTATCCTGACCACAAACACACAGACGTACATTTTTCTACATCACTTTTTTGCAGTCAGAATGTTTAAAAATGCAGAAATATATATATATATATATATATATATATATATATATATATATATGTAGAAAAATACATCACTGTCCTTGAAAGTCG
The DNA here is from genome assembly GCA_963978545.1 of Linyphia triangularis. Classification (NCBI taxonomy): domain Eukaryota; kingdom Metazoa; phylum Arthropoda; class Arachnida; order Araneae; family Linyphiidae; genus Linyphia; species Linyphia triangularis. Next base: position 18,733,668 of record OZ021728.1, read on the forward strand.
TTCCTGCCGTCTACAATACACTTCCGACAACGTTCATACAAGTTCTTGAAACTTCTGAAAAAGTCCTCCTTTGAGACTGCCTTAAGTCCCTTGGTAACAGCAGCTTGAATATCCGAGATGCTTGAAAATCGGTTCCCCTTCAGTGCCAATTTCGGTCGTGGAAAGAGGAAAAAATCTGCTAGCACTAGATCAGGGTAATTAGGAGAGTGTAATACTAGAAGTATTACACCCTCCTTATTACCCTGATCTAGGACCAGCAGATTATGATTTTCAAGCATCTCGGACATTCAAGCTGCTGTTACGAAGGAACTTAAGACGGTCTCAAAGGAAGACTTTTTCAGAAGTTTCAAGAACTTGTATGAACGTTGTCAGAAGTGTATTGTAGACGGCGGGAACGTCTTTGAAGGACAGTGATGTATTTATCTGCAAATATATAATACAGTGATTATTATGACATCAGTCACTTTACTTTTCGGTCTCACCTTGTATATATATAAAAACTACACTTTTTTTTAATTAGTTGCATTTCTGTTAATACTAGTGATAGGGTCTTAATTTTTACTTTTAATTACCTATATCTTAACACAGGGTAATGAAAGTATTATTTTCGGTCAAATATATATATATGAATAATTTTTCATCTCTATTTAAATATTTATTTAAATAATCAATTTACTTAGCTTTTTACTTATACATATATATATATATATATATATATATATATATATATATATATATATATATATATATATATATATATATATATATATATATATATATATATATATATATAAGTAAAAAGCTAAGTAAATTGATTATTTAAATAAATATTTAAATAGAAATGAAAAATTATACTTTCGAACATCAATATGGTACGTTATATATTCTTAGAACAATAAAGTAATCAAATTTATTAATGTTATGTAACCAAAAACTATATACAGCCAGTCTGAAAACTATACACAATCTACATATATATATTACCTTTTCTTTATGTTGAGTCTGAAGTTTAGTCATTCTTCAGTCAAAGAGTATATTAATAAGGAATAAAATACACATTTAAACTTAAAATGATAACGGAAAAGGTTAATGGATGAACATGTCAAGTGACATTTGTGAAAAATGGGAATTTTCGGAATAAAATGTTATGGTCTGATTTAATTATAGAGCGTTGACTAGTTCTGCAAAGTCTTTAAAAACAAAAAGAAAGAAGAAGAAGAAAAAAAAAAAAAAAAAAGAACATGATATGTAGACTCTCTTGTACTGTTTCATTAGTGTGAGAATGCGATGCTCTCTTTCACTAAAAAGAGACCGGAGAATGACTTCAAAGAAAGTTTGTCTTTCAGAAAAGAGATAATATAATTGAGCTTGGAGAAATATGACTCGCATATGAATACATGTTATTATAATTCTAATATATCTTTCAAGAAAGTTGAATTGTTAAAGCAGAATCGTGAAGTAAGAAGATCTCAGCCCGGGTTTGGATATTTTTAAGCAGAAATGAACCTGTAGTGAAGCACACAGAGTAGCAGTTGAAATATTAAAAAAAAAACTTTTAACGGCATCTTTCTTACGCTGTTAAAAAACTTTTTCCACCTTGCACCAAAAATTAGTTCCCATTTAACTGCAACCAGCATTTAATGGTCACGATTTAATGGTGCTTACTGTCTGAGGTAGTACCATTAAACAGCGAAACTAAGCATCAAATGTTGGTTGCAGCTAAATAGGAAACAATTTTTGGTGCAAGGTGGAACCAAATTTTTAACAGTGTAAATAAGAATATCATGCGTTGTTATTTTTGAATTATTAGTTCAAAAGAAAAACCATTACTTTTTATTGGCATTAACTTATTTTAAATATTTTAATTTTTAATTATGTGATCATTTAATTTCATTGAGCCATTGTAAACTTAAATTATATATTTCTATTTTATGCTTGATAATATGTTAAAATAATAAACTATTTTAAAGTAACTTTTTTCATGGTTCATTAACGTAACTTAAGTGTTTACTTCATCAACACACTAATTATAATTGAATAGATATAGATATTACACATAATGTTCTTTTACATATAGAAAAGTTTCTAGATGCATTAAATCAGAATATGTATACTTCCATAAAACCCCAAATATATTAATTCACCCAAAAAAATAATGTCTGTTTGAACAATAAAAAGAGTAGCCATATAAATTTGAAGCTAATTTTATCAACTTCTCTTAATTTGTTTCACTGTTCATTAACGGGATTTACATGTTTAATTCATCAACAACTAATTATAATGGAATGGATATTACACATAATGTTCTTTCACAGACAAGTTTCTCGATACATCAAATCAGAAAATGTATAGTTCCATAAACCTCAAATATATTAAATCACAACAATGCCAGAAAAATAATGTCTGTTTGAACAATAAAAAGAGTAGCCATATAAATTTGAAGCTAATTTTATCAACTTCTCTTAATTTGTTTCACTGTTCATTAACGGGATTTACATGTTTAATTCATCAACAACTAATTATAATGGAATGGATATTACACATAATGTTCTTTCACAGACAAGTTTCTAGATACATCAAATCAGAAAATGTATAGTTCCATAAACCTCAAATATATTAAATCACAACAATGCCAGAAAAATAATGTGTGTTTGAACAATAAAAAGAGTAACTATATAAATTTGAAGCTTATTTTTTCAACTTCTCTTAATATATAATTATTATAAAATATATTTATTCACTACTCTGCCAGAAAAATAATGTCTGCTTAAACAATAAGAAGAGTAGCTATATAAATATGAAGCTAATTTAATCAAATTCTCTTCATATTTAATTGTTATAAAATTTATTAATTCACAACTGCACCAAAAAAATAATGTCTGTTTGAACATTAAGAAGAGTAGCCATATAAATTTGAAGCCAATTTTATCAACTTCTCTTAATATTATTACTTTCTATTTTCACTAAGGTTTATAATTGAAAATGACTACATACCCAGTAGTTGGTCATCATATTTTGTATTTATTTTTGCTTACATACTGTTATAAAAATTGTTTAAATTGTTTTTGTTTTTTTTGTTTTTTTTTCTAATTTATTGTCTTTTAAGTTTTAATGTTTTAAACATGTATATGTTTAAGGTATACGTATAAGTTTCAACTTTTTTTTTTTTAATTTTCAATTTAAAAATTAGACCTTTTGCACCTTGAAAAGTACATTATTTGTTAAACTATTTCCAATAATTTTTTTTTAATTTCTTCAATTTTAACAATTAATTAACATTTAATCAACTAATTAGGCTAATTTCGAACGGTAGTGACAAAAATTCTAACAAACCCACAGATACAATTTTGGCGTTCAATAATGCGGAATACCCTGCTCTATGTTTTGACCCTATTAACAGAATTTTACAGTGTGAATATTTTGTGATATCTTGCTTTAACTGAATCTATTAGAAAAATCCAAGTTTTTTTATACAGAATCTTATCTTTAAAATTCAATTAAAAAAATATTTATTTACAATCACTTAGTATTTAGTGTCAAAACATTCAACAATATATGTAGATTATATAGAAAAAAACAAATTTCAAAAAATATTATTTAAACTGGAGTTATTGCTGTTTGAATGAAAGGCAAAATACAAAAAAGTACAATCTGAGAATAACTTTTAAAAAAGTATTTTTTATTTAAAAAACTATTATTATTATACTAATTATTATATATTTTCTTTTTAGAACGTTCCTCTATCATAGGGTTTACTTCTTTTGTAATGTTTTTATTTTGCTTTTGGTTTTTACGGCCTACAAATCTTCCCCTTATTTTTGCGAGTTTTGCGATTTGAAGCCTATACGTATACCTTAAAACGAATGCTATTTTTTTTTAACTAGTAATAGAATAGCTTTGTATTTATGTGTTAATTCTTGTGCATGAAATAAATACGCAAATTTTACACAGATTTAATACTATGCAAATTTTACGAAAGTTTTAATATTATAAGAATTTTGATTTGAAATTAAACTCGATTTCAGGATGCGTACACAACTTACGCCTTCACTATTTCAATATTTAACTAAATAAAATATGTCTATTCACTCTCAAACAAAGGAATGTTTCACTTTCTAGGTATTCAAATCATTTTTTGTCTTTAAATGTCTTGTTTTGACTTTACTGTCAAGTTTATGGATACAAGGAAATGGAAAAACAAGGTCTATGTCTATTTTTTTTTTCCTTCAGAAGATAAAATCGAAACTCCTCCATGTCATTTCTAATAGAGAGGAAGACAACACAGTAAGACATTTGACAGATCCGGTGAGATAGTCTACTCTAGGATATATTTTCCGGACAGATTTAGTTCATTGACAGCTTGAAGGTGGTTTTTTTTTGAAAAATAAGTCTGTATTTCCGCTACGGTTTTTGAAATCCCTAATACCAGACCATGTTTGTAAATGTATGGAGATATTTTCACTTTTTAAAGGAGACATATGCAAATTGAAATGTGAATAAGTTTTGCTATTTTTTCTTTTTGGTAACGTTTTTAATAGTTACAGTAGTTGGCTTTAGAAACTACTTCTATACATATTTCAAATGCAGTATTTCAGCTCCAGATACATGCACACTTTGCTCACAAAAAACGAAATAAATGTCCCGCAAAATGGTTGACATAACGAGATAACAACAACAATAACTATTGGTGTTGGAACATCGTACAACTTTCAATTACACTATAATACTGACGTGGATTTGTGTCATTTACCATTTTTATATTTTCATCATTCATTTGGAATAAATGACCAGTTCGGCAATAATTCTTGTATGAGACTTAAGAAAAAAAAACTCCCCCAAAATGCCAAAATGATGATTTTGGCGAGATACTTTTCGATAATCCTTATATTATCCTTTATTATAAGTGAAATTGAGGGTAGAAATAAAAAACATCCTTGATGAGGTATGCTCAAGGAAAGAGAACTATATGTTGAAGGCATTCGTTTTTCAACTTTTTATGCCATTAAAGTATTTTTACGGGAAATTCGGAGGTGGGATGTTTAGTATACCTTAAGAGGCATTACCACAGCGATTTTTATAAAAATCATTACATCGTTTTTTAGCAATCATGGAAAACATAGCTACCTTATGCGCATCCGCGATTTTGACAAAAACCTTAATGGTTGGTCCTATGGCCACCACCAACCCGCATACCAAATTTTAATATCTTAGGTCAGTTTGTTCAGGAGTTATGATGACCACAGACTCACATACACACATACATACATTTTTTCTAGATCACTTTTTTGAGATCAGGATGTTCCAATTCCGAAACTTGGAGATATACAAAAAAAATTTACCGAATACTATACTTTCATTACCATAGGTATTACATATGGGTAATTGAAAGTAAAAAAACAACGTCAAACAAAACAAAGTTCCTTTCATTTTGAAAAGGTTGGTTTGTCTGCACAACGACCTATTTTTGAGTTCAATAAATCCTATTTTTAACGTGGTAACGCGATGATTCCAAACCATAAATAACATTTATGTTTAACCCAACATTCATACCCTACTCCTATACCAATATATATGAGAGCTATACTCAAATACACAATTATGTTGTTAGTTTCTATTTGAAAACTTGGACATGACAAATATACCTGGATTCAAGCTAAACTTAAGAGAATAAACACCAACTACTTAAAAAAGATAGACCAACATCAAAACTGTCCTCCATTCATAGCTAGGGGTGTGGCACATCGCAAAACTTTCAATTACACTTTATAATATTGGTCATTGCAGGAAATTTTAACGTGGTGTTACTTACCACTTTCTTATTTTCACTCATTTAAATAAAAATGACCAGTTTGGTGATATTTTTGGCAATATTTTTTTCATGATCAAAGAAAAAAATGCAAAATGACAAAATTGGTCGTTTTATTCGATAGACATTACATTACCCTGGCTTGTCCGTGAAATGCAAAAAATCAAACGTTGATGGACGTAGCTCAAGAGCCTAGGACTATGGGTTAAGGTCACTCGTTTTTAAATTTTTACGCTTTTATCACATTTTTTGAGGAAATTCGAAAGGTGTAGAGCATCTTCAGAGGCATTACCATAGCGATTTTGGACAAAATCGTTAGAGCCTTTTTTATTAATTACTGAAAAACGTGATTTTTTCAATAGAGCAACAACCTCATGCGCAAGATTGATTTTGACGAAATCCTTAATGGTAGGTCCCTGTGCCATGACCAACCTGAGCACCAAATTTGAACATCGTAGGTCAATAATTTGTTTGGGAGTTATGCTGACCACGTACACACAGACACACATACATACAGTTAACATTTTGCCTATATCTTTTTTTTTTTTAAATCTGTATGTTCCAAAATGTGGAGAAATTTTGTCGATTTTTTTTTTATCGAATTCGATACTTTCATTACCCTATGTATACATATGGATAATTGAAAGTAAAAAGCCGCGAGGGGAATGAAAGATGGTCTGAAAATGATTTTCGCTTTTATTTCTATTAATCAATAACTCTATTTGGAGCCAAGATGTGAGTTTTTTAATGTAGAAGCTTTTTTCTTCCTATTGAAATTTATAGTAATCCTCTTCAAACGTCCTCTTTAGTTTTATGTTTCCATGCTAATCTAAAAGAGACTTTTAAATGAAGACCTGACACATGTCGTTAAGCATTTGTTGTTTAAGATTATCGAAACACAAATTGATTTATGTTTGACATTAACGATATTTTGGTGGTAACTCCTGAATAAGTTTCAGTATTCTTGAATTTCGAAAAGTTACTTTCTTATTGACGTGCTTGTAGTTATCCCAAATAATTGTATTCTAAGGACCTATGAAGGGAATCGATAGACTTTGCATTAAACTAAAATGAATGATTAATACCAATTTAAATTATGCATGCCATTTATAGTCAAGAGTTTTAATTTTAACTACTTCTTGACTTTATAAATGTCGAAAGCAAAAAAAAAAAGACATAATTTTTTATTTAGCACTTAAATTTCCTATATCGAAGTTAGTAGCTTGAAAGCTTTCTAGATATACTATTAACTTAATAAGTTTTAGTGAAGATCAATGCCAATGCATTGATACTCCCTAAAATATTATTTTGTTACAATATGATATTATATCCAATGCATTGCCACTTTTACTTTAATAAACTAAAAGTTATTTACCAACCTTACAAGAAGATAATTCACATTATTTATAAAAACGTGACCTTTTACAAACTATTTTATTCAGCCTTGTTCAATACATAAAAATTTTAGGAGCTTCTTAAAAGATAACACTGTACCCCCAAAAAAAATGTTTAAAGATAACTTATCACAAAATAAGTTAATTTTCATATTATTTTATATATAAGATAATTAAATGAAATGATGCTTTGGTTTATAAGCAATCAGTAACTCGATTTACTTATCACTCATTTAATGCCAATCAATAACACCGTTTCTTTATCAATACCTACATTAATTTGTTTTTATTTCTTCTCATTAATATCATTCCAACACAGATAGCTGTATTGATCTCCGTCAGGAACAAATTCAATTTATCACTCCCAGGACAAAAATAGTAGTGATGATTAACAAGGCCTTCTAAATCACGAGCCATCATTTTTAGACGTTCGATAACGCGTCTGATATTCTGTGATAAACTACTTTGGCGCTAACGAACACAAAAACTCACTTTTATCCAATAACGTTCATTACTGTAAACTAAACTAATTATCTTTTTTTAGTGCTTCTTGTTGAATGTGCGATGAATTTTATAGGGATTTGACAGGTTGTTATCCATTGTGTGATTTTGTATTGACATGCATAAATATCGGTAATTATATTTAGTGGTATATTTTTTATAAGCTGTTGATATCCTGGTACACCTTCCATTGATTGGTGACTCCTCGTGTTGTTATTATTATTATTTATTTATTTATTTATATTTTTTGAGAACAAATGCATTGTATTTGTTATAAAGAAAATGTAAACAATAAAACTGTAATTTTTACAAGTGCTTCCCAAGTGCCGAAGAAAGATTATTGCCTTCAATTTTTAAGCAACCTCATATTTAATAAGATTTATAAGGGGGTCCGGCACATAAAATTTTTTCAAATTATTAATTTCGAGTTTTTTAATATTTATTAAAATTTAAATTCTTCTCTTTAAAATGATGCCTCATTTGTAATCATATCTTATTTTGAAGTATTTTTAATAGTTCTTTTTTTAATTAAACAAAATGTAGATATTTAATGCATTTTTTTTCACTTCAAAGTCGAATTTCACAAAATACCGTTTTTTCGTGTTTGGGAACACATAGCTTAAAATCTATTTAATAAATGCATTATAATTTTAAAATTCCTCATAATTTGAAAAAAGTGTGCTTAAACTATTAAAATACAGTGTTTTATAATTAATTATATTCATTACATTTTTAAATTTCGTGAAAATGGTTTTGGTTAAACCTATGTATACAATTTAAAAAAATGTGGTATTTTCAATTTAGAGCATAGCTCTACTTCATGCCAATGGTACCTATACTTCGAGTTTGATCGATTTGATTTAGATCTATAGAACAACTTTTAATATGTTACCTTTTGATAAATAAGTGATTTTTGAAGCAATATTTATCGAAGCTATATATGCATAAGGAATTTTGAAAAACACTGTTATAAAATTATAATCCAAAAGTTTGCTATTGTATTCTATCAGAAATTCTGTAATAATTAAGATTTGTAGATTTTTTTTTTTTTTTACTATGATAAAAAAAATAACTCTCTTAAATTTTATTACTTGTGGGTATGTGGGTATGACTCATTAAGAATCATTTCAAAATGTTAAGCTCTGTTTTGCAAACAGAATATCAACATAACGTCAGATTATGCACAGGAAAGAAACTTTTGCCAATTTTACAAATTATTCTTACCCTCGCTAATATAATGAAGCACATTAATCAATTTTGGGAATTAATCATAATTAAGAGAAATGTAATTCAGATTTCTCCTTTTGTCAATTGTTTAGTTTATAATGTCACTTATGGGACTTTCTTACATTCGTTTACTTAATATCCCGGCAAAATAATTTTGTAGAACACTCGAGTTTATTAAGAATGTAAATCAGAATATAAATAAAAAATTAATGCATACTGTTTTTTTTTTTTTTTTTTTTTTTTTTTTTTATAAATTTTCTTTTTCATTTTAATATTTACTCAAACAGCTGTGATGTTTATATTTCTATTAAGTGACGAAGTTATTAATGACGTAAACACTCATAATGAGATAAAACAGTTTGAAGTATATTAATTAAGAAGGAATTGACCGTTGAATGACATTTTTTTTGTATATTGACTAATTACTCGAAAACAGTGCCAAAAGAAAGTAATACCGAAAGTTTGACTTCAATCAAGTGGGTATTATACAGTTATTGCAATGTAAATGTAGTTACAATCATGCTTTCATGGTTCCATTTAGCATTTTGATTATCAGTTTGATTTACAACAATCGTAATGTATTCATTTTAATAAATATTTAAACTCTTGAGGAAATAAATTATATTTCATGGTTCCATTTAGCATTTTGATTATCAGTTTGATTCACAACAATCGTATTGTATTCATTTTAATAAATATTTAAACTCTTGAGGAAATAAATTATATGAAATCCTTCTAAGAAGAGGAAGTATAATGAATCGTTTATTTTAAATTGCATTATAACTAAATAAAAATAAAAATACTTCTTTTTATTTAACATTGATTAATAAACGGAAATAATTAATTTCGATATATTTTTAAAAATTAACTTAATATTTTTAGAATGAATTAATGAAAGAAATCTAGATGCTGTTAAAATACCATTGCTAAATTATTTTTAAATATAAATTGTAGAAAAATGTATGAAAAATCATTTATTGTCAAAAGGCCTCATATCTAAGTAATCGATTGTTTTCAAGGAAACGAGTAATACTTTTTTTTCCAATGTTATAATAAATTCAAGAATATTTTATTTTCTGAATCAGAGTACATTAATAAGCATATACATTTAAGTTATACACACTGGTCAATAAGTGTATATTCAGATGCCTTTTGCTGATAAAACTTCAATAAATAATTCCCAGTTATGTAATTAGATGTTGGGTTATAATTCTGAACAATAAGATTTTGACACTTAATTTCTTCGGTCTAAATCGTTTAAACCTTCTAAAACTTTATGTAAAATTAATGTTTCAATAGTTTAAGGGTAGTTAGTTCCCAAAAATTTATAGCTAATCGATTTTGAGTTTATTGTTGTTTATCAAAATTTAAATTATCCCCTTTAAAAGGATACCTCACTTGTAATAATACCTCAACTAGAAGTATTTTTAATGATATTTTGAGGACAAAATTGATAACTATTAGTGTAAGTAAAGTTTTCTTTTAAAATTGCGTTTTTCTCAAAACTATATTTTTCATTGTTCATGTACCTTTTTCGCAGAAACTGCAGAAACTATCTTCCAGAATTTCTTACCACATATTCCATTTATGTATCTGTATATACTAAAGTGCGATTTTGTTATTTTAAAAATATTTTTTGATTTCGCATTTTTGGCAAAAAAATTTGCTATATTTGGCAAATTTGAGTGACTTACAAGATAATTCTTTTTTAAAAAAAAAAAGTAAATGAATCACAATAAAAACCTAACTTCAGTAGAATAACAAGTGTCTACTAAATGCACAGAACAAAAAATTAGGCTTCTATGTCAATTACTTTCTGAGTAAAAGGTACGTAAAATATATCAAATTAACATTACCGGTATAGAGAGTACTAACTCTCCTTAAACCTTCTAAAACTTAAAGTAAAATGAATGTTTCAATAGTTTAAAAACTGTTTCCTATGACCACATTACTCGTATGTAAAGTTTCATCTCGTAGATGTCAAACATGGATCTATCTTCTCAAAACAGGGATATATCTTTAACATTCCCGCTAGCCATTCGTACTTTTTTCTTCTCCAGTCCTCACGAGTCAAGAGATGCTAAAATGTCTGCATACAGGAGATTTCGGACAAATATCTTGAGCATCCTTTCATCCAGTGATATCCAGTAGTTCCACTCTATTCTCTGTATTTTCTCTTACTTTTTAGGTGTTTTTTTTTTTTTTTTTTTTTTTTTTTTTATCTTTCTAGCTACTCAATATTTTCTTTACTGAAGTATGGGAATTCGAAAATATAAGTTTGAATATATTTCTTTAAAAATATTCATGGATTTTGTGGAAACTTTGAACCCATCTCCTTCCACCAAGAACTGGTTTTAGGTTGGTTAGAAACAAATCACTGTCGTGTTGGAGATTTTGGGGCTTCTGGGAAATGTATACAAAATGAAGATAGAAGTTGTATTAGTATGTATTGGTTGTATTGAGTATGCAGAGGATTTGAAGAAAAAGGACTCCATATATTAAAGGATATATATATATATATTAAATATTTTGTTTACGTAAGAAGGTAATTGATTGCTTTAAAAAATACTAATTGTGTCAATGTTAAAATTTCTTGTAGAAAAATTATTAAACTGTTGTGTACTGTTTTATCGATTTTTTCAGAAGATAATTTCCACAATTAGATAAAAATGCTTTATAAGTAACTCAATTTAAAATCCAGTCTATAGAAATTATTTTAAAACATCATAATATAATCATATTTTGAGGGAGTTCAGTGACGGAATTTTTAATGCGTAACTAAAATGTTAATGAATATTACTAAAAAAAAAAAAAAAAAAAAAAAAAAAAAAAAAAATATTTAGCAAAATGATGAAAATTTGTTTGATAGAATTTTTACGATAAATTATGAAAAAATATAATATTATAAATCTATTACTAAAATTTTCTGAAAAAGAATTTACTATAAATCTATTAATATGTTGAGGTTAATACACATTGATTTGTTCAACATTAAAATTGATAATTTTGAAGGAATATCAACATTAAATAATTAACACATTAATCTTTTTATGAAAATCTTATTTACTTATTAATTAATAATACAAAAATTACTTATTCCACAAGAAACTACATTAAAATTTTAAACACGCCAAATAACAAATATTTAAAATTGCCAAGCTAATTTTAATTAAGACACTCAATATATCGTTACATTAAAATCATATTTAAATTACTTCCACTTGTTTTTTTGTTTCCAAAGAACAATCCTACTTTCATCACAATTAATTATCTCCTCTCAAAGCATAAAAGGCGCACTTTCATAAAAGTGAATATAATGTTTTGAATTACTATTATAGTTATTCGTGTATGCTTTCAGTTAAAGTTTAAGAATGTATTGCCTTATTTTCGAAAATTAGTTTATACACGTTATTTTAACTTTTACGATAAATACTGTTCTTTCACTTCTATTCAATTAACTATGGGCAATGAACATATAACCACTGTTTATTTGAACTATACAATTATATTTTATCTATATAATTTCATTATATTGCTACGAAATATTTACAAATATACAGAAACTCGTAACAATATATTATCTGTATAATTTCTTTATATATCATCTATATAATTTCATTATATGTCATCTATATAATAAAAAAATACTAAATTCTTGAGGTAATGAAACTCAAAATTTGGAGTATCCGATTTACTCAAAACAAAATTTCTTTACAAATTCCTTGAAATGTGTTTTTTACAGTAAGTAATGTATAAATGATTCTTAATGTCATTTAATTTTAAAGTTAAGTATACTTAATACTTATTAATGATTCTCGATAAATCTTAAAAATTAGCTTAATTTTTTTTCGCAATTTATAAAATAGGTAACAACTTGTTCAAACCTATTAGACTCGGAATTAATACAATAATTATACGATGTATTACACTAAGCAGAAACTAGATGAAGTTACTTTAATAGATACATTAATGTGTTAAAAGAATTAAACAATAAACACACATAACAAGTATTAATTCTGTTTTAAAGATGAAAGACAATAATTTTTATATTTATTCAAAGCTTACTTCAATGAAACAATGTTAGATTCTTTAGTATGCAAAAAAAACTAGGTTTTAAAATATTTATGCAGAATTATAAAAATGTATTTATTTAAATAAAAAAAATCACACACATCATAAAATGCTCTTAATAACTTAAACATAGTGTCAACTCTAAAAAGCGTATTAACATGTTACAGGAAATTACTCTAAAACAGAAAAAAAGAATGTATCCTGTAAACTTTAAAAATATAAAATTCTAAACAAACATTTAAAGTTACGACAAACTTTAACTTAAATAAACGCTAAGCAAATATTGGACGAACATGGCGGAAGTTTTGGTTATACTTGCTCAATTTAATTCAATGTATGTTTCTTGATGTAATAAACGCAAATCATAGAATTAGCTCTTTCGACTAAGAATTAAATTATTTTAACATTACCAAATGCTTAACAGTTTTTATTTATTTTTTAGGAAACTGAATTCTTGAGAGTTCACCTTTTTCAGTGGAAATGAGACAATAAACTATTTGAATTCTTTGGGTAAGTCGATTTGATGCATTATTTAATTGAATGAATTAATTTTTTGCATTGTTTGAACATTTAATTAACTGATCAATTAACATTCGAACAGTCAATTAATAGTGTAATTTAATTAATATAATAAACTCATTTAATTCTTTAGTTTATGTTATTCAAAAAACTGATTTAATGGTAGGGTTGAATAAATTTATTAAATTACTAAAATTATATAACAATTAAATGAGTGAATTAAATTAATTAAATAATATAACAATTGAATTAGTTTATTAATCTAGTTCAAATAATTCAATTGCTTATTTATTTAATTAATTTAATCAATTTCTTTAATTATTATATTATTTTAGTAATTCCAAAAAACCTGCATTTCTGATTTCTGTATAAGTTCCAGTTTTCATAATTGATAAAACTACAAAAGTTATTTATAAGCTATATTCGAAACAAATATAACCTAGACTTACAAATAATTTACACTATAGTATGGCAATTTAATTAATGATCGGAACATCGCATTCAATTTATATAAACATAGACTTTCCTACAAAATGAGGAGTTGAAAATGATTAAAGAAATTAAAAAACGTGAAAAGAATGATCATGATAAACTTTTAAAGCGTATGAAAGCTTTCGTTGCGGGCGACGGGCCTCGATCCCGAGACCATTGGATCTCGAGACAGATACTTTACCGTTGTGCAAAAAAGTACTCCAATGCACAGAGTCTTTATCTGGTATTTGAGGTCGCCACACAGCTGCCTCCCAGCGACGAAGGAGCGATAGTGTTGTTCTGGTCAACGTCTGATTGGAGTTGGAGGTTTGGGATGCTAGTTGCATCCGCTTGTTGCGGTGTTGCATATGTGATCGCTTGTTGCGATGTAGTGTCTCCTTTCAGAAGCGCCGATAGATGGCAGCATGATTCGTTTTAATCCGGGTCATCATTAAAGCGTATAAAAGCTTTCGTTGCGGCGACCGGCCTTGATCCCGAGACCATTGGATCTCGAGGCAGATACTTTACCGCTGTGCAAAAGAGTACTCTAATGCACAGAAGCTTTATCTGTTATTTGAGGTTGCCACACTTTCAACCCAGGGAATGGGCGAAATTCTGTGGGCTGTTCGAAATTTAATGGGTTGTTTTCCATCACTAATTTTTAAATTATATTTCTAATTCAAAAACATATTTTTTTTTTAAATTATTTTTTATTTATTTTGTTTTAGATAGCTTTTAAACTATCATCCTAATAAAAATATTTAAAAAATATTTTAAATTTTATTTTAAAATGTAAAGTGTTGTGTATTGCTGGAAAAACTGGGGATCAAATGACGTATATATACGAGTATGATCGTCAGTGGTTAGCAAACACAAATCTCACAAACGTGATCGACATTCTCTTTCCAAGTGAACATGTATAGGATGATCCAGAGAACACAACGACATCCCCCTCTAAACAATTATCAAGTGCCAGATTCCCTCTCGTAATTATAATTAATCTCCGAAATGTGACTAATGGCACTCATTATCACGGTAGACGGGAGAACAATTAGTGGCTTTGACACCCAGGTTGCTTTCTTATGAATAAGTCTCTGTAATTAATCTTCGGTAAGATTATACGTGCCCAACTTTGTTAAGAGTGACAAAATACTAAAAAAATACAAGACGTGTTGATTAAATTAATTAGTGTAAAACGTACAATATTTACGACTAAAATACTGAAGGGGTTGTTTTGAAATGACAATATTTTGTAAGAATACTTACAGCAGAAATATCTTATCAATTACTTAAATGATGAATTATACATTCAGAGAGAACAATTAATTTTGTCGAGTGGAAACCACTCATTCGATTAATTTTTCTAACCAAATATCAGCGTAACCATGGGATTAATATCACTGGGGTATTTTCAATTTATGCCATTAGTATTCTTTAAGGATTATAAATTAATCCAATTAATTTTAAGAAAATCTCCGTAGATATTCTTACAATAATATCCAAACACGTCCTTTTTTAGAAACTAAATAGTTTTAATCGTCTTATAAATAAATTATCAAAAAGACAAATAAATGGAATTCTTTGAAATTTTTCTAGTTCACTAACTAGAAGAATTTCAAATTGGAAATTTTAAAATTATTCATTTTTTTTTCTGAGTCAAGTCTCACAATTCTGTTCAAGCGTAAAGTGCATATCTCTCGAATTTACATAAGCCTTTCATATTGGTGATCCATCATCTAGATGCCAGAAGATTTTTCTATTGACTGCGTTTTTAAACTACTTTTTAGCAATTCTAAGGTTTCTGTCACTTTTTTCACGTATTCGATTTTTTTTCCAGGGAAGGGAAAGGAGAAGGGGTGGGGGGGGTGGGGGGGGGGCATTAATTTCCTGACATATCGCAATTTCTTTTGTTCGAGAGCAAACTTTCTGTTGTTTGGTGACAGATAAAATCCCGAGGGTAAATCACAGATAAACACAAAAGCTTGTAAGGAAAACTTAAAAAAGAAAATAACTTTCGTGGTTTGACGATTGCACGGTAAAACATAAAAAAAAGTTTATTGTGTCGTGGATACACTAACGTAATCTAAAAGTAAATAAAGTGGGTCGAAAGTAAAAGTAAAAGTAAAGAAAATATACTTATATCTCCAAACAAACAATTTTTATTTATATTAAACTTTCTTTTTAAATTTTTATAATGTGTATCAAGAAAATTGGTAAATATAATAAAGCTAATAGAACTGTTTTTGCGTAGTTTTAAGGTACTAGAATGTATTGAAAAAATTCTTTAATCTCTTAACTAGAATCCAGTTTACTTTCACGTTTAACAAATGTTAGAAAACAAACAAATGTACATAAAACTTATTCATTTAATAATATTTACTTAATTAAAATTTAATCACCTGATTATGGTCAAATAGCCCCATCTATAATTCAACTCGAAATGTAGTCATAATTTTAAGTTTAATTCCGAAATATACACAATGATTTTCGACATGGAACCTACTAATGTTATAAATATAACGTCAGCAATTTTTTTTTCATATAATTTTGTTTCTAAAGTATTCCCCTTTTTATAAAAACATCCAGATTTTAAAATAATGTAAAAAATCAATTAGTGCAAGCGGATATTATATACTTTTAAATTTACTGTCTTCACTTCAAATTGCATTAAAAATTAAATCATTTGATTAAACTGATGGTATCTTTAGTGACAAGAGCTAAATACACGCAAATCAAGTTAAAATTTTGCAGTGATATTTTTTGGTAGTGATATTTTAATTATTTATACCTTCATAAAAAAAAAAATTACGTAATTTAAAAAGGATTTTAAATTGCAAATGAAATACAGTACAATTTTAAAGCTACTAATTTCAAAGTATATTAAAGTAATAAAATCAACAAAATATTTTCATTAAATTTCACAATTTTTTTAGTGTACTTGTACATTAAAATGAGTGATTTAAAATTTTCCGAAGCTAATTTTGTATCACCAGTGGTCCCGTGCACAGCATGTGTATTTAACACGTTCGTTCCCGATCAATCGCCAGAGCGGAATATCTTGTTACTCCCCATTAGTCTGTCCTGATCAGACTGCACCCGATGAGAGTTTCCGTTCATACTGGAATTAACTGAAGTAACAAAATTATATATGTTATGGGATTAAATATCAAACACATCTTGTCTTCATCACTAGGGTTACATAGAAGCGTGTGTTTTAAAACACAGTTTTAGTTAATTCCAGCAAAGAACGGCAACTCTTATCGGGTGCTGTCTGATCAGGAGAGACTACTGGGGAGTAGCAAGACATCACGCGATATCGCGGGATAGGCAATGAATGTGTTAAGATTCCCCAGAGGAATTTCTTTTTTGAAGGTTTGTCAGAAAGAGATATTACATTCTAAGAGACAGTATGAAACTTGATTTAGAAAGCAGAACTTGGTAATTTTCGGGTCGATCGGGTGATAAATCCTTTCCTGTACCTCAGTCTTTTTACATGCAATGGAACTTTTGCAACATTTAAGTTTAATGTATTAACAAATAATGAAAGGAATTGTTTGAAGCAGAGAACTACATCTTTAAAACAGTAAGACATTTATAGTTTAGTTTAAAAAACGAAAGCATTATATTCTACAAAAAGTCCCATCTCATAAAGAACCAAGCTATCTTCTGAAATATAGTCCCATCTAATAGAATATCAATGTATACCCTACAAAGAGTCCCATCTCCTAGAGAACAAAACTATCTTCTCCATAAACTTACTTCTCGTAGAATACCAATACATCCCGTACAAATAGTCACCTCTCATAGAGTACCAACTTATCTTCAACATATAGTCCCATCTAGTGGAATACCAATATATACCCTACAAAGAGTCCCATATCATAGAGAACCAAACTATCTTCTAAATAGAGATCCTTCTCATAGAATACCAATGCATCCCCTACAAAGAGTCCCATATCATATATTACCAAACATTCTTCTACATAAACTTACTTCTCATAAAAACCAAAATATCCCCTACAAAAAGTCCCGTCTCATAGAGTCCCAAATTATCTTCAATATGTAGTCCCATATAATAGAATACCAATTTATACTTTTTAAAGATTCCCATCTCATAGAGTACCAAACTTCTACTTTCTTTTACATAGAGTCCCATTCTCAGAGAATACCAATATATATCCTCTAGGAAGAGTCACCCCCCCCCCCTTTTCCCGTAAAGTACTAAAAAAATACACTTAACTTCGATTAAAAAAAAAATCTCTATTTTGAACTACGTGCAATTAATTATAAACTATTAATCAAAAGCATGTGTTTTATCATTTAAATTGATATATCCTTCATCAACTTTGGATTTATATAAATGGATAAATAAGGATAGTCATAAGAAATACTCTTTGAAATAATATATAAAACTGTTTTTTACTTAAAATAAAAACAAAAAAACATTAATTTTAAATAAAAGTGAATCATATTTTTAAAGAATTATTTACACGTCATCTTAAATTTCCAATGTATTGTCATGTGAAAAAACTACTGGATAATCTACACAAGAACAGTTCCTTTAATATTAAAATGGCATTTCACATGAATATATTGCTTACATATTTTGCTGTTATATTATCGCTAGAATATAATAAAGAGAGTCGTTTTATGTAGCAACAGCTTCCACTTTTGACGGGCATTCCAGCAAATAAATCTTAAACTACCACCCTAAACTACGCGTTGAGGAGCATAAAGTAGTCATTCCATATAATATTCGCGGTTCTTCATCACCAAGGAGATATATGATGTAATAGAACTTTATCTCCAGAAGTGATGACCAAGTTAACTGTAACGTTAACCTACTTTAGAACTTTTATTGACTTATTTGAAGCTAATGGTGCCGTAAATAAGACATTTGCAAAAGAAACACGGATCCGGAGTTATTTTGCATTGTATATTTTTAAGGAGCAAAAGTGGGTTATTCTCGCGTAAAGATAGCGGTTTATAGCTTTAAAACTTGGATTTTGTAGATTGAAGTTCAGTATATTTATTTTGTCCTTAAATTAAACATAATGGTTGGTTTTAAAAAAATTTAAAAAATTGATGTAATGATGACTGCATGCAACGTATGTGGGGGCTATGGCGCTTTAATACGAGTACATTAATGACAACGTACAAAAATAAAAATAAAAGTTTTTCACCCTTATATTTAACGATATCGCAGTAGGGACATTCTTTAATCTTATTCTAACATTCAGAATCGCGATTTGGGTATGTCAAAATTTATATTGTTGCGTGGCTGGGTTCAAAAGACTTGAAGCCAAAGCAGATCAAAACTTGCAGAAATTTATTCCGATATAACTCTTCCTCAGATTCTTTTACAACTCCAGAACTTTCTGTTAAAATAGCCTCAATACAGCTTTTTACACAACAATGGAACAAAAACAGCAGTTAAAAACTAGAAACACAACTGCTAAAATCAAGGCAAAAGACAATGCAATAGAGTTCACTTTCGGAACTCTCTGAATGCTCGCTGAGAGACAACTAACTAACTCCCTCGCTCTCTTGGCCGGTCTTATATAGGAAAGCTTCCTTCGTGAATCTTCTAGGGATAGAAATTTGGAGAATTTTCCAGATCGCAGACTAAAAGCCCTATACCGGTACATGGGAACCTAAAATGTGGCCAAATGGTTGCCAAGTTTGGCGACATTTGGCGATTTCTTGCCAAATTTTTGTGACCAAAATTAGTCGCTAAAATCGTCGCCAACTTGGCGAGATTTCCATTAACTGTAATTTTAAATGGCCTTCTCCTTGTAAAACACGTTTTCCAGCATTATCTCTGAAAAACTCGTTTCCCAGCATTATCTCTGTAAAACTCGTTTTCAAGCATTAAGAGACGCATTGCAGGAAAGCGAAATAAAGGCAAACTCATGCATTGTCTTATGCGAAATGTACATAAATTTTCCTTTTTACATAATTAATACTACTAAATATTTACAAATATACAGAAATTCGTAACAATATTGATCATATTTGTATTGATTAAAAAAAATATTTTATTAGGAAATAATCAATAGTACAAGTGCCCTGTTAAATCCCTATTTCTAGACGGTTTGATAAAATCATAAGCATTAATTAAACATTTTAGTAAACATAACAGTAAAATTATTTTAACATAAATTGAAAAGGTTAATCATGAGTAGTAAATGTCCCTGTAAAACCGCTTATAAACTAATAGTCTTTAAACATATATTTTGTTTTCCAATCTAAAGGACGTTTAAATAAATATAATTTCATCAGTAAATACATCACTTATATGTCATGTTTTTTAATTGCAATTCATTTTCATAACAAATTAACTGCTTATCAGGTATCTGACATTAATTACTAACTATTCATATCACTTAACAGTATATTCAAATAAAATGGTAACTGTGTAAAAACATCACAACATAAACATAAAGGTTTGGCGGCACATTGCATGATAAAAGACTAATGAACAAACAAATTATAAAATTGCAAAATTACAGGCAACAAACAGAATGGCAACAAATTACAAAGGGCCATCTGGAAAGAAAAATGTTCTTCGGAGATTAAAATTACTCGTTAAAATTAAAAAAAAAAATACATTAGATATTCAGATATAAAATGAATACGAAAAAGTAATCTTCTGAAAATAATGCGGTCGCTATTACAAAGGCAATGTTTTGCCAGAAAATACATATATTTTATTCTGTGAAAAACTAACACATAATTTAATTTAAGGTTTTGATTAACAACTTATTTATTTGAAGAGTTAAAATATCATCTTCGTTAATGAAAACAGTACACATTTAAATTAATCTAACTAGCGAACTGATTTTTCTTTTATTGATGCTGATGTTTTTCTGAATGAGAGGTCAGAGTGGAATAAGTCACACTTTCAACAGTTCTGACATAAATCCAGAAATACAATCTGGAAGGGCTAAATTATCCAAATAAAAAGTGAGTTAAGTCACAGACTTAACAATACAATACAAAGATGTTAACAAAACAGATGGCTTGTTAGGAGTAAAACCTTTTTTCCCTAAAATGATGATAAATAGACTTACATCACTTTAGCTTGAACATTTCTATATGATTACTTACTTACGATGAACTAAGAAAGCAATTTATTATTGATACATTTAAGATAATGAACAAAATTACTTTTCTATAATACATTCGAAAGCCCTTTTGTCATCACAAATCAGAAGAACGTACTCTCGTCATGTATGTTTTCAAGCACATTTGTTTTTTAAACTATTTTCAATATGAATTGCTTTTTATTTATTTTTTATTACTTTTGTTAAAACAATAATATTAAGTTAGTTTCCGTCATTGCATAAGAATTTATTTATGATTGCTTTATTTTAAATATGTGTTTTATATATATAACGAAGGTTGAATAGATCTGCATTGTCATGCATAAAAATTCAAGTAAGTTCTTCTAAGAGTAATTTAAATTTTGTTTTGTCAGTTCATGGTTTGTCATTTCGTATAAAATAGATAAGATGTTAAGAATAATTTGATAAGTAGAATACAGTTTTATTTTCGAGTTAATATGTGGTTTTATACTTTATATTATTGAAAAAGGGTTTAGACAACAGGGTATAAAAAGTAATTAAATTAGATAGTTTTATGAATATAGAATCGACTTACAAGTGAAACACACACATGTAAACCGACGTAAGCCACTAGTAAGTACCTCAAAAACCTAATTTTATGTAAACCTAATTTTTACTCAATACTTTAAGTTTTATTAAGTAATTTTTATTTTCAGAAAACTCCTAAGTTATCGAGATGAAATATATTCTGGATAGGGAAATATCTCCATAGGGAGTATAAACTGGAAAAAAATATATAGGGTGAATATAATCTGGATAAAACTAATTATTTTTATAGAATATAACTTGTATAACAAAATATGAAACAGTAAGTATAATATGGATAAGAAAATAACTACAGTTGTTTCACTTGCAAGCCGACGACGTATAATTACTAGCTGTGTTATTACATGTATTGCTAGCTGCATCCCAGTAAAAACAAATAAGCTTTGTCATCACCTTGATGACTGACTGTGGTTATAATCTGAGCTGATGATATATCGACAGATTGCCTTTGCTTTTCAGTGCATAAAAATGACCATCTGGTCTACAGTAGGGCCAGGCCAGCAGTCATTTAACTGCTGTTACCAGTATCGTTTAAACAGTGTCCCAGAACCGGCTTGCCTAAAAAACTGGATTGCCACAAGCGAGCCAGCACAGGTTTAATTGAAACTAGCCTTATTCATATGGCGAGGTGAGCTATCGTGCATTCGATAAAATATAAAGAAAATTAACAGTGAAGAAAATGTGTTCTCACTTAAAAAGAAACACTTTGTAAAACCCCCAGTGTTTAGTTCCCAAGCATGCTTGGTTCTCCTTTAATCGACCCACACAGAAGATGAAAGGCTGTGTCAACCTTGCCTAGTCCGGGGACTCGTGGTGTGGCAGAGCAACGCGCTATCACTTCGCCACTGTGATATGAAAACAGAAACGAAGATAATATTATTTACTTTGTATCTTCCATCATAATTGAATTTCACTTGGTATCGCGCCTTCGATCGTTCTTCGATACTTTCTCCTTTAACGGTTCAACATGGCGTCCATAAACAAGTGTAGTTCGCGCATGTGCGAACGGCATCTCTACCAATCTGTTGCACCAGCAATGAATCATTGGTGACGAGCATATTAATGGGCTATAGCTGGAAACTCATTGTTGTATCGTTGACGTATGCGAGCAAATAAGCAGAAGGCTGGCAAGTCAGCAATAGCCCTACATTTAGCCGATGTTAACAAAACGCTGAGTACTCTTAGCCACTACTGTTAGCATCCAACCGTAAAACAGCTAGCATTAGTGTTTTTACTGGGTTGGCCTATAGAAAATGTTTACTGTTAAAATATGACACAAATATATTTCGTTAAATAAGGATAAATATTTAATATAACTGATCTGCATGTGGTATAATTTGTCTCTTGGTGTAAAACTTGCATCATTTAAAAAATAAAAATGCTTAACTTATTCTATCAAGCCATATCTGTCAAATTCGTAAACATTACTTGTCAATATTCGTGCTTGCTTGACTATGTCACAGACTAGCTCTAAAAAATGTGCAATCCTATATGCATACGTAGTGAGTATGAGTGTTCATGTGTGCGCTCGCACACTCAAACAGCCTTACACAGTTGTATAAGTATATTGCATACTTTTCTGGGTTACGAGGTATTAGAAAGGGATTGTGATTTCATACATTAGCTGATTATGTCTTAGAAAAATGTGAAGTTTGTAAAACAAAAAATAATATCTAAAAATTTGAATACTATATCTAAAACTTTTAAATTTAAATTTGATTTTTATAAATAACGTGTGCTTCTATAAAACCAGAACCTACTTTAATAACTTTTATTTCGGAATAACTTTTATAGTTTTACAAAACTAACTTTCAATATTTCTTTCACTCAAGTCGCCTATCGGGGGCAGTTTTTCATTAAATGCAATACGTCTCATATCACACTAGATATACCTTATTCTTCAGCATAAGATGTCCTTCGTATAATTCTTGCATTAGATAATCACGAATACAACCAATATACGTTACTCAGAAAGTGACGTTCTGAAATCTTTACTGCCAACCTGATTCCATTTTCAATTGAGATCTTTAAAGCTCCGCCATTTTCCTCTAACAAAACGAAAGAACAACTCTCCGATTTGCAGGAAATTTGAACTTTATATTATTCCATCCAACCGAAAAATTCATCGGAATCTATTGGAGAAAAATCTGTTCAAAACCTCGGTTACTTCTATCCAGCAACCGATGGTCTTGAAAGTAAATACAGCCGAGATTTAAAAGCTAAAAACCTCTGCTTCCTATTTGATACCTGCAAGCTTTAGGCCGAGAATTCTACCTTGAGGGAAAATATCCCCTCCCATAAAAGAATTTTCTACTTCTATTCCCTAAAGAAAAAAATATGGCTTCGAATTCTATGAATTCTTTCGTCTTTTCTTCAGTACACAGAAATAGAAAATAATATCTTCCCTTTCCATAACCTTTAAAATATTTCTTTCAACTCTCAACATTGAATTTCAAGGTATGGTAGGGTCCTAAATCTACCAATAAAGGAGAGAGTTTTTTGTTCATCTTTCCGCCATCTTTGTTTCCTTTATATTTAATACGTCAGACGATTTTTGTGGGGATTTTTTCATTCTGTCAAACAAAGGAAAGGGAAAAGTTTTTTTCCCTTCTACATACGAAGAAGAAATTTGATCTCGACTGTTTTGGACTCAGTCCAGTATTTCATGTACGTCATCATAATTCATTTAGGGTACATTTTTTTTTATTATTATTTTCAGTGTTTTTGTTGTTGTTTGGACCATTTTTTTCACTTTACCCGTCCATTTCTGTTATTTATATTATGGTGTTTTATACTCACTCAAATGAAACGCAACATCTTGCGGAGCAGCCATTTGTCAAACATCAGCGAGTTGAGTTATTTATTAACTGCTTTCTGAAAAGGTTAAAAAATACAAGACATGAATTACGGGGAAACTTTTCTCCTGCTGCAGTATGATTGATGTTGCGAAGTTTATCGCAGGCAACTTTTTCTATACATTAAAAGTTGTCTTTTGTATTTGTATTCTTTTACAAAAACTCTTTCTGGAGAAATAAAGTTTAGCATTTAGAAAGTTTTCGAACAGTTAGGAATGATCTTGCGACTTTATTCAGTGCAGTAGACATTAAAATCGCAGTGTACCATATTATGAAGTATGCGATAAAAAAAAAATAATAATAATAATAATAATAATAAAATACCAAAATAATTTTTCTAAAAAAAGTTGTCGGAACTATGATTATACAGATGAGTAGTTTTTAAAGTTTTTTTACTATGTATTTTACTTTTTTAATGATAAAAAATAGTAGCTAATGAAAGTTATGTCATAAAATAACTTTTTATGAAAAATTAATGAAAAAACTTACTTAAAAAATGTTTTTACAATTAGATTAGTCTTCCATAAAGATAATAAAATTATTTTGAAAGCGCAACTTCATTGTTAAGAAAGGCGACAATTTTTATTAAAGTCGGAAATCAAATCCTTTCAAATTTAGACTTATTACCAAATTATACTAGCCTCACAATATGTTTTCACTTTCAGAATTTTTTGTAGAATTAAAGTTTCCACAGAGGAAGAAATGAATGCAGATAAATTTAACCGAAATAAGTTACTTGGTCAGGATTTTGAAAGTATTCGAATACAAAGAATGAATGCTTTTTTTCAAAGGGAAACTGCATCAAATTTGCATTTCAAATACGAGAAAACTATCCTAACCATCGAAATAAAACAAGTTAATGCTCCAATTACATTTTCTGCTTGTGATGGAAATAAAATTGTGTGTCGGGACTGAAATTTTAAACCTTCTAACCCAATCGGCATCCAAAACTGGTGTAAAGTGAAACTTTAAGGTACAGAATGCAACCTAATTTTTTAAATTATACAACACATAACACTTTACTTAACTTAGCATATAAGAATTTTCACTATACAAAAGGTGTTTTAATTTGAAACAATGTGGAAAGTGTATCAACTACAGATGCTCACCCACTTATATTATTTCTCAATGCAATACAAAATCCATACATCCAAAAGCATACAAAATCATGTCAAATATTCCAGAAATATGTTTATGTATTCCATAATTATAATAAAGTAACTTAATTAGCTATTAACACGACTTAAATTTGAATACTACATATTAATGTAGTCTTTGTCTTAAGATGTGTTTAGTAAAAATGCTAATGTGCCAGTAACTATAAATTAAAATAAATGTTTGCATATTCCGCTATAGGGTATAATTAATTTTTACGATACTTCTTTTGTGAAAATTCGTTTTGTTATAAATTTACTGTTCAACCGTAAGTTAAAAAAAGCTTCTTTAAGGAACGCATTTGACGAAAAAAATGAATAATTTCCCTAGAACGATAAAATACACTAAATGCTAACAACTTGTCAATAAATTTAACCAAAGAAAACAAAAAGAAAAAGTTAACCAGCAATAACTGAACCTTTCCTTGCTATTGAACTCAGAATGTCGAAATGAAAAGAAAAATAAGATGTATTAATATTGTTATTAAGAACATCATAATAAGTTAACTTATACTATCCATTACCAACAAGATGCAAGAAAAAAAAACGTTATTTCTTTCTAAAAACACGCAATAAATGCTGCCCGCATACTTAACAATTTTTCATATTGATTTCCCATCCTCCTCTCCATACGTTTAAAGCATAACTTACGAAGTTCTTAGATAATTTACAACAATTGTTATGGTTGTATTTCAAAGAATGGAGATACTAATGGTCATAAATAATGACATGTAGACTTTGGAGAGAAAGACACTTTATCGCAGTGTTTTGTGTTGATCACATATATCATTTGAAATAACGTTCCTGGTTAAAATATGTTTCGGTTAATGCTCATTGTAGAATAATTTGTTTGAAATTCTCATAATAGTTCTTTTCCTTATTTTGAAAATATAAGATTCGCAATTTAAAACTAGTTTTTGAATTTTAGAAGCTATAGTAACAACTATAATAAAAAATTAAAGACAGCCACTTGCCAGCAAACATTAGATTTTATAATTATTTCTGTCTGACCATTTTATTTGGTAGATTTTTTTTAAACGTTTAGTTGTTTTGGGGAGATATCTATTTGTTGCGTTTGTTATGATGTTATAAATGAATAAAATACGGTTCATACATATTTTAGCGTGAATAATAATATTGACGCTCTAAATACAAAATAGCGTAATCGCCAATACCTTTAGAATTCATACGACTCTTTGTAATGAGATCGACAGTAAATATCATGATTAAATATTAATAGATTTAGATTTGCAATCCAAATCTTTTTCGGTTGAAACCTTTTTCCCCACATCCAGAAAATGTGTTCTAAGCTAAAAATGTATACTTACTGGTTTTAAATTGAGTACAAAAACATACAATTACATACTAAAAATAATAATAAAAAGTATGACATATGAGACAAAAATACTTCATCTATTTGAAATAAAGAAACCAGCTTTACATGCGTATAGATATAAAAATGTGTTAAAAACAACTTTCGTGGAAAGTTTAATACTTAAAATGTGTTAACATTTTAAGAGACAATTAAGAGGCAGGATAGTAATCAGAAGTAAGTGGTTCAAAACCAAACAGACATCTTGCTATGTGCTATGTTTAAAAAAGGAAGTAGTCTTATAATTCAAATTTGAAACAAGTTTTATCAGAGCTTTGATAAAGACACAATTTACTTGAAAAATAAGTTGTTGTTTTTTAATTACAATGTTTTAATAGTATAACTTAAAATATCGTAGTCACTACTCGAAATTAAGCGAAAAATGAATATGTTAAATCTATTGAACTGTTTTAATCAATCATTACCCTGGCTAAAATTTCCAACTTTGGAGGTCATTTCTGGAGAGTATAAACACTCACGCATTAATTCATACAAAAGGTATTTTTTCTAATCAAGCTTAAAGGATTAAAAAAAAGAATGGTCCTAATACATCAAAACGTTCAGAACGTAGACCTGGCTAAAATTCTCATCTATTAGGATCATTTCCGGGGGATACACACCCTCGTACGCATCATATCATACAAAAGGTACTTTCTCTAATCAATCTGAGAAGAAAAATAAAAAGAGGATTGCCAAAAGGTATCTAATAGTTTTGTCTGTAGTTCCGGCTAAAGTGTTGATCACAAGAAAAATAATCAGAACAAGAGAATAAAATTCCGTTGACTTTGGCGATTTTCAAAGGAAATGTTTGCTAATTGTAATGTTAAACATTAAGATATTATTTTTTTTTAACTCATACCCCAGTAATACAAATACGCTGGCCAATTTTGAATCGACACTGGTCAATTCCGATGTGGACCGTTGTAGACTGGCTGTTGCTACGTATCTTGGCCAATCTCTCCCAGCGTTGGGAAAATATACTGGAAGTTTTGAAATTATGTTGTGAATTGAATATAGTGTTAGTAGTTAAAATTGAATATAGTAGTTGTTAAAATTGAATATAGTAGTTGTTGTTAAAAAGTAGGGAGGGGTAAAAAATATGTTTTGTGATTATTTTGACGTGTTATTTTTTTTTTTTAAATCTTGTATTTTGAGTTCGGCATAGTACACGATCGTGTATGCTTGAGGTTCGGCATATGCTAACCAATCTTCACAGAAATCCTGTTTCCAAGGCGACTACTACTTGCGACCAGGTCAAAACTTTGGCAAAAAAATAACAAGTGTTCTATAGCTATAATAGAAGCTAAGCTGTGAGAGATCGAAAACGAACCTAATCTATGTTAACATAACATACACTTGCATGTCAGCTGTTTTACATTGGACTTAGCAGAAGAAAACTGCCGCAGTTTCTACATAACTATTTTCTCTTTTGTAAAGGGCTGCCATCTATTGAATACTATCACAACATTCCTAGACTATTTTGATACTTTCAAACTTCGATTTTCAAACTAATCAGTGTGCAATCGTAAATAAACTATCTGATTGAAGTAGAGGTCTTTACTATTAAGGTTTTATATCATTTATAATTTTTTTTAATAAAGCAGAGAGAAGGGATAGTCACAAAAAACGTCACCCAAATATATATATATATATATATATATATATATATATATATATATATATATATATATATATATATATATATATATATATATATATATATATATATATATATATATATATATATATATATATATATATATATATATATATATATATATATATATATATATATATATATATATATATATATATATATATATATATATATATATATATATATATATATATATATATATATATATATATATATATATATATATATATATTTTCAGTAATCAAATGGATGTGTTTAAACATAAATATTGATAATTCTCGTTCAACAATTACGTTCTTGAGCTCTAACGAGAAAATAATAAAACGAACTTGATTATGATAAGGCTTTACAAAATCAATGGCTTTCCACAACAAACTATGTTAACATTATTGATTTTAATTATTTTATTTATTTATTTATATTTTGGCTAAAAAAATATAGCAACGAGATGACATTTAGGATAATTACACATCTGTTAATGCTAGATATAGAGTTGATGTTATATTTTCTTCCATGTGTTCTATCAAAAACGCAGTAATACATTTCTTTAAAGTAAGTAAGCGGCGGCGGACTGATATTTCAGCAACATTGCATATGCGTTTAAAACAAGTACTATCCGGTATTACGCTTTGTGTATTTGAACTAAAGATCATTATTCTTGAGTATAATTATTATTTTTTATTTTTTTTTCGATTTTTTTTAAAATCTGGCATAAAAAGGTAGTCCTAGTAAGGATCATTCCTTATACTCGCTATGTTACAATATTCTAGTCCAGTGCATTTGGAAACTACTTTGTATAAAACCTTAATGAAATAACATAAATTAAAAACTCAAAAATAACGTATAATATATTTTATATTTGAATTCATTCCATCAATGCATATGCAGAGGCTCCATCTGGTTTTTCCTATTGCTATTTTCATTGAAAGTGGGATACTGAAACGACCAAAAATGACATTTTTAATTTTCGTTCTAGTAAAATTGCTGACGGTACTAACTTTAATTTCGCGTTTGAATTTTTGAAATCCGATGATTGTAGTATTAAAATCTTTATTTTAACTAACTATTTTAAAGTATCACACACTTGGCAAAAGATAAAAATGTATTTTTCTCAGCTTCGTTTTTGCGATTCATTTTTTGATAAATTCACCTAATTCTTTTGTTTAAATGATTTTTAATGTACTATAAAGAAATTCATGTATGCTTTTTTATGTCACATTCTTTTTTTTTTTTTTTTTTTTTTTTTTTTTTTTTATGTTGGGAATTTGAAACATGTCATTTTTTAATAAAAAATCAATAGCGCCAAGTTTGAAATTTAATTTCTGTTCAACTATAGCACCTAAAGATAAAAGCATGTGCGATAATGTTTATACTATATTGATAAACAACTTCACATTTTTCTAGCATGCTCCTTAAAATATTGGGTAGCGAGGAGCATTTTGAAAAAGGTTAAAATTTTGTATAATTTTAATGCATTTGTTCTCATTAATTTACTATCTATTTTATATTATCAGTTCAAATTTTGATGCTGTGTTATAAGTCACATATTCTATGTTTGTGACAAATTTTATTTAATTCTAAGCAAAACTAAAGAATTTTGGAAAAAGTGTCACATGTCCCCTTTCTTTTCATTTGTAATAGATGGACATCAAATGAAAACAATGTGTGTCATTTCATTAAGTGATCTTTTTCTTGCCTACACACTAATAGTAGTAATAGTAGTTTAATACATAGTAGTTTCCAATTGCACTGGGCTAGAAGATTGTAACACAGCGACTATAGGGAACATATGTCTTTCTTTTAATATACCATATATTGTGTCTCTCTACAAGTTATTTTGTTTGACATCACATGTATTATTTCCTCAATTAATTACTTGCTAAAAACAGTATTTAAATTAGGAAAGAGTATGGCATTGTTAAAAATAGATTTAGTATGTAAAGTGTGCTAAACCATAAGTTTGAACTTACGTTACATAAGGTAGAACAATTATCAAGACAATAAACAACTAAAATATTAACAATAATAAATTTCTGTTAATGACTTTTTAAGAATAAGAATACATCCCTTTTCACCTACTCTAGTTCCATAAACAAAATCCCCTTTTAGAGGCATTTCTGGAAAGAAAAACATACAACTAATTAACTTTCATCTTACACTAACAAGTGAAATAATCTTTAAAAATAGGATAGGAATAAATAATTCTTCAAACATATTTACAATAACTTATTTAACAGTTCAGTTGATTCGAAAAAAAATATGCAAAATTAGTAAAATTCCGCTACACAAATCAATATTTACGTCACAATAACAGTTTTAATTATGACAAGTTCGACAAATGTGTGTAAAGCAACATTTATTGCATCGATTGTCCTTGTGTTATCATATAATACATATATGACATACAGACTAATCTAATGATCTCACTAGCTTCACTATAAGTAACTTAATCTCTCATAACAAGTCACGTGAAGATAATGGTTATAGAATATCTATAGGATTATTATTGGATAGTGTAACGGTGATAATACTACGCTGGGATGGTCAGTTGTAATGGTGAATTAAGGACTGAGTCGTCCGACTCTCCTAAGGTGTATAATACCAGCATGGTAATAATTAAAGCCCGAAGTGTGGTCATAGAATTCCAATCTATATTTAGGGTGGATGTAGGTTAATATATGTTGGTACGTAATATGGCCATTCACAATTGGTTTTATGTCAGTATTGTTACGAATTTTGTATATTTGTAAATATTTCGTAGTGTTAATTTTGTAAGTAGGAAAATTTATGTACATTTCGCATAAGGCAATGCAATAGTTTGTCTTAACTTGGCTTCCCTGCAATAGTTTGTCTTAACTTGGCTTCCCTGCAATAGTTTGTCTTAACTTGGCTTCCCTGCAATATGTGTCTTAATGCTTGATAACGAGTTTTACAGAGATAATGCTGGGAAGCGAGTTTTACAAGGAGCAGGCCATTTAACCTTATGGTAATGGCAATCTCGTCAAATTGGCGAGATAGAGCCAAGTTGGCGACGGTTTTGGCTAATAATTTTTGTCGCCAAATTTGGCGAGAAATTACCAATTGTCGCCAAACTTGGCGACAATTTGGCGACATTTTCGATCCCCATGTACATGTATAGGACTTTTCGACTACGATCTGGAAAGTTCTTTAAATATCTACCTCTAGAAGTTTCAAGAAGGTTTGACTCCTATATAAGGTCGGCCATGAGTTGACTGGAGTTACTGAGCTGTCTCTCAGCGAGCATTCAGAGAGTTCCGAAAGTGAACAGTATTGCATTGTCTTTTGCAGCGATTTGTAGCAGTTGCGAAGTTTTCTAACTGCTGTTTGAGCTCTATTGTTGTGTAAAAAGCTGTATTGAGTCTTCTAGAACGAGAAGCTCAGGTTTTGTAAAAGAATCTGTGAAGAGTATATCGGAATAAATTTCTGCAAGTGTTAATCTGCTTTGGCTTCAAATCTTTCGAACCCGTCCACGCAACAGTATAATATAGTATAAATAAGATCTATAAAAATTGACAACTTTGTTATAAATTTCTTTAAAGTTTTCTTTAATTTCTGCAAAAAGAAGTCTTACATACACATGCAATACACACGCAATAACGCAATAACATATTTTGATTAAAATAAAAATATAATCTAAATATAGTTTAATAATTCTATATTTAGGATATATGGAAGTTAATATATGTAGGTTAGGTAGTATGTCCATTCACCAATGGTTTTAGTTATCTTGAACCTTAACCTATCAAATGCGTAGTTGTAAAATATGCCAGGTAATAATTTCTTGTATTGTTTAGTCATAACAATAAATAAGATCTATAAAAATTGACAACTTAGTTAGAAATTCCTTAATAAATTTCTTTATTTTCTGTGTAATTATCTTGACTGGTTTGTTTAATAAAGTATAAATAAGATGTATGAAAATTGACAACTTGGTTGGAAATTCCTTTGCAAAAAGATGCCTTACATTAAAACACAAGCAATAACATATTTTGATTAAATCAGATATGCATTCTAAATATAGTTTAAGGAGAGTTGGTACCCTCTATGCCTGTAATGTTAATTTGGCATATTTGATGTACCTTTTTCTCAGAATGTATTTGACATAGAAGCCTAATTTTGTTTTCAGTGCATTTAACAGACACTTGTTATTCTAATGAAGTTATCTTTTGATTGTGATTCATTTACTTTTTTTTTTAATGAATTTTCATGAAAGTGACTCAAATTTGTTAAAAATCACAAGTTTGTGTGTGTATGTCTGTGTGTGTGTGTATATGTCTGTGTGTGTGTGTGTCTGTGTGTGTATGTCTGTGTGTGTGTGGCGAAAAAAGCCAAACAAAAAATATCTTTAAAATAACAACTAAATCTCAATTCAATATAAACAGATACATAAAAGGAATACGTGGTAAAAATTTCAGATAGATAGTTTGAGCAGTTTCCGAGAAAAAGATACATAAATAACGAAAAATGTAGTTTTGAGAAAAAACGCATTTCAAAGAAAGCTTTAGTTACACTAATAGTTACCAATTTTGTCTTCAAAAAATTATTAAAAATACCTTTAGTTGAGGTATTATTACAAATGAGGTCTTTTTTAAAGGGGAGAATTTAAATTGTGATAAACAATGAACGATAAACTCAAAATTGATCATTTATAAATTTTTGGGATCCAACTCCCCTTAATAATTCTATATTTAGGGAGTATGTAGATTAATATATGTACGTTACGTACAGTGGCCATTCACAAATGGTTTTAATTATTTTGACTAATAGCTTCACCTATCAAATGCGTTGCTATAAAAAATGCCAGATCCAAATTTCTTGTATTGTTTAATTATAACAAAAAATAAGATCTATAAAAATTGACAACTTTGTTAGAAATTTCTTAAAAAATTTCTTTATCATCGGCAAACAGATGCCTTACATTAAAATACACGCAATAACATATTTTTATTAAATCAGAAATATAATCGAAATGTAGTTTAATAAAGGATTTATTGAGAGGCTATATTTACAAATCCATAAAAACTCAATAAACAAATTATAAATGTTATAGAGTAAAAATTAATCAAAATTGATTGTTTCTCTGCTTTGTGAAACAATATCGATAAGAATGTTTGACAGAATATTAATTACTTCGCCTACCCTATATTAATATATTTTTTTGTCTGTTTATTATCTTAATATATGTTAAAGTTTAATTACAAATCCTTAAGCTATTTTCAAGTGGTTTAATAAAGTGCATACTAATACGTAATTTAATAAGGTATCTTTTCAAAAATAAAATGAAAATAATCTGATTTATTTTCAATCTATACATCTCACTCGCTGCTATGGTTAAAAGAAATAACGAAATTGCAGATATCAAGGTATTAAATTTGTATGTCGCTTTATGTATTTGAAGGAGAATTATATGCGTTAAATCAGAAAAGTAACTTTATTAAAAGCATAGATAAAATAGTACTTGTAAACCTATATACGGCCCTCGCTTTTGAGATTAAGGGGGTCCGGTACCGAAAATAGAAAAAACTTTATTTATGTACATTTCTATGCCAAAAATTTATTTTATGTATGAGATACTATTTATATATCTTTGAGAAAATGTTTTTTTAAATATTGTGTTTAGTTATTTAAAAAAAAATTTAAAAACCAAGAAAAATCCATAATAATTGATGTTTGCGTATTTTGATATAAGTCAAGAAAAAATAATTTTTTTTCAAAGTGATGCTTTTTGAAATACATAATTATATAAAGAAAATTTTGTCTTCACAGAATTTTGATAGGTGAATTAAAAAAAATTAAAAAAATTCTCAAAGCTAAAATATTTAAATTTTTGCTTTTTTTAATGTTATCTTGCTAAATGTTATATCTTAAAACAGAATTAAAAAAATAAAATTCTGCGAAAAATATTTTAACAAAATATTTAAAATTTTTAATTACAAAATATTTAAAAATTTTAATTACAAAATATTTAAAACTATATAAATTAAATGCTCCAAAAATTTGAATAGCCAATTGTTAATGGTTCTGGAGATATATCAATTTGAATATGCAACATCTGTGAAAAACACTAGTGCTCGAAAAACGCACTTTAAGCAGACCCTTCAATGTGTTACGCCCATTAGTGATGTTTAAATCACAGGTAATTTTGTGGCGTTCTAATCACCGGAGGAATAAGATAAAAACATAATTCTCTTCAAGAATGTATGAACTATTTTTTTAAATCAGAAAAAAAAATTGGGATTTTTGAAGAAATTTCGGTACTGGACCCCCTTAATTAGAGAAATTACCTTTTTGAAAATGTATCAGAGTTACATATTGTGTTCTAGTACGGAGATATATAAGATCAATGCTCTTAAATTGTGATTACTACGATTATAGGACTATTTCTGATTTTTTTAACTTCGGTTTTTTAACAAATAAACACAATGTGCATTTGAAATAAAAACTATTCGTCGGAATTAGCGATCTTAGCCTTTAAATCGGTACATTATTTATCAATTTCGGTCTGATATAAAGGAATTAAAAAACTTCAAATCAACACAATGTGCTTTCGAAAAAAACAAAAAAATTATTCATCGGAAAAAGAGATCTTAGTCTTTAATTATAGTACGGGAGGAACGACACTTCTGGGTCAGTCAATTTATACCGGCTGAATTGTGTAAAAATAGTAAGCTAACTTATAGGTATTGTCAAAAATCGAATTCCACTGGCACGACCGTGGTGGGTGTAGGCGGAGAGGCGGTCAGAACATGTAAAAAAAGTTTTTTTTTTTTTTTTTTTTTTTTTTTTTTTTTTTTTTAAAGTGATTTTACACCGGCTGCAAGTTGTTTCTACCTTGTGTTTGAACTATTTTCTGATGTTTTGAAGTATTCCGCTAGTAGTAGATATTGATATTGATGAAGAAAGTGCACTACAAGACGGTGATCCGGATGTTGACGCAGATTTTTATATTTCAAATAATAAGATCATTTAATTTTTGTTCAAGTTATTAATATTCATACGTGTCATTATAAATAATATTTTCCGCTTTGTAAATATAACGAAATAAAAAATGTCGTAAAAATTTGAATACTTGACCTATAAAATCAATTTCATACCACACACATTTCGATT
Source organism: Linyphia triangularis (assembly GCA_963978545.1). Taxonomy (NCBI): domain Eukaryota; kingdom Metazoa; phylum Arthropoda; class Arachnida; order Araneae; family Linyphiidae; genus Linyphia; species Linyphia triangularis. The sequence continues at coordinate 18,769,499 of OZ021728.1, forward strand.
CTTATAGTATGAAATGCAAGATTTAAAATTATCCCATTATACTTGCACGGTAGAGGTGGAAGATGAAGATACAACGAAGGCTGAAATGGTTCAAATACAATTTAGCGTGCAACAACTTCATAGACTCTGCTTAAGGTCTTCCCACTCATCTCAATCAGTTGAACATTATTTTCTTGATTAATACTTTATAACTTTAGTTAATACTTCTAGTGTAAAATTTTCAGCCGGTGTAAAATAATTCTAAAAACATATATTTTTTTTTTAATACTTAAACAAGAAGGGGAACTATAACCCACTCTCTGAATACCGGCGGACTACCTCAATACATCAGAAAGTAGTCCCAATAAAAGATAGACACAAGTTTCAGCCGGTGTAAAATCACTTTAAAAACGCGTTTTTGTACATAAACAAATGAGAAGCGGAAGTATAACCAATCCTCGGATTACCAGCGGAATACCTCAAAACATAAGAAAATAGTTCAAATAAAAGGTAGAAACAAGTTTCAGCCGCTATAAAATTAAACTTTTTTTACATGTTCTGAGCGCCTCTTCGCCTTCACTCACCGCTGTCAAGCCAGCGGAATACCTCAAAACATCAGAAAATTAGCCAAATGAAAGGTAGAAACAAGTTTCAGCCGGTGTAAAATCACTTTATTTTTTAACTTTTTTACATGTTCTGACCGCTTCTCCACCTCCACCCACCGCGGTCGTGCCTTACTACAAAACATCAGAAAATAGTCCGGACAAAAGGTAGAAACAAGTTTCAGCCGGTGTAAAATCACTTTACTTTTAAACTTTTTTTTACATGTACTGACCGCCTCTCCGCCTACACCCACCGCGGTCGTGCCAGCGAAATTGGATTTTTGACATTGCATATAAGTTAGCTTACTGTTTTTACACAATACAGCCAGTGTATAATCGCCTACACCTACCACGTTCGTGCCAGCGGAATACCTCAAACCATCAGAAAATACTCCAAATGAAAGGTAGAAACAAGTTTCAGCCGGTGTAAAATCACTTTATTTTTAAACTTTTTTTTACATGTACTGACCGCCTCTCCGCCTACACCCACCGCGGTCGTGCCAGCGGAATTGGATTTTTGACATTGCATATAAGTTAGCTTACAGTTTTTACACAATACAGCCAGTGTATAATCGCCTACACCTACCACGGTCGTGCCAGCGGAATACCTCAAACCATCAGAAAATACTCCAAATGAAAGGTAGAAACAAGTTTCAGCCGGTGTAAAATCACTTTATTTTTAAACTTTTTTTTACATGTTCTGACCGCCTCTTCGCCTACACCCACCACGGTCGTGCCAGCGGAATTGGATTTTTGACATTGCATATAAGTTAGCTTACAGTTTTTACACAATACAGCCAGTGTATAATCGCCTACACCTACCACGGTCGTGCCAGCGGAATACCTCAAACCATCAGAAAATACTCCAAATGAAAGGTAGAAACAAGTTTCAGCCGGTGTAAAATCACTTTATTTTAAACTTTTTTTACATGTTCTGACCGCTTCTCCACCTCCACCCACCGCGGTCGTGCCTTACTACAAAACATCAGAAAATAGTCCGGACAAGAGGTAGAAACAAGTTTCAGCCGGTGTAAAATCACTTTATTTTTTAACTTTTTTTTACATGTTCTGACCCCATCTCCGCCTGCACCCACCACTGTCATGCCAGCGAAATTCGATTTTTGGCATTACCTATAAGTTAGCTTACTATTTTTACACAATTCATTCGGTGTAAAATGACTGACCCAAAAGTATCGCTGCCTCCCGTGATGTAGGTATATCATTTATCAATTTCGGTTTTACAATTAATAAGACAGAAGACAGGAATTAAAAAACGTACATTTCGAAAGTTTTTGAAATTAATATATTTACAACACTTTTTTAAAAACTCACTTCATTTTTACATTAAATTACTTTCTATAATTCTTATCAAAAATTGTATTAAAGATTTTTAGGGTAAAATATTTATATATTTTTTTTTAATATTTTGTTCAAAATCTATAAAAAAAACATAGTTCCAAAAACATTTAAGTAAAAACTCAAATCAAAATACACAATTCCTAAAGACAAACTAAAAAATATACATAAAAAAAATGAAGACATTTTCATATATTTATGGCAAGTAGTTTTTTTTTTTTTTTTTTTTTTTTTTTTTAAGCTATATCTATTTAAACTTAAAAAGGTACAAAAAGCCATCACCGAAAAAAAGTTTGAAAGTGTCAATAGAGCACGTCCGAGATACAGTTGTCATGTAACAAAAGCTTAAATATGTCAAGTTCTACTAATGACAGAAAAAAAAATGTGTAGGTCATTTTATTTAGAAATATTTTTATTATTTGTTACAATAATACATGAAAATGAGGAATTTTTTAAATGTTGTGTCCCAGACTCTCTTAAAATATAATAATCTTTTATCAGAACAAGTTTTGAGGTAGGAACCTTATAAATCTTGCTTAATAATTACTTTCAGTGTCCATGCAATAAGGAAATTTAAAACCGAGGTGTGTTTTCATTGTAACTGGAAGGACAATTTGTGAGTTAACAGAGCAGTGAAATTATCTCGAAATGGCGTTTTAAGTATATTTAATATACCATATTATTTTTAAAGTTTCAAATTTGGTTAAGCAGAATAAATTATTAGTTTTAATGTTGTATTAAATTTTAATTCCTTATCTTAATCTGAAGCAGAGTTATAGAAAGTTACTGATTGGTTGAATTACTTCTAAATTGTGTTATAACTTTAAAATTAATCAAGGTATCTAAAATCTTTCTCTAATTGTGCTTCTATGTTTAGTTTAACATTGCATATTTTTAAGTAATCTTTTGCTGAAATTAATCCCATTAATTGTGTGCAACTTCTTTTCATAAAATTTATAAAACTCATTTTTAATAATTATTGATCTGTTTAAGATAAAATTAAATTATGTGCAGTGTTTTGAAATGCATCTCTTATGAAGGTAAAAGTTATTAATATTTCGGATTGTAAGAAATACGATGAGATTTTTAAAACGAACAAATTTATTACGTAACTTATTGTGTATCTTTTTAAAACTGTTTTTAAATATCATTATAGGAAACTATCATTTACGTATTCAGACCTGATTTTCTATTTATAATAAACGACTGTTTCTTGATATTTTAAAACTAATGACAGCTTTAATTAATAATTGCTAATTTATTTAAATTTTATGTTGCAACGTTATTAATATATTACATTGTAAATGCTTTTTAAATAAAAAAAGACATAAACTTACCTTACTAAAACTAGCTTTCTCCAAGCTACATAATCATGTTGTTTTTTTGCATCATCAACAGTAAAACCCGCCTGTATACAACATACTACTTTTCATTAAAGCTACGAAAAGTTCCTTTATAACAATTTCATTCAAATCTGAGTTGGGTCTATTTTGTAGAAGGGGCAGGGCAGAGGCTGCATTGGTTTGACGTAGAATGTCTTGTAATCCTTTCAATCCTCCGCATTTCAACTATCACCACAAGATGTTCATTAGATGTCGAACAATCACAGAGGATTGCGTCTGCAAGTCGTATATATTAGTCGTGAGGAATTCTCTTCCTGAACAATAATATCTTGGGGAATACATTCCCAAGATAAGGATACAATTTCTACAAGAATTGTACGCTTAGACGGGCACATGCCTGAGTATGTAAATATAATTATATACGATAGCTATTGTATAAAATACATCTATATCCATCGAAACGAATAATGAAGTACAGGATAGGCAGTCGGAACCGAGCAAACTAAACAAGTCAGACCTTTGGCTTTTGCTCTAGAGTTATGACATTCACCTACAGCTTATTCGTTAAAGTATATTTCCATCTTGGAGAGCTTTAAATTCTGTTTCATAAATTGTGGTGACCCATTGTAAACTTATACGGGTTGTGTAGGAAGTATATCTCTGAATGTCCCCCAACGTTTTAATTGAAAATTCCTGAGTTTAAGTCATGACATAACACTCATGATTAATTTTTAGAATAAAATTGTATGAAACACATAGTTGGGGGTGGTAGGTAATCTAAGAGTTGTTTTGGAGGTGTATTATTTATGACAATTCAGAAACATGAAACTACAACGGAGAATTGCAATATATCTTTGCAGTTTCCTACAAAGGAATATTACAATCCAGAAGAAAACATTTTTTCGAGTTCAACAAGATTTTTTAATTTCAATCACTCATATGTATAAGTAGGGTAATGGAAGTATAGAATTCGGTCAAAAAAAAAATCGATTTTTTTTTTTTTTTAAATTTTATTTATTTATTTATTTATTTATTTATTTATGTATTTATTTATTTATTTATTTATTTATTTATTTATTTATTTATTTATTTATTTATTTATTTATTTATTTATTTATTTATTTATTTATTTATTTACTTATTTTTTTTATTTATTTATTTATTTATTTATTTATTTATTTATTTATTTATTTATTTATTTATTTATTTATTTATTTATTTATTTATTTATTTATTTATTTATCCAAGATTTGGAACAACCTGATTTCAAAAAAGTGGTCTAGAAAAATGTCTGTCTGTGAGTGTGTCTCTGTGTCTGTGGTCAGTATAGCTCCCGAACAAATTGACCTGCGATATTCAAATTTGGTACGCAGGTTTGTGGTGGCACAAGGGCCTACCATAAAGGTTTTCGTCAAAATTGCGCATGCGTATGCCTTTGAAAAGAATCATGTTTTCAGTAATTGCTAAAAAACGGGTCTAACGATTTTGATAAAAATTGCTGTGGTAATGCCTCTGAAGGTGTTCTAAACATTCCCATCTCCGAAATTTGCATAAATATGTGATAAAAGCGTGAAAAGTTGAAAAACGAGCGCCTTTAACACAGAGCTCCCTGCCCTTGAACATTGACCATCAACGATGATTTTTTTTTTTACGTTTCACGCACAAGCAAGGACAATGTAATGTCTATCGAATAAAGTCACCATTTTTTTTTTTTTTTTTTTTTTTTTTTTTTTTTTTAAATTTTAGAATAAGAAAATGGCAAGTATCACAATGTCAATTTTTACTGCAATGACCAATGTTGAAAGTTATGCGATTTTCCACACTCCTAGTATTTCACATTTTTATGACAATAACTCTTTTCTAAGACTGTTATGAGAAGTTTATTTTTATTAACAAATGCGTTTTACTTTCAAAGTGTATATTTGATGTATTATTTCTGGACTTTTCTTTTGTAACAATCTCTTTTCCTCCCTTCATATAAAATAAAACTGATAAATGATACACTCATTTAAAAGGCTTAAAGCCTCTACTTTTGACGATTAGCTTATTTCAAATTGACATCGTGTAATTTGTTGGATAATCGAAGCTAAAAAATCATAAAGAATTCATGAAAATTTGGGAATTTTTGATAATATGCAGCAATTACCAGCACAAGAAAAAAGAGACAAAAACGCATTCAAGCATGTTCAGGAAACATGCCAGCAATGGAATATAATATGTATCTCAGATGGTGGTGGTGGGGGGGGGGGGGACTTCAAAACTGTATTTCCTCTACGCAATCTTAAATTCGCAGATTCTACCAGTATCTTTGAATAGATATCAAATATCCTTATTGATAGATTTATTATCTCTTGATTAATAAAAATATCAATAAATGACTTATGTTTTGAAGCATGTTTGATAGGAAAATAAGTTGTAAATTGATATATTTTATTTATGTTTGTTTTAATTAATAATTTAAAAAAATAATCTATCAAACAGAATACGTCTTTATACCATAATTACGTCTAACATGTTTACCATGCTTAATTATTACTTCTAACATGTAACTGAAAAACACGACTTTTTCAATGGCAGCTACCTTAGGCAAATGCGCGATTTTGAAGAAAACCATAATGGTAGGTCCTTGGGCCATGATCAATCCACACACCAAATTTGAACATGGTAGGTCAATTTGTTCGAGAGTTATGCTGATCAAGTACGCACAGACATACATACATACACACATACACGTAGACATAAATTTTTTCTATACCACTTTTTTGAAATCAGGATGTTCCAAAACGTGGAGAAATTCAAAAAAAAAAAAAAAAAAAAAAAAATATATATATATTTTTTGATGTTGATGTTATTGAAATGATGAAAATGATGTGAAATGATGTTGAAAATGATGATGATGATTGATGAAAAATGATTGAATGATTGAAAATGATGTTATTTTTAATAACCCAAACCATGATGCTACTTACACTTCTCTTATTTTCACTTATTTAAAAAATAGCAAGGTGAGCAATATCGGGACCACCTCTAAACTAAGATACTCTCTACGCTGTATAGGGCCCGGTACAAAGTTTGATGACGTCATGCTAAGCGATGTATGAAAACACGAAGGCCGTCTACCGTAGTCCGTAATCCACAGATGTAATGAAACATCTCTTGTAATTTCTATAAAATATTATGTAGTGAGGTATTAAATGTTTTAATACATTAAGTTGTTTAATTGTAGAATATTCAGATACAACATTTAATTTCATGAAGTAAAAGCATCGAGAGTGGGATTTAAATTAAAACACTGCGGCAAATTCTGGAAATTATAACTAGATTTTTTCAATATTACTAATATTCCTTTTATAGTAGATTATTCGGGTTGAAAATTATCTGAAATATATTCATATACTTATATATCTTAAATAATTTCAATACCATAACAAGCAATACATTAAAACAGTATGTATTTAAAAGAATAAACATTACAAAAATACAAATACTAAATTATCATACAAAAATTGTATTTCAACTTTGAATATAATAGGAATTTAAAAATTGTAAATTGCTAGTACCTAATATTCTGATTACAATTTCTTTTTTAAGCAATGTATTTCTTCAAGAAGAACATGATAAATTATTTCAAATATGTATTTTCATTTTTAAACAAATAAGTCGGTTGGTTTATGAGTTCAACGACCTATTCTTATACACAATGACGGCTAAGGAGGATGGAACATACAGCTTAAAGTTGATTCCCAACCACAATGAACATACATGCCTTATCCGTGATTCGAACCTGGCACCTTTGGAATGCATGGTCAGAGAGCTAACCACAGTCATCAGATGAGAAAACAAAAATACTTCGTTGATTTGAAATTAAGTGTCAAAATGAAATCATAAAAATTATTCCCTAGGAATATGTTTTTTATATATTTACAAATAAATGTCAGTAAATTATAAAAATATATTTTTAGCATTCATAAAATTGATAATTAAAAAAAAAAAAAAAAACAATATTAATCAATGCAACTAACTACTGAAATAAAAAGTAGTGAAGTACATCTTTTATTTTTCAGCGACTTGAGAACATTATTATATACTTTTTTAACTATGAATCATCATTATTAGCATTACATTTCAAGAGCCATTTTAATTCGTGATTATTTTTTTCTTCTCCAAAAAAAAAAAAGAAGAAAAAAGTATATATATAGTTTATAGGAAATATTCTGTCGAATACTTATTGGCACTTTTTGAATGATCAGGCAATACATTGCTATTCTTGAACACACAACAACCAGTCTTTTTTTTTGCAATGTTTACATTTTCTTTTAGATTTTATCCTTTATTCTTCTAACTGGTCTATTCTTCCATCGGTATCATATATTCTTGTTACATTCATTGGTACTAAGAAAAGAAACATCATCAGGTTTTGTTTACGAGTATAGCCATTAAAATATAATTTTAACTTAAATCAAGTGATAAATAGAAAGATTACTTTCTAACTATTTTTAATGATATTAAAAAATCAGCAAATGTTTGCATGATAGTTGTTTCAGTAGGAAACATTCAACTTCATCATCATCAGTTTTACAAAATTATATTTTCAAAAGAATATTTAAAATAGAATTATGAAATAAAACTTTTTTTAATTTCTATGAGAGATTGTTTGAGTTACGATAGGATTAAGCCTAACTTAGAATACTAAAAGTTTGAAATCAATACATTAATAACATGATACAACTTACATGTAAAGTTTTCAAACATGAAAGTCACTCCTTTATAGAATTATCCTTTCCACATTTCAGCTTGTTAATTAAATAAAAAAGGATAAAAAGAAACATTTTATCTATCGATAAATTTCAATACCGTATGTACAATCCAGTTCATAGAATAGTTTGTTTACATTTTCATCCATCGCTTAGCGTCGGATAAGATAAGAGCGCCATCTGGTTGTACCAGGCCCGATTTACAAATATGTTAAATCGGGTACGATATAAATATGTTTCTACATTTCGCGGCGTTCCCGCAATATTCATGGCAATTACTTTTACATGAGCAAAAAAAAAAAAAAAATCACAAGTCAAAATTACAAAATTGGTGATATTATTCAATGGACATTATTACATTGTTCTTGCTTGTACATGAAACGGTGAAAAATCAATCGTTAATGGGAGAGGTTCAAGGACAGAGCGCTCTGTGTTAAAGGCACTCGTTTTTCAATTTTTAAGCCAATAAAGCATTTTTAAGGAAATTTCGGAGTTGGGGATGTTTAGAACACCTTAAGAGGCATTGCCTAATAGATTTGTATCAAAATCATTAGAGCCGTTTTTTAGCAATCATTAAAAATAGGCTCACACACATTTGAGATTTTGACGGAAACCTTAATAGTAGATCCTTGTGCCATCACCAACCCGCACACTGAATTTGAACATTGTAGTTCAATTTGTTTAGGAATTATACTGGCCACGTACACACAGACACACATACACATAGACAGACATTTTTTTTTTCTAGATCACTTTTTTGAAATCAGGATGTCCCAAAACATAGAAAATGCAAAAAAATCGATTTTTTTTTTTACCGAATACTATACTTTCATTACCCTATGTTTAAATACATAAGAGAAGCTTAAAGTGAAAAACTGTCTAAAAATAAGATATAGGACAATGAGCTCTTTGTTTGAAACATGAACCAGAGTTGGGAAAATTCGAAATGTTTTTAATATCCCATTTTTTTGTAAAAATTGTTGTTCATTTAGTTTTCGCCGTAAAACTTTTGAAATGATATAGAGCTGTGTTTCTCAACTCGCAACACGTTTCATGTGTAATATTGTAAACGTAGCTTTAGAATTCAAAAGTCAAAACAAAGATGGTATTCCCTACATTTCTTAAATAATTCTCTTAAAATTTTAATTTAGAGTTAACTAGCAAAATAACTGTCTTCCCCAAATAATGTTTCTAGTATTCAAAAAATTTCAATAAAAACTGTTGTACCACTCATTTTCATAGCAAGTATTTTCTCTTCTTGGCGATTTTCTCCAGACTTAGAAGTATTAAATATAGTTGTTCATAACAATTATATTATTTATGCTCTTGCATTGCGCTTTGTATATCTTTATTAGAAAAGCAAATTTCTTATCTTTTAATGAAATGTTTTTAAACTGCTAACTTTAACATAAACTTCGTGTCAAGCATTTTAAATTAAAATGCCTTATTTTCTTCTTTAGAAATTATTCAACGGATGTGGACATATTTTCCTACATGTCTCTTGTAAAAAAATTGTTTTAAATAATTAATTTAAGTTGTTTAAATATTGTGTAGTAAAAATTATAAAGCAGATAACATTTTTTTTGCATTTTATTTTATTCTCTAGATGTCTTTCACCAGCTCATACTTTAATGTAATCTCTTTACAAAACAGAAATGTTATTTTAAATAATTACTTCCGCTTGTTTTAATACAGCGTTGCGCAACTACAAAGCGAACAATAAACAGTGTCAAGAACCAAACGAAAGCATATTCTAAAACTCGCAGACTCAAGCAAAAAACTAAGGTGCCGAAAAATTCAATTGAAAATTACCATTTATATAGCGCAAGCAGAAACTAATCGAAAATCCACCCTGCCACTCCGTTCAAATAGGATTCCTTTCTTTTCAGTCGCCAGCAAACGTCACACGCCTTTAATTGTTTGCCCAACTCCAATAAGGCGCTTGATTGCGACGCACACGCTCCCGAACATACTCCCACCTTAATTAAATTTCTCCTTCGCTTTTAATGAAACATTTATCTTTTCCCTATACAAAGGATCATCCTCACTAAAAACCGGAATGAATATTCATTTCCCGTAATTTTCCCGCCTTCTAACTATTCCTAGGCAGCGGTTTGGCAACACAACTCGACGCAGACGATAAAGCTTTCGCTCACGGGAAAAATCGAATTCGATCAGAAACTTTTCTTCTTCAACGTCCTCTTTTACTTGTGACATTTGGTTTTCGGAGATAGATGATATTTTATCGATTTTATTTTTTAGATGAGAGAGGGCTATGGAAGAAGGTTTGGAATTTATCACCACCTTCGTCAGTAGCTGACTTATGGCATCTATTTATAAACTCTCGTTAGCATAAAGAACGCATTGGAGCAGAACAGCTACTTTTTGAAGGGTTCTAGGAACTCTTTTTTTTTGGTATACTTGTGAAGCTGCTTGGTCGAGGAAGAGATTTAGGTGGTATAGGGCCATAATATCAATATAATCTGGGTTTCTGAAGTGTCGATTTAATGCAGAAAAGGAAAGATCCCGTGCTGGAGTGAGTACAAAGAAATCTCATTTCCTCGTGCATGAAAATGAGTTAGGGCAGCCAAAGTTGTGCAATTTATTGACAGAAATTTTTTTTTAGAGAGAGAGAAACTGAATTTAAAATTTCGAAAATAAATTCAGATAAGGAATCTCAAGCAAAAGTGTTTTTGTAAATGCTTTGAACATGTATGAAGTTTAAATTTTTACTCTCTCGTAAGTAATTAATTACATTGTAGAAATTTCGAAATAGTTCATCTTTGACCAATTCCAATGTGGAACACTGTAAACAGTCTGTTTTATACTGCCTATCTGGAATAAATATACTTGTTTAGCTGGAAATTTTGAAATGTTGATGCATAGTTTTAAAACTGGAATACTTTATTTATACGAACAGACTGAGGACAAAAACATTTGTTGTGGTAGTTTTTACAATTTTTTTTTTTTTTTCAACAATCATGTATTTTGTAAAAATACTCTAGTTTCGGCTAAAATGGAGGACTAGAAATGGAAAACGACCTAAGGCCAAAAAAAGAAAATTTTCAGGAGAGCCGAAAAATGAAAAACACTCGCATTGGTACTTAAGGATATGACTAAGTATCAGACTGAATTTGAACTATTGCTACTAGAGTTCGCACTGTGAGCGCTCTCCACTTTGTTTAGCTTAATCTTTAGAAAATTTGTCCCCAAAAAAAAAGGTTTTTTTTTTTTTTTTTTTTTTGATATTTAGGTCATTTTCCATTCCTAGTCTTCAGTTGACTAATCCTTCAGAACCCCGATTTCCAACATTAGTCCTTACTGCTATGCTATATATACTAACTGAGATATAGTAGAATATAACACATCGAAAAAAAGAAGACGTCACACAGGCAAACATGAAGGCAACACTTAAATAGAAAATAGAGGTTTTCTTGCATACTTGAAAGTTAAGAGTTCAATAGTTCTTTGAAATGAATTGTAAAACATTTTGATGGATAGTTCTTCAATCATAGAATATATCTTAGTTAATTCTTTGAATTTTTGTTGTTGCTAGAGTTAATGTTGATATTTGGACATGTCATTTTTTTATTGGAACTTATATAGGAAAAGAGTGAGTTATTACAAGTTCAAGTCTGATTCTGGAGTTTCTTTAAATTATATACCTGCATTGATTTTAAAATTACGATATATTGGTAAATATGTTTTGTATTATTTATCAATAAAATATTTTAGATTATTGCAACATTTTAATTAAATATAATTGATATATTTTAAATTCCATACTAAGAATTTCCGGTTAAGTATAGTCAACCGAAAATATTTTATATGGAATTAAAATCGAAATACTATATCGAAAAAAAATTCATTATAGTTGTGAACAAAATATGAATTGTCAATAAAGTGTATGTTCAATTGACTATATAGAATAAATATCAATATTTTTTTCAATTAAATGTATTTAAAATTGTTAGTTAATATATTTAAAATGTTTGAATTTAATAGAATTAAATATATGTTAATTAAGTAATAATTAGATTAATTATAATAAATAGATGAAAAGTGATTTCTAACTTTATAATACTTGAACATATAAATGAAAATTCCATATTTTATCTTATACATAAAAATTATATATATCATGTTATGCATAAAAATTCTAAATTGTACCTTTAGAATAAACCTTATCACAATATTACATTAAACATTAGCGATTCAATTTGACATTTCTTAGTTTAAACAAGTACACCACCCGGCTTATCTAATTTTTTGTCAGGGAAAAATTTAATTTTAAAGATAAATTTTCAAAGTCGTAATCAAATTACCATGCTAAATGAATTTCCACCATCTCACGTTCTTCTCCACATTCATCCATAAATATTAATATCGAGAAGGAATTCAAAGAACGCTTCTAAACTTAACACAAATTTGAATATTTAAATACATCAAGACATATTTGAGTCGATTTTAACTCAAATCAAAACGTTAAATTATTAGATTATTCATAACGGATGTTCGGTTTTACTGTAGACCATCTGATTTATGTCTGAACATTATTATAAATAGTTACTGTAAGAGAATCCTGCAAGACATTTAGTAAATATTGTCGAACATATCGTATTTCCTTTGGTCCTTGGAAATATGATATACTTTCCCCAAATGGAGCTGTAGTTTCTCTAAATGCATCCGCCTCTTGAAATCATCTCCCCCTCTCAAATGGCTCTTAACTTGAATTTTCGATTCCTCCGGGAAGCGTTTTCCCCGAAGAGTAAAAGCCCACTTTTCGAAAATATGTCCTCCACGCTGTCACAGTACCCTAATCAAAGCAAACGGTCCCAATTTAATTTTCCAGACCCTCCGGGAATTCCGCCCAAGAAACGAAGTTGAGTTGAGTTGTGCGATTCCTCCCGAGACCAATAACTGTTGATTATCTCGGCGAAGTTATTTGGTGGCGGAAACCTGGCAGCAATTGCATTCGAAGAAATTAGCCAATGCGCGTGGAATTTTTCCGTCACGGAATCCTCAGCAGCCAATCAGGGGAGGAGATTTCATTGCTGCGTGTGTGTGGACGGAGCACTGATTGTTTGGTTGAAATTCTGCCCGTGTGTGTTCTTTGCTCTGTTGGGAGGGCTTGAGTCTGGCGTAGTGTTAGGAGGGGGGAGAGGGTAGAGTTATTGTGTCATGACATGGGAGGGTGATTTCCGTTGTGCGATTGGGTTTCGTGGGTGTTGCCACGTGCAGTGAACTAATTGTTATAGGGAAGTGAACATAATTGCAATGGAGGGGTGGACTGTGAGTGATCAATAAATAAATAAGCATAGAAGGAATGGATTGGAAATACTTTTATTATGTTTTTAAATAAACTAATTTATATTCTGATTTATTTGTATTATATTTTTGAATAATGTTGCTTGCATTGTTACAAGTAAATAAGATCAAAGAACCAAAGTAACTTATTGAAAACATCTATATCCAAATTTCAGACTTCATCGTATGAAAGGGTATTAAAACAATTCGATAAAAAAAATATAAATATGTTAATTAGTTTTAAATTTATAAAGTTGCGTATCTTTCTACCTTTCAAAAACTCAGTCATTTAAAAAAATCAGTTTTATTAAAACGCGAAAAAATTTAAGGATGTTTATGCTAAATATTTTACAAGGTTCTAAATAACCCCAAAAACAATACGCCTACAAACTTTATTGTTCTTCTGTCAGTTCAGCTTTTTTTTTCTTTTTTTTTAAAGTAAAGCTTTTCCCTATTCTGGTCAAAACCCAGTCTGGATATTTGCTTTGATATTTATTACTCTTGTTTCGAGATACATAAATAAAGATGTCCTTACCTACTTTGGATATTTAAACTCAAACAATATGTGGTACACAAAAACTAAAGCTTCCCTGATTCTTTATTCACAACCCAAAACCAACATTTCAACTCTCAAAACTCTCATCAAACATCGCTAAAAAACCACTACTGCATCACCAAAACATTACTGTGAAATCCCACTCCACTTCCAGTGAACCCCGCCTTATTAATTACCACCACTTAATCACTTAATCAAGCACAACTTCCCGACACCTTTTATCCGCCTACTTAACCAACTTTTTTTTCTCGCACCATCTCCATCCATTGTTCCCTTACCTAATCAATAAGTACCACCAGCAACAACACTTGCAGCGTAAAAAAAAAAGAAAGGAAAGGCGAAACCTCCTTAACGACTAAGAAAGGGCTCTGGGATAAAAGTGTGAGGCATAAGTCCAGCTTACTTGGATTACAGTGCTATTCGGGTCACACCAGCAATATTGGCTGCCTCTCCAAGTGCGTATGTCTTGACGCTCAATTTACTGGAGGTGAGATGCTTTGTCCACGCTTTTTCCACGCCCAATTGCCCATAAGTAATATTAACGGATACGCGAAAAAAATTATGGGGAAGGGTCAATATAAACATTGTTGTAAATCAGTTGAAGAATACAGATGTAATCTCGTGAGAAACGTGTGTGTGATATATCGAAGGATATAGGTATTTTCTTATCGTTAGGTATGTGATCAAAGGCTCTTGTTTGGGGAAGGTTTATTTCCAAACGAATATTGTTTCAGGGATTTTATATGTGTAACCTGTAGTTACCACTTTCCTTCTTTCTTAATCATATTAGAATGGATATTTATTGTTTAACGTCATTTCAAAGAACGTTATATCTTTCATTCTTAATTTCTTTTGGAGAAAGTGCCATCCACGCGTAAAAAACATGTTTTATATACATACAGGGTCGAATACTAGTGTGTTCTGTGTTCGGAATGCAAAATTTGAGTTGTAGCCTATTAATGTGCTACCTTGTTTAAAAGACAAAAAATTCAATATCATTGAAAAATATTAGCTTTAGTGTTTAATGTTGCTGTGTCATCATTGCTGAAAGTAACTAAAATTACGTTTCTATTTGAATTGGTGGTTATTCTAATTATACTCGTATTATTGGATACATCTCCAAGTGCATATATCGTGACACTTAATGTATTGGAAAATATGTCCGTACGTTTTATACTCACATTTGGCCATAAAAGTAATATAATGTGAAACGGGAGTGCCACATATTTCTTTCTAGAAATATCGCTCGGCGAACGGTATTTAATGCATATTAGGTGGATAAGTAGTTTTAAGAAATTACATTTTTTGATTCTCAAAAGGACATCGAATTATCCTTGAGTAATAAAAAAAAATTTTTAAACATATTAACCACCTTAATTTACTCATGCACCAATGTAAATTTTCGACAACGTCAGGATTTATTTCTTACTAATATCAGAATTCTGACAGTGGGGATATCCTATGTAGAACTTAAGCTACATCTTTAGCAAGGGAACCTTTTAAGACCAATAGCAAGGAGATTTTGACTAATGCCAGAATTTCCCTCTATTATACCTACGATTTGTAACGGATTTGACGAGGTGGACATGATCTTGTGCTAACCTAATCACCAGGTTTGAAGTTCATGGAAATCTTCTTTTGGGACATATTAAGAAAATCATAATCTTCATTGTCTCGATATTGCTTGATGGATTTTGATCTTTTCAAGGTGTCTTATCCAGATCATTCTCATTTTTAACTATGCCTTTCCGGTTCTTTCAGTATGTTAATGTAACGCGACCTTAACATACTGAGAGAACTGGAAAGGCCCAGACAAAAATGAGAAACGATCTAGAAAACGCTTTCAATACAGTCCAACCATTGAAGCTCTTTAGTTTGCCTCGTGGTCAGGGCCGTATTTCTAAATAGGCTAAGTAGGCTGCAGCCGAGAGCGGAAAATTTTCAGGGGGCGGCAGTTAGGCAATTTATTCAAAAGTTGAAATGAAATATTTCAGATGTAAATAATATTTTCAGTAATAATTTAAGAATACATGTTACTTAAAATTATGTTTTAATCCTTCTACATAGCCTACTTTCTAAAACTAGAACATAATACAAATTCACAGCACGTAATCTTGTATTATAATGTTCTTGTAGTGCAATCTAGTTTGGTTTGACAACACTGGCCCAAGCACAGGGATTCGATCTGATAACACTGTAGCCGATCTGGCAACATTGTTGGTGGAAGGCCCAGTGGCTTTTCAGTAATGTAGTGTCAGCATGGGCATCGCCAGGAAGGTGCAAGAGGGTGCACTTGCACCCCTCCCCTGGATTTTGAAAATTAAAAACATTGATGAAACTGGTATGATTCACTAGTAATATAAGTATGGTATAGGTTTTAAAATATTCAATGGATAAGAAATTGAATACATAACTAGAAATTAAAATTTCATAAAGATAGCCAGTTGAAAAAGCAAGATTAAAACAAAAAATTAACTACCTTGCACCTAATTGGATGTAATCTGAACCCCCCTGAAAATAATTCTGCCGGCGCTCATGAGTGTCAGTGTAGTCTGTTTGAGTCTGACACTGTCATTCTGTCTATCGGTGTGCACAACGGGGTAGTTGATGATTGTGTTGAGTGAGGCGTGTTCCTGTTGTTTGTTACGATTTGGCCTATATTACGAAGACTGAAGTGGAGAAGTTAACTTTACTGGGAGGGATGATCTTAAAATAAACACGTTTTTACCAATTATAGACTCTTTTGTTCGTGAATTCAAGAAAAGAAAAATGGCATATGACGAGTTTCAAGACCGATTCTACTTCTTAACTCAGTTGTGTGATATACAAATATGGAAGAGGAACTGAGGAAAAAGGTCACCAACCTTTACCAAGTCTACACAAATGATTTGGATTTGGATTTCACTGAAGAGTGCAACCACTTTCAAAAGCACTGTGATGTGGGGATTCATAACCCATCTGATAAATCATTGGAAGGAATTTCGAAATTCCTGTGGTGCAATTCCTTACAAGATGTTTACCCCGATTTGGAAATTTGCTTTTAGGATAAGTTTGTGCATACCTACTACAAATTGCGCGAGAGAACGCAATTTTTCCTGCCTTAGAAGAGTTAAAAACTATTTGCGAACTAGTATTTCTGAAATATGGTTAAACTCACTTTCATTACTTTGTATTGAAGCAAATACAACAAAAGCACTTTCATATGAGGACATGATTAAATAGTTTTCCATTAATAAATCTCGTAAGAAACCTAGGTAAATTTGAATATTAATATTACGTGGTGTGGGTTATTTTAAAGAAGTTTGCATATTTTTCAACAAATAAACCAGTAATTAACTACATTTTGTGAAGTTTCATTTTACCGTTAGGACAACTTAGTTCAAATTGAACACAGTTCTTTTATTACGCAAAATATAGTCATTATAATTAAAAGATAAAAATATGTTTAAAATAATGATCACCTATCTCCAAGAACAAATTAATTAAGTTCGAAACCCATTTCATTTTATAGCGAATCTTAAAAGAAGTAAGTAAAAAAAAAGAAGTAATTTGATTATATAATTTATTATGTAAACCATTAAAATTGTAGTTTAATCTAAACTAAATGAACTTTATGTTTAAAAAAGATGAAAACACCAATAAACTATATCCTTTTGTTGTATAAAACAAATGTATTAAGCAAATATGAATTATAGAGGGGGGGGGCAAATGGACTTTAGCCTATAGGCGGCATACTCTTAAATCCGGCCTTGCTCGTAGTCTTGAACCCAGGGGCTTTGGCCAGCAAAGTTCTTTTTAATATTCAAAGTAGAGCATAGCCTACGAATATCCCATTGATTCCGATGCAGATCGAATGACCAAACTGTCTGTTGCTGCTGAAAATGTTTGAGAAATGTTTGGCATTTTTGATAATGTCATCGTATCCGTTTACCGCCAATGTAAACCTTTCATTACTGGAGTAGCTATTGTAAAACATTTATCATTAAACTGTTTGTTTCTTTTGACTCTAACTAAATTGTATATTTCACTTACCAGTTATTCATATCTTCTTTACGTGCTAGCACTTATATGCTCCATTTACGCACAAACATTCGATTACAAAATGTGCTTATTTAGGTCCTTTATCTGACTTTATATGTTTGCCAGATATTTTAGGTACACCCTGTTTAAAAATAATATTAGATATTAGTTACGATGGAGTTACAAAGGCACTGCGGTATAAACATAATAAATTTATTCTTAATGTATACAATGATTCTTAGTACTTAGTGGTAAATACTTATACTTCACATAAGCCCGGTGGGTATGGATAAATATTGCTATAGTATTCATTTTCAAGTCATCACCATCAGTTCCTAAAGTCATATTTATGAAAAATTCAATAGTATTACAAATATTAAACTATATTTCTGGAAAATAAACTTATTCTTTTAAAATATTAAATAGTATAATCTACGATAAGTGAACAGATATTACACTTTCTGCTATTTTCCCCGATGGAAACATTCACAAAATATTAAGTATGCATTAAACACACAAATACGACTAGTAATATTTAGAAGAGGCAAACCAATATTTGTAGCTGCATAAAGTATTCAGAACCTATTCAAAATTCAAAGATACAATTTACAACAGTAAACTTTCATCTAGTTATTATTTATGAAAAGTATTAAAAGATTCAATCTTCCATACATATAAAGAAAACTCATTTTATAGTAATGGATTTTGAGAATAATTTAGAGCACTTTCCCCTTTACAAATAATTATTTCAACTTCTAAGGTACAGTCTAGGTAAGTTATGTAATCTATCATTTAATAGATGCGTATCTTTATTTAATCTACAACGATCTTGATAACGTATGATTAAAGATTCAGCATATTTATAGATTGAATGCTTGTGTACAATATACATAGTAAAATATTCAGTATCCATTTTAAAGGGGATATTGAATGAAGCATATTATGCAGTATATT
Organism: Linyphia triangularis; assembly: GCA_963978545.1. Classification (NCBI taxonomy): domain Eukaryota; kingdom Metazoa; phylum Arthropoda; class Arachnida; order Araneae; family Linyphiidae; genus Linyphia; species Linyphia triangularis. Next base: position 18,788,370 of record OZ021728.1, read on the forward strand.
TATAGACTAGAAAATTGTAAGGCGCCTATGGCTATTGACAATTCCTCAAATTCTTTGAAAAAACAATTAGTTTTCCTTTAGGCAATTCCATACTCCATGGCCCTTTCATTATAACTGTAGAAAACAATTATGTTGAAATTGAAATTTTCTTTACATAATTTTGCTCATGTGAGAGTACCTTTTATAGCAATTCTTCAGAATCTTATAAGAAAAACATTATTTTCTCAAGACAAAGGACAGTTCCCGCATTTTTAAATAAAAAATTTATTCAATTCTAAATGTTTCGAAAAGGCCATAAACATAAAAATTTCTGCTCAATGCACTTTTTTTTTTTTTTTTTAATAAATTTGCGATCAAAATTACCTTGTTAGAGGTTGTCGAGAAAACGACTCATTTCGTTGGCATTGAATAAGACGTCACGACTTCGCAAACATCTTGACTTGAAATACAGCAGCGGAAACCAGATTTGCAAGTTTCTCGCAAATCCCGCCAACCTGTACGGAATGTGGCAATAGTCTACCAACGCCAACTTTTTTAACGCTAACTATTTGGCAGAAACCTCACGATAACCATTGAAACAGTAGGGTATTTTTACGTCATGAATTTTGTTAACTGTTTTGATCGGACTGGTTTTGGCTCGGTTTGGAGGCATTTTCTTTTCTTAATATTTAAACAACTAATTTTTTTTAAAGAACTTCTGCCTAAATATTTGGAATCAGAAAGACATTTTTCATAAATATAAACTAGATTCACTCGTTTTTAAAAATGCTGAAATTGTCCATTGTAACATTCCTCTAAGAAAGAAATTCGTAACAATAACAATCTAATTCTTACATAGCGTGAACAGAAATAAATGACAAAATGCACGCTTATCTAATTAATTTATACAAAAATCTAATTTCCATACCACGTGAACTAAATTAAATGAGAAGATGCACGCGCATCTAATTAATCTCAATTATATGGCCCCATCTTACAGTGTTACAGAAAAAGGCAGTCAGTGAGTCAGTGATGAATATAATTGTCATAGTAATGCAGCATATTTATAGATTGAATGCTTTTGTACGTTATACACAGTCAAATATTCAGTATCCATTTGAAAAGTGGCAACCTGACAAAGTTTTAATCCAACATGAGTGACACTACAAATAAACTTAAAAGCCTCACTAGGAACCAATGTCCCAATAATTTTCTAACATCACACTTACTTCTGAATTAAATTCCTTGTGTCACAATTCACAGAGCTTTTCCAGGAAAATGCGTGATCTAATCTTCCATTTCCTTGGAAACTAATCCTTGTGTCGTCTGTTTACTTTTAATTCTATGACGTTCCCTAAACAGAAAATGGCGACATGTTCCCGAAAATGTTCTTTAAAGGATTAAGTGTTCTATCTTCCGTAAAACATTGTACTCGAAAGACACAAGTTTGATCCTTTTTTTTTTATTATTATTATTATTTTTCGTCAGACGTCAATATTTGCTCAAGAACTTCGGCTTGAGTATTTAGATATAAAGCGGTGCTGGGTTTTAATGGAATTTCACCGGACGACTTTTGCCCACAAATTGGGTAAGTTAATCATTATTAACTGTAGAAGGTTTCTTTACAGGATTATTTCCTAATGGGATTGATATTTAAGGGAATGGTTTTTTTTTCCTCTTATTTTTCTAAGAAATTGTTATTTAATGACTGTTATTAAAAGCATATTATCTATTATTATATTTTGCCAGTATTATTTCTTTCTCTAATGGAAAGGAAAACTTTATGTATATGGTACTCAATCAGACTTGAAAGCTGGAATATGTAAAATACAGGGTGTCCATAAATTAGTTGGGCAATGGTATTCAAACAGATCTGTATAACTCTTAATAACAAGGCATAGTAAAAAAATGAATATAGAATGACATGGTGAACATAAATTAATTGGGAAAAAATAATGGTTTATAAGGTCTAGTTATTAAGAACTATTCAGATGTATTTGAACTCCATTGTCCGACTAACTTGTACACATCGTGTATATAAAATTGATTAAACTTTCGTTATTCATGTTTCCTATTTTGTAATTGGTACACTCTAAATTTTAGCTAATTTTTTTTTTTTTTTTTTTTTTTTTTTTACTTTCAACGATTGACAGCACCGGTCATTCTAAAATCTTAGAAAAATCATGAACTACAAATAAGCTAATGCAAGCTAAATGATTTATACTTTGCGGTTTTAGTTCTTCTTCAGTTAATTTATTTGGGAATAGTTCTCTGCTATTTTTCTAATGGAGTTTTATTCGAAACTTAAGAGAAAGTTCTAGTAAGGAATATTCCCTATACTCTCTATGTTACAATTTTCTAGCCCAGTACATTTAGAAAGTACTTTCTACAAAACATTAAGATTTGAAGAGTAGGTACGAAAATGATCACTTGATGAAAAGATAAATTGTTTTCATTTATTGTATATCTATTATAAAAGAAAATTAAAATAGAAATCAGGTGAAGCCACTGCATAGGCATCGACTTGAGTATTTGAAATATAAAATATATTCGACTCTATTTTTGTATCTTTAATTGATGTCATTTCATTAAGTGATCATTTTCGTACCTACTCGTAAAATTTCAAGATTTTAAGAAAAGTAGTTTCAAACTGCTCTGGGCTAGAAAATGGTAACTTATCGAGTAAAGGGCATGATCTTTACTAGGACTTCCTCTTAATAGAAAAAGAACAAAAAACTAACTCATGTAGAAAAAGCTTGTCTAAAATCCGTTAGATGCATTTCCAACTTATTTTATAGATTCTGAGTTTAGTTCAGCTGTTTAAAGTTTTTTACCCTTGAAAAGAAAATATCCATTCCGTGTCACTACTAACTTACTTTATAACCCTAAAGCGTAATAAAATACATTGTATTCTACAACGAGTCTGCTTGCCAAGTTTCAGATCTATTGGATGACAGAAATGTATTACCCCTCTGATGATCCGTCCTCCAAAAATACACAGACAAATAATAACGAAGTGTATATACAGGATTCTAAAACATACCACAATTTCTGAACTTACCATTTCTAATCCTTACACGACAGTATTTCGAACAACACCTGACAAAACACGAATAAAATTATTAGTTTGTATCCATATTCGTCCAAACTATTACATAGTGAACGTGATAGAATAACTTAAAATAGATAACGCAACTCCTGAAACTTGATTGATTGAAATGCAGATGTATTTTGAACCCAAGTACTGATGCATCGTTCCAGTGCAGATAGATTTATTATCCCTCTGAAGATCCGTTCGCCAACAATAAAAACGAAGTAAACATACAGGATCCAAAAATAGAACACAGTTTCTGAGCTTACCATTTTTAATTCTAACACAACAGTGTTTCGAACAACACCTGACAAAATACGAATGAAATTATTAGTTTGTATCACATATTTCGTCCAAACAATTACATATTGCACCGGATAGAATAACTTAAAATAGATAACGCAACTCCTGCAACTTGATTGATTGAAATGCAGATGCATTTTGAACCCAAGTACTGATGCATCGTTCCACTGCGGATAGATTTGTCAAACCAAGTTGGCATTGATAGATTCAGCATCTCTAGGAGTCCGAATAGACTCCTATGACGATAAATGGGAAGGGAATATCACACGTGTCACACAATGGCAAATAGTTCTGAAGAGGGCAGTATCGAAAAAGGATAATCGATGGCGATGTAAAGGGTGCCCAATAAATTTCTAAGTAAGCTAGATAACTTAAATGCAATTATCTATATTCATTGTATCAGTGTATTAGATACAATAAGCATGTGTAAGAAAGTAAGGCAGATTTTTAGTGTTGCTATGGAGCTTAGCTATGGAATATATTTTAAATTGTAATTCTTTGGTGTGCACATAAGACATTTTGGCTCTTTTTTTTTTCTACTGGTAAGCAAATTAGAATTAAAAATTAAGTTGATTCTAGTAGTTATATTTTTGTTTAATTTAATGTCTATATTCATGTCTACAATGTCTATAATTTATATTCATTGTATCAGTACATTAGGTACAATAAGCATGTGTAAGAAAGTAAGGCAGATTTTTAGTGTTGCTACAGAGCATAGCTATGGAATATATTTTAAAAGGTAATTCTTTGGTGTGCACACAAGATATTTTGGCTCTTTTTTTTCTACTCGTAAAAAAATTAGAATGTAAAATTAATTAAGATGACTCTAGTAGTTATATTTTTGTTTAATTTAATGTTACTTTGTGAAAAAAATTAGGAGAAAAAGTAATTATTTTAGCTTGGTCGAATATACATTTATATGCCGACGACGCACAGAACAGTATAGATTATAAATGTATATTTTATCTAGTTAAAATAATTATTTTTCCATTTAACTTTTTCACCAACTAATATTATATGCAACAAAAACATAAATACTAAATTAATGAATAATCCTATTTTGTTTACGAGATGTTGGTGTCAAGATGTCTCGTGCGGAAGCCAGAGAATTACATTAAGATGTTTAGTGGTATTTATATTAAAATTGTTTAAATAGTTGTATTTTGTGTCCTTGTGTGTATGTTAATTTTACTATACTTACTCACAGTACTCTTTAAAACAGTATTAGGAAATATATGGTTTTGCATCAATTTAATACGGATTCTCTTCTGGTATGTATTTTCAAATAGTGAATTAAATAACGTATATAAAAAATTTAGCAACACATTTCACCTGGATTGATAGTATCGAATGCGACACACAACCGATTTGTTTCGAGTCTAAAATATATTTTTACATCTTTGTTGGTTGGTTGATTGTTTTCAGATTATCTGGCGCCGTCAGCAACACGAGGGCTATAATGCGCCGAAACATTCGTCATTATACAAGCCAACATACATTTACAAACACCCATGCCTAACACGGGACTCGAACTCGCAACCTCGCAGTCTAGAAGCTAGTATGCTAACCACTATACCGTTTGGTCGACTGTACATCTTTGTAAATTTCATTTTTTATGTTAACATTTGAAAAGCAATATAACTTTGTTTTAAGACATGTGTACTTTACGCATAGCTTTGTAAATAAACAAGAATAAGTCATTAACTTTCCCAGTGATATTTGAATGGATCTACTTGGTTATCTAAACAATAAGTATAATAAGGTATGTGTACCAAATTAAGGACATACCTCCCAACAAGGTCATCTCTGTATTTAGAAAAAAAAGATCTCTTAAAATACAAAAATTTACCTGCATTTGTGTGTCACAGAGATCCATTCTGTGTTATAATATGAACAAATTAATTCTTAGATATGCGAGGTATTTTGCAAGAGAATTTGTCTTTCTAAGATTCATAATTTTGGAAAGTTGAACAAATAATTTTGTTTTACTTGTGTTAGAATGGATACTCTATTGTCTCTCAATCATGAGAAAATTTCCCGTTAGATCGACTTTAGCCACTACGCTGGCTGGATTTGGTCCGCGACAAATTTTTCTGAGGCCGACCGGCACTATGACCAAACGGTATAGTGGTTAGCGTGCTAGCTTCTAGACCGCGAGGTTGCGGGTTCGAATCCCGTGTTTGGCATGGGTGTTTGTAAATGTATGTTGGTTTGTCTAATGACGAATGTTTCGGCGCATTATAGCCCTCGTGTTGCTGACGGCGCCAGATAATCTGAAAACAACCAACCAACCGACCGGCACTATAGGAGCTCTATCCGACACCAAAGAAGATAAAGAAATCAAATTTCATGGTATTGCATTTTTTGTTTAGTACACAATCGCAATTTTTGCGAAATAATATGCGTTAACAAAGTAGGACAGAGTTCTCCAACACGTGCACGAAGAAACTATATGAAGACACTTTCAGCAAAATGGTTTTCAACAAGAATTAAGGAATAACTTAACTGAATCTCATTTGGACAATTTATTAAAATTGACTGCAACAAATATATTCCGAAAGACATACAGTTATTAGGACTAGGAATATTTATGAATATTATGAATATTAGGAATATCAGAAAATAAACTGAAAGATTTCGATCACCATCGTCTCTCAATTGATATCGTCTAAAACGGAGTAATCTGGAATTGTTACTTTGAAACAAAATATTTACTTCTTTTTTCAAACTTTGATTTACTAATAATGAAAACTATTATTCTTTTAAAGAATTATTTGAAGAAAAAATAATCAAATTTCAATTTTAATTTTATTAAGATAAAAATATATATATATATATATATATATATATTCCAGTTTTCAGAAATGCTATGTATTGTTAAATAGATGATAATTAAAGATTAAAGATATATATTTTGGTACAACCGCGAAAAGCTCCTACATAAGTCATGGAGATCGCAATAGAAACAAGAGTCGTTGATTTAGAATAGGAGTGGTGCATGCAGAATATTGTCTTTCGAAATGGCACAATATGAAAAATGCGTCTAAATAGATGTCTTTGTCCTTGGATCCACCGTGAAAAAATAGGGCCAGTCTTGTTTCCATGGTAACAGACGACTCTAGACAACGTGGTGAGAGACATACTTGTGATAAGTTGTATTGAAAAATAATTATTTTGACTTGGTCAAATACACAATTACAAGCCAGAACACAACAGTGTGTCCCGTACATCGGTTGCTTGAAATAATATTTTTCAATAGTTAAAATAATTATTTGTGAATATAACTTTGCCACCAGCTAGTATTTTAGTATTGCATAAAACAAAAACATAACTACTATATTCATCATAATTTTAGTAATAGAATTTGTTTACGAGTAGAAAAAAGACACAAAATTTACCTTACGTCAGTCAGAGAATTGCCCTAAATCTGAATGAACACCTTTAACAGCTGGTTGCAATAGGTTGTAGGTTATTACTTAGTTACTTTGTAGTTTATGTGCTTATTTTGTGATAGTTATGTGTATGTTTCTTTGAAGATACAATTATTTGGTATTCAGATACGCATTGAGATGTTGGTGCATTGTAATTATTTTTGATACATAGTACTATATAAATGCATGCAGGTATTTTATTATTGAAAAATAGTTGAATTTATCAATTTTAAAAGAATTTGATTCAATTTTTTTAAAAGAAGAAAATACAGTTGTTCTAGACTTCATTTTTCACAACGCAAATATTCGGTAGAAAATGTAAAGAATTTTCAATACCTTCATAGCTAAAGAAATCCACAAATCGCAAATTTCTCCAAACCACATATCCTGGATATTTCACAAAATTGAAATAGCATGCATCAAAATAATCGCTTTTAGAATACAAAATTTGAATCGCCATTTAAAAAGCACTTTATCAACTGCCCAAAATTCAATTTGATGAGGCAAAGCGTTACATCTCAAACAACATGTGGCGCACACACTTTAGACGGTTGCTATCCCGTCACTAACTGATCTCGGAATTGATTCTAGTGTTCAAAGACGATTCATTCTGAAGCTCAATAAGGCAAGGAGAGGGAGTCTAAAGAAAAATGGCGTTTCCTCCACAGCAGCTGCTATTGAACAATCCTAAGGAATGATGTCCTCAAATTCGATTCTTGAACAATTTTTCAAAAAGGGATGTCCACGGCAGACGATTAACTGCGCCACGTATCTAGTACCTTGAAATTTTGCCATTAAAACCAGTTTCCTTTGTCTGGAGAAATTAGGAAATTACATCTGTGAAGATGACAAAGTTCCTTGCCATATGTATACATAGGGTAATAAAAGTATAGTATTCGGAAAAAAATATTCGATTTTTCTGCATTTCTCCTCGTTTTGGAACATCCTGATTTCAAAAAAGTGATTTAGAAAAAATGTATGTCTGTGTGTGTATCTGTGTGTCTGTGGTCAGCATAACTCTCTAAAAAATTGACTTACTATGTTCAAATTTGGCATGCAGGTTGGTGATAGCACAGAGACCAACCATTAGGGTTTTCGTCAAAATCACGCATGCGCATAAGGTAGCTGCCTTTGAAAAAATCTTGTTTTTCAGAAATTGCTAAAAAACGTCTCTAACGATTTTGTCTCAAATCACTGTGCTAATGCCTCTTAAGGTGTTCTAAAAAACCCCAACTCCGAAATTCCCTTAAAAATGCTTTAAAAAGTTGAGAAACGAATGCTTTTACACAGAGCTTTATTTCCTTGAACATACCTCATCAACGGTCTTTTTTTTCTTACCTCCTCAGTTTCACGTTTCACTTATAAGAAAGGATAATAAAAGAATACTAGAATTTATTGAATATATTTTTTTTTCCTTAGATCCATACAAGATTTATGGTACAAAATTTCGCCAAACTGGCCCTTTTTCTAAATGAATGATGAAAATATAAAAACGGTAAATGACATAAATTGATATTAGTATTATATCGTAATTGAAAGTTGTGCGATGTTCCACACCACTTGTTCCCCTTATGTAACGTTAAGTCCAAGCTTATATATTCACTGGTTTAGTACACTTTAAATACTAAATGTATTTTTAATTTTTAGCAGTGCCATACTCTTTCTTTCTTTAAAGACTTTTTTTAACAAAACAGGAATTGGGGAAATAATGCATGCGATATCAAACAAAAGAATGGCTGTTAGAGATATGATCACATTCCGTTAAGAAGAAGTCCTAGTAAGGATCATTCCCTATAATCGCTATGTTACTACCTTCTAGCCAAGGTGCATTTAGAAACTACTTTCTATAATACAACCTTGAAATTTGGTGAGTAAGAACGAAAATGATCACCTAATAAAATGACTTAAATTGTTTTCATTTAATGTCTATCTATTATAAATGAACATTAAAATAGCAACGGACAAAAACAGGTGGAACCACTGCATGTTCATTGTCATAAGGAATTCAAATATAAAATAAAATATAGCAGACGCTATTTTCGAGTTTTTCCTTTATGTCATTTTATTAAGGATTAGTTTTGTACCTTACTCATCAAATGTTAAGATTTTATACAAAGTAGTTTCTAAATGCAATGGGCTAGAATATTATAACATAGCGAGTGTAGGGTATGATCCTTAATTGGACTTGCTCTTAAGTAGACAGAGGTCTGTTTAATTGTATAATCTTCACAGCTCATCTCAAACCATAGATATTACCCAGTTTTTTTGTGTCATTACTTTGTCCTACAGATACAGAAAATAATGTGCATAATCGTCAACACTGAACAAGAAAACCAGAAAAAATATATTTAAGAAATCACATAAGTCCCCGAAGTTTTTTTAACACATCAACTTTCGTTATTTTATACTTCTGCTGTTTATGCCTCTTGTGTATTTCGGACATTGTTTTTTTTTTTTTTTTTTTTTTTTTTTCACAGACCGATTAGTAGAGTGGGCAGGAAAGGATCCCAGAAGTCGGGAACTTTGGTCAAGAAAATGACAAATACAAGCTTTATTCAAATATACTTAATGTCTGATTTGAACTCTTTTTTGTTTGTTTGTTTTTTTGTTACCCTAGGCCTTAAGCCTAAGGGTATTGTTTTCAACTGGTCAAAAGTTTGGTCCGGTTTCCGTCCCTTTTTAATGTTTGATGAATCGGCGTATTATAAAACTCAAATAAAAAGAAATTGTAATGGGCTTGGTTTTAAGGCTGCTTGGGTAAACTGTACATCAGACCTAAGTCGGTTTTATTTTTTTGTAGTTTTATTTAACTTGATACGAAGACGCCCCTTTATAATTTAAGAAGCAGAGCAGTGCAATTAAAAGTAATTACTCGTGTTTTGAAGTTGTTGGCATGCTTATCACAAATCTGAAATCTTCTATTTAAATTTGGGTAAGTTGTATCTTATTTCATCACTTGTAGCTTAGATTGACGAGATGCAAGATTTTATTTAGAACTTATGGTTGTGTTTTATAATAAGACCAGTCTCAATATCAAATGCTTAATATAACGAATTATAAGGCCTTGTTATATTTGTAACTCTGGTTTTCATTGATGATGATAAGCAAACAGCACTTAACAGCACCTTTGGAAACTATAAAGGCAACTTCAGACATCTCATTTGTGTAATTTCTATATAAACACAGATTCAAAATTGTGATAGTTTTGTTTCGTATTTCAAAGTCTGATGTTTTAGTTTGAAGCTTATTTTAAAAATACTCTACATAATCATAAATACCATTTAATTCAATGTAAACCTTGTTTTTCGAATTTAGTGCTTGGAATCGACAATAAAAGTCAGATAGACATATTGTAACATCAGTTGCGCTCCATAACATCTCTGGAGAGAAATAGTTTGCGACACAAATACACAAGATGGCGCGAGCCATTTTTGAAGAAACAAAAACAAAATACTAGGTCATTCGTCGTGGAAAAGAAATTGAAACAATAAGGCATTTCGACGGAAATAAATAAAAATAACATTTTTACGAGTTCCGCGTGATTTATTTTCTGTTATTTCCTTCCCTTAACTGAAGAGGTCCTAAAACCAATTTTTCAGTCAAGAGAAACGAGAGATTACAGGAACGCTTTGTGCTGTCATTTGTTTTCGTAAGCGATGGAGGCACTTTGCCCCCATTTATTTTTCAGTGCCTGTCTAGGTTTTTCTCGAAACACTCTGTTAGTGCAAATATTTTAGCAGTTCCATACGTAGTTTCAACAGCAAACGGCTTTCGTGAACACAACGTCTTTTAGGTAATGGGACACTGTGCCACAGGAAATATGCCCATTCTTTAATTGTGACAATCATAATTTGTCCCGTAATCCACTTGTTCCTTGTAATAGGTTTGTGGACGCTCTGTGTAAAATATTCCTCATTATTATACAATAGAGGGCATTCATTTGTTTCAAGTAAATGCTGCATATTATTTTTAAAAAAATAGTCATTAAAAATCCTTTAGTTCAAACTAACAACTGTCTTCATAATTGAGCAACACTTAGCTTTAAATGACACAAGAGATTTCAAAGATAATTTGACCCATAACTTTTCAAACAGAGAGATTTAGCTGGAACGCATACTAACAAATACAATATACTAATACAATAAAGCACACTAGTGGGTTATACAAATATGTGGTTCAATAAAGTTTAAAGGAAACATTTTTAATTAAAGCTAATATATTTTATTCTGAATTACACACACAAATAATTTGATAAATATCAGAAATCTAAAATACTTTTAATGAATCTTAATGACCTAATTATCACACACAATTTTCATGGAAACAAGCTTACTAATTAAAACTTACACAATGGGGATTGGTTGGTGCTTTTAAAAAAAAGAAATAATAAAATTGTCTAAATATCAAATGAAGGCCTAATATGAATTACATCTCTAAAAACTGAGTAAAAATACAAGTTACTAACCCACCCAAACGTTAAGGGTTTCTCTATTCTTATGTATAGGTTCACTAGTTCATTTAGTGCTTGCTTAATTTAAGTTCGGGTGTCGTTCAATCAGGATATAGGGTATCACTTCAATTATACCTAAAGTTTTCAAAATTCTCACATTCTTTGCAAAGAAATCGACTCATCAACGTATCTCAAACTTCTACAGAAACACGCCCACTTCAGACCTCACCGATTCACCCACTACGGTGCACCACAACCACTCCAAATTTCCACTCTCGACATTTCTCGAAGAAGAAGAAACTTTCGAAAAAAGAAACACGAGACAAAACAGAATTTGCATACTCAGAGCACAAACCCACGCAATAATTTATATCGCCTTCTTTAAGAAAACTTCCAGAACTGGAAATGGAAAAATCATGTCGCCTTCTGCATCGAAAACTTTAAGCGATTCCAGAGAAGTGTAACGTCGCTGGAGATTCCTTCCAGTATCACGCAATACGGATGGATGGTTGGAAAAATGTCTTCTTAAAGCCAGCCTGGGAAGGAGGGCAGAATTTGCGTTTGAAAAATGGCAACGGAGTCGAAATTAGAGTTGATAGCACCCTTGCACGAGAGGTGCTTTTAAAACCCATCGATTGTGAGTGTGGGAATGGGACACGTGCCGAAGAACCCAGAGACGGATAAGTATTTTAGAAGGAAGGATGGGTTTTTGTAGAAGATACTGTGTTTTTTATTTTGTGTAGTATTTTTTTTTTCTTTGCTTGTAGTGCTGATATGTCAATTTGGGATTGGAGCGTCAAGGGCTTTTGCTTCTGAAAGCTTTTTCAGTCCTTTTTTTCAGATAAAAGGTGTATTTTAAATAGAGGGATACAGTGGAAGTGCTGGTGGAAAGAAACAAGTTAGATTATGATAGTCACTGTAAGATCTGTTCTATTGTAGTATAACATCAAAGCATGTACGATTTAAACATTTAATGAGTGTGTGAAGGGTATAAGGATCAGAGGAAATCTATCCCAAAGCAAGGCATCAAGCAGGCTAGGAAAATCTATAACAGAGAGACATAAGCGAGCGCATTGTCGGAAAAACTTTCGGATTTTGAAGTGATTCCCACATTTGAAATATCCTTATGCTAAGGTAAACAATATAGTATAACAAAAGTCAATTTGGAATTTTTTTTAAAAAATAAATAATCCCACGTTGGTGAATTTAGAGACAAATTCAAATGTTTTTTTTGTTTATTGATTTTTTTTTTTTCAACGTTCACAGACTTTCCTTTCCTTCTTTTACCAATATTTTTTCTAATGATAATACATTTTAGCTTTTAATAAAAATATAACTCACATTTTACATTGAAAAAGTAGATGTATATCATCATATTGACGGTAGTGGTAAAACATATGGTATCCATAGTTCAGTAGTATCTTCACCATATTTGCACGACAGCCCAAGTTGGGCCAAGGCTTTCCTTTGAACGTTACTTCAGAGCAGCTTATTTTTCGATCTGGTGTGCCAGTCCTTCACTCCAATTACTTTAAAATCCGATTCAACAGAATCGAGCCATTACAGTTTTAGCCCTCCTCTTTTCCTACTCGTGAAAAGCCTTGCGACAAAAATCTTCTTTATGAGATTATTTTCATCCATTCTAGCAATATGAGAAGCCCAGTTTGTTCTTTTAATTTTAAAGCTTTTAATGATATCGGGCTCTTTAAAAAATCAGTTAAGTCCCGAATTGAAACGCATTTGCCATAGACTGTTTTCTTTGACACCACCAAAAGCACTTCTAAGATCCTTTCTCTCGAAAAAATACAATTCCGTTTTCTCCATTTTTTGTTAAAAACCAGGTCTCCGAACCATACATTAGGATTGGCCTGAGGATTAGGTGATGAGAAGCTTAGTTTTTCCAGGAAAGGATGTGGGTCCTTAGTAAAGGGCGAAGTCCAAAGACGACTTTATTAGCTTTCAGTTCAGTATACTTTTATTAAAACATGTTGTAAATATGACTTCAAATATTTCTGCTCGTACTTAAAAGTAAGTTATGGATAAAATCAATGCCTCAGATTTCTAATTATTAAAAAAAAAAAAAAATTACAATTGTATATTTTATAACTTTATTTTAAATCATCAATCTGTAGTTGAATCTTAGAAAAAGCTAATGAAATATAAATGAAACATAGTCCGAGAGGCGACAGCAATTTTTGGACCCCATCGAACATCATTTTGAATTTTTTATAGAACGTGGAGAAACGTGAGTAGATTACGAATCCACTGGTCTGCAGTGGCAAAAATAACCGAAATTTATTAAAAATCAACTTGGAATGAGTTGAACTAAAATCCGATAGCCAAATATGTCAGAACTTGCCAAAAAGAGAAACTTTTACGTCTGGCGAACCCACTTCATTTTAATTTTCAATAAGAAAGAGCGCAAACGATTTCTGATCTCTGGCTCGGAAAACTTGTATCTTTTAAAAGTCAGCCAAATTGGCGACACCAGTGACGTAATGTTCATTGCCAATTTGGCTAATTTGTGAAAGATGCAAGTAAGCCATAGCAACATATCCGAACCGTATGTAACCTTCTTAATTGAAAATTAAAGAGTGAGGGTTACTAAATAAAAAAAAATGCTCAATATTTGGCAAGTTATGGCACATTTGGCAATTGGATTTAGTTCAACTTATTAAAAGTCGACTTTTGACCAGTTTCGGTCATTTTTTCCACGGTAGACCAGTGGATTCATAATCTACTCTATTTTCTCCAATTTCTATAAAAAAAATTCAGAATGATGTTCGATGGAGCCTCTCAGTCGCCTCTCAGTCTAATAGACTAAAGGAAGTCCAAAGTGAATTTCACAAACTTACACGTATACTTTACGTAAGATGTACGTAAACCAAATCTAAGTTGATGTTATTTTATATACTTTATATCTTTATGTAATACTTCTCATATCTCAAGGAACTAGAATGTTCAGTTTTTATCACATAGATTAAATTTCTCAGTATCTATCTCTTTCTCTTTTAGCGTTAACCGTGTTTCACAAAACTGTCTGAAACAGGTAATTTATTGCGTAGCTGCCTCTGTTGTGTTACACCTATCCGGAAGTTTTTCTCGATTTTTTTTTACCTTTAAGAATGAAATGTAATTTATTATTCAGTAAACTACCTACATTTTTCTACTATGATATTATTTGAAAAATGTATATACCCTGCTTAAAAGACAATGAAGTGCGAAATAAACTGCTTCCATTTTTTTTTTTTCCTTTTTATTTTTTTTTTTTAAATATTCTATGTTCTAAAAAGGAAAGTACTTTCACAAGAATTTATTATTATGATCAAACTTTATTTAAACTGAAGTTTTTTCTTCTTGTCATAAATTGAATTTGTGGCAGAAAGGAATGTATACAGCGTTTCCCAAAAATTGTGTTGCAGGGTATATTAGATTAAGGAAATCAGTGTAAATTTCAAAAATGCTCATAGTATAGAAAATAATACTAAAAAGATAGTTTTTTAGTTTAGAAAGTAGGTATTTTTTTATTTTAAACGTTAAATAAAATTAATTTATATAGTCTTTATAAGGGTAAAAGATTCTCTACAAACATTATCTTGAGGTGAAATTCAAAAAAAAATAATAATAATAATAATAATAAAAATAATAATAATAATAATGATAATAATAATAAAAATAATAATAATAATAATAATAATAATAATAATAATAATAATAATAATAATAATAATAATATTAATAATAATAATAATAATAATAATAATAATAATAATAATAATAATAATAATAATAATAATAATAATAATAATAATAATAATAATAATAATAATAATAATAATAATAATAATAATATTAATAATATTAATAATAATAATAATGATAATAATGATAATAATAATAAAAATAATAATAATAATAATAAAAATAATAATGATAATAATAATAATATTAATAATAATAATAATAATAATTAACACTTACCTTTGAAATGAGGTGAAATGATATCTATATAGAAAAATGTAGCTTTCTCGATTTTAGAAGAAAGAAATTAGTCACTAAAATCAAGTTTATTATTTGTGTTACATTTTGTGTTTTACATTTGTGTTAGTTCAAATTCTGGCAATTTTAAAGACAATATTAATCTTTCGGAATTAGTTGGATTTGACCTTAGGATTTTTTCACTCGTGACCTTTTAAGTATAAAGATTTCAAATAAATTACCCATGAAAATATCACTATCGTTTGATACTTCCTTGCCTTAATATGAGCACTTTCATACTGCACACTAAAATGTTCCATCGCTAATAATTAAAACAAATAAATATCATAACAACGGTTTAGGGACACTGTGCATAGTAGTGAATAGAAATGAGCAATTTGATTGAAGATTTTCGCTAATTTGGTTTGGAATCGAAATTTTTTAGACATGTTAGAATTCATTAGACATCTTCGACAGAATGCCAGCTATTTACAACTATGAAACATTGTTCAAGAAAATTCGTGTCTTTACCGATCCACTCTTGAGCGTGTTGGCATAAATTCTAAACTTCATCCACATGATGTCGTATGATTTAATGATACGATACGATTCCGCATTCAAAGTTGTCAATGTTTTTAAAAAATCAAGTTGTGCCAGATTTGGTTTAAAAAAGGTCAAATGCAATAAACCCGCATTTTTTATCACTTTGAAATAGCTCTTTATTTTATGAACTTATTTAAGATAATTTTACGTTTTTGGTTTTGGTTTTAGTTACAGAAATTTAATTTAATACAGTTATTTTTAAAATTCGGAAATTTATACTGCATTATCACTTTGAACATTCAAAATTTAAGTTCACTTTTTGTAGAATGATAACAAAATGGCTTGTATTTTTTCGGAAAAGTATTCAAAAGCTTTTTTTTTTTTTTTTTATTGTTGATTCGAAATTTTAGATTCACTAAAACGTAACTGTATTAGTTAATGACGCAAATTTTTAGTTCTTAAAATGAAAATAATAAGTTCAAGGCACACACATTCCTGAATGTACTGCTTATTTAAAAAAATTATAATCTAGGGTTTAAAAAGAAGCATGGAAATAATTTTCTTAAACACGTAATGTTCATGTTTTATTTTCAGGAATTATCAAAATAATGAATCTAACAGACGAAAGGAAGTAAAACAAATATTTAAGACATTTTAAAGGAAGTTTTGCAAACATATTCATATATAAGTTTGCATTTTAATATTCTACCACAGGGTCTCCATTTGTAAATTATATTTATCAGAAATAGACACTTTTGAATTCCACAGAATCTTTTTGAAATATAATGCGTTCGCATTTTTATAAAAAAAATTCCTAACAGTGAAAATATTATTAAATTCATTTCAATAAAAAATAAATGGGACACGATAAAAAAAAAAAAAAAAAAAACTAGAATAAATTATTTAAAATTATAAAATACAACTTCTCTTCTCTTGATCAAGCTTTAACTACTTAACTTAAATTATACCACACTAATTTTTTCTACTTCCATTTTCATTGAAAAGCCAAAAATTCACCAATATAAATATGCATTTTTGAATATACAACCAGCACCCACCTGGAGTTTTTTATATTTGATATAAAACTAGTATTATCTCAATTACATTTTGAAATAAAAGTATTTTTTATACACAACAAATAGCTTTTAATAATAAGTATAAAGTTATTTTATTCATTACCATTAACAGAACAGTCCCAACACAAATTAAACTTAAAATTAGCAATTTTTCTCCAATAATTCTAAACGTTTGTAGAAAAATTCATGAATTCTAAGCAACAAGTACATTAAATACAGAACTACAAAGTCATTATTTAGTAAACAAATTGAGGAAGTTTCTCGTAAGTTTTGATAAACTAGTTTGATAAATTAGCGATGTGTTCTAATTGAGATCAGTCAAAAGGAAAGTCTGTTGAAGAACTTGCCTGGCTTTTCGAAATATAAAATAAAATTATTCTCATAATGTGGACTTACGTTTCGGAGAATAAGTTTAGTATTTTATAGTTGAAATGTCTGAGGTATAAAATTTGATGTCTTTTCCTACATTCATTTATTTCCCTCAAGTCGTTTTTGTTGCTGTTGTTGTTTATATACCATGTGTGCTATTCGCCATTTTCCCAATCCGTGGGTAATATTCTTTTTTATTTTTGTTGCCGCCATTTTTTTTATTTTTTTTATTTTCTATCCTATTTCGCTTTCGTCGTTTGGCATCATTGGAGGTAACAAAAGATAGAAGATGGGCAGAGGGATTCCAAAATGGCGGAGATAGAAGAACGAAAGATAAATAAATAAAAATACGGTATAGAATAAAAAAAAATAAAAATAGAAGGAAGAGTTGAATGAGCGAGAGAAAAAAAAAAGACGAGAAATCCGCTGGATATGCGATAATTCAATTGTCGTAATGTACCGCGATCTCGGCGAGTCCTTCTTCCCGCCTAAACTCAGGAAAGAATGGAACAAAAAAAAAAAAAATTCTCTAGTCTATCGGGTTTATTTTTATTTCATTATTATTCCTTCTCAGCGATCCTTGGGGAGTCTGAAGAAAAGGAGAAAAAAGAAAATAATAAATAAAAATGGACGACTGAAATTTTGATCTTTTCAGCGAAGAATCGAAAGGACAATAAATATAACAGATGAAGGTGCATTTGGGATAAGAGGAAGGGTTTGAGGTTTGGAAAATAAACACAAAAAGTTGCAAGAAAAATAAACAAAATGGCAATTTCTGTCCAGGGAAAGTTTCAGCAATGACTTTGTGATTTTGGAAATATCAGAGATCCATTGATGTTTATTTGCAGTTAGTAAATATCATTTGGAATAAAAGTCTCTCTATTAAAAATGTTTTTCTGTACTATATATTTGACTGGAATTTCTCTGTACTTAACAAATCCAAATCAAATAATTTTTCCAACTTCTTTAACTATTTTAACTGCAATTGGTTTTGTCTTCAAACTTTTTTCTGTTTTCTCCTAAGAAATTACTACTGTCTAAATGGCCACTATAAATATTTCATGCATGTTTCATGGACATTTATACAGCTAACAGAATTCCAACATTGAGTATTTTGATATTTCGCTGCTCAGCGACTTACATTTAATTAATTATTTTGAATTTACAATTGACGTAGTTTAATATATTTGAATTTCGGAAATTAAATTGACTTATTTATGCTCCATGTCGATATGAAATACTATTTGAAAATTATTTTATTTTTATGACATCATTAATTTCATATACATCACGTATTGTACAATATTGAGCAATTAGTAATAGAAGTGTCGGCAGTTATTATAATCAGACATTATTAAGTAGAAATTATTATCCTGAAAGTTCCTTAAGATTCTTGTTTAACTCTCTTGTTAATATGATTCGTGTAATTGGAAGTAATTATGTAAAAAACATAACATTCCGAATAATGTGTGAAATATCTAAATGTTTTATTGCAAAAGTAATAACAGTGTTTTCAGAAAAGATTTGCAATTCCTAAAAAACATGTTTCGAAACTTATTACATCTTAGAGTTCTTTAATTTTCTAACGATAAAAATGGCGATAGTTTATCCATAGAACATGACAAATAATTCTATCTACTAAAGCAAGGTTCCGACGGTCATTAAAAGTGCTTAATATTTTTTAACTTGTTTTATTGGCCTTGAAAGTACTTGAAAATGCTTAGAGGTCCTTAAAAGTCCTTAATTTTGGCGGATGTTGTGTGCCCAACTGCAAAATTTATAAAAATGCAACTCACACTTCTATCTCCACGCGACCGCCACTTATCCGCGATAGATCTTGTATGGATCTTTAAAAAAAAAAAAAAAAAAAAAAAAAAAAAAAAAAAAAAAACACGCCAAAATGGTGATTTTGGTGATATACTTCACGATAACCTTTATTATAAGTGAAACTGGCTAGAAAAGAAAAATTTGTCAATAATTGAGGTATGCTCAAGAAAAGAAGACTCTGTGTTGAAGACATTTGTTTTTCAACTTTTTACGCCGTTAAAGCATTTTTACGAAAATTTCGGAGGTGGGGATGTTTAGAACACCTTAAGAAGCATTACCACAGCGATTTTAAACAAAATCGTCAGAACCGTTTTTTAGCAATTACTGAAAAACATGATTTTTTCAATGGCAGCTATCTTATGCGCAAGAGCGATTTTGACGAAAACCTTAATGGTAGGCTCATAGCCGCCACTAACCCTCATACCAAATTTGAACATCGTAGGTCAATTTGTTATGGAGTTATGCTGACCACAGACACACATACATACAGACATTTTTTCTAGATCACATTTTTTAAGTCTGGATGTTACAAAACGTGGAGAAAAGCAAAAAAAAAAAAAAAAAATCGAAATTTTTTTATTGACCTAATGCTATACTTTCATTACCCTATGTATATATACATATGGGTATTTGAAAGTAAAAATGTATGCATAAACATGATGCCTGAAAATAAATTCCAAAGATCCTTAAAAACATTAATAATGTCCTTAAAAGTCATTGATTTTCCTTCTGTGATTTCAGCGGGAACCCTGTAAAGGTATAAAACCAATTTATGTAAAAATGCATACAATTGGGTTTATATTTAAGATGTATTTAAGATAACACCTATCTAAAGAAATTATTAAAATATTAACAGAAATTGTACAGTGTTATGTCCAGAAAACTCTGAAATATAAATACGTAATTTTATCACTTTTCTTTGAATTTAAATTTCTCCTTTTAAACAGACAATTCAATTTCCAATCGCTAGGGGGACTTGACACTCACCGACATAAGCTAAAAACTGAATTTAAATCTAACTTTAATGTCTTATAAGTAATTTATTTCTCAATGTATTTACAAACTTTTTTCACAGAATTTGTTGTTTGATATTTGCAATTATAGTTATAAATTGAAAATATTAAAAATCATTATAAATTGAAAATAATAATAATGATATTTTTAATTAGTAAGAATATTTTGCAATTAACTCAAAACAGTGATTTTCAACACCTAGGTACACTTTTATAAAAACCTATTCAATATTTCATTCTATTATCATATAAAAGTGAGTTCTATATTGATGACCGAAAATTTTCATCTTAAATATGTGTAAATTTTTTATATGAATTTTATGATTTTGTGTCCTTCTAGTTTATACAAAACATAATTTTTTCTCATAAACATTGAAAACAATATTGTCTAAAAATATGTTATCATCGTTAATAGAAATGTTAACTTAACATTAGTAATTTTTTTTTTAAATATTTATATGCTGCATTGTCTAGAAAATGTACCAAAGTGTTAAAAATCACTGTTTTGAGATAATTTAAAAAAAATGCTTGTAAACTCAAAGTATTATTTTTTTTAATAATTTTTGTAAAATTAATATGTTTATAAATATCTAACAACACTTTGATTGAATAAAGTTTATAAATTCATTGAGAAATAAATAATTTATAGGACATTGAAGTTGGATAAAAACACAACTTTTAAATTTTGACGGTGACTGTCAAGTTCCCAAAAATCATGAATTTAGATTTTACTAAAAAACATATAATGATTATTCACAGATTCTTATAGATTCTCTCCATATAAAGATTCTAACAGTACATCCAAGAATACCCTCCCCCCCCCCTCACAATCCCCAATTTCATTAGTGCAGCTTCCAAAAGGGAGCAGCTCCACTGACCACTAGATGTCCCTCGAGTAGAGTGCTGAAGGGGGTCAGCAATCGACCAGAATAGAACTTGTGGTCAGTGGTTTTGACAAGGGATGAGGAGGAGATGGCGTAATAGGGGAGTTCACAAGGTGTCGTCTGGCATTTTCGAGTGTACAGTAAAGAACGAAATACCCGCCTTACTTAGGGTAGGAAATATGGCTGGGGATATTCTTGCATATTGGAATTTCCTGTTAAATAGTTGCAAAAGGTAGTTCATGAGTTGATCGATAAAACTTCTTTGTTGCAATACCCGGGGATCATTTGGTTGGGGTTTTCTAGTTGAGTATGTTTTTTAGGGACTTATTTAGTATGTAATGTATTCGCAACAATGTCATTAACTATTTCTTTGTATGTTTTATAGAATATATGGACATTTCTAACGATGTTTTGGCCGATATGATGGGTTTATCTGATAAAATGCTATGTTATTTTCTGATTATCTATCCTAATTATGAAAGTTAGAGTTCTAGATTAGTAGCCGTCCCATATGCCGCCTGCGTATGAAATATATGCATAGAGAAATTACTTTTTCGAAAGTTCATCAGAGTTAGGTATAGCATTAAATTACTTAAGGAGATAAGATACCTTAGGTTTGCTTTAACGTCCTTAAATGAGGCTCGTCTTTGTATTGATTTTCTTTACTGTGTACTATCAAAGCTTATCAAAATGTTTAGACTATTTATGATTTTGTAGTTCGATTACCAAGTAAATAATACAATTTGCAATTCTCCTTAACTATTCACCTGAAACGAAAGTCTTAAGCTTTAAATATTGGAATATTATTTATTAGTTTCAATTTTGTATAAAATGATCCTCAAAAAAATCACTATTGAGAAATAGTATATAACATCACTGGACATTTTCTTTTAACCATACAATGAAATTGCTTTAGACAAGGGAATCACCACCAATTTAGCTTGAAAAATTAAAAATAAAATTTCCATTAAAGTCCAACTGTTACATCTCGAACCTTCTTTAAATTTGAAAAAAAAAAATCATTTTATTATAACAGTCCTGCAAGATATATTCCATATATCAGGATCAAGCACATACATTCTATACTAAATAAGAAAAGAATCATTAATACAAGAATATGTTTTCCGATGCAAATATATAGAATTCATTTAACTACACTTGCTTGAAAACGTTTCTTGGCAGACTCAAAAGCAATACCAGCAATCTCGAAATGGAATATGGTATTCGAAGAAAAAATGAAATTGAACATTCTTTTAAACTTCTTCGTATGAAGTTCGGGGTGTATATGAATATTTCAGATATATATGGAGGCAAATATTTACATACAGAATAGGATTGGGAGCGATAAGAACTACTACCGGAACGGTCGGATGAAATCTTCTCGTAAGAGTTCCTTTAATGTCGTTTGTTTCTGCGTGTAAAAGAGAATGGTTTCTCAAAAGCGCCGTAGAAATTTGAATAGATAATCGAAGTGCATGCGATGTTTGAAACCTGTTCTTTTCGTTTTGAATGAATAAATTAAAAATATAAATAAAAATGGTTTATTTTGGCGTCGACTCAATTTGCATTGCTTGTATAAAACACTGATTCTTTGCGTGAATTATGAAATAGAAGGTATCCATAACATCTCCAGCACCATAGAAATACTGACCAATATCGCTTGACTTTGGTAAACTGGCCATTATTGTAGATGTGGGTCAATATCGTTCGATGCTGGATATAGTATATTGGAATGTTTATGCATAGTTTCAAAATTTAAGGTAAGTTGGTACCCGAAAGTTTATAAATTTTGAGTTTATTATTGTTTATCAAAATTGAAATTATCCCCTTTAAAAGGATACCACATTAATAATAATACCTCAACTAGAAGTATTTTAATAATTTTTTTTTTTTTTTTTTTTAAATCGGTAACTATTAGTGTAAGTAAAGTTTTCTTTAAAATGCGTTTTTCTCAAAACTACATTTTTCACTATTCATGTACCTTTTTCTCAAAACCTGCGCAAACTATCTTCCTGAAATTTTTTACCACACATTCCTTTTATGTGTCTGTATATACTGAAGTGAGATTTTGCAATTATTTAAAAAATACTTTTTGTTTTGACAAAAAACTTGTGATTTTTAACAAAATTGAGTCACTTTCACGAAAATTCATAAAAAAAAAAAAAAAAAAATGAATCACAATCAAAAGTTAACTTCAGTAGAGAAACAAGTGCCTGCTAAATGTACTGAAAAAAAAATTAGGCTTCTATGTCAAATATTCTCTGAGAAAAATGAACATATGCCAAATTAACATTACAGTTATATAGGGTACCAACTCCCATTAAAGATAGAATCTATAAAACTTAAAAATACAAATAAAAAATGTGTAATATTTTATTTTGGTATTGAAGCAATTTTCATTGTTTACATAAAACATTGATTATTTGCGTTACTTGTATCAATGTTTGAATCTTAATTTGTATTGAGAAATCTTGTTCGTATGGAGAATTATTAGAAGGTATCAATAATATTTCCACTACCACATCAACACTAATAAACATTGCTTGATATTGCTCATCTCAGATGTTGAACATCATAAATTGGCTGTTGTTGCAGATATTAGCCAATCTCACTCAATGCTATATAAAAATAGATAGGAAGATTTTGAATGTTTATGTATAGTTTCAAAATTTAAATATTTTATCTATATAACTTAAAACTCAAAGTAAAAGTGTATAATATTTTCTATTGGCATTGACGTAATTTCTATAGTTTGTACAAAATACTGATTCTTTATGCTACTTGTGTAAATGTTCAAATCTGCATTTGTATGGAAAAATCATGTTCATACGGTGGAAGTCGCCCATTCAGTATAGTGGTTATCTCAACAGACTATCAAGCTGGTGGGACTCGGTTTGAATCCTGGGTAAGACATGGATGCAGGACGTGGATATCCTTAAGTTAGAGTCAACGATAGCCCACCCACTGGGTACCCCTTCACAAGTGATCTTTGGTGCTGGCCTTGTAGTAGCCAAGTGACTGCTAGCACTTGGGCCCGGCAATTAGAAAGAAAAATTTTCGTATGGAGAATTATGAAATAGAATGTATCAATAATATCCCCAGCAGCACAAAATCAACACCGACAAACAGCACTCGACATTAGCCAATCCCGATGTTGAATGTTGTAAACCTGCAGTTGTTGTAGATATTGGTCAATCTCACCAAATGCTGGACAAAATACATAGGAGGTTTTGAAATGTTGATACATAGTTTTAAAATTGAAATATTTTATTTATAAAAAAAAGGATGTAAATCGAAAAATATGTTTGCTGATTCTTTTGACGTTTATTTAAAAAAAAAAATCGTGTGATTTAGAACAATAACTTTAGCAGAATTTTTAGAACAATAAGTTTAGACCAGAATTGAATAATATTCCATAAATCCTGTTTTTAACATTGGCCAATACTTCTGTGTTCCCAAGGAAGCTAAAAACACAAACATACGAAACAAATTCTGATCATTGTCATCATCAACATATGTTGAAAAAATCAAAATAAATTTCCTAAATCGTGTTAGATATATTGATTATCATAATCATTTGGTCACTGTTTTCCAAGTTTTAAAATTACAATTTATAAAACACCTAGTTTAAAGATTACCTATCATGCTTTTATATTTTAAAGGAAAGGCAAGGTAATGAAATGACATAAATTGAATTCTCCCCCAAAATTAGATGTTCCTTTTCAATTCTATTCGAAATTCAAATGTTCAAATTAAAAGTTGATGAATAAGCAATTTATTCTTTTATTAACCAGGAAAATTATATGTTTTTGGTAAAACGTTAAACTTTCAAATTTGTAGGTGTAGCAATCTAATACCTTTACTTTTTAAATATAAATATGAAACGAATGATCAGAAATCATATACTTTGTTGAAATAAGATATATGTTTTAGCTAATATGATTAAGTTCATTTAAATAGTATGCATAATAAGTGGTGTGTAATGTATAATAATATTATGTTTAATATCCATTTATTATGTATAATATACAAATTAATAATATTGGTTATAACATATAAATTATAAAAAGTCAGTTTTCAAGATGTTTTAATAACAGTGTATCCACTTATTTAATCAAAACGCCTTCGCTGCATTTTACTCAGCTTGTGAATAATTTTCTAGTTTAAATAGAGATATATCATAGATTAGTTGTTACATATTATAACACTAATAAATGAAAACTAGAAATGAAAACCTAAGTCGAAAAAAAAGATAACATTTTTCAGGAGAGCCGAAAAATGAAAAACACTCTCATCTGGTACTTAAGGCTATGACTAAGTACCAGATTGAATTTGAACTATGGCCACTGGAGTTCGCACTTAGAGCGTTTTCCACTTTGTTTAGCTTGGTCTTAAGGACATTTTTCGGTAAAAAAGATTTTCGAATTTTTTTTTTCTGGTACTGAGATCATTTTCTATTTCTAGTCCTCAAATGTCCAGTGGAGAGATTAGGTGTGTATTAAATTTTAGATTTTTTTTTTTTTTTTTTTTTTTGTTTTTTTTTTTGGATCACAACATAGTCACTAATCTAAGTTAAATTAATACAGTGAATTAATGCAAAAAAAAGAACTATTAGTTGCTATTCAACAGAATGCATCCTAATTTCTGTTAAGTAAGAGGTATGATTTTTCGTAGTTGTTTATTTCCCACTGTATTTTCATAGCCCAAAGACCTTTACGAGCACTGTGCCATCAAAATTTCATCATCTCACTTTTAGAGCGATATTCTAGTGATGAACATTTCCCAACCCACTGAATCTTGCCTGAAGGTATCGCTTTCGAGTATTGGAACCGTACATGAATGATGAATTGGAACTTATGAGAGAAGTGGACTACGTCAAAAAGTGGTGTTTTCATTTTTAATAATACATCCAAAACAAAACAATAGTGCAATAAAATCTAGCACAAATGTAACTAAACACGAATTTGAAATCAATATTTCATCATTATATACTACCATAGAGCTAGAAAACGTAATTACAGTAAACAATTCTTCTTTAATTCCATGCTATGCTTACAGAAAACTCATTTCGGTGATCCAACATATTGCATTCCAAGACCGAAACTCTTTCATCACCAGATACTTTCCTTATTAATATGAGACGTCAGATGGCCTTCAGAAAGATGGAAATATGATATTACGTTGTAAATATTGATTGATGATAACGATGTGTTGTTAAAAAGATTTTTTCTTTTGGATGCACTATGTTTTATTGCTCTGAGCTCATCTTCGGTGCATGAAATAATTAAACTAGAAATGTCAACTGTCATTAGGTTTCCTCCAGGCTCCATCCAATTCTATGATGATTAATTATTGGTTTCGAATACGTGTCTGTTAACATTATGGCAAAATATATAACTTTAATTGTTGTGGATATCACATTTTTCCTTGAGATAATAGTTACTGATAATTATTCGCATAAATCGTACCACACCTACTCTGATTCAAATTTCAATGACCATGTGTGGTCAATAAGATGAATCAGTGAAAGATTCAATATATTGGGCAGATACTTTTTATCATTTGCAAACTAACCTTTGTAGGATGAGAAAATTGTCCTCCATGGCACTGAAAGAACAATGTTTAGTCAGAGAATACAGTATATTATTAACATTTATGTTCGAAGAACATAATTCCAATTAAAGAACAAGTCTTTAAATTGTTTCATTTTTAGCACGGATTTATTTATACATACAACTGATAATCTATTAGTTTAAATATAACCCTCAGAGAGTACTTGATATTTCATCTTAAAACTGTGCTGTTTCATTTACTGTTATGATGCTTAAATATATCCCCCAAAAACAACTAGGCAAAAATCCGCCAAATAAAATAGTCAGCCAAATATTCATAAAGTAATTTTTACAGTAGCATTACTTAAACTTTTGGTAAAACATAAGAACAAAATCCCGGTGACTATCCGGTTCCATAAAAAAATGTGTCAAGTTCCATTGTTCAATGGTAATATTTGTTGGTTTTCTCGTCTGCTCACTCATGGCAACATATTGGGGGAAAAATCAGGATTCTAGCTTTAATAGAAGCTGAGCTATTAAGGGTCGAGAATAGGCCTAAGCAATATAATATACACTTGTATATCGACCACTTTGACATTGGACTTCATGATTAAAAACTGCCGCATTCCTAGACACTTTTTACATGAATTTATTGTATAAACTTGAACTTTTAAAAAGTTACTAATGAACTCCTGATTGATGATTGATTTTTGCACAGTAGTGTATTTAAATAACTAGTAAATAGAATGGAAACAACTATGAATTTTAAAATAAATCTAACTAAGGAAATATATATTATCTAGAATGAGTTAGACAACTAAAGGCACATAGTGGATAGTCACTACTTAAAAATATCAATCATTTAGAACATCACCCATTCTTACAGACCTGTTCTATTCGGTAGAAAATAACTTTTCCTCTGACTGGAAAATACCAAAATACGCGGTAACACTTGATTTAAAATTCACTGCATATAAATAACCACTCTGTGGTGGTTGGGAAAAGATGTCACACAACATGACAGATGAAGCCTTAAAACTCCACTTCACAATATAACTGTCGCCCAGTGACAAATCGTCCCATGGTTCGTTCCCCCTCCAATCGCAATGAGGGTCATCCGATATGTTCCAGTATCATTACCATGAGCTCTTTCTTGATACACTTTTATGTCCTCTTGGTTTCGATTCTCTTTAGTTTCCTGGGGTATTAAATGTTTCCGTCATTTTTTTTTTTTTTTTTTTTTTTTTTTTTTTTGTCATTGAAGAAAGTCGGCGTTCGTGGGCTTGAATATGAGATTGTCATTTTGTTGCATTTCTAGGGAAAGATAAATTGGTCTTCTGTTTGTGCAGACAGGCGAAAAACTGCGATAGGAAGGCTTTTGTTATTAGAGACATATCAACATGGTTGATTTTGTTCGGATATTTTAATAACAAAAGGGGAACAAACTCTCTTTCACGATATCTTGTATCTTCATGAGGTCTCTTTTTTAATACACTTTGATGTCCTCTCGAATTTTATTCCGATTACTTTCCGGGGGGTTTTAAATGTTCTATTTCTGAAAAGGAAGTTCAATTCGATTAAACCTGCGTGTGTTCTTGATTAAAGGAAAAAAAATCGATGTATCCTATGTTTATGTAGTTGTTTTGATGAGTAATACACTGCAGCTGAATTGTCATTGTTGTTAAATAAAAAAGTATATGTAGTTAAATGTGCTTCTGTACGTTGTAAGAAAGTATCGCGTCATTATTCACTAAAAAGTGATAGAAGGAATTTTTTTATCTTATTTAGGATGTAGAAGGAAGATTTTGTTTTTTACGTATTTAAAATTCTCTTTAGTTTACATTTCAATGAACTTTTTTTAACGTAGTCTATACTTTTATCAAAAAAAGTTATAGTAAAAAAGTTAGATAACTAGAGTAAATTTCATTTTGCATTTTGTAATTGATCGTACCAAATACAAAAACGGAAATCTTTCTAACATTATCAGAAATATAAAATTAACAAAATCTCTATTGCTAGTAAATAAATAATCATTGCTATAAAATAAGTAAACTAAGAATGCTGTATTAAAATCTCCCTAGTCTCATGAACTTCCAACGAAAACTGTTGGAAGATTATCTGAATATTAAATCAGTATCTGTGTACTACACTTAAACAATAATACCTGAGAAAGAACATCATTACTATTATATATGTATGTAAGTATGTATGTATGTGCATACGTATATATAGATGAATGTATGGATTGAGGTATATATGTATGTGTAAGTATGCATTATTCATGTATGCAAATGTGAATGTTTATAGCGAACTACAGTTTTATTCCTATCTTATTAAAAAATTACACACTCCAAATATGATGATTCTGACTACTTGAAATTCCAGAAAAACTCTCCACTTTCTCTTTTTAGATCTACTTAACTAATTTGAATCAGGGGTTTTCAAGGAGCATTTAGACTAATACAGACTATCGAGAACGAAATTTTATTCCCATGATTTATAGTTAAAATAGAGAAATCGAGGATAAGGGGTGAAAGAAGTTCGAGATCTTTTTGTCATAATTCGAAATCCGCTAAACCAATTTAAAAAATCATTTTTTTTCTACAGGTATTTTTACTAATGCAGTTCATCGAGAACTCAATTTTATTCCGATGTTTTGATATTAGAGGGTTGAAATTGAGGTTAGGGGATCAAGGAAGATATGCCCATACTTAGAATCGACTGCACCAATTCGAACCGTGTTGTACCGGCAACGCTGGGCTACATCTATTTGGACCTGAGACTTGTTTTCCAATGTATTGAACCATAGTATTGAGATTTTCATTTCAGAACTTTATATGTTCCTCACAATCATCATAAAACTAATCTGAAGCCATTTTCTATTTCAGCCACAGCCATGATACTTCCGCCTTTCTCCAGTACATCTCATCCTTCTACGGAACACTAATACGTAAGGGGAGACACACCTCTATTTGCAAAGATGTCCTCCTCCCTCCCAGCTGTCGACGATCTCCAGGCGAGAGTGCGACAGCCCCTCGGCCATCCAGACTCAACGACACAGCATACAGTACCTGTAGTCACATCCTCCACCATCCTGCAGGAACATGAACCAGCTCAAGGTTCCACTTTCGGTATCCTTAGGAACTGCACAACGGTTTTTCAGTGCAGCAGGTGCGTTGGAACCACACGAGTACATCTATATAAAATAACAATTGAATAGACTGCTTAACGCTGGGATAGAGAAGCCGTTGCCAGACCGTCGGGTGGACAAAAATATACGGATTGCCGAGGATTGACAATAAAATCTTGGCTTGTACACAGTAGAACTGTCACTAATAAAGCTTAATTGATAATAATGTGCTAATTAAAGTTAATATCAACTGGATAGACTGCTTAACGCTGGGATTTGGAAACCGTTGCCAGATCGTTGAGTGGACAAAAATAAAAGTATTGCTGAGGATTGACAATAGAATCTTGGGTTGTACACAGTAGAACTGTCAATAGTAGACCTTAATATTAATGTGCTAATTAAAGTTGATAAACAACTGGATAAACTGCTTAACACTGTGATAGTGAAGCTGATGCCAGACCGTTGGGTGGACAAACATATACGGATTGCCGAGGATTGACAATAAAATCTTGGGTTGTACACAGTAGAACTGTCAATAGTAGACCTTAATAATAATGTGATAATTAAAGTTGATAAACAACTGGATAAACTGCTTAACACTGTGATAGTGAAGCTGATGCCAGACCGTTGGGTGGACAAACATTAAAGGATTGCCAAGGATTGACAATAAAATCTCGGGTTGTACACAGTACAACTGTCAATAGTAGACCTTAATTAATGATAATGTGCAAAAATATATATATACTCTTGGACTTAACAAGGTTTCTCACATTCCCACCCAACTGTAAAAGTGAGCTGTGATTGGTTAATCATCTAGCTATCATCATCAACCACCGGCGCGTTTTTACCCTTGCATTGTCTTTGGAACAGTCAGTCCAGTTGTTTATCTACATCGATGCAAGAGATGGCTATTTCTGATATTCTGATTTTTAATAATCTTATAGACATCGGGAAGAAGAGGAGCGGAGGTGAGGGGGGGGGGAGGTTTTGTCTGGGAAGAACTCCCTTCCTTTTACTGAAGCTTCCCAAAATTGCAAATTAAGAATGTATATGTGTACTTTAAAAATTATCATTTACGAAATTCACTTTGTCTGTAAAAATCACTAAAACTTAAATCTGGAAAAAAGGACATTTCAAAAAATTCAAAGCCTAAAAAAATGACTCCAAAAACACATATTTTCATATTTTAGGAATGCTTTGTTTTTGACTTGAAAACGTTTTTCTTCTTTGAAATGTTTGAAAGGTTTTCGTTAAAAAACTAACGCGTTTAATATTTTTAGAAATCTATTTTAAGTTTGAATTATTTTTGGGCAAAAAATGCATCAATTAACTTACAAAATTAGATCTTAGATTTTTTTTTTAGTCAGACTCCTGACATATTTTTCCCTGAAAATAGGTAACCAGACAAATCCAAAAATTGAACAAAACACCACTATATGTAGGTTGAAGATGAATCTTTAAATTAGTCATTTAAATATAAACTAATTTTAAGTTAATAAGGACTGCTTGGTTTGAAATGTAAGTTCTAGCCTCAAACTCGAACAATATCTCAATGGAAAATGAAAAACATAACGA
This sequence comes from Linyphia triangularis, assembly GCA_963978545.1. Taxonomy (NCBI): domain Eukaryota; kingdom Metazoa; phylum Arthropoda; class Arachnida; order Araneae; family Linyphiidae; genus Linyphia; species Linyphia triangularis. Next base: position 18,819,571 of record OZ021728.1, read on the forward strand.
TGTACACTCAATTTAAGGAGAGAAAATCTTGCTAAAGAAATTTGCGGGAATTGTCCATTGGACTGCACTTTTTAAAAACGAGTGAAATGAGTTTATATTTATGAAGAATATCTTTCTGGTTACAAATATTCAAACAAAAGTTCTTTAAAAAAATTAGTTATTTAAATATTAAGAAAATATATTATCCCAGAAAACGAGCCAAAACCAATCCGATCAAAACACTCAACTTTAGCTGTGACGTCAAAACTTCCTTCCATTTGTTTGGTTATCGTGAGGTTTACGAGATATGGCAACTGTCTACTAAACCAACGCCAAATAGTTGGCGTTGGTTTACGTACAGGTTTCCGCAATTTGTGAAACTGGTTTCCGCTGCTGGGTTTCAAACCAAGCCGTTTCAGATCAAGTGACGTCATGTTCAATTCGAACCGAATGAGTCATTTTCGTGTCAAATTCTAGCAGGGAAACTTTGATTATACATTTTTTTTTTAAAAGTGCATTGAACAGAAATGTTTGTGTTTATGGCCTTTTCGAAAATTTTAAAATTGAATAAAGAAATATATATATATATATATAAAAAAAAATGCGGGAATTGTCCATTATTAAGAAGTTCCAATTCTTATTTGACTTTTCATTGGACCTATGAAGCAATATTTATTAGCTCTTCTAAAATCAAGACTCGAATATAGTTGTATATTAAGAATGGAATGTGGCGTGTGGAGAATCTGTAAAAATCTATTGGTGGCGTGATAGAGATATTGTATGGTTCAGTACCCCTATTTAGGATCAGGAAAATTAACAATATAATTTCGTCGTGTATAAAATTCGTTTGAACTTATTTGAAAAATTACAGACCTAGGATAGCTTTCAGGAGAAAAACATTAACTGAAGCACATTAATGTGAGAACGGAGTTTTATATTTGCTTTAGGAAAGATATTGCATAAGCATTAAATAAGGTGTGGGTTGAAATTCCGGTAAAATATAGGGTAAAAATTTACACATAACATTTTGGTTGACATTTCGGTTACCAAATATCATCCATCATAAGAGGGAATATATATCATTTATCTAATTGGTGGTTTTTTTAGGCTTGTCGTGTAATTTAAGGGGGTCCAGTACAAAAATTTCGTTAAAAATCATAATTTTTTATTTATTTAATTACTTTTTTCATTCCTGAAGAGATTGATTTTTTTATCTTATTCTTACGGTGATTAAAGCGCCGCCAAATTACCTGTTGTTTATACATCACTAATGGGCGTAAAGCCTTGATGAGTCTGTTTTAAGTTCGTTTTTCGGACACTAGTGTTTTTCACAGATGTTGCAATTTCAAATCCGTATATCTCCAGAGCCATTAACAATTGGCTATTCAACACTTTGTTGCATTTAATTTATATAATTTTGAACATTTTATCATCACAGAATTTTTTAATATGTAACATTTAGCGTAAAAGATAGCATACAAAAAAAATTTCAATTTCAATATTTTAATTTTTTTTTTTTTTTTTTTTATTCTTAAAAAAAAATATTTTTTCCTGACTTACATAAAAAAACACAACCATCAATTATTATGAATTTAAATAAATTTTTCACATAAAAATATTTATAAATGAAGTTTTATTTTTTGTTTTTGGTACATGACTCCCTTAATCTGTCAAATATTATAATACTTCGTTACTTGTAAATAGTTTCATAAACGTATTATAATATTTTTTTTTATAATATGTAATGTTTTGTACCCTATCTATTCCAACCAGGTTCAAGTCAGATCTTCCAACCTATGAGCCCCTCCATCGTCAAATGTCCTCCACCTCACAAACCTTGGCGTCGAAAATACTGGCACCATGGCGACGGTTATCAGACAGACGCCAATTATGCCTCCTCTCCACTACAATTATGTCCATGACACTATTATTCTGGACGGGGATTGTCCTGTGGAATATGTATAATGCCAAGTGTTTCCAAAAATACACTCCCCTTCATAGCCTCGATCGACAAGACCAGAGGTGGTACAGGGACGCCATCTTCTACGAGATATTTCCTGCTTCCTTTCAAGACACGGATTCTGACGGATACGGTGACTTTGAGGTATTCTTGTTTGTTAAGATTAATTCAAAGCTTTACTAATAACTGGTGACTATTGCCGATGTGAACACACCAATGTCAGTTACATGCCAAACATCGTTATTCGTAATAGCATTATTTCCGAACCAAACAGTTTAGCAATACTATGATTGCGCGGTAGGGCAGACTTGTGTACCTAGGGCCACCCCACTTTTATTGAGTAATGTTAAGTTCCAAGTTTTTTTACTCACTTGGGTAAGTGGCAACACCCAATTGCTCTTTTGGCAGTCATTTTGAAATCTTAGAGGAGAAAGCTGTGACAAGTTATAAGTGGAAAACGTTTTTGTATGGTCTGCAGTAACATTTTGCAGGCTCATGTCTCTTATTGTTTTACAAAGTTAAGTCAAAAACTTTTCTTTGAATTCTAGTAAATAATTTTGTTTGTAACATTGAGTACTGAAGGAGAAGTTTAAGTAAGTCTTTTCTCCACTTGCATTTTTAGTAAAAGACATTTTATATGAAATTACCAAGTCGTGTACCTAAGGCCAGACAGTTGCTTATTGTGTTCAAATTGCCAAACCAAAATATGTTGATGCTCCAAAGCGATAATGCATGCAGCTTATTTTTTGGAATCTGTTTTTTAAGTTATGAAAATACTTGTAATTCATTAATAATTTGACACATTGCAATTTATTATAGTTATTATATGTTGATGCTCCAAAGCGATAATGCATGCAGCTTATTTTTTGGAATCTGTTTTTTAAGTTATGAAAATACTTGTAATTCATTAATAATTTGACACATTGCAATTTATTATAGTTACCAATGACCGATCATTACTTGATATTGTTTCTTTTATAAAATTCATCTGCGTACGTTTGTTTTTTATTCATTATGGACTGAGACCTCACTTAAAGAGAATAGCCTTAGATACATCAGCTACTGACCCTAGGTACAACGAGGTCTTGTACTTAGGACCATTTGGGAAATTTCTTTAAAAACATTCTATTTGACAGAATCTATTATTTTAAGTATTTATAATAATCCAATGGAAAGTAATTACGATAACGATGTACGCATATCAGTTTCACATTTTTAAACAGCTAATTTTTTTTTGCATTGAAAAAAGGCGGCCCTAGGTCTCCCATATACAAAAATTACTAAAATTTAAAGATTCGATACTCGTATTGATTTTGTGTGAATAATGTTGCATTACTTATATCAAGCTTAACAAAAGCTTCAGTACTTACAACTTAAGATACAATTATAATTCAAACTCGGGCAAATGAGAGCAGAACTTCCAGAAAGGATTCAAACCTCTAACTGACTCAAACTCCAGGCGTCGGCAGTATTTATATCCCCGTGGGTGAACTCTTCCAAAAAATTCAGAGCAATCTGTCGACCAGTAAGCACTGGGAAACATCTAAAAAAAGTGTGTCGACTCACTCGGGTGTTGCCAATGTTTTCAAGTCTGTATTATCGCTATAAACAAATAAAAGTAAGGAAATATAACTTTAAAAAGAAATATATGTGCACAATTCACAATTATTTACAAACAATCGTGTAACATTATTATTCAAATGAGCATCATTTCTAAATCAAATAGTGTAACTTTCGCGTTGGCACGACTTCTATCTTTAACAGACTAGCATTTTTCTTCCCCTTATTTCTAACCCAGCCCCTTATTTCTAATCCTTATTTTATTATTTTCAATTTTCATGTTTTAATGCAATTACAATTGAAAAGTTATATAACTTACTGTAAACCCAACAGGGTATCATCCAACATCTGGACTACATCCGGGACCTCGGTATGACGGCAATTCGTCTGAACTCAATCTTCAGTGCCCTGGACTATCCCTTAGAGTTCGAGCACATCATAGACCTTCACACACCCGATCCACACCTCGGCAGGCAGGAGGACTTTAAGAGACTGGTGGGAGAGGCCCATGCCCGCGGGCTGAGGGTTGTGCTGGAACTCAACCCGACAGTGACCAGCGACCAGTACACGTGGGCACTGCATTGGCAGAGAGGGATACCCGGATACGAGCACTTCTACGCTTCATTCAATAGGTCGAAGGTAAGACACTATCCAACTTTACAGTAGAGTGACTAGTACATCATGGAACAGCACTGGCAGAGAGGTACTAGGGCACTTTCAACTTAATGCTATTTTTAATAGGTCAAAAAGAATAGCGAGTTAGAAAACTAACTAATCAGAAAAATTAGTAAAGAAGCAACTCACCAAACTTTTATAATAGCAACTATTCATATTTTAATTTTTCTTCTCAGCTGTTGAAGTTGTGCAAGAGTAAATAAAACTAATGTTGTCTAGATATTTGAGTTGAAAAGAAAAATCACTCTAAGTGGATCTCATAGCATTTTACTTTAAGTTTCAAAATCGTTACCTTTTACTTTTAATTTATTTTAAAAATTACGTTAACGAAGTGTCACTTCAAGTGTAAACAATTATTATAGTTTCCTACCTTTGAGGCACAAATGTATGAGCCAGTAATTTTGTATAGATGAATGTGTTTTGTATATACAAAAGTTGAACATCATCGATTATTCCGTTATGGAGTTGCTGCTGCTAGAGGCACACTAACTTAAATTTTTATAGAACACTTTATTTGAAGACTAAATACAATACTTTTATTGCCCTATGTTAACATATGGGTCGTTGAAAATATACACTCCAATGAACTCATTTCTTTTCAATTGTGAAAAGTATTATTTGTAAACTGAGATAGCTGTAGCCAAACTGTCCCAGTTCTACAAAAGTATCATACTAACTTCAGGTATTTTAAGTTACGTCTAGTTGTCATTTATTTGAGTGATATTTACCACTAATAAACTCTGGCAAAGGATTCATGAAAATAAAAGCCGAAACAAGATTAATAGCACTGGATTACAATTTTTCAAAATATTCATGTATTCGAGATGAAAATTCCTAATTCTTAATGAATTCGACGTGCTAAACATGAATAGCACCATAAAACATCTGGTTTGGATCATTTTTCGGTGATGCAGAGGTGCCATAATATAATGCATTCAATGCTGAAATATCACTACTAGTATTGAAACATTGTTTAAAATAAATTAATTTATTATGCATTATAAAGAGTTATATTTTTTTTGAAATATTAAGAAGCACATATAAATTAATAAAATAAACATAATGAAGAGGTGCAACAAATATAAAATAAATAAATTTTACAAGAAAAAGTAAGAATTTGTTTTTCGTATTTCTAATCCATTTGTCTTAAGTCCCCCCCACACAAAAGCCCTTTGCTTAACTCTGCGCAATCATTTAATGTATGATTTGACGAATTACCCAACGCTAATTTCGATGATGACAAGAATTACACTGAATCTTGGAATCCAAGATCGAGGAATTCACCGTTTATGCCATGCTTATAAACAATATACTGGATTCTGAAGGTGCACAAAATCACATCGAATCAAAGACACAAAATTTGAAAACTGCAACTTTGCTAATAAAATTGTTCATGTATTCTCTCGCTCCATGACCCCCCCCCCCCAACTTTCTCCCCCAAGTTGACAAACTATGCGAAACTGAAACAAATCCCGGTCATAATCGCACCCTCCTTGATTGACATCTAAATCTGCCCTTGCTCGCTCGCCTGTTTTGAATTTGATTTTGACAAGGATTGAGCTTTTTTAGTTACGGGTAGCTGAATTTCAATATTTTGCTATGCCACGAAATGTGTTTACAATACTAGTCACATTTGTTGCATTTGAGACACAGAAAAAGTGCATTACTACAATAAAAAAAAAAACATATTTCTTATATTTCGATTGTAAAATTGGCGAGCAATATCCCCATGTATGCTACATTATGGCAACATCACTTTCTCTGTGGATGAATGGTAAAAGAAAATTATACCATTTGCTGTTCTTATGATTTGGAGAGAGCAAACGATTGTTATTTTTATATGTTTGAAACTATTAATGGAGGTGTTACTAAGAAAAGCTAAAGATCTATACCTTATCCAAACATACCTTCTGCCTTGCAACCTGTTCAACCTGTTCCGCATTATTTGGAGGAACTTACAATTCCAAACACGCCGATTGATTTCACAACAAATTAAGAGGACGACGTGGAATATACTGAACATTTTAATCCAGGACTGAGCAAGTCACGATTTTATGGATATAGTGATAAAGAGAACATACATTCCTCTGATTCTGAATCGACCAAGATCACATCGAATTAAAGATCTAATAGAGGCCGTCTGTTAAGGTTCCACTGTCTTCCTTGGGAACATCAGATCCGAATATTATGATCTTGTTTTATATTAATTTTTATATCAGAAGTGTTGATCTCGAATGTCTTTAAAGTTACAATTTAAAGTTACAAAGATAATTTCCTCAATTATCACCTGTATTTTTTCCTTGCTACACTGGTAAATAATGACGATGACGGAAAATACAATGACGAGCACAGTGAACGTTCTCATCAGGATAAGTCTGTGGTTTAGGAACGATAAAAAGGAATGTGCTCTACGTCTATGTTTGCAGATGGTTGATTTCAGAGATTATCCAGAATTGGAATAGAAGTGCAGGAGCAAGCTACCCTGTCAATCATAATTTGTAAGACGGTAATTCACGTTGTAACTTTTGCTTTTTATAAATTAGGTATTAAACAAGACATGCAATTCATTTATTAATGGATTTTTTTATCTCTATCATACAATATAATATCTAAATATAGCCATAAAACTAGAAGCAATTTCACTTCCATTTTTAAATTCCCATTTTATTCCAATTACCTACAAACTTAAGCTTTCCTCCGTTTCTAAATGCAACCGTATCTACATAGAGCCATTCATCATAAATGAATCCTAAAGTTGAGTGTATGAAAATTTTCAATCACCGTGGTAAACAAAAAATTCTCCATTGTATTGTTTGTTCTCATGAAAAAAAACGTACCTTAATTTCCAATCTTATTTTTGATAATATAAAGAATAAAACATCAACTCTACCTATATCGTGCAATTTTGTTGATGAAAAACTGGAAATTATACAGAATTGAAAAATGCTGTTTGCGAAATATTTATGATTGCATTTCGATTTGTGATTTGGTAGATTTCTCTTTTAAATAATGAGATATTCTAGTTTAAGATAATAATAAATATCCAAGAGAACATAAAAATTAGAAAACCAAATGCCAAGTTCCAAAGAACAAAAAATGCTGTTAAATTTACAGTACTGCATTTTTTTAAAAATGTCTCTTTGTGACAAAACAATTAAATACACTACCAAATAAAATATTGGGTTCTTTTATTTTTCGACTACATCTCCAATTGCATAAGGCACACTTAATTACAATCTTATATTAAATTTTTTGTCAATGTTGATTAAACGCGTAGGAAATAAAACATAAGCCATAAGCATTTAAATACGCTTCATGTTTTTTTTTAATGACTGAAAATTTATAACTATGTAAATTTTCACCCTGTTATTGCGCCTAAGATTAAAACAGCTCTCATAAAAAATAGTCAAATGTTTTATGCACTCTTTCTCATCAGGTTTTGATGTTCTTTGTTCTAGTTTTATTTTCATGAACAGTGAACGTTTCTTTCCGATAGAAAAAATATGTTTGTCAATTTCTTTCTCAAAGTACAAGACCTAAGCGTTATTGTTCTTCCTTTTTTTGTGTGTGACTAAAACGTACTGAAGAGATTGAAAAAAAGTGAATGGCTTACATGAAAAGTTACAGAATGCATTCATTCTTTTAAAGTTTTTTGTTTTTTTTAATATGCTTCTATTGAAATATAATCTTCTGGAAACGGATAACAATTTAAATAAAAATAACTCCTTTAAGTTTTTTCTTTTACTCTACACTATGAAGAAGGAAATCACATTTAATATGCACATAACAAAATCTGATATCATGTTCTCTAGAAGATTATTCCCTTTTGGCAATTTACACAGGTTTTAATTAAACTTAAAATAAATACATGCAATAATAAAAATATGCAGTTAAATAAATGTTTGGTAAAATTGGATTATGTATACTTTATTCATAAGGGCTGGATGTTATAAGTCTGTCATTTATCATGATAGTTAATCTGGTAAGTCAGTTTATATTAGAATTGGGTATTACACATAATTACGCACACATTCTGTATATAATATACGCATAATATTATGTACATAGATTAATTATAATGCAGGTTGAGGCGTTGGGTTATCGTTATACAGTATGGTTAAAACAAATTGCAGTTTTTCACGAATAAAGATATTTGTAGCCATACTTAATTTATTAAACTATGATTCACAATATTAAAACTCCCATCAGAGCTTAACTTTGTATAAAAATGTTTCTTTGCAGTATGTCATTAGTCTTTCGCAGTACGATTGTTGAAAGTCTAAATACTGGATATATTAGGGAAATAATTATCTTAGATTAAGGAATTTATGAATTATTGTAAGCCATCAGCAATATATTCTATATATAATAACTCGAAAATTTTTCTTATCCAACAGGAGCCTCCGGAAATGGAAAACTCTGAAGGACCACCTCCAGAAGACTGGGAACTGACCCAGAGGACATTTGGAGGACACTACGTCCTGAACTGGTCAAACACTTTTGTCCAGGAAGAATACCAAAAAGCCCTCAGCCACTGGATAGATCTCGGAGTGGACGGAATATACATGAAACATCTCGAAAAGATGCACGTCTTAAATCCTTTAGACATCCCTCACATTATTCGGCAGTGGAGAAAAATCCTCGACAAACCCCCAAGCCACGAAATGTTGGACCACGCACAGCAACAACAAACACTTAAGAATGTTGGATTCTCAGAACAAACCTCTTCAACTCACAGTTCCTCAACACATCAGATTCTTAAATCCTCAGATCAAACCTCCAAACACTCCTCAAACCAACCATCCTCATCAAGCCAGAACCGCGGTTCCTCAGACCAATCTTCTTCTACGTACACATCCTCAAACCAACCTTCCTCAATAAGTCATGGCCACGGTTCCTCGTTACAACCCATCACCACGAGTCACAGCCACGGCAGACGCATACTTATCGTCTCCAGCAAGTTCATTGAGTCCCTAGCCTCTGATCTCAGCCCCGAATCTTCCACTATGAAGAATGTCCTCAGAGACATCGACGTCCTTGACTATCCCATCCTAGTCGGTAGTGGAGAAGAGATGGCCGAGCAGGTGGCCGGACTGAAACAGGTGGCCAGTTGGAAGGATGGGCGGCCGGTGCCCATGTGGCACCTGGGCAGCTCGGACACTTTCAGGGTGGCGTCGAGGATCGAGCCGAGGTACCAGATGGCCGCGTTCTACCTTCTGATGGCGTTGCCAGGAGCCAGCTCGGTTTTCTACGGAGATGAGATTGGTCTAAGGGATAGCTTTGATGTCGTCAGTGGAAGGGTAAGTCTTTTTTTACTACTTCTTCACAGACAGATAATATGGTGATACTAAACATGAATGCACTTTTAGAGGTTGTTACATTCGAAATTGCATTAGTAACTTTAAAATATTTACTAATGATCGTAATGAAAATACATCCGTAAACCTCAGAATGTTCACCATTGACGGTAATATTACAAATTAGCTAACTATTTCCTTCTTTTATCTATCAGCCTTGTACGTAAGGAATAAATACAACAAAAACTTTATAAAATGTTCAGTTGAGAGCTACTAAGAAAATTTAAACTTAAATAATGTGTGAGTAGATAATGGTTTAATAAAACTTTTATGTTCTTTCTTTTGAGAACTGATGTCAATTTTGTTGCACGATAATTTGTTAATTTCTAATCTTTCCGAATTCTTTCAGAAAATTTTTAGATTATGTATAACTTGCAGAAACATTTGTAGCAACTACGTATTACACAAAATACCCAAGTACTCAATTTTTTTTTTTTTTTTAAATCCTTAATATTGAAACTAAAATGGTTCTATTACTCTTTTAGAGTTTTGACCAATAACAAATTTGTATATTTTCAATATATAACATATAATTTTATGTACAATACATAATTCATAAATGGATACTTTGAAATTTATCGAAATGACTGTTTTTACTAAAACGCTGCTAACAACGTTCTTTAGAATTAAATTTAAACGTATTTATAATAGCTACAAAAAAAAAAAAAAAAAAAAAAAATATATATATTTTGCTTTGTTCCGGAGAACTTTATGGACAGAATAAAAGTCTACTAAAGGAATTTTCAATTAAAACTCAGACTTTCAACAAATAAAAAAAAAATCTTCTTAATGGTTAACTTTAATTGAAGTTAAGTTTCGGTTGGTTTCAGGTCTCTCTCTCTCAGGAGATTCAACAGCATTATTTCATGACTTAGCAGAGTAAAAAAAAAAAAAAAAAAAAAAAAAAAATGGCACACAATTACACGACCTCAAAAATGGTTATTAGCTTCTCCCTCTTATTTCTCCCTTCCCATAATTGAAATGCAAATATAATTAAACAACACCACATTCATTTATTTTTTCAAGTTCAATTTGACTGATAAAAGGTTGCTACGGCACATTTTAGGGAAACGTTTGAAATGATAACAAGGTTTGGTCTTTCCAGAACTTCGAACTCTTCCAATCAGAATTTGGCACACGATAGGTACATTGCCAACTAAAGTCCAATCCCAAATCAAAGTCTAGTAAATATATTTCACTACCAACCAATATTACAATTCATTTATGCTGAAATTTCAGCACTTGACGTGGCCGAGAATACACGGGTGAAACAGTTTTTGATTTGCACGTTGATCGAAATTCCCTCTCTTAAAAAACAGAATCAATTACATACGATAGTCGATGCTGCAGAATCGAAATTTCTCCATACCCCATATCCGTTGACACAAAAATAAACAGCAAGTAAGCAACAACAAAAAAAAAGTACGAAAGGATCTTATCAAATTTTTCAGATGACAGAAAATATCCCGGATACTTCCATATTTCATGTGTCTCCGAGTGTTATTGACACAGCGTGATACGAAAGGCATTTTCTGTCGTGAAGGAAAAATGGCTGCCTGGGTGAATTTTTCTTTTGTCATGAGAATTCGGCTTGCTGGAATATATATATTAGAACTGCACTCTGAGCAGGTGTAGGAAATGAGCTTGAGTTGTTACATTAAGTTACACAGTCACTTTGCACGATTATTAATGGTGAATGTCAAACCTCAACTAAACTCATGTAGTTTAGTTTGATTTGGTTTGTATTCTCTACGATCTATGTGTCTGCATAATAACGGCTAACCAGCCGGGAGCTTAACATGGATTTCAAGCATCATTCATGCCTAACCTAGGAGGCCAGAGTGTTAAACTCAATGCCATCAGGTTGGCACTAAACTCTAGTTAAAAAAAAAAAAAAATTATTAAGCTGTGGACTTCAGGGTTATAAACATATTATATTTTGAAACGAACTTTACCAAGATTATTAAATTAATTTTAAGTTAACTAGAATTACATTCTTTTGCAAAAACAAATCAGTAACATGTATCAATAGAACAAAAACTCTTATTTACACACCATATTTAATAAGAACGAATTTAAGCGAGTTTGAATTCAGATATAATTCTCATAATGTTTAACCACTGCGAAAAATATCCATTCTATGCAATCGATTGAGTTTATTTTTGCATCAAAAACTTGATAGAACTCATTTTCATCGACAACGAGTCTAAGCGTCAAGCTTTAACTAGATTGGATGACTGCAACTTGGATAATTGCTCTCTGTAGCTTTGCCCAATATACAAAAAACTGAAGTTAATTTAAAGTAAATATTAAACAGCATGTATTTTAGAAATTCATCAATGTATAACGTTATTGCGGCTTCAAACCAGAAACACATCAATAACAAACTCATTTGTAAGCTTTCTAAAAAAAAACTTTAACTTATTTATCCAGCACTGTTAACTATATTTCCGAACATATTTACAGAATTAATGGAATCAATGAAGTCATTTATTAAAAAAAAAAAAAAAAAAAAACGTAAAATATTCTTGTGGAACTTTACATTAATTATTATATTAATTTACAATATTTTTTATGAAACAATAATAAATATGAATAATTTTTCAATAGTTTAAGTGGAAGTATACTTTCAATCTAGGAAAATACCGAGCAGATATATCAATTTACAAATTAATGAGTTCCTAGCAGATAATATTTTTTATCTTGTTTGTTTTTATTTAAATCTATCCAATTTAAATAAATGTATGCATATGAATTTATAAAGCTTTAAACTAAATAATCTTGCTTCACAAAAATGTATATATACATATTTTTGTTTTCTTATTTATTTTTGTTTATGGAAGGCAATTTTAAGAACATTCTACATCATAAACCAATTACTTTTAATGCTTGTAAAGTTATACTTCTTAAGAATAAATTATTTAATTAAGGAGAAAATTACTTAGAAAGAATTTTTGGATAAAATTATCTCTCATTTATTTCGTAAACAAATAATCACCAGTAGTAGATTGCTATATTTATGTATGTTTTATAATATCTTTCAAATATTTAATTCAGTTTATTAGAGTAAAAAAATGTTTCCCAATAAATACATTTATTTCTTTAGAATTTAAAATATATATTAAACAAACATAATTAATTACTTGTTATCTTTTATTATGGTAGTATAAACTGTGATCATATTATAATTTTTGTAATTTAAAATAATCGACATATTTTAAGTAAGTTAGTAATACCAATTGAGTGTTTATCTCAAAATATGATTTTTACTTAATGTAAAAATAGTATTGTTTGCGCTTTTCTTTCAGTAAAATTGGAAATCATATTTTGAAATAATCACTTACTTGATATTTCTGAAATATAATAAATGGATAATTTTAAATTTGGAATCATTATAATTAAATACCAACTCTACTTTATACTATTCTAATAAAACATTTAAAACAAAAAAGTAAACAATTACTTTTAAAGTAAAAGATAATCATATTTTAAGGTGTTTTGATCAAAACTGCAAATATTACCAGATTTCTTTAATCAATTATAAATTTTCTTAGATTGTAATTTTTGAAAAAAATTAAGTTTCACTTCTTGAAATTATAATTTCTCAATATGTATTTCCTTAAAAATAAATAGAATTTTTACTGTATATTTCCTATACAATTACCACACTATTTTTATTTCTGTAATAAAATCTTTAAAAAAGTATACAATTAAATTTAATGCAAGAGAGCATAAAACTTTATACGCTTTGATCAAACATAAAACTGTTTGAAAACCAATTGCAAATTTTCACAAACTGAAATTTTATGGAAACCATAGTTTTCACTTCCCTCGAAGGATAATTTCTAAATTCGTATTTCCTTACAATAGCTACAAATCAATTTCGCATACAAATACACTTTATATTTCCAGGGAACATTCTGGGCATACGTCCCGATCTATATTTAAGAATGAGCAAACACGTCATTTCCTATGAAAATAAACCAAACACACACAGAGTAAACAGAATATAAAACAAGATTCGATCATTCATTCATGTAAAAGAATTTCCAAGAGCTGTGTTTTCCACCGGAGATAAGATCCAAGAAAATGCTATCCAAGCTTGCCAGAGTCCAAAGAATTGTTCTTGTTTGTATTCCATCTCAGCTTGTCTTTTCTACTAACAATGGAATTCGACATTCAATAAGATTCTCTGCTCGGAAAGCAAGTTTGCTTATATCTGGTTCCTGAATGAATTTTAAATTAAGGTCGTGATCGCGGAGAAATATCTCTTGGGACCTAAATTTCAGAAGCGCATTTTTGCGTATTTACTTTCAGGCGTGGAATTTTCAATATGATGCTTCTAAAAACTTATTGTTGTATAGAAGATTGAGACGTCAAGTAAAATTTCTTTCAAACTTCTATCTGAATTCCTAGCTTAGCATAAAATCAAATATATCCATCGAATCCATTCAAATTGCCCGATCTTTCTATTCGATACATAAAATAGATATTAGGTTTTGACAAATTAGCTAACAAATTATTATAATTACGTTATTTTATCGGAATTTTTAAAGTAAGTTATTTCATAAACATAATTTATAAACAAATTTATATGGTGAAAATATTTTTAAAACTATGTCGTCAAAATATTTTGTAAAAAGACGTCCATTGACTAAAATTCAAGTTTCTTCATATTTTTGTATCTATAAGATTCGTATTCGATTTTCATGTTGCACGATGATTGAAATTTTTTTAAATAACATAACTAGCCGTGATGAATGTAGAGTATGTAAAATTCATAGTATTTTTTAAATGAAGTTTTTATACGGAAGTATAGAAAACTAAAAAGTTAAGGGGACCGGGGAGGGGGAAAAAATTAAAAAGTTACCTACCAAAATGAATGAAATTTTGTAGGTAACTTAATGACTTGATAATAATTGTAAATTTTAAATTTCAAAATTTTATTTCAATTATTTCTCATTTTAGAAAATTTAAACTTTAAAATTTTACATTTTTAAAAAATGCTCCATTGCGTTTCAGTTTTTCCCTAAATTGTTCAATTTTTTTTGTACGGGCTATTTTAATATACATTAAAATAATTGTGCATGGATTTTTGATTTGGCAGATTCTTTCATGAATTAAAAGTAAAAATTGTTTTCACATGAAGATTTTTTTTATTTTTTCATGACATTTTAGTACTAAAAGTGAAGTAAAGAAACAAAAAACAATTAGATTTTAAAATTCATGCACATTTATTTTTAAAATAGTAATAGGAACTATTTCCCAAAATTTCAAAAGAATATACAAATTTTTAAATTGGTTTTCTAATTTTTATGTACTCTTGGGTATTCATTGTTATCTAAAACTAGAATATTTCATGATTTGAAAAGATAAATCTACCAAAACACAAATCGAAATGCAATCATAAATATTTCGCAAAACAGCATTTTCAATTCTGTATATAATTTCTAGTTTTTAATCAAAAAAATTCCATGAGATAGGTAGAGTTGATGTTTTAATCTTTATATTATCAAAAATAAGATTGGAAATTAAGATATGTTTTTTTTTTTCATGAGAACAAACAATACAATGGAGAATTTTTTGTTTACCAAGGTGATTGAAAATTTTCATACACTCAACTCTAGACTTCATCTATGATGAATGGCCCTATGGAGATAAGGCCGTATTTAGAAACGGAGGAAAGATTAAGTTTGTAGGTAATTGGAATAAAATGGGAATTTAAAAATGGAAGTGAAATTGCTTCTAGTTTTATGGCTATATTTAGATATTATATTGTATGATAGAGATCAAAAAATCAATTAATAAATGCATTGCATGTCTTGTTTACCACCTAATTTATAAAAAGCAAAAGTTACAACGTGAATTACAGCCTTACAAAATTATGATCAACAAATTTGCTCGCTCTTTCACTTATATTCTAATTCTGGATTATCTCTGAAATCAACCATCTACAAGCTTAGACGTAAATCATTCCCTTTTATCGTTGCTAAATCACATACTTATTTGATGAAAACGTTCACCGTGCAGGAACAATTTAAATTCATTGAAATCATGGAAAATAACTTCAAGAGGAAAACGCAAAAAAAAAAAAAAAAAAAAAAAAAAAATTACCATAAACAAAGAGACATTTTGTTGATATTAGCTTCACAAAACACTTTCTGACTTTTGTATGTATTTAAAGACAAAAGTTCAGGCTATAACTTCGGATAAAAAAAAATCAATATTTTTGAATTGTTTTGCCTCCCCGGTCCCCTTAAGGAAAACATTAAAATATAAATAATTACTGCTTACTTTTAACTTTCAATTCCATGCGTATTCAGTAACTAAAAATTTCAAGATTTTTGCATATCCTTAAAATTCAAACAATTCTTCTTCTTTCAACACATAATTTTGGCATTTATACCTTATGATTCAGGAAAAAAAAATTAATATAGACGAAAGTTATCAAAAAGTTTGCCATGCCACGATTTCACACAAATAGTGCATTTTTCTCAAAGTATTTTTAAAACTTTGAAATACCTTTTTTATAAAATAGATATTAGATCATTAATAAAATTTAATCATATACTAGCTTTATATCATGGATAAATCTAAAGATGACTTTTCAGCACAATATATAGTAATTATACATATATAATTTTTATCTTAAAAATACGTGATTTTCGGAGATTTTTTGAGTTTTTCTATTTGAGATTAATAAACAAAACCCAACATACTGTCCAAAAGTTAATCGAAGATTTCCAAGGAAGGTTTTCATAATATTCAGAAAAAATCAAAATCACCTGTGCTTTAGTTATTTAGAAAACTAAAAGCATAGACAATAGTCCTTTAACATTAGCAGTATAGGGTCTGTCGAATACTATGCAAAAAAGATTAGCTGGAACCAGCGTTGGCAGAAATACGAGTAGTTCTTTATATACCCATCTACTGTTTTTCCTATTTTGACCAAGTGTATTTCTTTGTACTTTTTGAAGTGTGGAATACCGTTAATTTTAAAGTACTATTGATTTACAAGTAAAAATATCACTAAAAATACTTGTCCAAAGAGTGAATGTAACGAATTGATTATCTAAAAAATTCGACTTCGAAATCTAATAACACTGGGTTAGAATGTTTATGTTAATATTCACTTTAGGAACTACACCGTTTTAGAATTTCAATTTGAAAGCCTTTTATTAACATAAAACAAACAAGGAAAAATAAAAAGAATTCTTTTAAATTCATTTAATAGATGGCCTTTTCAAAGTTATTGAGGAATAAGTACCGGAAAATTTGGATACTCGCTACTAATGAAATTGTCTATACAAACAAAAATATCTTATGTTCAATTTAATATATTTTTAAAAAATCCATTGAACAAATTGAAAAATGCTCAACTGTATAGAAAACTGTACAGACTATGGCAAATAATATTTTCACTTGCTTTATGTTACTTCAAATTAATGTATTCAGTATAGATGACCAGTGCCATACAGCAAGCTGCTAGTCTACATATATAAATTAATCATTTCATCATTACCAAAACAATAACACGGCACTTTTGTTAACAAAGTTACTAAAATTTCAATGATATCATTTGGAATAAAGATGGTTGTGTAGCTTGTAAAAGTTTCTATTTCACTTATTTATTTAAACCGTTCGTATAAATTTGCACAAACTATGTCCTTTGTCGCAAATTCGAGTTAGTTTCTCCTTAATTGCATTTCATTAGGACAAAATTCTCCGGCCGCATAAACAGATTCATTTGGCATTTGGATCTCGCCCAGTTCTGTTGATAACAATGTAAGTAGATAAGTTGGGTGGTCTGAGTCAATTATTTGTAGCGAAATTTTCTACTTAGTAATGTTGCTATTAACATCCAAGAAACGTACTGATTTAGATGCAATATAAATCTTATACGATACAAAGCATAGGCAAACATGAATTACATCAAGAAATTACAACTCTTTTGTTTATCAAGGGTTCATTGAAGCCTTGATAAATAAAAGAGGAATGGCAAAAGAAAAGTTGCCAAAAAGACTCTGCTTTATGGACATAACGTTACATTTCTTGGGCCACAATATTTATTGTTCCCACAATATCTATTGTTACCCAATATGTATTGTGGCCAATGTATTTAAAACACGTGAAATACTTTGTCGGGTAATAAATAATAATAATAGCTCAAGGTGTACATATACCCAACATATCATGAAAATCGATCAGAATATCTATTTCTTTGTTATTATATGTATCATACTATTCTCTGATACTTTATCTTTCAAACAATACTAAACCTTTGAAAATATCCTTAATATTTTTTGATTTACAATCAATTATAGGTAGGTGCTACCGTTGTTTTGTTCTTCGCTTTTAAAACTTTAAACCTGTTTCCTGACGAACAGTATTTTGATTATGTCACGCTTTATTCAAACAATGATAAATCAACATCAAAATGTTCCATTATAATTTTTTTATATCATAGAAATCTACATAATAAGCTAGATGTTTTGAAACTCAATTATATAAAATTGATTGAGAAATCGATTTTTTAGTGATTTTTAAACCGTATAATTTATTGAAAATATTGATTTTTTTCATTTTTTCACACAAAATAAATTGTAAAAAAAACCCTATTCTATATAAAAAAAAACATAATTGAGTTTCAAAACATTAAAAAAAATATTCCGAATGATTTCCAAGTGGAATTACGTTTCTAAGTAAATTAGAATTGGATATATCATTGTTTGAAAAAGGTACTAATTATCTAATTAAAGTTAATTAACAAATTAACAATTGCCGAAATTTGAAAAGAAATTTATGAAATAATTTTAATCATATACTCTCTAACTAATTAAAAAAAATTGGATTTTTAAGCTCAGAATTAAAATAAAAAAATGTCTAGGGTATATGGTACATCTTAAAAAGTATTGAAAAAAATAGTTAAGGCAGTGGAAAAAAATCGTTAAGTATGATTTCGTTTCATAATTAGTTAACGATAATTTCTTACTACTGTGATAGTTGTTATAAATAGTTATTTGGTTAAATTAAGACTTCAGCTGATATTATGGTTACATTAAATTATTCAACAGTAATATGGGGTATGGGCTAGCTGATAATCACTGTGAAAACGTTTTTGGTCAATGTTTTCTATTATGAACCTGCTAATGGTACTTATTTTAAATTTACTTCTAGAAATAATCAATGCTGCACAAATTATAACTAATTACATTCAAATAAGAGCAATTTTTGTAACCCTCTTGCTACCTCTTGCCTCCACGATTTCCGCAGGGATGTATTTTTGCCGTCTATTTAGCTGTGCAACCCGTTCTTGGTTTCGTTTTGGCTTTTCTGTGATGTTTAATTGTTTATTCAAATGTGGGTTTACAGATGGCGTTAGATATCCACATTTCTGTGAAATATGCATGCATTTTTTTCAACGTTTTGCGCGATTTTTTTAAAGCTCAAAGATGTCTGGCAGGAGGGGTTTCGCGCAGCGAGAGAGTTAATGATTAATTACCTGAATTATTTAATTCTATGTGATATGCAGCTTTGAATACATCATAATAGATGGCACTTTCTGTACAAATCAATGTAATGTGCATTTCTGAATAGCTACACGGTATAATACAATTGTCTCCGTTTATAAACAATTACTTATACCACTATAGAAGTCCAGCTTCTCAATTATATTCACGGATGAAATATCTTTATTCTACTGAATCCAAAGGACTACCTAACTGAAGTGGGAAGAGATTTCCTCTTCCTTTTCTTCTTTTGTTTGAGGTGTTATATGTATCATTTTCCTCACACTCTACTTGCGTGATGATAATGAATAGCACCGAATTAAGTCTTCTGATGTCCCGTTTAACATTAAATTTATGAGATATTATGGATGGCGTATATTTTGTGTGTGCATATTAAATGTACTGCTAAGGAGTACTCTTAGGTTAATCCCCGAACGTATAAAGATTAAGTAATGTGGTACAAGGCGTTATATACGTAACGTGGAATATATAAAGCATAAATATTACTTAGATTACTTTCTTCTTTCGTATAACGGTAATTTATACCGGAGTGTGTTGAGCGTGCCTGGGCAATACATCTTTCTCTGTTTAGCATAAATCTTTGGATATATAAAGCTATGTACGTTTATGTTTTCACTGTAAAAGAATTAAAAAATAATGTGCTGTTATATAATTAATACATAATTGTTTTGTGTTCTTATAATTGCACTATAATATTTCATATTTCGATATATATATGATATTTCACGGTATAGATTAGCTGAAATTTATGTTTTTATTTGAGTTTAATATTCCCGAATGTTGTGAACAATTATTTTTAGTTAATATATTTCTGATATATTGTGACGGTCAAGGTCACACAGGATTAAAACAAGCGCTAAGGCACTCTACAAACCATGACATATAATAGTAAAGAGTGGAAACAGCCGCTGTGAACTCCAACCAGTAGCATCTTTTGGGCAGGGCTGCCAGGTCCACCAATTTGGTAAATTTCGAGGGTTTGGCTATTAGCGATATTTTGCGATTTTCTGCTTTTCCAGTTATATATATATATAGGTTTATTAGTAATTCCAAGCACCAATTGAATTATGTGTAAAAGATACCTTTTATTGACAGTGTCTCCCCCAAATACATGATATAATGCAAGCTTGTTGACATTAAATCTATCTGCCAAATTTCAGCCCGATTGAATCATGGCAAGTGTGTTAATATCACTATATCGCAAGTTCAAATTTGGTTGGATTGAAGTGCAACCCTTGTTTAGTGGGAGAAAACGGATACTACAACTTATTTCCTTCGCACTCTTAGACTTTTGAAAATTGTCACGGCCTGGAGAGTGCCTTGGCGCATGTTTCAATTCAGTATGACCTGGTCGCGGCACACTTTGTCTATAGGGTGATTCCATATCAAATCAGCACAAAAAAGTGACATTTTCAACCCAACCCCTTCAAAATTGAATAAAATTTTGCTCACGTGTTGGATTCAAAGTGAAAAGACAAAAATAGCTAATATTAGGTTTGAATATCGTTTGGTGTCTGAAATACAAATCTTCAAAAATGGGCGAAAAATTCAAAATTTCTCATTTTTTGATTTTCAAATTTGCACATAATTTTGTCCCTAATTACCATAGAACATTGCTTTTAGTGTCAAAATAAAGCTGAATATTTGGAATTCCTTGTGCTGCTGTATCATTTGCAAAAAAAAATTAAATTTTAATTTTTAGGTCAAACAGTTTGACCTTTGATATCTCAAAAAGGTTTTTTTTTTTTTTTTTTTTTTTTTTTTTTTAATAATATTTTCTTCATACATTAATTCTCTACAAAAATCTGTTGGTTTCATTTTGGGACCGATACGGAATTACAAGTTACTAGGGGGCTTCGCCCCCTGCTCGCTAACGCTCGCCAACCCCCAAATGCCGAATTTGTGGTTAAAACATCTTGCTGCGCTCGAATAGGTTTGCCAGCCATAAAAAATGTAACCAAATTTTTATAAATTTAATGTAAGGCCTAATAGAGAAAACACCCAAATCGCAAGTTTCATAATAGAAAGTTAAATATACTATCCGCCAACGTTCTGACTTAAAACTTCATTAGCTATGCCCTTACATTGAAGTCCTAATATTTTTTATTTATTCTGATAAGTCGCCCCGTTAGAGAACGAAGTCCAACGCGAAGCATTTTCTGGATAGAAATACTTCAAAATAATAATTACTCTAATACAAAAATGCTTCAGAAAAACAGAAAAAATCAACTTTGAAACAAAGAGTTTAAAAAGAGCTTTGAAATTAGCAACGGGTTTGTTGTTTACATACGTAAGGGAGAACGACGTCCAACGCGAGGCATTTTCTGGATAGAAATACTTCAAAATAATAATTACTCTAATACAAAAATGATTCAGAAAAACAGAAAAAATCAACTTTAAAACGAAAAGTTTAAAAAGTTACTAATTTTAGTAAATTAGCAAAATTACTAACGTAGGATAGCTTTAAAATTAGCAACGGTTGGTTGGTTGGTTGAACCCTCGAGCAGCCGGTTTGTTGTTTACATACATAAGGATGTTGCCAATCATATATTCAAAATCATTGAGGCTTTGTAGTAGCTTAATGATGAAAAATATTGAAATTTAACTAATTAATAAAGTGTTAATAAATTATTTTGGCACGTTTTGGCAAATCTACAGCTTATTTCCTTTAAAATGACACCTTGATCATTGAAATTGGTTGAGCAGTTTAGGCGGACGGACTAACCCCAAAAAACGTATTGCCTATTAAATATATAGATAAATTTGATTGCAAACCTTTATCCCTTAACTTCTTATAAAAATCGCAAATGCAAAAGATTCATCTGATAGCTGTAGAGAACAACGTTCTGTCCTTGCATGCCAAAAGTGACAGGATGGAATCCTGGGTTGAACATTGATGTTCGTTGTGGTTCGGAATCCACGTTAAGTAGTTGTAGATCCCGGCCTGATTTGCCATTATTGTACAAAAACAATATACACTTTTTTAAGGCACCTGAAATAGAAAACTCTCCATTGCGAAATAACCTACCGATTCTTTCATCCAATAAACTACCACTCAGACTATTTTATATAGTCAGCCATTGATTGAAGAAATTGCAATTTATAAAATGTTTCATTAATTAAAAACTTTTTCTCTAATGGAATGTCTAGGGGAACCAGTAAAATTTTTATTTATCACATTTTTAGTAATTTTACAATTTTTACTAAAACAACTAATTGTTATCTATTAATAGAAACGTGTGTACAAGCAGCATTTTTTTATAGTCCCTATCACAATCTAGATTTATTGTTGAGGGTACAAAACAATCAAACAACCTAAGGTTAAAAATGCACAGGAATCTGAGTGCAAATTATATACTTTTCTGAAAAAATCAAAAGACGTAAACTTAATTCTTTGTTTAGATGTGTGGGAGAGTAACCATATTTTATAATTGGGTTTTCCAAGTTTGCTGATATACGACAAAATAATTGGCATTACAAGGGAAAGTGGAACACTTGTCAGGTTCATAAAAATGTCAAATTAAGGATGGTAGTATGTAATTCGAACGAATTATGTAACGAAATTGATGCTCTATTTGATTACTTTTAAGCCTGCATATCTACAATTGTTTTCTATTCTCCTCAAACAATACTTTACCTGTTGAGACTGTCACAATTGTCTGAAATGCAAAGGATTTAGTAGGTGTATGGTAAGTAGATTAATTCCCTGAAAAATCTGTTGGTTTCATTCGGCCAATGAGATACCAAGTAATAAATTTAAATATAAAACATTATCCTTAATTTCGTCCACTAATCAACTTTAGCTGCGAAATGAAGATTATCGCATTTGCAAAACTCAGTACAAAAGAATGCGCAGGAAATTAAATACAAATTGTCTAGTTTTCTAATGAATTCAATGGTTATTATGCCAAGTTATAAATTTAAGTTGTAGTCCACTCATATCATATATATATATCTTCTCCTTTTATGATCTTCTTATAAATATATAATTGAAAAATACTTTTTAACTTAAGTTAATGACAAAAATTATTGTGATTAATTTCTGCTTATCAAACATTATGCATTTAAACAGGATTTCTTAAAACATAAAAATCATAGTCATAAATAGAATTTGGAGAATTTTTTTAAAGGAATGTTATAAACAATCAGAATAATTTATTTGTACACTGTTAAAAAAAATTATCCACCTTGCACCAAAAATTGGTTCCCATTTAGCTGCCACCAACATTTGGTGCTTAGTTTCGCGATTTAATGGTGCTTACGGTCCGAGGTTGCACCATTAAATCGTGAAACTAAGCACCAAATGTTGGTGGCAGGTAAATGGGAATCAATTTTTGGTGCAAGGTGGAACAAAATTTTTAACAGTGTACATATTATTTAGCAAACGGAATTTCTCCAAAATAGAAACACGTTTTTTTATTAATCGTATTACCATTGAAATATTGTTCAAATTAGTTTGAGAGATGCATATCATTTCATAATATTCACCATATCTTTCCATTTTACTTTTTTTTTTATTTGTTGAAAAACTTTATAGTCTTCAACTGCATATTGAATAGAAAAAAAGTAATTTTCAAAAAAATTGCTAACAATCTGATTTTCTGATTTTAATTTTTTTACTAGCTCTAAAGAAACATGACTACTCTTTAACATTAAAGCTGTTAAAACGTTAAAAATTTCTCCAGAAATAAATTAATAAGTCATTACAAAAGGTCTACAAAGTTTCACGGTAAACATGTAAAAATTATTTCACTGCTTGTAGTTTAGCTCTTGTAATTTCATTTTTATCAAAAAGTGATTCTGTACACTTCCTAAATTTATCGCATTTTGGACAATTGTAACAATCTAACAAGTAAAATATTGTTTGAGGATGATTTATAACAATTACAGTTATGCAGGTTTACCAGGAATCTAACGGAGTTTTAATTTCTTTACTTAATTCTTTCGAATGAAATCCTATCAGCCTTAATTTCACATTTTTATGAAAATAACAAACAAACGGTAAGTGTTATATTTCCCCCTGTAACGGGATTCATTTAGTCGTATATCAGCAAACTTGGAAAAACAGATAATAAAATATGGTAACTCTTCCATATATTCAGCAAAAGATCGAAGAGCTAAATTTTCATTATTCGATTCTTTTAAAAATCTACAAAATTTGCATTTAATTCCCTGTACATTATTTTTCAATCAGTATCGCTGATACATGAATTCCCACCCAAAAGCGATTATCGTGCGAAGTTAAGGATAAGGGTTAGCATTTAAATTTATAACTTGCCATCCCATTGCGGTCCCAAATGAAACCAACAGATTTTTGTAGAGAATTAAAGTATGAAGAAAATATATGTTTTTGAAAAAAATAAAAATACCCTTTTTGAGATATCGAAGGTCAAATGTCAAACTGTTCGAACTTAAAATGAAAATTTAAAAAAATAGGTGCGAATGATACATCATATTAAAGCCCAAATATTCAGCTTTCTCTTTACACCAAAAGAAATGTTCTATAATAATTAGGAACAAAATTATGTTCAAATTTGTAAAACAAGAAATGGGAAATTTTAACCTTTTGCCCCATTTTTGAGGCATCGTATTTATGAAACCAAACTATATTCAAACTTAATATTGGCCATTTTTTCTATTCTCTATGAATCCAACAAGTAAGCAAAATTGTCTTAAATTCTGAAGGGGTTGGGTTGATTTGACATGGAATGACCCTATTCCTCCTCAATAAATGCTGGCAATTCTTAAAAGCAAAGCTTTTTAAATTAACTTCGATTTTGTGTGTGTGAGTCGATTGGAGGCAAATCTGTGAATGCCTAATTAATCCACTTGCCAGCATCCAATCGAGTTGAAACTTGGCAGATAGGTTCGATGTCGATTACAATGCAATCTATCAAATTTTGGGGTTGTAACTGTGACTAACAGGTCACTTTTATGGAATATTAATAAACCAACAAGGCGTAGTTCAATCGCATTAAAAAAACATTGAACCGACCATTGTTGAAACTCTTTCCTGTCACCAATTTTCTTTTAATAAATAATAAAAATACTTTAATCAGAATAAATTAAAGTTATTTGGATATAGATCTGAGTGTGACATTTATTTTTTATAAATAAATTTTGAAACGAAGTTTGCCGCACATTTTGCTGATAGAAATGTTTTTGATATTTAAAATTAGATGCAAACACCAAACACATGCTGTTTACAGAATCGGCTCTGTGTCAATGAATATAAAAATTGGCAATGCATTAAAAGGATTTTTATTGAAAACTTTGTCTTTATGGGTTATATTATTTACTAACTATACAAAATCAAATTTAAAAAAAATAAAGCAATACAGTAATATTTATATTTATTAATAAATTAGATCAATTCCACTAACCTTAATACACAATCAATATGGTATTTCTACATCGCTTTATTACATCACGGAAATTTTCATGTTGAGTTTTTGAATAAGCGTATGGGAATTATGCATAAGAATATAGTATATATTTGTCTCAGTTAACTATCTATTAAACTATTTTTTTTACTTAAAATTTTTTTGATTAATTTTGATTTCAAACTTAGAAACACATCCACATATTATGCCTTTTCATTTCCAAAATTTAGCTTAAGACACGCTGTTGGGTAAACACTTTTTTAAAGAACTAAACATAATATGCAAAATTTCAAGTTTTTGAAATACAATACGTCTCATTAAGTAGTTCTGTAACCACTGTATTTGCATGCATACAATCAGGATTATGAAAATATTTTCGCAATTTTCCAACTAACAATACTTTTAGTTATAAGTATTTAAAAATCAACACGCGATTTTTATCGAAAATTTGTGCTATTTTATCACAACCGATCAAACTAGCATAAAGCTATATAATCTTGATCCCTTCGATTATGATGGTTTTTTTTATTGCTTTCTATTATGTTTAACAATAAAATGAGATTATCCATTTTAAAAGTTCCTCTATAATTTTTCTAAAAAAAATAACTCAACGTACAAATATTGCTCCCATAATTGAAAATAAGTCCTAAGTGTCTCTTGAACAATTTTTCAACGAAAGTTTTCTAGTAATTTTTCAATATTAAATTTCATAAAAAATAATAACTTAAAATCCATAACTTATGTTTCCCACAACTTAATCAATTCAACCACAATCATTAATCATTCGGAATAAATTTGAATCTAATAAACGCCAAGAAGGCATTTTCTGGATGAAACTCCGATGCAAACAAACCCTTGAAATTAATTTCCCCTTCCTTCTTTATTTATTCGCTAGGCAGATTAACTGGTATACACAACTTTAAGAGAAGAAGAGTCTCATCCTCAGTTCTGAAGAAGTGAGAAGAACTTTTTTCGATGCTTCGTTATAAATATCAACATTGCACGCAAATACTTGAAGTATGTGATAAATAACTTTGCGTGTGACTGAATTTTGAAAAAGAAGTGACCCGAAAAGTTCAGTTCGGGATGCGCTTCCAAATTTAATTAAAGATTATTTTTTTTTTTTTTTTTTTTTTAAATTGAGAGGGCTAGAGAAAGTAAAATTTGACTACTCCTTCACTGTTTGCGTGCTAACGAAGGTATTGTGTAATCCTATTTTTTCGTCTGCGTGTGATGAAGTGCTTATATGGTAGAAATGAGTTAGTCCATGTGCGAGGATTTTCTGCCAAATGTGTGCTAAAGAATTGCTGGAAAAAAATATGTTTCTCTAAATTTTGTTTATTTATAATCTTTCTTTACTAATTTTATTACGTACATTTATATAAATGTAAATAGTAAATTAATAATATAAGCATGTACAGCTGCAGGTTTATTTGCATGACTGAGCAGATCGCATACAGGAGATGGGAGGAGGAAATGCAACGTGGCTAAGGATTTTATTAAAGCCTTCTTGGTATTTCAAAAATGGTAATTGGAATTTAACTGAAATTATTAACTAATAGTAAAGCATTATTATTATTATTATTATTATTTTTTTTTTTTTTTGATAAATGAATAATTATGTCATATTATACTTCTTTTTTACTTCCAATGAACAATTCCTTTTTTTTTTTAAATTTTTTATTATTCAATTCTAAATGTTTGGAAAAGTTCATAAACAGAACAATTTCTGCTCAATGAGCTTTTTCCTTTTCTTTCTTTTTTTTTTTTTTTTTTTTTTTTTTAATTTGCTATCAAAGTTAACCTGTTACATATTGGCGAGAAAATTATTCATTCGGTTCGAATTGAATGTGACGTCAAGACTTCCCGAACATCTTGGCTTGAAATGCGGCAACGGAAACCAGCTTTGCAAGTTTCTTGCAAATCGCGACAACCTGTATGGGATATGGCAATGGTCTACCAAATCAACGCCAACTATTTGGAAGAAATCTCACGACAACCATAGAAACGGAAGGAAGCTTTGACGTCACAGATTTTCTTAAGTGTTTTGATCGGACTGGTTTTTGCTTGGTTTGGGGGCATTTTTTTCCCCCCTTAATATTTGAAAAACTAATTTTTTTTTTAAAGAACTTTTGTTTAAATATTTGGAATCAGAAAGAAATTCTTCATAAATATAAACCATATTGTCCATTACCGATACGTTCATGTAGGGTATGAAGGTATTGTTTCAGTTCCATATAAGAATTATCGCCAAAAATATCGTCAAACTGGTCATTTTTTCTAAATGAATGACACCAATCTACGTCAGTATAATAGTGTAATTGAAAGTTGTGCGATGTAACACATCCCTAGTTCTGTGTATTTTATCCCTTTTCAGTACTATATTTTAATGTTTTCAAACTACATGTGATGAACCATTAACCCTCTCAAGAGGTACTCTCAAATATAACGAATTACAATGAAAAAATATAAAATGTCTAAAATATTTGTATGAGCTAAAACTATTGTTACGAATTTTTGTATATTTGTAAATATTTCGTAGTGTTAATTTTGTAAATAGGAAAATTTATGTACATTTTGCATAAGGCAGTGCAATAGTTCGTCTTAAGTTGGCTTCCCGGCAATATGGGTCTTAACGCTTGATAACTAGTTTTACAGAGATAACGCTGGGAAGCGATCTTTACAAGGAGCAGGGCATTTAACATTATGGTAATAGCAATCTCGCCAAATTGGCGAGATAGAGCCAAGTTGGCGATGGTTTTGGCGACTAATTTGGCGAGAAATCGCCAAATGTCACAAAACTTGGCAACCATTTGGCGATATTTTCGGTCCCCATGTACATGTATAGGACGTTTCAACTACGATCTGAAAAGTTCTCCAAATATCTACCTCTAGAAATTTCAAGAATGTTCGCCTCCCCTATATAAGGCCGGCCGTGAGTTGAGTCCGTGATTTGAGTCACTGAATTAGTTGACTGGTGAGTTGACTTACTGAGAATTACTGAGTTGAGATACTGAGTCTCAGTGAGCATTCAGAGTAGTTCTAAAGCGAACTGTATTGCATTATCTTTTGCAGTGATTTTAGCAGTTGTGTTGTCAAGTTTTTAACTGCAGTTTTGTGGTCTATTGTTGTGAAAAGAGCTGTATTGTGTCTACTAGAACGAGAAGTTCTGGAGTTGTAAGAGAATCTGTGAAGAGTTATATTGGAATAAATTTCTGCAAGTTTTGATCTACTTTGGCTTCAAATCTTTCGAACCCATCCACGCAACACTATTTTGAAGAGATAACGAATAAAAGATAAATTTGTTAGGTCAATCGTGAAAGAATAAGGAATACGTGCTACACTACTTTATGCGAACGAAACAAAATGGAGTCAAGTTCTGTATAATTTCAATCAATTCCAGATTACAGATTGTATGAAAATTACCTCTTCGTAGCACAGCCTTTAAATTAGAAACTTGAGGTGTTAAAAATTGTATAGCTTTTATTTACATTATAATACTGGTTATTATATTTAATGGATGTAATTTAACATTTTTGTTTTTTCATATTTTTATTAATTTAAAAAAAAAAATTAACCAGTTCAGCGATATTTTTGGTGGTAATTATTACAAAGGGAAAAAAAGGGGGGAAAAAAACATTGCCAAATTGCCGTTATTTGGAATACTTAGAACAATATTCTCTCTGAGTAAGTAAAATTATACCCCATGTCCACCACTAACACGTACACCAACTTTGGACATAGTTTGTCAATTCGTTCGGAAGTTATGCTGACATGTACACACAGACAGATATTTTTTCTAGCCCAAATTTTTGAAGTCAAGGCGTTGCAAAACAAGGAAAAATGCAAATGATTTTTTTTACTGAAAACAATACTTTCATTACCCTTATGTTAATATATGGGTAATTGAAAGTAAAAAGCACATACGCCGTTTTGAAATAATGTTTCGTGCCACAGTTTGTGGTGAGTGCTGATCATGTAGATTAAATCTGACTGTAGTTTAATAACAATATAAACTCTTTATAATAATCAAAACTTAACATTTAGGAATTAATGTAAACAACTTAACAAAACGTGATTAAAATCTCGAGATACGAAGCAAACGTGTGAGAGTCTGCTTCGGCTTTAAAGCTTGGCGTCCACTATCGTTGAGCAGAGCGGAGTGGACTAGAGCCAATTACATGGCTGCCAACGATTACTGTAGCACGAGGCTCGTGCTACGATGGACGTTGATAGACTTGTAATTGATGGCTCTAATCCACTCCGCTGTGATCTGCTCTACTCTGCACAGCGACAGTGGACGTCAAGCTTTATACCACTTGAAGGGGCGTGGCTTTGCTCGACGCTGTCCATCCAGAGTTGAGTGGTATTGGTAAATCGCTGTATTTGGTTAAGTGCCGAACCGCCACAGCTGTAAACTGTTTTTATTTCTTTTGAAATCTCTTGATGTTTCTTTTTTGCTTGTAAAGTTGATAGAGCAATAATTTCCTGTTTGTTCTCTCAAATCCTGGAAAATGCTTTGATTTTTAACAATTAGACATCAGATATCAACCTTGAAACCAATTTTTAGAATTCATTTGACGATCTCCCTTACTGCCTGTGTTTTGTTTTTAATTTTAAATTTATTTAATAACTTGTATTTTTGTATTGTCTTCTAGTTTCTCTCTTCAAAATATTGTCTCTTGAACACCACGAAAACTATTTGAATGATTAAAAACATAATAATAAGAAAATCTTTAAAAATATAATTTGGTTGTATTTTTGCTATTTTTTCTTGCCTGTCTTATTTTTCTTTAACATGATAGCGCTTCGTATCAAACAAAAGCTGCATAGAAAAGGATTTAAAAAAAATGTCCGTGAGTGTTTTTAATTATTTTTAAAGAACACCTAATACATAATTATTAATTCACAATTCTGCAATCAAGATTACTGAAAAATTAACGGTTTAAACAACAAAATTTAGCTACCTTGCATTCCCCTGAAAATATTCCTGCTGGCGCCAATGGGTTCCAAAATCATTAAATAATCACACTTATTTTTAGTTAACATTCAGTCAATTACTTCACACTTTGTTTTGAATGCAGAATTTTAAAATATAACCATTTTTGTAGCATAATCAATTCCCATTTTGCCCCTAAGCAATGTCTTACTTGAAAAAAAAACAGTACTGTCTTCTATTCCAGTTAAGGTACTTGGCCACCTTGGAAAGCTAAAAAATACAACATTTTCAATAATTTTTTTTCTGGTTCTGTATAAGTTATTGCAATGCTTTTTTTAAAACTTTTATTTGAAGCTTATAGAATACAAAAATACTTGGTTTTTTTCACATTTCATTTTTTAACAACTATCCAGGAAGCCCTAAAGTCGAGGCCTCAAAAAGATGGTGTCCCACGGTGGACAGTTAATCTCAGGATTGGTAAATTTGAAACAAACAGAAAAAAACTGAACCTTCAAAAGAAAGATTCCTTACGTGACAATTTACCACAAATTGAAAATGTTATTATTAATGTTTTCGGAAAAATGTGGTAAATTGGCATATAAAACATCTCAACGAACAAAACAAGACCAAAATCATTGAAATCGGCCGAGTAGTTTCAGAGATTAAGTGTCCGCCATTTGAAAAAAAGTAGTTTCGAGCAAAACGCGTTTAAAGTTTTTACTCGCAAGTGTGGAGTGCTGGAAGCGCAATCATACTTTCACTAATTTCATTATATTTGAATTCGAATTAAAAAAAAAAAAATGTTTGGGGAGTGATATTTAAAAGTATAAGGATTGAGAAAATATAAAATAAAAAAAGTAGATTTTTTAAAATTTATAATGTGGTCAAGTACCTTAAATAAATAACAATTTTAATAACATACATTGTTTTGGATTTCAAACATATTCTGCTTCCATAGATAAATAAATTAATATATATCATACATATAAAACATACCGAAAACATTTATTTTGTAGTAATCAAAAGAAAAGTAATAATTTTAAAGCAGAGAAACAAATAAAGCATCCAATCCGCAAAGCTGTTAATATAAAATGTAAAATTGTGTTAAGTTTCATCCAGTATTGAAGTTAATCTATACATTGTTGCCAGGAAGAAACTGTCTTTGTATTATTTTTACCTACAGTTACTAATAAATACAACCAAAAATAAGGAGGAGACAGCATGTTTATTTCGACTAACGCAATTATCTCAAATGTCAATTAAACGTATTGGGAGCCCATAATTCTAGCCATAAAGAACCAGCAAAAGCAAAAAGAATAGATAAAAACAACTTTCGAACATTAAACTGGAAATAGAGAAATCGTTGCCATCGAAAAATCTCGTTTACTGGCGGCGTCAATTAAGGAGCTGAAGTTTTCTCTTTGGCTCCTGAAATAATAATAAATACACGCGAACACCTTTTAAAGAAAAAGAAGCAGACGATATCTGAAAAGAAACGCAAACGATATCGTCTTGACGCCGTAACAAGGCCATTCTAGTTTAGAAAAGAGGTTTTCTTCGCACTTCGAGAAAAGGAAGTGAAATGAAGTAAAGAAAGCTGCTAACAAGTAAGAATTCTTTTTTATATATACTTGTTTGATCGAAATTTCTTTTTTAATCTTCACCAATAGCTGCATCTGACTCCGTTTTCTCATTTTCAGGGTGTTTTTTTTCATTAATTTTGTTTCGTGAGGTGGCATCGGGATTTTGTCTTTTTAACCTCGCAACATAATAAAACCCATTGAAGGTTTCAGAATGCGTTGTGGTATGACTTCTTTGATGAAAAAATATGTTACAACTTTGGTCTATGACTTCTATCAAAGAAATAATCAATAAAAAGCAGTCATAAAGGAACTTTTTTTTTTTCTTCTAAGAACAGAATAGTTCTTTTAATGTCTTTGTTCCTCAATTGCTAATTTCCGTAAAAATGATTTATTTTTTATTTCAGTTAATTTTTTTGTATGGGATTTTGGAAATAATTTTTCTTTAATAACTAAAATGGAGAAACTGTTATTAATTAATCTGTAAGATTGATTCGAGCAATTAATTTCTGTGAATATTAATGGATTTTCGTATTCTGAAAAATGATCATCTGGTAGGTAATTTTTTACCAGATTTGCATTAAGGTTTTTTTTTTTTTTTTTTTTTTTTTTCTTCTACTGAATGTCATTTAATTAGGAGAAAAAAATACTATCGCTTCCTTTCTCGAAATGTTACCATATTTCATTTTAAAAATTATTTGCTCTTTTCAAACCAAATTTAGTTCGTGTTTTAAATAGTTACTTTTATTTCTATTTTAAATGGGAGTCTTATAAAACTTCCAAGTGAGCTCATTAGGGATAAAAGTTATGTAACGACACCAACATTTTAGTTACGAATAATAAATTAGGATGTATTAGG